>OX465290.1:65365693-66080693 GCA_949987695.1 Merzomyia westermanni
GCGCAGATAGAGATACTCGTACAAACTAAATCTATCTAACACTAATTTTATCTTACCCTCTGCGAAGCATGTGTGTAAAGTTAGCAATATTTTTACGATAAACAAATAATGTTTTGTTTTGTGTTAGTTAAGCGGTTAATTAATAAAAAAGTTTCGCACTAGTTGCTGATAGGCTTGACAGACATCACCTTAATACAGAACCAAAATGTTTTTTCGAAAATATCCTAAGAATTAAAGGACTCTCAAGCAATAGCGTGAGAAAACTGTTTCTTAAACATAAAAAAAGGTATATATAATAAATTGAATATACGAATGTTGGCCTAATACGAAGAGGATATTGCCATTGGCTTCGATACAGACTCCAAAATTTTCTGATGTTTAATCGCTCCTAGCCTGCAATCTTGGCTTAATTCCAAAATATTTTAATAACCGCCAATAATGATTTTGAATCCAGATAGGAACGGTTTGTTGATGGCAATGGTATTGTTTATGGTTTTTTTTTTGGGAAGTAACCTTCGGTCTTCCAGGCTTAACAGGTTGAGGGGCACGAGTTTACTTATAGCCTCCTAACCACGTGCAAATTGAATCGACAATGTAGGTGCGACTTAATTATGCTCTTAAACATAACGCGCCTAATTTACTCTGGCAGCCATGTAATTGCGGGTTCTTGCTAATGAGGCGACTGACGACTTGACTAGAGAATTCAATTTCAGGTTTCCAAATCAATTACAAGTCTATAAATTTTAATTTCAATTTATTTATTTGTATTTTTCACATTTTTGATTAATAAATGATCAAATTTCGTTGCTGATTTTAATCCAGAACTGTCAGGTGGAACATGGTTAGCCGGTATTAAGTGGTGATGTCTGTCAACCCATTTAAGTTTGTTTCTCTATTTTAGTCTTATAGTAAGTATAGATAATGATACATATATATGAAGTAAAGTTGTAGTAGCACTATGGACTAATGAGAATAGCCTTCGAGCAGTGGGCTCAAAATGATTTCAAAGTTGACCTATGAGTCCCATTTCCGTTACAGCATAAGTATTTTTAATTTATATCCGCACCAGCCGTAGCTAACCAACCCTGCCGTGGTAAGAAAAGCATGCATTCTCCTAAAAAGTGAACCTTTCGGATCAAAATAGCATACTTCTTTATCCACTTTTTTGGTACGGGCGACTACATATATTCACCCGTTGGTGGTTAAAAAATGGCCACAAAAATCTTCAAAGATTTTGGAAGAATTTCTAGAAAATTTGTGAGTATGCAGTTTTATACATAGAACAATTAACAACAACATTTATATTGTGCAAGTTAGAACTAGCTCAAAAAATTCTCTGAATTTTTTTCGTGAAGGGTGTTGAGTGATTTCTTCCATACAATCATGAAGAAAAATAATTTTGTATCCAAAAAAATACCCAACATCGTGGACAAAAAAAATTGAGAGGAAATTTTGAGGTACTCCTTACTAACATGTTATTTTGGTAAAATTGAATGAGCTATAAAACTGCGTACTCAAAAGTTTTGTAAAAATTCTGCCCAAAAATATTAAAATTTTGCTGTAAATTTTTAAAAGTTTAATTAACTTTCCTGAACTTTGTGTAAACTTTCAAATATCTTTTTATGTGGTTTCTGTTATGGAATTCGCTAGATTTTGAATGAAAATTGTTGAAAACACAGCTCCTTTTTCTTTCGTCGAACGATATTCAATTTAATTTTACTACTATTATATTGAACACAACTGTATATGTTCTCACTGCTCTTAGCTATTAAGTAAGCTGTCGGTTTCCACTATAAATTACTAATCTGTCTAGCTTTCTTTAAACAACTAGCCACAGAACTTCCTATGAATATATATTTTCTATATTAAATCTAACATATGTATGTATGTAATCTCCATTTAAAAGAATATATATGTATATTTAATTCAGCTAATTAGTATTTTATTTAGACTGGCCTATAAATACTAAAGAAATAACTATAAAACTATTTGTTTCTTTTGAATTTACTATATTATGTACACGTACGCTGAAAAGCTTACTTGGAATTCTTGAAACTAGTTTGAGTGGCCGGAGTACACGAAACGACCGCAACATGCGCAGATCGACATCTATATTGGCCTCGGCGAAGATCGTCATAGCGCTAAACGCCCGCCACATCAGGCGTGGCCCCAAGGCACAGGCATACGTACCCACACGCACACACATCCACATACAGAATATTGGCCATGCATTGAACAGTTTTGAAAATTTTAAATTTATTTTTTTTTCATTTTCACATTTTTTTTTTATTGTAATGTTTAAAGCGTGCAAAAGTTGGTGTGTAGTAGAAACGCAGATTTGCAATCGGGCATCATAAACGAGTTTGTTTGTGCATTTTGATTAGTTAAATAATATTTTTGATTTTAGCAAATCAGGTTTTTTTGTTTTGGTTTTGCAATTGTAAATAAAAATAACATTAGCAAAATAAATTTTAAGAAAATATGTATAGTTCATTCATTAGAAATATATTTGTATGTAGAAAACAGTTACATAGATGTTAAGAGATATATTTATGAACAGCACTTTAATTAATTACAATAATATTACAAATATAAGCGATAAAGAAATTTTAGTGTACGAGTACATAGAGAAAGAAGTGTAAACTGGAATTGTATTCAATGAAGGGTAAAAGTATTGTAAAAGAGTTTCAACAAAAACTAAATAGAAAACCTAAAAATTGTAAAAAAATCAGTAAAAATATTTGTGTTCAATATACTAACAAAAGCATAACTGAATTCTATATGGCCGAGAGCAATAATGCCCGAAAAATCCACCACAAAAAATGGCAGATAACGGAAGCTTTCAAGAACAGTAAAATTTCTGCAGCGACAATAATGGTGATCTTATAAAAAATACGAGCTTAAGTTATGGCGACCTGGTAACCCTATAGCCTAATTACTAACCACGGATAATTCGTACCACCAGGAAGACTACAAAGAGGGAATGACAATATACCGACACAAAAATAATAAAGCGATAAAAATCCATGAGCAAAATCACTCCCTGTACTGCTCTCAGCACACCTGCTCACTACCTGTAAATCTCTAATTATACCTACTCTAATGTGTGGATCGGAATTATGGACAGTGTGGATGAGGATTATGAGATTTTGTTTCTTCCGTAATGCTAAAGGTGAATATAGAAGGAGAGTTACAATGAATTGTCACAGCTTCAAGCAGCTATGAGAATAGAGTACAAAATTAAAGCCAAATGGCTTTTGCAACAAAGGACTTAATGAACATAAAAGCCCCATCCCAAAAGATTTTGCTTTTGTCACCGGAATTCGGCAGCATGGGAGGGGAAGAAGTGTAAAAACCAATATCGGAGGCTAAAAAAAATAAGCGGAAAGCGGATAAAGAAGCAAATCTCTATATATATATTTAATTTAAAATTTAAGATATTTTATTTATTTCGATACCTCAACCTGTTTCGGAGTTATCGACTACTAAGCGGGCCAGTAGCCCGATTCTGTAACTTTTAACCACTCGCCGAGCGTTAAGCTTATCGCCAAATTTTGGCGTTTGTTCTTAACGAAAATGCGATTCTGTAACTCTCCTTTAACGCCGCTAAACAGCTGACTCTTGATAGTGATAAAATATGGAAATACTGGTGTTCAGACGTATTTAACCCTAAATTACATGCAAAAAACTCAAAACTATTTTTTTTACTTATTCCAAACGCTAAAAGACTTGTAAATATATTAACGCTATCGTTAACACCTCGAAAATAATTCGCGAGTTAGCGAATACGGAAAAGCGTTAAAAATGGTGCTAAGCGAAGTTAACGCTAACACCTGGCGTTAAAATAGTTACAGAACCGACCTACAGGGTGACCCAAAATGTATTAGTACAATATGGGTATAAAACAAAAAGTGCTAAGGAGTGTAATAACCGATTTGGTTAGGTTCTATATATCAACTAGTTTCGGAGATGTATCGATCAAAACTTATATGAGAGTTTCGAAATGCAGCGAAGCATGAATGGGCTTTCTAGTTAAAAATATTTTCGTGGCAGATACTTTAGTGATACAGTGAGTTGCAGGTAGCACTCAAATATAGGTACTTGTAAACATATGGGTAAGTTCGCTTCTGCGCGCCATATTGGTGGGGAAAAATAGGTCCGGAATATAACTCAAACCACGATAGCAGCAGAGCACTCTGTTTTATATTTTTCCGTTTGAAAGTAACAAGTTGTGCTGCTGTATTGTGTATGGCCAGAACCACCAAAATCAATAGGTCATTTTTATTTGATGCTCCATTCTAATTAGCTGATCATGCGCGCACGTCACATTACAGTTGTTGTAACCTCTCCAACAAGAATAGGGAGAGGATTTAAGTTTTCGTATTTGTTTTATGAAATTAATGTCTGTCTTTTCCGAACTTCTCCCATCCAATTGTCTACCTCGACAATATGGTATTGGCACTACCTCAATCTTCTAGACCAAAGACAGTAGAAATCTGTGTGATTTGAGCGCTCACAATTGTGTGATGAAATGACGACTCCTATACTAAAGTTAACAAATAAAAGCCATTTTAAAGGCAATGTAAATGAAGCTCTGCATTAAGAGATTTTTGGGTCAGACTTTTTCTACTTAAAAAAAAAAAAACACTGTGTATTCAACATAAATTTTGTATAAAAATAATTATTTTAAAATAGTTTGGCACTGTAATTGATATGGTTTGTACTCCCTTGCACTATAAACTCTGCAGGCAAAAGGACTGGTTTGATACATCACACATCGATCACAAATAAATGATACCCGTCACAGTTCTGGTTCAATACTATGAAATATACCGGCAACTTTAACACTATGGTGTCAATTCTCCCGTGACAGAACAAAACCAAGTAACAAGTTTTTTTTTAATGTTGGGAAATTAAGAATTTGCGTGGCAACCCATATGTCCGTCAAATATCAACTTATTTATACAACTTTTATAATTATCGAAAGGAAAGATTCCAAAGTTTTTTATGTACATGTGAATGAATTTTTCACACAAATTTTTCCAAAGCTGCTTTATTCATTGTTTTGCATAAAAGGAAGTATTTTTTCCATAACCTCATTCTTTTAGTAGGATTGACTCCTCGTTTTTCAACTTTACAAGACGGAAATACATCGATATCATTTAGATTAACCCAACTATTTAAAAACTGAGCTTCCTTACTTATCTCCTCGAAAGCGGGTTGCTCTTGAGGAGAAAGAATCTCTTGATCAGCATTTGACTCAAGACTGAAATAGTCACAATCACAACCATCACTTTCAAATGTTTTATCTGAAAGTTCTTCCTCCTCTAACAAGATGTATTCTGATCGCCGTCTGATGCTGGGCCGAAGTCACGTTCTTCCCCCTCTTTATCCCCGCAATAATTTTAATATTATCTCAAATAAGTTCTTTTAAAAATAAACTAAACTAAACAGCTGGAAAAGTTACTTGGTTTTGCGAAATAATTATTTTAATTTTTTAGGGTAATTCGAACATTTCTTAATTGATAAATGAACTTTATTTGCTCTTACATCGACGTTTAAAAATTTATTTTTGGTGACCTATTATATATAGTAAAGTTTTCAGCACAGGAGCTACTTGGTATTTTCTGTACTGATTTCTTGATTTCAGTGCATTTTAAGTTACTTGGTTTTATAACGGCTTTAGGTTAAGGTATTTAGAAACAAGACAGGAAAAAACGGATTGAAGTCCCTGATACATTTTTTCATCAGAATTCCAGAACTTCGTAGAACGACGAAACCAAGTAACTAAGAGAACTAAGTTACTTGGTTTTGTTCTGTCATGGGGGAATTGCCACCTTATAGAGACTTTTGGGGCAAAGCTGTGATAGGTTGAAAAAACTAATTCAGACCTGAAATGGGTCCCACAAAGTAGTTCTTTGACATTACTGTGTTGGGTCAAGATGTGCACCACCTTGCATAAGGTCGGTCTAGTAGTGGGTCTGGTTTCACAGCATCACAAAAGGTCGTTGATTTGCCTGAAGGGAAGTTATAGTAATATTTTTGTGTATCACGTTGTTAAATTAAAATTAAAAAAAGAAATAATAATAAAGAAAATAAATAGGATTCTTATAATATATATATAATATATGATTAATATAACACAAGAAAATATTTAAATAACGTGTGTTTATGTACAGCATGTGTATGTATATTTGCTGTTGAAATGGTTTTAGTTAATATGTCATTACTAATTTCTTGGAAAAATCAAAAGTTGTTGACATTAGTTGAGAATATCACAAAATTATTTTATGTGTATATACTAGGGTGATTGACTCAGGTTTTCAAAGCGATTTTACTTGTTTTTTTTTTGTTTTTATTCATAAATTTCATGTGGGTAGTTTTTTATAAATTTCCCGTCTGCTTGTTTTTGAAATTTTATTTTTTTGAAAACAGACTTACGCGGTTTTTATTTTGTCTTGCAGAAATGAAATGTATAGTTTACTATGCCCGTAAGCTAAAGCAACAAATTATTTTAATTTTTGTATGACTTTCCGAAATTCGTAAAGTTTTTTCCAGGCTCTAAGGATTTTTTTCATTGACTAAACAAATTTTCCCTCAAGATAAATAGAAGAAACATATTAAGATTAGTTGAGGCGCTCCCCGAACACTGTACTATTGTATCTCATGCGGCACCGATGGGTCTCGAAGAAACGGGGAGGATGCAAGAAACAGCGGAGCAATTGGAGAGGCATGGATGCGTTGCCATGGAAATCCCATCCTTGCTCTTGAGTACTTGACTATTTGCTTAAAACAAACTTCATTGGTTAATTCACGAGCTGTGGTATTAAAACGTAGCAATAGTACTAATTGTAGTCAGAGGGAAGGCGTAACACAGACCAAACAAATGACTATACCTATTAAGCTTCAATAATCAACATTACAACCACTATCTTTTAACTTTCAGCAATAAGACATTCTAAGGTTTAAAAATTAGTCAATCCTGTGTTTGCAGTATTTAATAAATAATTTAATAATTTCCAACCTTTTTATTGTAAGTAAGAGTTCAACCTAGGAGTTTAACCTATTACATTATCTAGACCAAAGTTGTGGCAGAGTGACTAGGAACTCCCTGGAAAGGTCTTGTTTTCCTCTTTGTGGATGTAGTTGAGAGCCTACCGGATTTTGGTTTAAGCGGATCTCATGCTTGCGTATTTCTTTCCTTATTTTTCAATTTCAATTTCGATTTTTTAAATATTACGAAAATAATTTTAAAAAAAAGTCAGATAATCGCACACCCCAGTAAATACATACATACATAAATAAGTATAAATAGAAAAACCAAGAAATAACTGTATTTACCCCGTTACTACGACGACAAAATCCATGATGTTCCAAATATTCCTGAGGTAGGAGTGTTTATGCAGAACCAGCCCTAAGGCAAGGATCTTGAGCGATGCTTCTACACAGAAAATGCATAAAAAATAGGTCTCCGTTTTTTCCTAAATATATTAAAAATTAGAACGAATTAAAATACAAAAACAAATATATGTATTAATTTCAAGCTCTCATTAAAAGTATTTCTTAACAACAACAAAAAAAAATCACACATATAACATACGTACAACTTACGTACAGCCTGACTTAATAAGTTCGCTTTCTGTACACTCCCAACTCTTAACTTACCAATGACAGAGCCAGTACTGTTTTATCACCCTCAGGTAAATGTTCTTCTAAAGCCAACACAACACAGTTGGCAATGATTGTCGTTAACACAGCGTACTCGAAGGGCGGCCATTCTATTATGAATTTCATGATTCTTCTAATTCGATTATCCTCGGCAAGGATAAATAATGATGTTGGACCACCACCAGGTGGTGTGTCGTCTTTCTTTGGGCCACCCATTCTATCAGCTAAGCGATGGGCTCCCCTTCGACCCGAGTGCCCCCCGCTTGTGGAGCCCTGTTGATGCCCTGCTAGCGCCGCTTCCTGAGCCGCCGCCAACCTGAAGTTGTAAAATAAAAATTTATATTTAGTGAAAGTATAAATTACTTCAAGGGACTTTACTTAATAAGTAAATTAAAAATAATAGCTTAATAATATTTAATATTCGAACACGGCAAGTATTTATAGCAGTTTTTTATTCTTCATTTCGTTACTGGAAACAGTTTTTTCTGCTTGCCTAGAAAAATCTTTGATTTGAAAGCCACATAAAAATAAACCATCAGAAAAATATATAAGCATTCACAATTTTGGTTGCTATCTTGCAAGCTAAATGTTCACTTTAAAATTTGAAAAAAAAACTCCAATTTAGAAAGACAATAAAATTTTTTTAATATTTTTTTTTTTTTCATTTTTTTATCCTGGTACTGTTTTCACTCGTGAAAACTGTTGTATGGATATATCGATTTTTAAAGTTTTCTACAAACCTTTTGAAATCTCAATACGTGGAATAAAAAATCCGTTTCTGATCATTTTGAGTTCGTTTTACGGTTTGAATATGTTTTTTCAAGCCTAATCTCCTTGGTAACATTTTTCAAGGTGAAATGTTGCAAACGGCTGTAATTAAAATTTTTATATTTCACGTCCTGAAAAACTTTATAATGATGTGAGCAATATACTGTAAAAAACCTCCGTTTCAATTTACTTATCAAAGTTTTGACGACAAATAGGTAATTGAAAAGGCGCATAGTTCCAGGACGTCCTAGCAGGAAGAAAAAATTACAATCGGTGAAGAAGGTCAAAAGAATCAATTTAGTATGATGTTTGGGCTCTGTGTAACATTTTTAAAGCGTGAACACAGTACCTTTAGTCCCTAAGTGCTTATGAAAATAATAGGCTTATATTAACACATTTGCCTTACTAACCCTGCGGGGAACTTAATAACCACTGACCAATATTTTTGGTTTGAAAATAGTTCAGCGGAGTTGTAGGAAAGAATTTAATCGCAACTAGGTCTTCATCACTTCAAAAATGTATGAGTTAGTTGATAAGGGATTTTGAATTGTGTATGAAATTTCGTATTTAAAACTCTTCTAACTAGGTTTGATCTAGTGCAGAAAGGATATATAAATCTGCTGAATTCGAAACTATGGAAAGGGTAAATAATTCACCACATGCGATTTCTGTTCTCAATGGCACTACCAAGTTATGTATTTTGTTATGAACAGATAGGGGTTTCCATTGTATTACAGGTTCCGGAAGTTAAAAGCTGAAGATTTTCTTTAACCCTAGAAAGCTAACCTTCGGTCACTCCCTAGTCGATGCGACGAACATTCTTTAAAATACTTATTTCTAATTTCTAATATAGGTATTTAATTTTTGGTTTCATTTATTGTACGCATACGTGTAACAGTTATTAATCCACGAAATAAAACATTTTTTTATTATTTTAGATATATTTTTTTAAGTCTTTTAGAAATGAAGTCTTAAAAAGAGAGAGAAAGAAAATTTTGAATAGCGTATTCGGCGAATCGGCGAAGGTTACGTTTCTAGGGCTAAAAGGGAGTAAAGCAGGTAGCATTTGCTCAACAAAATGTACGGCAAGTCCACCTTACTAGACGTATCAGGAACCCAGTTCTCGTTCCATAGTTAGCAATTAATGTTTGAAAGATGAGAGAAAATTTGTATGTCAACACTGCCATGCAATTTCGTTATCTAATTGGAATTTTGTGAACGGTTGGTTGGCGCAACGTCGTAAGCATGAGCGTCAACAATTGTCTCATATGTTGTTATAACAACACTTTTGACAAAACTTGATCTGTCAAATGAGAAATATATCGTCAGCTTAGAGTGTGAAATCAGACCTGTTAAAATTGATTAGTAATTAGTAACTAGTTAGGTGGCTTTGTTAATTTTTTGTTTTAAGAAAAGCAATTACTATTTTATTCTTCTTCTTTAAATGGTCATCTAATCGCCCGGGCGATTTTGACCGTCCAACATAGCTCGCCAGTCGTTTCTTCGTTGCGCCAACTGGCGCCAATTGGAAACACCGCGGGATCGCAAATCGGTCTCCACTTGGTCCTTCCATCGGAATGGTGGTATTCCTCTTCCTCTGCTTCCGCGGGTGCCGATAAGCGAAGCCGATGTATTTTAATTCGCTGAACTATGTCGGCGTCTGCGTAAAGTTCACACAGCTCATCATTAAATCTTCTTCGGTACTCGCCGTCGCCAACGCGTAGAGGTCCACAAATCTTTCGAAGAACCTTTCTCTCGAATACTCCCAGAGCCGCCTTATCAGATGTTGTTAGTGTCGACTCTTCTGCACCATATAGCAGGACGGGTGCGATGAGTGACTTGTAGAGTGTTATTTTCGTTCGTCGAGAGAGGACTTTGCTTTTCAATTGCCTACTCAGTCCGAAGTAGCATTTGTTTGCAAGAGTGATTCTTCGTCGGATTTCTAGGCTAACATTATTGTTGGTATTAATGCTGGTTCCCAGGTAAACGAAGTCCTTTACTATTTCGAAATTATTGCTGCCAACAGTGGCTTGGTTGCCAAGGCGCGAATGCGCTGACTCTTTGCATGATGACAGAAGGTACTTCGTTTTGCCCTCGTTCACCACCAATCCCATTTTCTCCGCTTCTTTTTCTAATTTGGAGTAAGCAGAAGTTACGGCGCGGTTGTTAAGGCCAATGATATCAATATCGTCAGCATATGCCAAAAGTTGCACGCTTTTATAAAATATTGTTCCAGCGCGGTTAAGTTCTGCAGCTTACATTATTTTCTCCAGCATTAAATTAAAGAAATCGCACGATAGGGGGTCACCCTGTCTGAAACATCGTTTAGTTTCGAACGGCTCGGAGAGGTGCTTCACAATTCTGACCGAGCTGGCGGTGTTGCTCAAGGTCATTTTGCATAGCGGGGGTTTTGCGGGGAAACCAAATTCAGACACATATAGGCAGCTCCTTTTCGTGCTATCGAAAGCGGCTTTAAAATCAACAAAGAGATGATGTGTGTCGATTCTCTTTTCACGGGTTTTTTCCAAGATTTGGCGTATTGTAAAAATTTGGTCGATGGTAGATTTACCAGGTCTGAAGCCACACTGATAAGGTCCAATCAGTCTGTTCACATCAGGCTTCAGTCTTTCGCACAATACGCTTGATAGGACCTTATATGCGATATTCAAAAGGCTGATTCCGCGATAGTTGGCGCAGTTTGCAAAATCGCCCTTCTTGTGGGTTGGGCAGAGAACACTTAGATTCCAATCTTCAGGCATGCATTCATCCAACCATATTCTGCATAGAAGCTGATGCATGCGCCTTACCAGCTCCTCGCCTCCGTGTTTGAATAGCTCAGCAGGCAAACCATCAGCGCCAGCTGCTTTATTGTTTTTCAATCGGGATAATGCTATTCGCACCTCATTATAGTCGGGTTGTGGAACGTCAATTCCATCATCTTCGATTGTGGGCTCGGGTTCGGCATCTTCTCTGGTTTCTTGCTCAGTTTCTTCATTTAAAAGGGCAGAGAAGTGATCCCTTCATATTCTGAGTGCTCTCTGAACATCGGCCACCAGGTCGCCGTTCTCATTCTTACAGGAGTTTGCCCCGGGTTTAAAACCTTCTGTCATTCGCTGAATTTTTTGATAGAATTTTTGGGCATTATTCCCGTTGGCCAGGATTTCAAGCTCCTTTATTTCACGCTTTTCTGCCTCTCTTTTTTTCGCCCGGAAAATCCGCCTCGGTTCACTCTTCACCTCGCGGTAGTGTCCACACACACTCCTCGTTGCATTCGATCTCAGCGTTGCCTTGTAGGCTTCGTCCTTTCTTTTCGTTGCAGCGCGGCACTACCAGTTGTTTCTTCGCGTTCGCCGGAATCGAATTACTTCTTCGGCTGCGGTACGGAGTGCTCCTGAGATATGATCCCACTGCTCATGCATTCCACTAGGTTGAATTGTGCTCTCGGAGAGCAGGTGTGAGAGGCGATCTGCGAAATAATTGGCGGTCTGTTGCGATTGCAGCTTTTCGACGTCCAGCTTTCCCTGCGTTTTTTGTTGCGCCTGTGTTGTCGTACAGAGGCGGGTACGAATCTTGGCTGCTACTAGAAAGTGATCAGAGTCCATGTTAGGTCCTCGTATTGTGCGAACATCTAAAACGGTGGAAGCATGTCGTCCGTCTATCACAACGTGGTCGATCGGGTTGCGTGTTTTTCGATCGGGGGACAGCCATGTAGCCTGATGGATCTTCTTGTGCATAAACCTAGTCCTGGATATGACCATGTTTCGGGCACCGGCGAAGTCGATCAGCCTGAATTCATTTGGCGAAGTCTGATCTTGGAGACTGAACTTCAGACTGAATACACCCTCCTTACCCACCCTGGCGTTAACGTCGCAAAGCACGACTTTGATATTATGACGGGGGCAGCGCTCGTATGCTTCTTCCAGGCGCTCGTAGAATGCATCCTTTTCCACGTCGTCCTTCTCTTCCGTCGGTGCATGAGCGCAGATAAACGATATGGTGAAAAATCGTACTTTTATGCGGATTGTAGCGAGACGCTCGTTCACGGGTGTGAACGACAGTACTCGGTGACGGAGTCTCTCTCCCACCACAAATCCCACGCCGAATCTGCGCTTGTCTTCATGCCCGCTCCAGTAGATGTTACAAGGTGTTCTGATCGTATTTCCTCGCCCCGTCCATCGCATCTCTTGTATGGCGGTGATGTCAGCTTTTGCTTTCCTCAGGACCTCAACCAGCCGGGCAGCGGCACCTTCCCCATTGAGGGACCGGACATTCCAGGTACATGCCCTTATCTCATAATACTTATTTCGTTTGCGGCTGCTGTCATCTAAAAAAGGGGTTCTCATATCCGAGGCTTTGTTGTTGAATTTCATTGGAACGTTGTTTTATGTGGTGGGTCCCAAACCCAACGCACAACCCGTTTCACGGGAAGTTGAATTCTATTACACGTTTGTATAGCGAGCCGCTTGATCCAAGACAGACGCCCGCTTGCAGCCGCAACACTTGGTGGTCACACGCTGCTGTTTGAATCCCCCAGCCAGCCCTTAAACCGATTATGTCGGAGTGGCCTTACCAGGTTGTCGCCTTCTCACGTTTAGCTCACCACCAAACGGGTGTTCGGTGGTTACCCAGAGGATACTTGGGCGCAAAGCCTGGAAGTAGTGAGCTGCTCGAACCGCATGCAAAAGAATCGCTCTGGTCATTCCCAGGTGCATATCGATCAGAAACTTTCCCCACTTGCGTGGACTTCTGCACACGGTCCCATCCTCCTTACTATTTTATTACGATAAGAAAAAATCAAAAACAAATTAAAAAAAAAATCTTAATTAATCAAAAAAAGTCACGATTTGATTGTTAAAATTTGAAAGTAATGGTAATCAATAATTAAATCGATCCTCAAGAAAATAACTAATCAAACCGGTAATCAAATCGATTGGTAGTTTTTATTACAAATTTGTTGTAAACCCACCTAATCAAAAAATTGACATGCACGACTAAAAATTTTAGCCTAAATTTAAAATTTTTGTGGGCGACATATATGTATGTCCAAACTTAATTTGGTTTCGAAGAAAAGAGTTTAAATTTTAAGCCAGTGAAGAAAAGAGTTTAAATTTTAAGCCAGAAATGTCTTAACAATTAAAAAACATAAAAAACATTTGTATCAGTGGCAGCACTCTAACCGACGCTTCCCGCATCAGACTCGTCTGCTTTACTCACTGAGCTAGGGGGCACACAAAACTGTTTAAAGAAAAAGTCAATGACTTGAAATAGCTTTCAGAAATAAATAAAAAGAAATTCACAACATTTTAGAAGTTTTTTTCAGTTCAGTTTTGGATGTAAGCCGCAAGAAATTGAAAATTGGTGTAGCTAATTGAAAAATTTGGAGTTTATTACAAAAAAGTTTAAGAAATTGCTTAAACCAATGAATGGTTTAAAATTTTAGCTAAAATTTTAGCCGGGTGGCAGGCAAAAAAAAAACTATTTGAAATTCCGTTGAATACATAGAATGGTTGAATTACTTAGCTTATATCTAGGATATGACGTTCCTCGTCTGCTGGTTGATGCAATATCTAGTGCGCTATCAAACTGCATCAAAAAATTAACTTTGAATGCTGAATATGGTTACAAGCTGACAGATGTGCGTAAGCCACAGAAAGAATTCAAATGGGATTCTTTTTCGGATTGTGAAGTAGGGATGCCACTACGATTACGAAAAATCGAACGGATATAAGTGATATATCGATTTTTAAAGAAAATAATCGGTTTCTAAATGCGAAAAAGGTATATTCGACTTATTAGAAAATTTAAATCATGAGCTGGCACTGATTAGCACCTTTCGTTTGATTCACATATTGTACTAACATATTTTGTATCACACTGGTACACATATTTAACGGTAACTCCAAAACCAGTTGTGTTTACGGAATAAGGGATATCTTGCGGACTCATTATGTAAAACGCAACGCGTCATAACGATTCACCTCTTCTATTTTATTAAAAAAATCTTATCAAATGGAGGCGTTCACTCACTTCAGTGACTGTCAGATGCAGGTGAATGTGAGTGACTGCAACGCAAAGTTTCACCGTGATTTAAATAATCAGGTCCATAAACGCTCAGTAATGCAGCGGCCAAAGTTGCATTAAATTTAATTTAGCAGCTTTTGAGTGATACACGCCCCAAAAATATAAACAGACAGAGAAAAACTTTAAAAACTATAGATTTTATTGGCTCAATAATGAGTCTTCCTTTTCTTGAATATCTAAAATGTACAGGTATCGACCTGTTACAATATTATTATATGTACAGATACTTAAACCAAGTGAAATTCTTCAAAATAAGAAGTACTAGTATATCCCGTGATTGAAATTCGACCAGCTTAAATTAGTTTAAGTTATTAAATCCTCTGTTCATATTTTTTTAGCACTGCCTAGAGGCCGATATATTGGAGACATTTTCGTTACTGAAATTAATTATATATAGTTAAGTAATTTAGGGCCGCTTTCATAACAGTCAGTTCACACTAAACGGCGGGTAATTTGACAACTAACCGAAAAAATCAGTCCTTAAAGACCGGTAATTATTAATAGGAGATGGCAAAAACAGTCCTTAGGAATGTTTAAAAGTCCACCATCAGAGCCACCAGATTCAGATTCGGTCAATACTTCAATAAAAAAAACTTAGTGAAAATATGTCCACCGTTTGGACATGGTTGCCATATTGTAATTTTTTGATTATTAATATACAGGCAGTTCTTTTTGTAATCCATTTACCGGGAAAAAATTACAAATTCAATTTAGCAATTCCGACACAACGACGCACCTTCCTATTTTGACTCTGCTTTGTTTTTGATCTGAAATTTTGAATTATAAGGCGGCCATGGCTTGTTTGGAATCCCCTTTTAATATTAGAGTTTTATGAACAGTAAAAATTCACGTTTATTTATAAACATTTAGGTTTTTCAGGATTTTAGGATGCATCTAAATACCCGACCGAAAATAAAGGCCTTGATTAATTATGGAACTTTACATAAAAAAAAGTTTGATTGCGAATAAAAAAAAAAGTTTTTGAACTATATGAACAGGTGGCGACTATGGGTGTTTTTGACCTTATTTTTATAACGAAGTAAAAATTTTAATTTTGAATTATTGTTTGCAATAAAACGTGCGAGATATGTTGAAAACAAATATTTTATGATGCATCTAAATAACTGTCCGTAAATAGTGCCCATCCATACCTTTGAATCTCATTTTCATTATAGAATTTTACAAAAAATAGAAGTTTGGTTGCGTTTTAAGAAAAATTTTAATTTTGAATTATGTGAACAGCAGCGACTTTGGATGCTTTTGAATCTCATTTTTATAATAGAGTTCTATTAAAAAAAAACTTAGCTTTTATTGTGTTTTCCCTAAAAATTTTAATTTTGTACTATTGCTTGCAATAAAACTCGGGTTGGTATTTTTTTTTAAGATTTTGGTACAGTTCAGTATAGGGGAGGGCAACTCTCGCTCAAATTTAAATTGGACAAACGCGCCGACGGCGGTGTATACTTTAACCCAATTTGCTTAATGAGTAAGAGAATGATAATATTTCTACCTTTTGGAGAGCAAATGAAATATGAGTTGGACGCACCGACGCCACCACTTTAACTCAATATGCTAAATGAGTGAGAGAATAAAAATATTTCACCGTTGGAGTGTGTCCGCATATACATATTTTGATTGAAAATGAATTTAGCGCTTATTTTGAAGTTCCTTAAATTTCTCAATATGAGCATGACGCCGGTTTCCATTTTGTATTTTTGTTTTGGATATACAGACACTGCTGTCAATTTAGCAATTTTTCTCTAGATCTGCCTTTTTTGAAACCCATTTAGCGGGGGAAACTTACAACTTCAGTATATGGGGTTCTGGTTTTTCTCCTTAACCACGATATAGACATGTATAAGAAATTTCATATTGACTTTTATAGCATTTCAATAATATTTTGTGATATATATGTATATGACCTGAACTTATTATTTCTTATGGCTGTGCGTATAAGTTTACCTTAAGTCCTATATCAATCAGAAAAAAGTAAATTCTTTAAAACAAAATTATAAAACTATGTAACTATGTAAGTATTTATCTTACGTATTTTGTTATGGTAAATTTTTGTAATTTTCTTGCGGTTTTTTTTGCAAAAATTTGGTTTTAAGAAAATATTGCATTAAAAACTTAACAAATTCTAGTCAAGGTAAGAAATTAAATTTTATAAAAAAAAAATATTGTCCGGAACCTGGGCTCGAACCATGGAACGCACGCGTCTTACCCGAGACGCTTATGTGTGCTTCAAAAAATATTTCCACTATTAGAAGTATACATACATATTCATATGGCTTTTGAAAATGAATGAAACGTTCATTTGGAAGTTCCACAAATTTCTCAATATTAGCGTGACGTCGGTTTCCAAATTGGTTTTTCTTTTATATACAGGCAGATTTCTCAATTTTTCCTTTACATCTGGCTTTGTTGAAGTCAATTTAGGGGGAGAAAATTACAATGAAATGATGGTTGTCTGGCTTTTTTATTAATCACAACTTAGACATATTTAAAACACATTTCATGTTGATCAAATTAAGTCTACATATGTAAGGGTTCGGGTTATATGTCTGCCCTTAGACAACTTAAAATATTTGAAGAAGAAAATAGTTGGTGTCTTCAGGGAAATTAACACGATTTCTAACCACTTCGTAAATAGAAAATTGAAGAAGCTACAAACTGTGTTTTCGCCTTTTTGTATTTTAAATATAGGGTATGTTATTCTGTCTCATCGGAAAAACCCGATAGAAATAATAAAAATTATCATAATTCTCTACTGCGTTTCTCGTTCCGACGGAATTGGGTTGTGATATATAAAATTATTATAATATTATTATATATGGGCTACATATTATTTACCTTAAGTCAAATATTATTGAGAAAAAATTGAGTTTCTTAAAAAATTCATGAAGCTATGTAGGTATTTTTTTAAGTATTTTGTTTTGATAAACTGGAAACATTTTCTGGCGTTTTTTTTGCCAAAAATTTGATTTGTTCACTCCAAGATAGAGGTCATACACAGAAATAAAGTTAAAAAAAAATCATGATAAAATGTTTTCATATTTCATATAAAGGGTGTTTTTTTTAGGGGTATAGAACTTCGAATTGAAATAAAACACAAGAAAATCGTTTTAAGGTCCATCAATTTGGCTTTATTGGAAGGATAATTTTATGCCATTAATGTTTAAATATGATTTCGGGCATGTGGCCGCCGCGGTTGGCTCGAATAAAGCCAATTCTACAGGTCCAATTTTCAACCACTTTTTCGAGCATATGGGGCCGTATGTCGGCAATAACGCCACGAATGTTGGCTTCCAATTCCCCTAACGTTTCTGGTTTGTTGGTGTAGACGAGCGACTTCACATATCCCCAAAGAAAATAATCCAATGGTGTCAAATCACACGACCTTGGTGGCCAATTGACAGGTCCATTCCGCGAAATTATGCGCTCATCGAATGTTTCCTTCAATAAATCGATTGTGACGTGCGCTGTGTGGCATGTAGCGCCGTCTTGTTGGAACCACAACTCATCCACATTCATGCCATCCAATTCGGGAACAAAATAGTCGGTTATCATGGCTCTATACCGGTCTCCATTAACGGTAGCTGCCTCTCCAGCATTATTGCGGAAGAAGTATGGCCCAATGACTCCACCAGCCCATAGAGCACACCAAACAGTCAGTTTTTGTGGATGTAATGGCGTTTCAAGGGTCTCATGTGGATTCTCTTCACTCCAAATGCGGCAATTTTGCTTGTTGACGTAGCCATTCAACCAAAAATGAGCCTCATCACTGAACAAAATTTTGCGATGAAAATCAGCATCGAAATCAATCTCATTTTCGGCCCATACACCAAAATCACGACGCATTGCATGGTCTCGCGGCTTTAATTCTTGCACAAGCTGGATCTTGTAAGGTCGCAAGCCAAGATCTTTGCGCAAAATCTTCCATAAAGTTGATGGACAAAGCTCCAATTGCTGTGCACGGTGGCGAATCGATTCATTCGGGTCCTCTTCAACACTTTGCTCTACAGCGGCAATTGTTTCTTCGGTGCGCACTGTTCGACGTCTCTGCGGATGCGTATTATCACATAGAGTAAACGTAGTGCGAAAACGATCCATGGTTAACCGAATTAATTGCTCTGATGGACGATTATGTCGACCATAAAATGGACGGAGCTCACGGTAAACTTCGCGAACTGAACCATTATTTTCGAAATAAATTTGCACGATTTGCAAGCGTTGTTCTTTTGTCAACCTGTTCATGATGAAATGGCAAACCAAACTGAATATAAATGACATTAGAGTTGCCAGATTTGACCACAAAATGCCAGTTTTATCTCTATTCGAAAAACAAACCTGTAAAAAAAACACCCTGTACATATTTAAAAACAAATTAAATTTAACAAAAAAAAGTTTTTCGGAACCTGGGCTCCAACCTTGGAATGTAAGCGTCGTAGCCGAAACGCTTACCACCTGCGCTACTACTGTATGTACAATAACGCAGTCAGATACTGTAATTGACAATTTAGCTTTATTTAGAAAACTTTGGTGAATTATTACAAATAAATGAAGCATTATTTCTTAAATATAATATGCCTATGCACTGCTCCTGACCCATACGAAGATATCAAAATACATTTTTGTTGAAATTATGCATGTTTAGATATAGATATATTCGGGGCATTGATTGTATGAAATAAATGTTAGCCTATTAACATATAGATAAAACAATAACTGAAACGACGACCTTTTTTATTTGGATTTGAATTATTAACAAAAAAAATTTCAATTCACTTAAATATTTTATAACAGCAAAAATAGTAAAAATCAATAAAAGTTACAAGTTATTGCATTCCACTGGATGCAGTGCAACATGGCTAAGACCCGTTTCCTATTTACTGTGCTCTCTGAATCTAGTAATATCTTTAATATGTGAGAGCTTTTCACTTTCCTGCAGGAAAGGTGATTGTAGTTATTATTGAATATATACTCATTACGAAGATAGAGCCAGTTTTTACGTTGCTAAGGTAGTCGTTTATATGAGCAGGAAAGGGGGCTGTTTGCATTTCTACGCATCTTTCAAACTGCTATCTCCCTTGTCCCCAAACACTTTGTTTTAAAATATTAGTACTAATAGCTATTTTACACTATACAGGTACATAAGAGATGGTGAGTTGAAGGTTGGGATTTAAGTATTAGAGTTTGAGGGGTTTACGCTAAGGACATATATATGTTGTCGTTACTTGAATTAGGTGCCCGAGTTATTGATCGTAATTGTCATAAGTTTAGCAAAAGGACTATTGTTTCTCCTCTCAAGCTCTGCCTTTTCTCCTACAGACACTGTCTCTGTCCTTCTTCCTATCAATCTCTGTCTCCCACTCCCGCTCTTGTCACCCTTCAACTCATTATATTCTTTTCCCTTTCTATCTCCCTTGCCAAACTTTGATTCGCTTAATGGTTTACTCAATAGTATTCCTTAAAGTGCTTTCAGTAGAAAATATAGTCCATATCCTATATTATAATTAAATCAAAAAATAAATTGTTACAAATTTATTGCTGTCCTTAATTAAAATTTCAGTAATATTTGTTGGCACTTGATAGTCTCATTTCAGTGAAAACATTTCCAATTCATTAAGCATTACTACTCTTTGTTTTTATGCATATAAAAAGGCCCTGTTTTTAATCACTTTAATATCCATTTTATTCATTTTTTATTTCAATTCCACGATATTCAGTATTCGTATGCACTTGGCAAGGTATATTATAAGAGTTATATACGTTGGGGTGTATGTACAAATTTCAATACCCAGCAAACATGTTATGAGCACTTAAAGTTCATTGCTGGGTTGTGAGTCATATTTTGTGTTAGATGGCGGATATATGACGAAAAAAACGGACGATTCAGTCCATATCACCTATCCTATAAAAAATACTATAAGGTCAGTAAATTAGCTATGGTATTTTTCAGGCGACAAACATAACTATAGATAATTCTTGCTAAGCGCCAGCAAGTCAGTATTAGGTCTTAAACTGTTTTTATTAGATCGCATAAAACGACACATATTTTCCCAAAATAAAATCCGCATTTTTTAAAAAGCGCATCCCCAGAGCTTTTGCAGTCGATTTCAACCTAATTTCCTGTTGAGTCGGCGCTTTGTGGTCAGTTTTGACAACGCGTTATACGAAAAAAAAAATTCCGAAAAGTTAGATTTTGTGGTCCGATTTGGCTGATGGTTGAGACACATATTACTTTCTGTTAAAGAAATTTTCTCTGAAAAAGGGCACTCGATAGAATAGGGAGAGAATTAATGAAAACGCAAAATATTATTGAAAGGCAGTTTTAAGCCGTTCATTTATTCGATACAATTATTTCACGAATGCGCAAAATATTTTTGTAGATTTAAAACTTACAAATATTTTTTAACATGTATTAAGAATTCAAATTCACAAATTTTCAGGTCAACCTCTATGTGGTCAATGAAGAATAAATAAAGGCAGAGAAGAAATTATTTTATAATTTTCTGTCGACATTTTAAATTGTAAATAACTTAAATTTACACGGCTAAAAATTTGAGCTTAAATTTTAAGCCATTCCTCGGTTTAAGCAATTTCTTAAACTTTTTTTTAATAAATTCCAAACCTTTCTATTACCTACACCAATTTTCAATTGCTGGCGTTCTAGATTTAAAACTAAACTGAAAAAACGTCTAAAATTTTTCAATTTTTTTTTTTTAATTTATTTCTGAATGTTTTTTCAAGTCAATGAGTTTTTCTCATTACGCGCCGTAGCTCAGTGGATAGAGCGGACGACGGTGATGCGGAGTGCGTCAGTTCGAATTCTGCCAACTGATACAAATGTTTTTTAATTGTTAAGACATTTCTGGTTTAAAAATTTAAATCTTTTCTTCACTCTCATTTTCTTGAAAACTAGCATAATTTAAATTCTAAACCAAATTTAGGCTCAATTTTTTAGCCGTGTAGTTGTATTATTTTTTTTAGAATCCAAGAAAAGAAAAAGAAAAGGAACGGAACAAAAGCAGAACCAGAAGCCGAATTCATTGCTTTGTTTCCTTAACAATGGCTTAAGCTATTGGCATAGGCTTACAATAATCGAAAAGTGCTCTTTTGAATTTAGATGTGCTTTTAATTTGCTTAACATTACTAGGCAATTCATTATTACATTTTAGACCTTTATAGAAAATATTAAATTTATCTGCCTCACATCTGAATTTAGGTAGCTTAAAATCATTCTTTGTACGGGTATCAATATTGTGTATATCATTGCCATACTTTATGTTAACTTTTAGGTACTCTGGTAAGTTGTCATCTTTAATATTTTTAACGAATTTCATTGTGTAATAAAAGTGTTGTTGTTTAACACTTAACCAATTGAGAGTAGATAACATGTCTCTGATTCTGTTGCTTTTGTAATTTATAAATTTGGTTATCATTCATTATCAGCCCAATTCTAAATGAAAATTCCGCACGGATTTTTTCCCCTCTCCCATTCCTCGTATTCTGAATAAAAAGTCCTTGGGAATTTTTTCACTCTCCCTCTCCTCTTATTCTGATAATGTTCGAAAAAGGGAAAACCCGTTAAGGGAGAAAAGTAGCTATTACGAATTTGAGGAAAAGGGAGATTTCGCTGTCATGTTTAAGGAATTTTTTCACCAGCTAAACTGCAAGGAGCGCGGGATAAAATTGAATGTTTCTTGTATTTTTTTTAGGAAAACTATTAACTTGTGTAGGTATATACTAAACTAAAATAATGTTATATTAGCATACGATGTAGTTTAGATCGAAAAGTACAAATGTACAACAGATATGGCTGTTTTTAAACTTGATGTAAGGCCATCATGGAATTGTATTTTTGAGTTGGTGAGTGTGCGATGTAAGGAGTTCCGGGCTTGTTTATTCTATAATACTTTTTAAATCTGCAAACAGCAGATTTACGGCAACTCAAGCGTATATGTAATATCTCATAATCCTTTGTTTATTTTCTTGTGGCTCTTATTCGCTTAATTTCTGCCACAAACATATGAAAAGCAACACTAAACGTTGCTTTAAATTTTTTTTCTTTTTTTAAAACGAATTCTTCACAATATTTGCATTTTTAAATTTCGTTAGTCAGTTTAGAAATCCGCGTATACCATGCCAATTTCCAAAACAGCTGATTTCGAAAATTCGAAATTCCTCTTTCCCAATTATTCTTCTCCCTAGGAGAACATAATTCGAGGAATTTTTCCGAGGGAACAAAAAAATCCGAGAGAAAATTATTCCTTGAGAATATTTAGAACTGGGCTGCATAAAAAATATGGTTGGGCAATAATTTAAAAGAGGCTCGACTATAGCCCGGTATACCACTGTTTTGTATTTTTTTTTTAGAAATTTGCACGTCCGTTGCACGAAGTACAGCTTTGTTGAAATTTTTCCCACAGTATAATCGATATGGTCATTAAAATTAAAATTATCATCAATTTTTATTTCCAAATATTTAATGTTTGACACTCTTTCTATTGTTTCATGGTTTATATTTAAAGTGTTCAGGCCCTGTATGTCTATAGATCTTCTGGATATGACCATCAATTTTGTCTTGCTGATGTTTAGTTTGAGTTTGTTCAAGCACAGCCATTTGTATATTTCGTCTAAATCAGATTGCAGCTTTTCAACCATTTCGTTCACATTCTCACCGCTTATCATTATTAAAGTATCATCTGCAAACAGATTGACATCGCTGTGCTTTACACAGCTCGGCATATCGTTTATACATATATATATTAAATAATATAGGTGCTAAAACTGAGCCTTGAGGTAGCCCTACGGTTAGTTTTCTGGAGTCTGTTAGCTCTGTTACAATGATTGTTCTATGGCTACGGTTCTTTCTAAAACTTTCGAACCATTTCAGCTCAGTACCACTTATTCCTATACAGCTAATTTTTTTTGTAATAGATCTTGATCTATTGTCTCAAACGCCCGTTTAAGGTCTAGGAAAACTGTCATTATGTATTTATTTTTACTCAGTGCTTCTTTCCAACGAGCTATAACCAAGTTCAGTGCAGTTTCGCATGAGTGTTTCCTCGTAAAACCAGACTGTTGCAGGATTAATATCTTGTTAGTTTCTAGGTACTGTACTAATTGTTTTTTAAACACGCGTTCAAGTATTTTTTCATCATTCGATACTGTGTTTATAGGGTGCATCTCCTCAGCTCGAATTGTATTCGCCACTTTTTCTACACGAACAACAATTGACGCTTTCCATACGTTTGGCACAACTCCGTTTCTCAAGCTCTCGTTTATTAATTGCGAATAGAAAAATCCAAAATATGTACCGAGGTGAAATACTTCATATTCCATTAATTTTGATCCAAAGATCCCTTGTGACCCAAACATTTTGACAGCATGCTTTTACAGGAATTTATTAATGATAAAGCTAAATTTAACAGATCAGGTGTCGAATTACGTTTTAAGTTCCTTGATCAAAAGCGAATTTTTAAATCACAGTAGCTCGAAGCCCATAATTCGGAATGACGGGATACGTGAGCAATTGGCTGGAAGTACCGGTCGGTTGAAATATGCATTATTTACTCTTTCAAAAAGTTGGACAGTTTCAACGTTCTTGTGACTTAAAAAATGGATTACGATCACGGAACGTATGTCATGATTCCGCCCCAGCATTTTACATTCTTGGCGGTTTGTTTTCGAATGTTTGCTGGGTATGTACGTTTTTAAATTTTCACTATTGTAAGTACCTGCATATAATCATACATACTCACATACACATTTGGTTATACAAAAATATACCGGATACGTCAGGTAAAAATACTCAAAAATATTAAGATGTCTGCCCTGGTGCTTGATGTTGCTAAGTAAAACCTATACACACTAAAACAAACATATTTCACTAACAAATATATGTATGTATATTTATGAAATAGGGATGATACGACTGTAAAATTTTAAAAATTCGTTCGTCAGGAAACGATTATAAAGCAAAATTATTTATTACTAACAATGGTGTATCTGCTTTTTATTCGAATTCAGCTCAGGTTCAATTCACACTCAGACAGAACGGCTGAACCTTGACTTAGAACAGAAGATGGATTAAAGGTAGATGGTGCCTTTTGCTTTGGTCTTGGCAAAAGCTTAAGCGCTTGGCTAGAATTTCTGAAAATCCTGTTCTTGCAGCTTGACCATAAGATCACTTTTTTCCTTTGCAAAAAACACGTGCGGAAAAAGTTTGAATTGGCAAAAAATGCGGAAAATCCTTCTGCTAAGTCCTGAACAAGACCTGAATCTTTTTTGCTACAACTCCGGATATATAACTGCTTCTCCTTGGTCTTAAGGGTACTTATGGACATTTACGTTGGTGTAGTTATGATAATTTATATATAAAAAAATCCTAATGGCCCAAACTTAGCTGAAGATAAATTTATAAGCGGGGTCATTGTTAAGCCAATTGAATTGAAAACAACAGTTTTTAGAATTTTTGTATGTATGTATGTATGTTTGTTACCGCATCACACAAATGCTGCTGAATTCAATTCAATATTGAATACATGGTTACATAGTAAACGTCTTACTTAAAATCTAAGCTATCCTTTGTTTTCATAACTCGGCCGGTTTCGAAGTTATCGACCAATATGTGGACTAGGGGTTAAACGAACGGTACTAGTGAGAGCTGCAATAAGCATTGTGATTTAGTCCCATACTTAAACTGGTTTCGGAAATATAATGATTGAAATCAGTCTCAGTATGATGTAAGTTCTAAGACCCAGAGAAGCGAGGCCGGAGTTTTTAGTATAAAACTAAAACTCACACCTTCGCAAAAGCAAAATAATCAATCTACTGGACCGATTTTTCTACATCAAAATTTAAAAAAATATATTCGTGACACAAAAGTTATAAAGATGATTTCAACCAAATATGGTTAGTTTAAGTAGTAAGTAAATCAAAAATTTTTTGCTTTGGAAATCCATTTGCCATTCAAGCCCCGTTGCGTGCGTAAGTTGTAAATGCGAATGATAATATTCACAACATCGCTAGTAGGTATGTACATACGATGATAGAGACAAACAAGTAATTCACGTAAAAGCTTACAAGAGTGCAATGAAGGTGCAATGCACTTAGTTTGTGCTTTGTTTTACGTTTACATCTCTGGTTGCTACCTGTTTTGGCTAAAGTAACTGTTATTTTTTATAGTCAGTATACTTGCATATATGTAGTCACATTCGTGCCTAAATACAATGTGTATTACTGATGGAAATACAGTCGCACTCCCGTAACTCGAACTTCTATTACTCGAAGTTCTTCATAACTGAAAGAAAATCCATACATAGAAATTCCCTAACTCGAAGTAAGACATATTTGTTTTTAAATTTTGCTTCATATTTTGGGGAAATCGCTTTTTATACATGAAATGCTTTCTTTTGAATTTGTTATGGTTTACTTTCAATTGATAGTAATTGTTATTTGGTTCAATGCGATTGGGTGGGTGACAGTTTTGATTCACCTTCCGGTTTGACGTTTAGCTACGGGAAAGTGCGTGATTTTTGCTGAGGTGGCAGCACCAAATGGTTCAATCCGGTCATAGCAATCATCTGATGGTAACGACCAATCAGAATGTTCCACTTGGCAATAATCACGCCACGTCAACGGGTAACGGAACTTTTCCATTGCGCAGTCGCGTTAAGTGAATAATTTTGGGCATAGCAGCGTCACCGGCATTCGACCAATTCAAAAAGCATACATGATTTGAACCGAGCGGTCGTGCGCGTGTAAAAAGAAAAAAAAATGTTAGTAGCATTTCGCGAAAAAGTTGTTTAAAAAAGTGATTGCGTTGTTTTTCTTCTGTATATGTATATGTGTGTACATACAGAAGTATAAATTTAATTATTTCCACGGTAAAAGAAATCGTGTTACGCGTGTGAATATACTGTACAGCTAACCTACAGCGTTTACATATAGGCTTACTATTGTGAAGTACCTAAATATTAATATACCTGGACAGCAAAATCAGTGTGTCATTCGGCCTAAAACCTATAGAACAGTGATTTCACAGACATGCGGAGACGTATTTTAAATATTAAACCAAACCAAAAACTTTTGGTTTTTACAGATAATTGCAAAAAGAAAACAGAAGAATAAATATAAACGCAAATTTAAAGTGCGTGCGTAAACAAAATTAACAAAGAAAAAAAAAAAAAATCTGCAAAAAGAATATAAAAGCAAACTAAAGCTACAAAATTAAACTACAAAAACCACCACAAAAATAACAACTTGGTGATAATAAATAGCTAAAACAAACAAACCAACAACAGGAAAAGTTCACAGAACAACAAAAATAAATCACAACAACAACCACATCAGTAGCAGCAGTCGCAGCAGCCACAACAATATTTCTGGATATCCAGCAACGACAACAACACCAGCATTGACAACAGCGGGGGCCGCCTTCACATAGGCCCACCGCCATAAACCGCAACAACAACAACGCGCACCAGGGCGCACGACGACCTCCAGCAGTGACATCAGCGAAGGCCGTTCTCATATAGGCCCACCGCACTAGCAGCAACCACAACAATACCAGCAGCAGCAATTACAGCGAAGGCCGTTCTAATATAGGCCCACCGCACTAGCCTCAGCAGCAGTAGCAACAACCAAAGGTAACAACACAACCAGCAGTGAAGTTAGCGGGGGCCGACGTATTATAGGCCCACCGCAGTAAACCATCGGCAACAACAACACCAGCAGTGACATCAGCGAGGGCCGCCGTAATATAGGCCCGCCGCACTAGCAGCAGCAACAACTGTAACCAGCGGTGACAACAGCGAGGGCCGTCCTATCATAGGCCCGTCGCACCACCAGCAACAACAACATAACCAGCGGTGACAACAGCAGGGGCCGCCGTAATGTAGGCCCGCTGCACTATTACCAACAACAACAACAGTAGCGCCCGACCAACAGCCTACTGCAACAATGGGTGAGATCAACCTGATGTAGTTAGTTTTGTTTTTTTTTGCAAATAATATAGAATTAAATTAAACAAAGTGAATGTAGCTTAAGCTAACTTAGTTTAACCTGAGCTTGACGAACGTATAAAACCCCAGGCCGTAGTATTCAAAAACAAAAAAAAATTTCATATGAAATGAAAATTGATTTACTTTGATGCATTCCTCAAAAAAAAAAAAAAAAAACCAAAAAAAAAAAGGAATTTGACTTCATATTAGAGCAATGCGTTTAAGTGTTTGTTGTCTTTATTATAAAATCTAGTATTTAAATGGCCAAATTATCAAGTACATCAATTCTTTAAAATTACAAGAATGTGAGTTACTTAATACTTTTGCTGCGATTTTACGAAAGCAAAAATGTTTGCTTATAATGCAAAATTCTTTATTGCTATTTGAGCGTTTATTAATAAGTGTTTAATGTACGACTTTTTTAGCATACGTATACATGAAAAACAATACAAAAAGGTTTAAACAAGTAAATTAAATTTCGACTGCTTTACTGCCTTTTTTTATTTATAAATATAATTAAATTTATAGCTATTGGTTTTTTTTATAAAATAATTGTAATATCGATTTCCATTTAAATGGTAGTCCGTGGACCGTTAGGGTCATTTATTAAATTTAGTTACACTTTTGGAAAGTTAAGACAGAGTATGGGCGAAAAACAAAAAATTAATTAAGAATTTTAAGATATAATGTCCCTTCGATTCCAATTAAACTTCTAAATACATCAATATTGATACCAAAATTTGTAGCCTAGCAGTAATTTTCAATAATATAATATTGCGAAATAGGTATAAGCGTAGATCTATTATTTCATAAAGCGGTTATAAATAAAACCTAAACAAAAATTTATTTAATAAAATAAATGAACATAATAATAATAATATGTGACTTAAAAATAAAATAAAATTCGAAAACCCTAACTTAAAATACCTAATCAAAAAAAAAAGTAAAACGGCCAAACCCAGACAAAATAAAATAAAATAAAATGAATAACATAACTATTTAATAAGACCAAAACCCAAATTTTTTTTTGAGAAAACTCGGTACAACCAAATAAATTTTTTTCGTTTGCTATAAAATAGTTATACTAGCGTAAGTCGATTTAATTAGTTGTAAATGAATTTTGAATAAATTTGCTGAATCTTTCCATTAATTAGAAGGTATATAGGAATCCTGGTAAGGGGCCATCGAGATTAGGTGCGTCGATGGCCATGGATGAGGGTGGGTCAGCACCAGGGCGTCGCAACAACACCCGCGGCGCCCCTTTATAATGTTCGGCCTCTTTTTTTTAATTTTTTTCTTTTGCAGCAGGGTAACCGGTCATTTCCGGTTCGTTTAAAATTTCAAGGTTTCTTTTCAGTTAATTTAAATTTATCTTTGTTTTCTTTTCCGTTCGTTATTTCAGTTTTAATTTCGTTTCATTTTCGGTTATTTTTATATTTGAGTTAGTTTCGCTTTCGGTTATTTTTGAATTTTGATTTTCATTTTAAATATTTTAGTTGCCCGTTTCTTTTGAATTTATTTGATTTTCCGTTTTATTTGAGTTTTTGTATTTTGAATATTTAAATGTTAACGGTCTGTCCGTGGCATCCGGTGTTTTAACCGGATGTTGTTTTTATATAGTTGTTTTTGCGCGGTTTTGTGCATTTCCCCGCGTATTCAAAGGCATGATTAGACCTTTTTCTGATTATGGCGCAGGACGGTAAGGTTGGCAAGAGCCCACCCCAGCTTACAATGACTAGCCACTGTGCACCATTGATATCATGCCGACCGCCTTCCTTACTGCTCCAATTTGATGCGTTTCCATAACAAATTTTAAGCCAATTTAGCGTCAGTGGCACTTGTTGTCAGGTCTAAGGTAAATCCAATTTGTTCATTATTATGGCAACTCAACTCGTTTTAAAATCTTTGTTGATTGAATAAAAATATAAACTTATCACAGAAGTGGAAGGCGGGTTAAAAAAAAAAAACCAGCTGCGGAAAAATATGGTATTCCGGCTAGTACAGTGTCCACAATTTTTAGAAATAAGGAGTCAAATATCAAGGCTCTCGAAAAAGAAATTCCTGTATGTAGTAAAACGATCCAAACCCCAAAATATGATAATATCTACAAAGCAGTTCTCGATTGGTTCACAGCAGCACGAAATCCAAACATGCCTATATCTGGAGCATAATTAAAGTTCACCAAGCGTTTTGGAGATGACCATTTTATGGCAAGGATAGGTTGGCCTGATAAATGCAAGCAGAGGTATTGAGCAAAACGTCCATTCGACAAAATAGTTAATAAAATATTTTTTGAACTTTTTTTATTCTAGACATAATGTGGGTTATAAAAAAAAGCATGTGGTGAAGGAAATTCGCTGAGTGAAGTAGACTGCGAAAAATGGAAAAACAGATGTCTTGCCGAATTCATTACCAAAGTATTGCGAACGGCATATTTTTATTGCTGATAAAACACGTTTGCTTTTTACATGCTTGCCTGACAAAACATTGAATTTTGAAAAATAGCATGCTAATAATTTTGCTAATATTGGCAGCTAATATGATGGGTCGAAAAACTTAAAATTCTATTGATTGGAAGGCGTGCAAAACCTCGGTGCTTTCGTGGTGTTAAGTCACTTCCCATAGATTACAAAACAAACTTCATGCCTTGGATGACAGGACAACTTTTTGAAGAATGGGTTCTCAAATTGGAAGATGTTACTGTGTACCGATAATTGTGCATCTCATCCTAGCTCAAAACAAACTAAACGCTAATTAATTGCCATTTTGTCCACAGAATATGACCACTAAGTTGCAACCGCTTGATCAGGGAGTAATTCAAAATTTGACAAACAAGTGACACTACTACCGAAGAACACTATAAGGCTTTGAGCATACTGGAGTCCTTTTTTGCTAAAATCAACAAAAAACCGTAAATTTTCAGTAATTAATTTCACAATATTTCACTTCGTTCTAATTTCCTTTTATAGGTTCCTGCAAGGCTATGTATTTAAAATAAAAAATTTTATTTATTATTTAAAAAATACATACATATGTGCAATTGACTTTTTTCTACTAACTTTTTTTGTTTTTGGGATAATAGCGATTCGAGTTACGGAAGTTCCACTGTACTAGCGGAAAATTTTCAAGTGATCTCTGGGTCCTTTTTGAACCATCAATTTTATGAATTTGAGTGAATATTCAATAACTGCAACTATTTAAAATTTACTAGAGAATGACTTTAAAAATCACATACTCACATATGTATCAGTACGCACACATTCTGAAGCAATACTTTTTAAAATTGTGTTTTAAAAAATGTACAACCAGGTATTTTTTTAAGAAATAACAAAGTGGTTCGTTACTTCACTCTTTTTGCTTTTACGTGCTTTTCAAATAAATTATTGTGATCTGCTTTCGTTTGTTTTTGCTTACTTTTATTTCTTTGCCATTTGATAAAATAGTTTTTTAAAATTTTTTTTTTTTTTATTTATTTTAATTGAATTTTTTTTTTTTGTAAGTATAACGAGCTCAAGACCAGTTGATAATAATTCTTAGTTAATTATTATTATTTCTGAAATAGCAACACTATACGAATTAGTCTGACGTGGCTGTTTTCGAAATAGTACTATAACTATAGCCTGTATATGTTTGTTGCTTTCAATTTTTCCTCTAATCAAAAATAATAATAATTAACTAAGAATTATTATCAACTGGTCTTGAGCTCGTTATACTTACAAAAATATGTAAAATGAACAGACCGTTAAACCAACAACAAAATATTTTAATTTAATTTTATTTTATTAATTTTATTTTATTTTTATTAATAAAAATAAGAATATTCTGAATAAAAACAATCAATTGAAGTTAAAATCATTTCAGATAATGGATGTAAAACCGTAACCATAAGATGATTTTTTAGATATTATTAATTAAGATTAGATTTATTTACGTATAAATTTGCAATACTCTTAAATACTCTATTACAGTAATACAAAACAATAAGTATAAAAATATAAACATTTTTCTGTCTCAAAAGTAAAATACCAATAAATCAGTAACTATAATTTGGGTTTACACAGTGGAAAAAACGAATATAAGTGTTCATTATTACCTAGCATTTGACTTGAATCTAGATTGACTAGAAGTAATTTACACTAAACTATGTGCTTTTAGCTGTAGCGTGAACATAGTTTGATCCATTTTTCAATCATCAGACAGATGTCAGTATATACAAAATCGGTTTAAAATGTGTAATTGGTATAATTTTATAAAAGTCAAACTTTAACATTAAAATCTCTATCAAAAACTCGGCAATTAAACCAGATAATCGGTTTAGGTAAAAAATTATTATTTATTCACCACCCGAGTGAAAATTTGTGTCGAAATATCAACCAATTTCACATTATTTTTCTAATGTGAATTGAATTCGCATTCTCTTATCATTATCTAGTCGATTACAACTGTGGTTTTTTAAGATCTATATCGATTCCTGACGGACACTAAGCAAATTAAAATTTAAACAATTCGAAACGAATTCATTTTTATATTTATTATTGAATGTAGTAGAATCTGTATAAATCTAAATGACTCATACAGCCGCAGCAATGGAATTGATTTGATTGGCATATTTAAGCTAGAATCTTTTTTTTATTTTAGCGAGTAACTACATATCTATTTGTATAATAAACCCTGTATATATGTTTAGGTATGAACAAGTATGCATACATAAAAACCGCTGAGTTAAGCAATTTATTACAAAAAACCTAAAGCTTCTATCGCTGAGCATTTGGGATGCCAATATTGAAATAACTAAATGCAATAGGGCGATCCACACTAAACTCTTTTTTATATTGCCATTTATATGTACGAGTAATGCAACAAAATCTACAAAAGCATCCAGAAGACATATTTGAGTAATACGTTTGTTATAACAACCTCAAAAAAAATTATCAAGTCAACCAGCTGTAGTACATAATATATTGAGAAATGCAAACCACTACATAATAGCAACCAAATTTGGCGAAATCTAAGAGAAACAGTGCCAAATACCAAAAATTTTAATTTTGGGAAATAATGCTCACCTAGAGAAACCGCTTTTACTACTATCTTTTTTTATCTTTGTATACGAGTATAGTACCATTTAGACTAGTGTCTGCTATATTTTCTGTTTTCATTAAGGTATACATTGTAAAGGTGCATTGGGTAATGTAATTGGTTCCTTAATTTGATAGACGCGAAAGATGTTTAATTCGTTATAGTAAATGTAGATTTGTATCATTTTTTCCTCTGATTACGAAGGCTCCTAAATATCTTGAATATATCGACTTTAATTATTTTGGACACAGGATATGACCAGCGGAGCTTCTTCCCATTGATAATAAGGTCAGCTACTCGTCTTATATTTCCTGAAAATTTTATACGAGCTATCCCATAACATAGCCAACGAGCGTAAAGGTTCAAATAGGAGTAAAGTAAGTGAATTCGGATTGATATTCAACATCCTGTATGCATGGCGAAACTCATTTATTACCTTTTTGTAAGCTACTTGGAATCCTCTTCCACTACAAACCACTGTTTTGAACCAGAGGCGAAGTTGCCATCACTTAATAATATCTCAGACTTGGTTCGCATTACCCTGCGATACAAACAAATATACTCTGTGTGATATGGGAAGCCGCTATTTTTAAATAATTGGTATGAAAAGCCCAACTTTTTAACAGTATTTAACTTAATAATAGACTTCATCAGTACTTTGGGCGTACTGAACTAACTAAGTGTAAAAAGTTTAACACAAAGGGAGTTTTATAGGATACCCTCAGTCCATTAATTACTGGACATATATGCCCTTAACCATTTACAAACGGGTTGTAAGTCCTTAGCTACAGATTATGAGTGCGCATTTTAATTGTTATTTCATTACTTCAGCACAAGGCATAATTTTATTTTAATTTTCATTACTGAAACATACATTCGACTATGACAAGAATCTAACCACAAACATAAAACATAAACCACAGTGTTCCAGAGGTTATATTAAAGTTTATTGGTCTACGAATGTAAATTTATTCAATGAATTTTTCAAGTTGAAGTCGGGTTTTTGTTTTTTTTTTTTTAAATTTATACAATTTATTTTATAAATAGATATACACATACTTGTAAATGTAGTTGAGCAAAAAACGGAAATACTCCGTTTCATACTCCAAAGAATACTCCTAAAGGAGTATCAGAGTACTCCAACACCTATCCTCATTCATATAAAAAAGGTGGTCCAGTTAACATGGTGATTGGATCACCTAATCCATCTCGGAGTACTCCGTTTCTTTGCTTTTGCATACTCTATAGACCACCTACGTAAGAATACTCTCAAAATACTCCCATGGGACTACTCTATGGAGTATTCAACAGCAAAGCGAGAGTGGGAGTAGGTGGTCCTCAAAAGAACACATACTCCTTCGCGCTTTCGTCTAGAATATTCTATGGAGTAATCTTGTGGCAGTATTTTCAAAGTACTCCAATGTAGGTGCTCTATAGACTATTCGGAAGCAAAGTAAATGGTACTCCGAGTAGGTGATCCAGCCCCGGACATCGCTATGTAAATTGGACCACCTTTTTTATATGAATGAGGATAGGTGTTGGAGTACTCTGATGCTCCATCGTTTTTTACAGGGTATATTGCTTCTGATACTTTCATTTATTTGTTTCAGTTTTTGCCTACTTTCTTTTGTTCTTGCAATTTTGTAGCATTAACGGAATTCTATTGTGGCATTATGTCATATGGAAATAAATCATGCGAAATTTTTGCACATAAGATTACAACTTTTGTTGTCAAAATATGCAAGCATGTATAGAACTAGGTATATATATATTAATATGCATAAGGGCAAGTCCAGCAAAAAGGCTTGAAGGATTGTCTAGAATGAGTGCACTGTTTTCAGATTTTTTCTTACTTTCAAGTGTTTTTGTATTAAGTTTAGAATACAGTTACTTCACCTTTTAATTGGCTTATAACTGTTAAAACGAAGTTGGAAGTCTAAAGTTCACTAGTGGCTTTTTTGTTTTACTAAGTCGTAATAAATTTTGTGTGCATAAAATCAAAAACGAGAAAGCTAGCACCAACAATTTGCTATAACTTTGCTGCTAAGGCTGCAGACTTCGCTAGAAAACTTGATTAATCGCGAATTAAAGAAACATGAAGATCGATGCAACAGAAGGAAGTGGGATCAGAGGTTAAGGGCCTGCAACTTCTCCGTTGGGATGTATAGGATATGAACTATATGAAGTGCAATGGGAACACAGTCATGTAAATTGTAAATGTTTTCTCGTATTATAAAAGTTGACAAGGGCCATGCTATTCTCGTATTGTACAGCGAGTGTACATTTCGTCAAACAGCATCATAAATTAATCGAAATGCTTGACACGACCACTAAAACATTTAATCCCATATTCAAAAAAAAAAGTTTGTGTGCTCCTATTAATTAAAATTGTCATGAAAATATCATTTCCAAACCTTTATATAAGAATTTTATTTATTATAAATATGGAAGTTGGAGTATTTTTACTAGATTCTAAAAAAAAACAATAAAAATGAAAAGAGGAATTAATCTTGGCCCAGTCTAATATGTATGTTTGTGTGTACAATTTTTATTTGTTCTATTTTCCACAGCTTAAGTTGCGCCCATTTCAGCAAAAGCTTTGATTCAGCGTTTGAAAATTTCTAAAAATTAATAAAGCAACGAAAACCTAATTTTTCCTAGGAAATAATGGGTGAAATATTCAATGTCTCAGAATACACAAAATTTTAATTCTAAATTCATATCTTAAATGAAAATAAATTCGTTTAGTATAAAACCTCTTTTCCATTATTTGAAAAAAAAAAAATTATTGGGAAAGTAGAAACTGTAAAATTAAGAAAGTAGAGAAACTTACAAGCGCCTATTACCACTATAGGCTTAGAATCGTTTAAAGGTTGTTAACGAGAGTTCCATCTTATCAAATACACTTGGAAATTAAATTTGTAAATAACTGTATATCTAAAAATATGGATTTTTCTGTAGTTAAACATTATTGTACCTTAACCTTTGGTAAACCAATCTATTAAAGTTTAACGAAAAGGTATTTACTAACTGGGCTAGTAATATTGGGTGGAATCCAAAGAAATACGAGAGCTTATTCTATTAACAAATTTGGTTACATCTCAATGCCGGCATAGGGAAACGACAAGTCGTCCAACAGGTCCTTTAATTTGAAATCAATAACGATACTCTTTCCGTTATCAGCCCACATCTTGCGTAAACCGTAAGAACAAAACAAGTAAGGATGGCGCTGTCTTCGGTTGCGCTGAAGGCTTTATGCCTCTCACGAATACGCATCACGATTCTAAGTGTCCGATCCTTACTTACAGTAATTACAAGTTCTGCAAAATGTGATGGTTTTACCCTGTTAATTTAAAGAGACATAGCTCAAACCCCGTTTACCGGAAAAATGTGTTGTATGGGGGCTATATGATATATTGATCCGATCTTGATGATTTTCATTACACACATTACATCTGTAGTAATAAGTATTGTGGCTGCCAAATTTTGTGTTCCTCGGCATTAAATTGCAATTTCAGAGCCCAAAACCAATTTATTGGAACTATCGATTGTATGGGAGCTATATGTTATGTAGCTCTCATCTGGCTGATTTTCACTAGGCACACACCTACAAAATTTCACGTCCCTAGCTCTTTGAAAGAAAGATTTATACGTCGAAACCCGTTTATCGGAACAATCAATTGTACGGGAGCTATGCGTTGTATTGGTCCGATCTTATTGGTTCCGACAAATGATTAATACATATATTATAAAATGGCAGCCCATTTCAAATTTCATCCAGATATCTCTAAAACTGAAGGAGTAGTTTGCGTACAAACAGACAGACGGACATGGCTAGATCGACTCAGCTCATCGCCCTGATCATTTCAGTATACTTATATGTGGGCCTATCTCTTCTTCTTCTCATACTTACAAACATCGAAAAAAAAGTTATATTACCATTTCCTATCCATGGAAGTTATAAAATCGTAATCGTGGTTACCTGGAAATTACAAAAATGAGTGTTGCAGGTATAAAAAAAACTAAATGGGTTAACAATGCGGTAGTAACTTACAAGTGAAACTTTCAGTTAAATCCATTGGAGGATACTCTCGTATCGAAAAAAACAACAAACACATGGGTGGAACGGACAGAATGGCTCAAAAAGTAAATGTATATAGAATTGAAACGCGTGGTAGGAAATGTGGGCATTCAATATTCACTTGGCTTATAGATGTGTCAATTTAAAAAGCTTGGATTTACACCGGAAAGGAGCAGAAAACATACTCGTAAGTCAACTTAAATTCAGGAGAGCAATTGCTTCTCGTTATTGCAAAACTTAGTGTGTAACAAAGTTCCCTCAAAGTTATCGCCAAATCGCTACAAATGAGTTTCGATATTTTAGCCGTTCCGACGGCATTAATTATTTTGTGGTCTAGACTAAAGGTTAGAAGAGACGTCGTTGCGCTGGTCTAAATTGTGCGGCGCATCCTTCTTTTACGGGGTTGCCACCTATCTCAATTTAAATGAAATAAAACAAGCCAATATGGGTATTAAACGAAAGCTATTTTCCTGCGTATTGAAATAAAAAACAATTTTTAAGTAGGGTTGCCACTTATTGTTATTATATTTTATATTATTATATCTTATAATTTTTAACGAGCTATTGTTGTATATTGACAATATCTCGAAGTCGCTAAACCGATTTCGATGAAATTTGGTATACCACATTTTTAGAATTATTATCTAAGTGTTGCCACATTGGATCTTTTTACGGACAAACTTTTGAGATTGTCGGAGTGGAGCTAAATTCATGTATGTTATATGTAGCGTTTTTAAGAGTTAAGCGACCAAATACGTTAAAAGTAATGCTTTCGAAAGAAAATCAGAGACGTACTCCGAACATGGTATGCCTGGAAATGTTGGCTTAGATTTCATATGTATTAAATATAAAAAGTTATGGATAATTCTTTCTTAAAAAATAATTAAAAAGTCAAAGAATGTGGATCGATATATGAAGCACAACCGAAAATTATACCCATGTGACACTATTCTTTCTCGATTTTTTATTTAATAGCAATCGAAAGCCTCTAACCATACAATTCAGCAACAAATCTTGTAAAATCTTGTCGAAAATGTTGGAAGAACTTTTTTGAGCAGCTACCAAGGAGTAACAATGTGTATTCAAACTGTGTTACAAAAAAAAATATTAAACATGTTTCTATTATCAAGATATGTTTTTAAAATCTCTTTTTGAAAGGCTCCACTGCTGGTAAGTAAGATTTTACATACAAACAACCAGTATATCTTCACTGATGAGTATCTAGAGCAAAACAAATTGTATGGCAATGTATGAATAGAAACTAATCGTTCCAAAGGGCAACCAAGGACTTCCTTCTGGTAAATTCGCCTCTCTTTAGTTATAAATTGCATAGTGCATACTTTTAGGCGTGATTTTTGCTTATAATCCGAACACTAATTCTGTGGCAATAAGAACAAACTACCAAACTCATTTTCGTGAGGTTTTCGGTAGAGAGCTGTGTGAATTGAAATTGTAGTGTAAATGTATGGAATTGAGATATAGTTTTTTGTCCATAAAACCCAAAATTTTCGAGCAAAAGTTGTAAAATTTTGTTAGATTATAGATCCTCACACGGAGATTACAGTTGTGGTACTATGTCGTTTTCGACCAAACTTAAGGTTGGTAGTTTCTGCTTATTGCCACAGAAAGGAGCAGAAAAGAAATAATAGGAGGAAAAAGTTAAGGAAAGTGAGTAAAGGGAAGTACTACCAAATATTTAAAATTAAATAAATTTTATGATCAACCTTATGGTCTCTAGTAGATCGGGCATAAATAAAGTGACAGTTAGCTCTAACTGGAGATGGTGAAACGGGCCCTTAATAGCTGGAGCATGAGTTCGTTATCGTACGTTGGACAAGCTATATTTTTAGAAAGTAATATTTATTTATGAAAATTCCTGCATACATATTCATTCACCACAGTTCTATGCACTTATTATATACAACAAAGAGCTCTGTTATTAACATACATCCATCAATATGAATAAAGCCAAAATATGACTCTATTGTTTCTACCGACTCCCTCGCACTCTTAACATACGACGCCATTTTCTTGAACATGTATCAATGTAGTTATTTATTCTCTTTTTCGAATATGTATAACATTACTAAGTTTAATTGCACTTACTATAAATATCGCATAAAGTATAATTAGAAAACCTAGTTTCAACATATGAGGTCATTTTATTTTTCTAAATGCCCACTCTGTAGAGGAAATGTGGATCATACCGACTAACAATTGTTATAACAAGTAAGGAAAGGGCTGTCTTCGGCTGTACCGAAGACTTTATACCCTTCATAAATACGCATCATGGTTTTAAGTGCCCGATCCTTACTCACAATTAATAAAAACTCTGCAAAACTGATAATTTAAAGATGCATAGCCCAAACCCCATTTATCGGAACAAGTGATTATATGGGAGGTATATGTTATGTTGGTCCGATCTGGCTGATTTTCACTACACACATTACATACATAATAAGTACCAAAGCTGCAAAACTTTACTTTCCTAGCTTTTTAATTGGAAAATTTATAGCCCAAAACCCATTTATCGAAACTATCGATTGTATGGGAGCTATGCGCTGTACTGCTCCAATCTTGGTGATTCCGACAAATGGTTAATCTCATGCAAAATAGCGGCTCCATACCAAATTTCGTCAAGATATCTCAAAAATTTAGGGACTAGTTTGCGTACAAAAAGACAGACGGACATGGCTAAATCGACTCAGCTCATCGCCCTGATCATTTCGGTATACTTATTGGTGGGTCTATCTCTTCTTCTTCTCATACTTACAAACATCGGACCAAAGTTATAATACCATTTCATGTTCATGAAAGGTATAAAAAGAGTATATACCCACAGATATGTGTATATGTCTTATTATTTCACTTTGAGGTATCTAAAGATGTACATTTAACGAGGTGATATTTACTCTTTAAGAAATGTGACTAGTTCAAGATAAGTCCGGGATTTGTCTCAAAGTAGCATGCGACCAATGCCAGATTTGATTTCTTTGTATGTGTTAAACTGATCCCTTTTGTTTTGAGCAAATCCTATCAAAGCGACTAATAGTGTCGACAGATCCCATTTGTTCCGCTATGAGTATGTTCGGGCAAGTTACTAAGGATGTAGTTACAGCCTGAGTATCGTCACTTCCACGTACTCGACTTAAAAGACCATTGAATTTCGCATGCGAACACTCAGTCGGTGTTATTAAAGTTTGGTGTACAGGCAAAATATTTTCAAGAAAAAGACAAGGTCTCTTTAGCCTTTGAAGGCAGTGCCAATTTGGACCTGACAGCATCCCTCGACTGATAGGGTCAAGCGACGAGCTATCAACCAGGTGCATCTAAACCCTCCAGATCGTCAGACCCGACCGTATTGCCATGAAGATTTTAAAACAACTTGACCACGAGGCACTTAGCTATTTTGTGTCACCTTTTAAGCTACCTCTTGCCACCTTCGCCATTCCGTAGATACCGTCCAATATCTCTCCTATTGCAGGCTGCGCAGTTATTAGAGACCATACTACTCTACTACTACACACTCCTTCTGAAAATAACATTGCACGACCACCGCTTTGAACGCCAAAAATACTAAACTAAATCAAAACACTCCTAACCAAATTAAACATAACAGAATTCAACATAACTGTTGATTTTATTTCGTTACCCAACATTTGAAAACAGCATAAACTTCACTAATTATGCCATCGCATTAATCACAAAGTTACAGAGCCGTAATAAGATCCGCAAGGCACTTGCTTGCAACAATTTCAGAAAACACCGTTATCAGAAGAATTACAGTAGGCGTTCTTATGTGGCCTAAAGATCACTTACACCCAGAGTATAAAGTCCTTAATGTCAAAGAGCATGCGGAATTACTAAACAGCCAGTTTTAGCTGAACTACCGCGAACCTCGGCATCCCCACAGGCATTTGTTGAACTAAGATTCGTCGACCAGGGAAATAAGAAGACATTGCCTTAAGCACTATGATGATTCATATTACTTAGTCGGTTGATCCGCGGAATCATAGTCGGGTTCTTAACACACGCAGTCGGTATATGTCTCTTTCAGGTATCGGCCTGTCAACCTTGAATAGGACAGTGTCCTTCCCAGGCCCAATTCCACAATCCCACCATACCAAATACATGATCTGTATGTGGCATGTCCTCTCTGAGCGTGACTTTCGCCCTAGCCATGTAACGTGTGTCGCGCACTCAACTTATACTAGATATTTTAATTGGCAAAACTCTTACCTCTCCAGACTACATGTCTCCACATAACTAAGATAAACAAGTAAGGAAGTCTAAGTTCGGGAGGAACCGAACATTATATACCTAGTAGTGATCTATTATGTCATCCCAATTTACGCAGGTCTATTTTAATACTTTCAGTTCGTATTTGCATTCAAATAGGCAGACGGACAGACAGATAGACGTATCGAGAGACGGACATGCCTACATCGACTCAGCTCATCCTCCTAATCATTTCAGTATACTTTTTGTGGGACTATCTCTTTTTCTTCTCATACCTACAAACATTTCATGTTCATGAAAGGTATGAAAATCAAAAAAGATATACAACTTCGCTTTTGCAGTGGGGTATTAACTACTTGCCCGGATATTTTACTTTTCATCCTGAACGTTTTGATATACATTAATAAATACATATCTCGATTCGTTTATGCCGAATGAAGTAATTAACTTATGTGCGTAACAAAAATAGATATAAAAAAGGGTGTCTTTTATAGGCGCTAAAGAACTCAACCGATCTTTATGAAATTTTCACAATATATTCTTGGATTCACTGGGTACAGCATGGACAATATATAGTATTGGAAAAGTAGGCGGAGCCACGCCCCCAGGCTATATAAAGTTTCAATTCGTCATAATTCCGAAGTTGTTTGGTCTAAATTAATGAAATTTTGATATATGTGTCACTTAGTCAATATCTAAATAATTTTTCAAAAGTGGGCGGTGACACGCCCCCATATTTTTTGGGTTGTTTTGCTTTTGAACTTTCACGATATGTTCAGGAGTTCGCTGGGCACGACACAGTCTGCATATAGCTTTTGGAAAAGCCCCCAGGTTATATAAAGTTGCAGTTCGGTATAGTTAGGAGTTTATTTGGTTCAAGTTAATGACATTTTATATATAGATGTATTCTATGTATCAAAACGTCAACACAACTTCTACCGGGTTTGCTAGTAGATTATATAATGGCGAACGCAAACAACGCATTTCAGCATTCTTTTGTAAAACTGAGAGACTAGTTTGCGTTCAAATAGACAGACGGACAGACAGACGGAGAGACGGGCATGGCTAAATCGACTTCGCTCATCGTGCTGATCATTTCAGTGAACTTTTCTCTTCTTGTTCTCATACTTACATACATCTAATGTTTATGAAATGTATGAAAATCAAAAAAGATATATTAATTCGCTATTGCAGTGGGCTATTAACTACGTGCCCCAATATTTTCCTTGTGTGTTTCCCGATTTGTCTAATTTTTGTCAGGAGTATAATACCTACAACTGAGAAGCAGCTGACCAATTTTCATTGAAATATCAAGATTGAATTATAAGCGATTGCCTTTGAAAATAGCAGAAAATTTATGTTGAAAAGTGGGCGGCGCCACGCCTACTTCTTCAAAATTGAAAAAATTGTTTTGTGGCCGAGTTTTTTTTTAAATGCTTATCACGTGTGCAAAACCTTATTGATATAACTTGCTTAATTGTAGAAATATCGCTTTTTAGATTTTACAAAAAAATTTTTCAGAACTATGTTCAAAAACTGGGCGTGGGCATTAACCGATTTCGCCCATTTTTACAGCAAACAGTTACTTTTATATATAGAACATTATCACCAAATTTCGTTTCGACAAGTCAATTTTTGGCGGAGTTATGGCATAAACAGTGTTGTGGAATAGTTCACTATAAAAGGGGCGGGGCCACGCCCATTTTCGAAAATTTTAAGTTTTTGGATTTCTTTGTTTACGGAAGCTTTAAAATTGAAATATAAATGATGTAAAGCTATTTTACGCAAAGTTATTGCCTAGTTAATATATCTACGATCCTCTTCAAAATCTTTCTTATAAAAGTGGGCGTGAACCTTAACCGATCCCACCCATTTTTTCCTGGAACATTCCTTGCATACCTTAAACCTGCGTGCTGAATTTCGTTTCGATATCTTGAACGGTTTTTGATTTATGATTAATATTATTTCTAAATTTGACTTAATCAAAAGTGCGCGGCGCCACGCCTATTTTCCAAAATTTCTTCAAAAATTTATTTTATGCCTCAATCTCAATATAGCCACCAAATTTTATCCTTATAGGTGTATTACGTACTGAGAAATCACTTTTTTTGTGTTTTCGAAAATATTATATATATAAAAAGTGGGCGTGGCTATGGTCCAATTTCGCCCATTTTAAATAGCGCTCGGAGATGAGTGCCAAGGAACCCGCATACCAAATTTCATTAAGATATCTCAAAATTTACTCAAGTTATCGTGTTCACAGACGGACGGACGGACGGACATGGCTTAATCAATTTCTCTTTTCGTCCTGAACATTTTGATGTGTATATGTCAATATCTATCTCAATCCGTTTATGCCGTTACGCACTGCCGTTAGGCGACTAAAGTTAATATACCTTGTATGCGTAGCACTACTAGGTATAAAAACGGACATTAGGCCAACAGACGTAAGTATGAAATAGTTTGAGATTCTAGCTTCGGGTTAGGTGTAGGGGGTTAGAGTATACCCGAGGTTGGTATGTCTGTTGTAAGAGGTGACAAAAATCACAATCGACCCCGTTTCCGGGATAATTTTTGAGCATTGCTAATTAGATAAAAAACATTATATCTGACGCGCTAAATAAAAACAATAAATATACGGGTGGCTAATGAAAGCCGCTACCAAAAAAAAATTAAATAACTTTTTTTCTATTTAATGAATCTGGTTAATTTTTTTTTTATTTTGCAGATTGACTTTTACGTTTAACAAAAATGGATAACTGGGACACTGAAACAAGAATTTGGATTGTCCGCCGCTATCACGCACTGGAGTCCGTAGTTTCGGTTCAAAGAGAGTATAGGCGCGCGTTTGGCGGCAATCCTCCGAGCAGATGGACCATAATAAGACTTGTAAACAATTTTGCCGAGCATGGGACAGTCAACAGAAGACCTTACCATCGAAACCCTTCAGTTCGAACGGAGGAAACAATCCACGTGTTTCGACAAGAAGCTTATCTGCTCAAATGGGTGTAAGCAGACAGTCATTACAGTCAATTATGCACAAAGATTTGGACTTATTCCCATATAAAATTCAAATGGCCAACAAACTGAACGCTGCAGACTTGCCGATTCGCTTGGAATTTTGCCAGAAGATGCTTCAAATGGTGGAAGAGGATGGAAACATGTTGAACTGTCTTTTCATGTCTGACGAGGCCCATTTCGATTTAAACGGCAACATAAACAAACAAAATTGTCGAATATGGAGTGCTTCCAACCCACAGATACTCCATGAGACGGAATTGCATCCACTTCGTGTCACAGTGTGGTGTGCAGTTTCATCACGCTGCATTGTCGGGCCCTACTTCTTCGAAGAAAACGGTCACACCGTTACGGTTACTGGAGACCGTTACTTGAGCATGTTGAGAGAGTTTTTCTATCCAGAATTACGCCGAATGAGAATTTCTTTCAACTCTGTGTGGTTTCAGCAAGATGGTGCAGCTCCTCATATAGCCCAACCTGTTATGACAGAATTGCGACGAAAATTTCCCAATAAGCTGATATCCAGAAACTCCACATTCCGTTGGCCACCCAGGTCGCCTGACCTTACTGCACCTGACTTTTTCTTGTGGGGTTATTGCAAACAGGAAGTCTTCAAAGCAAAACCAACAAATTTGAATGAACTAAGGCAATCCATTCGAGAAACAATTGCGGCTATTCCTGTCTCAACTCTCCAAGCAGTAATGAACAACTTTTTGGTAAGATGCCGCACATGCATCGACGAGCAGGGGGGGCATTTAAATTCCATTATTTTCAAAACTAATTAAGCTATATTTAATAAAATTTAATGAGCTTTAACATGAATAAAAGAAAAATGAATTCCATACACTGAAAAAAAAATTATTTGAGTTTCTTAATGTAGCAAAATTCATCAGCCACCCTGTATAATGGCAATATTCCGTATAAAACTATTAAAGCTTCTGGAAATGCCGAAAGAAATGTCCAGCTTTTCTTTCGTTTTTAAATAGTCACCTAGCCACCTGGGTGATTTTGACCGTCCAACATAGCTCGCCAGTCATTTCTTACCTGCGCCGACTAGCACCAAACGCAGGATCGCAAATCGGTATCCACTTCTCTTCGTTCATTCGCACAACATGGCTAAGCCAGCGAAGCCGCTGGTTTTTAATGCGCTGAACTATGTTGGCGTCTTAGTTTTTCCCTCACCAGCAAACAGATTTTTTGCCCGCCAAACCCATTTTTGCCCAGCTCGTAAACCACTTTCCCTGGTGTACCAAAAGCTTCGTCAGGAGTAAAAAAACCTCTGCGCCCCATTTATAAGTACAACAATTTTCAGGCAAGGTGACTTGCTCTAACGAAAGCTCATAACTTGTAGACGAAAGGTGACAGTGGAATTACATGATAGTTAAGTGGCTTTAATTTGCATTTTAATGTTTTTCAATTTTAATACAAAAACCATACCAAGATGAAAACTCTTTAAAATCTGCATGCACCAAGGGACACACTTCATTTCTTCGCATGTTTTCATACTTCATTTACACACAGCCAAACTCATTTATGCTCAAGTTCCACTAACAATGCTAAACAGTGTACTCTTTTTTTGTATAGTACATCGCGGAGAGAAAAAAAATAAAACACTACCTTTCCCCACAGCCATCCACCCTTATAAACGTGTATATATATTTGCTTATGGGGTATGTTTTATTATGCGACATATTACCGATGTTGCATCGTGTTTATGTTTTGTGATTCATTATGTTTTCTTTCGTTACTTTCATTGCTTCATATTTTTTCTCTCCTATTTCTCCACTCCACATCGTATAAATTTAAGTATGTTGCTATATTTGTGGTGCAGCATAAAAACAGTTATGAAATGGGGTCATTTGCAATAGCTCAATGGCCCCCAGACCATGTGACGACGCCACGACTGAGTTGACGTTCAATTAACCAAACCCTTTAACCGAACTACTAACCAATATTTTTTGTCCTCTTGCTATATAGTAGATAAGTATATGTATTAGACTGGATGAAAAAACAATTAATTCTACTGAAAATTTTATTGATGCTAGGACATTTTTGTATCACCTATATACATCTGCGTTTGCGAATAAAAAACTGTCATCAATTTGCAATTGCGTATAATCTATAAAATTATTTGCTAGTACAAATCCTAAAAGTGTCGGATGGGCCGTTCCTAAAGGCGTGGTTTCCTCGAAAGCGGTGCCGCTATATAGCGGACGTACATAGCAGTAGAGCAGGTTGTCAAAAACATTGCAATGTAAAAGTAAATACGTGTAAACTAAGAAGACGATGAAGTTCACCGTAACGTAGTATAGCGGCAAGCATAAAATATTACGGCCGTCATGATTGTGCCAATTCGTTTTTCAACGTTTTTTCTCACCGTCCTTGTCATAACGGTGAGAATTCAATCAAAAACTTCAAATATTTTCACAAAAAAAGAAAACAACACAGACATTACGGTTTTTTTTTCACAATAGATTGTATGAAAATATAAAAAACGCAGTCAAAATTGCACAAATAGCTTAGGCCAAGTCGACCTCATGCAATTGGCTAAGTTTACAACAAAACGGTGCCACCAATAAAACCAAACCAAAGCTTAAGTAATCGCGCTTTAATACAATGGTATGGGTTTCCGATGTCACGTTTCATTTTGTAAAATTTTGGGTGAAAACCCATCGAATAATCCCCTTTAAAGCCCTGCCCGCAGAGAGCATGGAATAAGAAGAGGAAGCATTGCAATTAAATCACGCTTTTAATTCATGCATAAGAACTTCACCATGCCGTGTCTATTCGCCCCCTTAAGAATTACATTATATCAACTTTTCTTACCGCGTAGTGAATTTCCGTGATTTTATAACGTGCTATAATTCAAGTTGGTTCCTCTTCTTTCCAAGTCTCAATAAATTAAATTAGGAAAGCTCAACTTTTCCGCAGTATATCAAATCAGAATTACTTCAAAACTCGAAACAAGTTTGTCCAATATTTTTGATAAAAGCTACCACTTCTAGCCAATGCAGTCAACGTCATTTTAGCTCTGCGCTTTACCGAAACATTAAGGTCTTAGATTTACTCAGAAAAATTTGCGGTAGTCCGCCAAGCAATGGTTAAAAGAGAGCTAGAGATTGTCTTTATTACGGGGAGAAAACCCCAATTAAAGGGTGCACTTATACTTTCGGAGGGGAAACTTGTGAGAAGAGCGCACCTACGGGCACAACCATATTCTGCTTAACCTTAACAACTGCTTCGTAACGACGAAAATGGCTTACATCTGTTTCAGAAATTTCAGAATTTTCGATACGAACTTTGAGATTATATTCCCTTCGAGGTAAGACTCCCCATCCACTCAACATTTCGAAGTTTTAGTTTTGACATATCTACGGATCCAATCTGTGTTTCACACTAGTCAGGAGCAATTGAGAGAAATCGTGCATGCGGATATTACTAGCAATAGTGTAACAATCTTCTCCTATAGCAAGGCTAATCTTTGGACTCTTGGGTCAGCTACAAAACCAGAAAACCGCACCAATGTTTAAAACTTGATTACTCTCTAATGACTAAAATTTTCATTCAAAACCTCTTTGTGGGCAATGCAAAAATGTAGGCATTTTTTTATTTTAATGGGTTGGCAGTTTTACAGCAAAAATGAGACCAGTCCTAAGAAATCTAAACAAGCAACGGTAGACCCCTAAATGTTTGCAACTTTTACAATATTATTTTCGGCATTCAAAAAAAATAATATCAATACAGTTTTCAAAAAACCAATTTTTTTTTTTTGGTCCGGTCTAACGTACCCATATTTGTAAGTTATTTTTGTTGTTATTACAAACTAGCACAGTACCGCGTTCTGAGCTAATTTTATGGACAACAGTTTTGTGGGTTAACTTTAGAGTTCACTTGAGGTGGCTTGGTGGTTCGGCGTTTCGGGCACTTCGTTCGTTTATTTGTTTTGAGAGCGGAAATTCAGCTACTTGCAAATGCTTGCATCTGCAGGTGAATTGCTCAAGGTGTATACATACTTTGCATATGGGTTTCCTTGCTGCTACATGCATATATTTACATGTATGTATTTGTATGCTATAAATAACTATGTTAGTAAGACAAACTAATGTACGCATATTTGCAAGGCGCAATTGAAATGGTTACTTGGTGGAGTCGTTGAAGAAGGGGTAATGAACGAGGATACTTTGAAAATGCGGTGACTTTTTGAATAAAAAATTCCAATTTAATTTTTCAAGATAATTTCCTTTTAGCTGGATAAATTTAATACAATGATTTTCAAATTCTTATATTCATGGCAAATAATAATAAGATTTTAGACTGTATTAATAGGCATTTGTTTCAGTGACGAATTCTTTAGTTGAAAATGTTAAGAAATAGGAAATATTCGGAGGGGGCTACATAAGGAGAATATACAGAGCGAGGTAACAGTTCATAACCCAATTTATTAACACCTACTTAAAAAACAGAATTTTTTGACCCCCAATCACTCATTTCAAGCTCATTCACGCCACTGCGTTTTTCGTAAGTCTTATGGATTGCATCGACGCTTACTGGCGGGACTACTTCTTGGGGCGTCACTAGCGCTAAGTCGAACACAACGGAATTCAGTAAAACCAATTTTAAACACTAAAATTTATGGGTCACAGTCAAGTATCAAACTAACGAATTATCAATTATTATTTATTACTTTATGAATTTCTCTAGTTTAATTAGATAGCCTTGTAAAGTACATTGTCGATATCTGGGCAGAGCATAACTTAGTTTTACAACATACCACCAGATCAAGTTGTCAGATTCATGAGTTGTTGTTTTTGTTAATTTACCGACAAAAACACTTCCCAAGGAGGAGTGTTGTAGAAAGTGGAAGTCCTTTGCAGCTCCCGTCCTCTTTTCGGGTATATGCAAGTGGAACCTTCTAGCTCATGTCACTCAGAGGTGGGAGGCATCATATCCGTAGATCAACCATCAAGTTGCACGTCATTACCTCTGGGTGATTTATTCCCCTCTTACGACAGGCATACCTACCACGGTCATATTCTAATCCCCTAACCCACAGGGGAATAGTCAATGAGTTGATTCAGAAAAGACAAGTTGACATTAAAGTGGAGGTGATATAGAATGAAATAATTTATTCGCACATTTGCTTTGAGACCTAGAGTTAAATTGACTTCGATCAGTCACAGTAAACGTATCTGGTACCCTTTTTATTTTTGATGGATTGAGAAAAGCTTTTTTGCTACTAATTAAAAAAAATAGCAGAATATAAAAAATAATTCAATAATTTCACTAAAATGTTGTTAGAGAAACGCTACAAAAATATAACATAAATAATGTCGTGGTTGTCTGCCAGACACTTTTCCGCTCTCACTGAAGGGCGGGAATCATTGATAATATAATAGTGGCAAAAAGCATTCTAAAAAATCTCTAAGAGTAAAATTACAAAAAAAGTCTGAGAACTTCTGTTGTTACCCTTTTATACAGACTTGAATTCAGCATGTCAAAACCTATTACAGACTTCAGTTTAAGAAATGCCTCATAGTACGAAATCTACTAAGTTAGATGCATTTTTGTTGAGAGTTGCCTAGTGCTTATTAATAAAAATAAGAAGTCATGTATTTGTGTACCCGGTCCTACACCGCACAACTACACAATGCAATATTTAATGTGTTTTTGCTTTTATTCCATAGTTCAAAAGGTTTGAAATATTCTTAAAGTTGAACACATAACCCATTTTAAACAAATAAATTTAAAAGTGATTAGTTACAACTTATAATGTGTGCATTGGCATCCAATTAATTTTTCAATTCGGTTTTACTTCAAAAGTGTAATTGTAAGAAGAAATACGAAAACTATAGATTTCTAAAAATAAACGAAGCAGTAAATACAAAAGTTTTCACACATAAATCACGTTACAACTTTTTGGTAAAAATTAACCAAATCCTTTGATAATAGTGTTATAAAAGTGCATCAGTAAAGGTATTTAAGCAATATACTATGGAACTTAAATCCTTCCACTATCGAGGCCTAATACAACAGCTTTAAATTTTGTTGTACAAATGTACGCAAAATTATTGGAAATTCATTGAAGTTTTACTAAAATTTTGAATATTTTTTTCCAGAATTTTTAGAATTAGTATAGGAGTATGCAGTTTTCTAGCCCATTTAATTTTAGTATAATAAAGTGTTAATCTTAAGTTCGTAACAGATTTCGCTGCTTTTTGTAATTTTTTTTCCCACGAGCTAAAGTATTTTATTTCATACAAAAAATGTTGCCTTCATGAATTTGTATGAAGAAAATATAGAAGCCTTCAAGAAAAGAAATTGTCAAAAATCAGGGAAATATGTCACGAACTTAAGATAAGAAGCTTATTATACTAAAATTTAATGGGCTACAAAAGTGCATACTCAAGCTTTGTTGAAATAATTTTATTAAGGAAAAAATTTGTAAAAATCGCAGAAAACGACTGTATGTACACTTATGTCAGCCACTGTATGTGTATAACACCCTTACTTGCTTTTGAATAAATACCATTTGCATCCGCCCAGCGCTGCTTTCACCAGGACTTAGCTTAGATTCGCAGTCCGGACTCAATGATAATTTGTTGTTTAGTTGCCGAATTTGTAGCACCAGGGAAGAGATGAAAATAAAATAAATGAATGAGGATTCATTGTTATCCGAGCAAGCAAACTGTGAGGTGATTTATTTAAACCTTCATAGTTTAGTAAATCTGCGACTTATATTATGCAGGACCAGCACTATCAAATTTAATAAAGTCATCTTACATATCAAGCATGGGGGCAAGTTTATTTTTCTGTTGGCCACACGTCCTAAGCAAGTAAATATGTCAATATGAAAGGTTTTTTATTTCCATATCTCAGCATTATACGGCACAAAATCCCATAAACCTTTCAAGATAAAACGATTGATAATTCAGAAAAGGGGCACCTGCGGCATACCTTCTATAATTGTAAAGCGTCTATAAATAATTTAACCCTTTCGAACCTGAATTCATATTTCTCTTCATATTTTTTTATTGAAAGAAACTCACTTTCACAAATTTTGTGATATAAACACGTGGATAAAAACATCAGCTGTTAAGCGGTATTGCGCTTTCTCTCGCTATCAGGGTTGCCAGGCAGCACATTTTAAACTTAGTCTTAGCCAAATATAAAGCGTTTAAGGTACCTAAATAGGTGCTGGTACATATGTGTACCGACCGGACCGAAAGGGTTAAGCCAGATAATAGTTGGAATTGTTAAAAACATCGAGGCATACCAACCACATGTGAATCTTTTATTTGGGTACACATTTTCCACCACACTACCCAGCTAACTAAAACTCCATTCGGAGCCATAAAATGCACATTTCTCTGAGTTTTTACCCTCAGAATTTTGCTTTTTTCGGATACCAAAAGGAGCTAAAAATCATCCTACGCCTGCACCCTAAAAGGAGTCATAGAAAAGAATCCAAAATGACTCCGAATTAACTTCGAAGTATTTTTGGACTCTTTTTGGCGCCTTTTATTGATGCTTTTCTGAAGCTTTTTTGGAGTTTTTTTTTGCCTTTTTTAGGTATTTTTTCGCCATTTTATTGATTTTTTAATCCGCTGTGGAGTCATATAGAATTATTTGACTGACTCTTTTATTAGAATTACTATAAGTTTTTTGGAATCATATCTACATATGTATTACTTATCAGAAGAAAGTACTCTTTTAATGGTTTATGCATAGTTTTATATACATAATTGTAAAAACATAATGCTAATAATACTTTTTTAAAAAAAAATTGTATGTCAAAATATTTGTATAACTAAATATGTAGGTACAACCAAGCGTACATATTTCTCATTTGGAGCTTACAAAAAAAAACACCAGAAAGTGCTATAAAACATTTATATGTATAACTAAACGTTGCCGCTCATGCACTCTCCAACGTTTATTTTTTCTCACAGTTCTCTCTAAGAAAGGATCAGAAAATGCTCTAAATCATTCATATAATTGAGCCTTGTAGTTTATCAGCTCAATAACATTAATTACTGCTCCCAAGGTTCTGTGAATCTTCATTAAAAATAGTTGGTTTTTCATAATTACTAAATATAACTCCAAAAAAATTCAAATTATGGACTGTTTTTGGATCATTATTAGGGAGCGCTCCGACTTTGGTTAGCTGGTTATCTTCGTAAAGCACATCACAAGATGGCAATGAAGAAACAAATTTTTATATAGTTTTAGAGAGAAAAATCATACTAGAAATGAAAATACGTCGGTCTGAATATATATGTAGTAAGTACGCTTATATCCAGCACTAGGTTTATGCACAAGAAGATCCATCAGGCTACATGGCTGTCCCCCGATCGAAAAACACGCAACCAGATCGACCACGTTGTGATAGACGGACGGCATGCTTCCAGCGTTTTAGATGTTCGCACAATACGAGGACCTAACATCGACTCTGATCACTACCTAGTAGCAGCCAAGATTCGTACCCGCCTCTGTACGACAAAACAGGTGCAACAAAAAACGCAGGGAAAGCTGGACGTCGAAAAGCTGCAATCGCAACAGACCGCCAATTATTTCGCAGATCGCCTCTCACACCTGCTCTCCGAGAGCACAATTCAACCTAGTGGAATGCATGAGCAGTGGGATCATATCTCAGGAGCACTCCGTACCGCAGCCGAAGAAGTAATTGGATTCCGGCGAACGCGAAAAAACAACTGGTATGATGATGAAGAGTGCCGCGCTGCAACGAAAAGAAAGGACGAAGCCTACAAGGCAACGCTGAGATCGAATGCAACGAGGAGTGTGTGTGAACTCTACCGCGAGTTGAAGAGGGAAGCGAGGCGGCTTTTCCGGGCGAAAAAAAGAGAGGCAGAAAAGCGTGAAATAAAGGAGCTTGAGATGCTGGCCAACGGGAATAATGCCCGAAAATTCTATCAAAAAATTCGGCAAATGACAGAAGGTTTCAAACCCGGGGCAAACTCCTGTAAGAATGAGAACGGCGACCTGGTGACCGATGTTCAGAGAACACTCAGAATATGGAGGGATCACTTCTGTGCCCTTTTAAATGGAGAAACTGAGCAAGAAACCAGAGAAGATGCCGAACCCGAGCCCACAATCGAAGATGATGGAATTGACGTTCCACAACCCGACTACAATGAGGTGCGAATAGCAATATCCCGATTGAAAAACAATAAAGCAGCTGGCGCTGATGGTTTGCCTGCTGAGCTATTCAAACACGGAGGCGAGGAGCTGGTAAGGCGCATGCATCAGCTTCTATGCAGAATTTGGTCGGATGAATGCATGCCTGAAGATTGGAATCTAAGTGTTCTCTGCCCAATCCACAAGAAGGGCGATCCTGCAAACTGCGCCAACTATCGCGGAATCAGCCTTTTGAATATCGCATATAAGGTCCTATCAAGCGTATTGTGCGAAAGACTGAAACCTGATGTGAACAGACTGATTGGACCTTATCAGTGTGGCTTCAGACCTGGTAAATCTACCATCGACCAGATTTTTACAATACGCCAAATCTTGGAAAAAACCCGTGAAAAAAGAATCGACACGCATCATCTCTTTGTTGATTTTAAAGCCGCTTTCGATAGTACGAAAAGGAGCTGCCTATATGCCGCTATGTCTGAATTTGGTTTCCCCGCAAAACTTATACGGCTATGCAAAATGACCTTGAGCAACACCGCCAGCTCGGTCAGAATTGGGAAGTACCTCTCCGAGCCGTTCGAAACTAAACGAGGTTTCAGACAGGGTGACCCCCTATCGTGCGATTTCTTTAATTTAATGCTGGAGAAAATAATACAAGCTGCAGAACTTAACCGCGCTGGAACAATATTTTATAAAAGCGTCCAACTGTTGGCATATGCTGACGATATTGATATCATTGGCCTTAACAACCGCGCCGTAACTTCTGCTTACTCCAAATTAGAAAAAGAAGCGGAGAAAATGGGATTGGTGGTGAACGAGGGCAAAACGAAGTACCTTCTGTCATCATGCAAAGAGTCAGCGCATTCGCGCCTTGGCAACCAAGCCACTGTTGGCAGCAATAATTTCGAAATAGTAAAGGACTTCGTTTACCTGGGAACCAGCATTAATACCAACAATAATGTTAGCCTAGAAATCCGACGAAGAATCACTCTTGCAAACAAATGCTACTTCGGACTGAGTAGGCAATTGAAAAGTAAAGTCCTATCTCGACGAACGAAAATAACACTCTACAAGTCACTCATCGCACCCGTCCTGCTATATGGTGCAGAAGCGTGGACAATAACAACATCTGATGAGGCGGCTCTGGGAGTATTCGAGAGAAAGGTTCTTCGAAAGATTTGTGGACCTCTACGCGTTGGCGACGGCGAGTACCGAAGAAGATTTAATGATGAGCTGTATGAACTTTACGCAGACGCCGACATAGTTCAGCGAATTAAAACACAGCGGCTTCGCTGGCTAGGCCACGTAGTGCGAATGAGCGAAGATGCTCCAGCCCAGAAGGTATTCTTATCGGCACCCGCCGGTGGAAGCAGAGGAAGAGGGAGACCACCACTCCGATGGAAGGACCAAGTGGAGACCGCTTTGCGATCCCGCGGTGTTTCCAATTGGCGCCAGTTGGCGCAACGAAGACACGACTGGCGAGCTATGTTGGACGGTCAAAATCGCCCAGGCGGTTAGATGACCATTTAAAGAAGAAGAAGTACGCTTATGAACTCAAAACACTTTTTGGATATTACATAACATTCTAACATTGAAAGACACACTTTAAGAGTCACATTTCAAGTTCTAGGCTAAGTCAAGCATATTAATACTGCAGACTTTAGTGTTTTAATAAACAGGCGAAACCTGAAGTTATGGGCCAAATTAATTTTAAATAGGTGCAGGCATGTATGGGCTCATAACTTTATTTATTACTAACAGACCCGGCAGACATTGTATTGCCCACAATTTTACTTGCCAATATATAACAAATTGTAATCTATTCCCTCCTCATTTGGCGATTCCTCTTCATTCATACCACCTCCTTCCAATTTTTTTCTCTTTTTACTTAATACAGTAAACTTTGAACATTAGCAAAGCACAAAAAAAAAAAAAAAAATGTGTGGGCGTGTAACGCCCACTTTTCCAAAATTTTTTAAGTTGTAACTAAAGGACACATGTATCCAATTATTATGAATTTTGACCAAATAAGTTCAAGGTTATGACGAAATACAATTTTTTTTAGGCTGGGGGCATGGCACCGGCCAGTTTTCCAAAATTATTTAGATTTTGACTTAAGAACACATACGAGTATATCCACATATCATTAATTTAGACTAAAAAGATCTAGGGTATGACGAATTTAAATTTTTTATAGACTGGTGGCGTGGCACCGCACACTTTTCAAAAACTATATGTAGCCAGTGTTGAACCCAGAGAACCCAAGAATTTACTGTAAAAATTTCACTAAGATCTGTTTAGTATTTTGGACGCCTATAAAGGACACATACACAAGCATTAATTTTTAAATTTATAAGATTGATATTTGCATTTGCGACAAATTTTTCCAAGTAAAAACGTGAAATCAGAAAACCATATCAATGTTTAAAATTTTATTACTCTGCAAAATTTTCGTTCGTATTTTATTGTCATACAATGAAAACTACCGCGTCCTAAAGTTTTATTTAAAGGATCTATAAAATATCTAATGACTACTGTCAACAAAATTGTTATGCATTCATACATATATAAATATCAGAAAGGTACGTTTATATATATATTTTAAACCACCTACCGTCAATGTATCCAATTTCTTATAGTTTATAGACGACCGCTTGGCCATAATTCTGCTACACCTGATGCACGACTACGCTCATTTCAACGGATTGACACGTCAATCACGTGGCATGCAAACGACTATTTAAGATTTGACAATAATGATGACACGAACAAGTTTTAAATAGTAGTTGAAAAGAAGTAGACGTTAAACGTGGACGAAAAACTTGTTGTATAAAAACACGAAAAGTTGAAGCCAAAGATTGAATCTAAGAATGAAGCTATTTGTGTTTTCACTTGAAGCAAAACGTAAAACGCTTACGGCGAACGTTAATATAATACGTTTACGTATGTAGTTAGCGTAAACGTAAGATCGTAATATTTAGTTAGTGGCAATTATAGATGAGTAGTTGGCGTTTAGGCGCGTACAATCGTTATGGAAATGTTTTTTTTTTCTTATGGTAGCTATTTGTTATAGTTGTTTTTACTGTTGATTTGTTTATTCTTCCTCCTCTTAAATAGTTGAGTAGCAGTTAGTTGCGTGATGAGTATACCAAATTTACAGGCGTTATATGGAATTTATTTACAATAAATTCACTGTATTTTAGATGTGAGTAACTAATTTTTTTTTTTTGTTGACGAAGTTTGATTAAGTTTCTAGTTTTATTCTTTTAATTACATATTTTTATTTAAAATTTTTTATATTTGTCTATTTGATTTTCAATTTGCTAGTATGTATGCTTAATTAATTTTCTGAGTTGATTTTCCGTTTCAAATTTTTTACACATTATCATGTTATTTTATGCGGTTGTTTCTTCAAAATATATTAGGCGTTCTGCTTGCACGCTTTTTACTAACTCTCCTCACTTCTTCTAACCCAAGCAGCGTTTGCCCCCTATAACACCCTTCTTACACTGTGCACTTGTAGGATTAGAGAATTCGCATAATAAATAAAATTATTCAATTATGGTTGGTTGCATTGGTTTTTGCAATTTTCAATGCGCGCGAAAATAATAAATCACAGAAATCACAGATAATTAGAAATTTTTTTTAATACAACAAATAATTTTGTATAGTATTATTTTTAAATTTTTTTTTCTGTTATCGCTGGAAATATCTTATTTATTCGAAGTTAGAGGTTACTAAATTGATTTTGCTTTTATTTTTTTTTTCTATTTTCAAATAAACAAATTTGCTTGATTTATATTTTATTAATTTTCATTTTATTATTTTATTTAAAGGTTTAGAGCTATTTTCCATACGTAATTCTGACGAGCACTAGCCGTTTAAGTCAGCCTTAGTCTGGTTGTTGTTGTTTTTGTTTTGTATTTCTTGTAATTTTTTTTTTTTTCTAGCTAATTTACAGTTGTTGATTGCGGATTTAGATGAGTTATAGATGAAATTTTACAGTTGAGAATAACGTCGTTGATTTTGGCGTTTGGCAAACAAGCAACACACACACCCAAACAGACACAAAGTTGAACATGCAGACTTTTATTTTTTTAATATGTTTTTTTGTTTTTGCTGTTGCTTGTTGTTGTAGGGAGAGGCATTAGTGTGCGTGTTATACCTAATTACAGTTTAAATTTTTTTATATTTTTTTATACAAACTTTGCTCTACTTTTGCAAATCTATTGCTACAATTTTTAACTTTTGACACCGTATAAAATTGTGTTTATTAGTATTAGTTTGTTTTGTAGTTTTTTTTTTGTTTGTAACTTTAAAATTAGTAATTTATTTCCTGCCTTATAGCGCTAAAAAGTTTATATTTGTTGCAGCTACCACATCAATTTCCTGATTTTTCACAGCAACAAGAAAACCACAATGAGCACAATAATATACAATTTTTGTATTAAATTATAAACAAAACTTGATTTTTCACGCATTTCCACCCCACATTAAAAGTGTTGATTCTCTTTTAGTCACAAAAATAATAAAATCCGCTTTCGTGCCGCTATCAAGTTCGCTGGCGCAATAACCGTCGCCGCCTCAGCCTCTGTCACCGCTATATTCGCTAACGCCAACTACGATGCCACCCAAAATTGCTTCAATATGCAGCGCAATCGTTTGCTCTGCCACAAAGCGAACGCATCATCGTCGTCGTATTGCCATCGTCATCACATATTTTACTTTTATTTATATGCTCTATCGTCTGCTCACGCACGCACACTTTACTTTGCCTACAACTACACACAAGCATACGCAGGGCAGTTTCGTATGTGTTTGTTCGCTGTAGTGAATTCACCACACTCTATTTTCCAATGGAGCTACATCCAGTTTAGGTCTCCACTTATTCCTCCGCCAAATGTTTACTCGTTTTCACTCTCATTTGTCTATGATGTAGCATGCATTGTATGTGTATGTATGTAAGTGTGGGTGTATTTTTATGGCAGCACGTGCACAATTTTTCGTGAAGTTCGACTTCCAGTCGCTCAAAACCCTCTTTACTCCTATGTATTAGCAATTGAACTCTATTTTATATTTAAAATTAAATTTTTTTTTAAGTTTCTACTGATTTTTTTATTTTGCATTTTGCATTTTGCTTTACTTTTTTTTTTTTTTTTTTTTTATGGCGCGATATACAACAGGTATATCATCATAAACCTCCTAAGAGATTTTTGCGCCAGGCTTCTCTTCCAATTTGTGGTGTGCCGATTTGAATTTTCCCTACAAATTGGTGGGACCTACAGTTTTTTGCCGACTCCGAACGGCATCTACAAAGGAGACGAATTTTTGCTGAGAAGCCTGTCATGGCAGAAATACACTCGGAGAGTTTGCCAAACCACTACCGAGGGGCGACCCCGTTTTGAAAAACTTTTTTCAAATCACTTTTGATGTTACCTGTACCAGGGCTCGAACCATGGACCTTCGGTGTGGTAGGCCGGCAACACTACCTCCGGCAACACTACCGCCGTGCTTTACTAACTCATTTATAATACATCCAACAATAAAATCCATGAGGAGTTTGACTTAAGCTAAAATCCCAAGCCAACAGTAAAAATTAACCGCCCCATGTTCATGAAAAATTGATTTATAAAGCTTTTCAAATTACATTCCCACACAAATTTTGAGTTCTAAGAGCTTTATAAATATTTTTTATTTTTTATGAATATGGAGGTAAGCTTATAAAATGCTGATATTTCGTTTACAAAATGTTTAAAAGTAAGCGTTATATAATCGAAATGGTAAGTTCATTATAAGCTACATTACATTTAAAACAAAAAACAAAAAATCAAAAAAATGCCTTTTCTAGATTCTTTGTAAACATGTTCGTTCCACTTTGAAGTTTAACTGGTTTGTAAAACTTCTTTCCCGAATTAAAATCAATGGAATACTGAAAGTGCTTATAGCCAAAAGCTTACCTTGAGTTTTTTCCAAACAGTTTACAGAAATACCGGAAGAAGCATTTCTGTAAATGTTTTTAAAAACAAGTTAAGGTAACATTTCCATAATAAGCGATATATGAGCGATTTCTGTGTGAATTCGTTCAAAGATTTAAAATAAAGCTTAAAACTTGGAGAGGGTAAAAGTTCACAAAAGAGCAGAATTAATATCTGCATCCTAAACGCTTCTCTAATTTTCAAGGAATTATTTAAAATTGAAGTTATAATGTGTATATTTGAAAATAAGAATCTATTTTAGTGAATTTATTGTAATGAATGAAAATATAGTTCCAATAAAGGTATGGAAAATTATTTAAAAGAAGTTTAAGTCTCTCTGTTCAGCCGAGAGGCCCACAAACTATTGTAATACCACTAGGTAAGAGCTAAATCCATTTCCTCCCGTAGACGTTCAGGAAATTGAACCAACTTGTCCGCTTAATGTAGCTTAGAATATCTTCGAATTCAGTAGAGACTAGCCCCGCTAAACTAGTTAGGAAGCACTTGTTAAGGCACTCCATGCGAATCCTATGCAGCGCGGGACAACTGCAGAAGAAGCTTTAAACACTTTCTATTTCCTCCTCGTCCTGGAGCTGAGACAAAAGTCGTTCGATGGGACCCCCATCTGTATCCCCATCAGACACTGTCCCGTGAGTAGCCCTATTAAGTGGCCGCTTGAGGGTTAGTATGGAGTCGTTGCGTTTCCCACCCATGCAGGGCCGCGTTTTCCTGGACATCTCGAACGTGATTGCACATAGGAAGGGAAGGAGCAATGCACTTTCCTTGGATCAACTCCGATTACTCTCTGGACTTCCTTGCCATCGCATCAGCAGCTCCGGGTATGCTACTGTGACCTGAGATCCATATCACTGCTTCTAAGCGTATCGAAGCCATCATTGAGCTTTTGCCTAAAGTCGAGTGCTATCTGCGATGTGATGTTTCTGCCCTGAAGGGTTTTGATTGCTGCTTAACTGTCGCAGTATATTTACACGGATGTGCAGTTTTTGGAGTTCAGCCTGGGATACGCTGCAGTGGTCGAAGTAGTAGACGCCGCTGCCCAATTTACCGTTAATCTTAGAGCCATCCGTGATGATAGAGGTAGACTGTGGGTTTAGAGTATGCACATCCTCCCCTTATTGGCTCTGAGGGATTCTTGTGGAGAACTTGTTGTCTGACTCATATCAGGTCGGTGTAGTGAGTCTGCTACCTGCAGATTTCTGGCTATGGTCTCGAAGATGCTGGTGTGGCTCCAGCGCTAAACGGTGTTCAGTGGGACTGCATTACAGCTTGCTTGGAGTTTTTCCTACTGGTCCGTACTGGTATTTGTGGGTGTTGATGGAAGTGCCCAAACTATAAGCACTGCCACTGACCTCTCGACTTTGTTCATCCTGCCTATGTTATTGCTTTGCTCTAGCGCAGGTATCCATACTACAACATCATGGAAGATTATGTGTCTAACTACCGCGGTGAACAGTAATGTATTGCGCCGGGGCTTACACCACATCTTTTACCTACGGCTGCTTTGAATGCATGGAGGTAAGTGATTGACATTGTACTCAACCTCTTGAGAAAGTGTGAGCTTCACGCCATTTAGGTGTGGTAGTCTAAAGGCTGATGCTTTGTACATTCTGGTGAAAAGAACTGTTTTGTTTTGGAGGGTTTATCTTGAGGAGGTTTTTCGATAACGAGTACTCCACGAGCTTCAAGGCGCTGTGGAGTGCTTCGCCCAGGGTTTGAAAATGCTAAACTTTCGCAGTGAGAGCGATACCGTTGGCATAGGCAATACTTTGGCAGCTAGTCTTTTCCAAGTGCAGAAGTTGGGTGTTAACTGTTAGATTCCACAATAAGGGCATAAACCCATCCTAGAAGGGCGCGCTGGATGCGTATCGCACTGTTGATACCTCGCCTAGATTTAATTGTATAGTTCTCATTGTCAGAATCGGAACCGCGTCATTCGTTGTAGTTTTTCAGGTATCATTATCACCTAATCTCGATCCTTCAAAGGAAACTGCAATCTACCGAAAGACAAACGAAATACAACATTTTTGCCTGGTTATCAATAAGATTTCCCAGAAGTACTTGGTCGTCATCACAGTGCGTATGCGTAACTTTTATTTATAGCGAGAGTTGGGGGTTAAAATTATTTTCGCTTGACGTTTTCTTTTCTCCGCTTCACTAAAATATTTAAAATGTGATTCTAGTTCTTTTTACAATTAAAAACGTTAACATCAAATTTTTATTGTCGTTTACTTTTTTCACTTTACTTCAAATCGAAGTTTTAAAGTGAAACGAGAATCGCTAATCGTGGTGAATTGGTGCATTTACTTTTCACTTCAATATAACGCACTCCCAGAATTGGCCGCTCTGGAGATAAAAATTCTTAAATAACATTTCGATTACTTTTGGACCTAAACGATGAATTCCTCAACATAGCTAGTCAATCAACTCTCGTCTGCTGTAATTAAAAAATGTAGAGCAGGTCCTTCTCAATTTGAGTTCCCCAACGGAAAAAGGCATTTGACTTCCTTTGCTGAGAAAGAGGAGCCAGAAATGCTGACTGACACGAACAATTTTCAAATATTATATGAGGATATTTCGCTGCTATGAATAATGGATTGTTTAGCGAAAATGAATGATGACGATGATTGTTATAGATAATTCAAATATATTGTCTAATTCATCGTATCATATGTTGTAGAGGTAACATTCTACAGACGTCCAACAGATCATCTCTTGTGCACTATATACGTTTCTGTTTCCAAATTCAAATAAAATAAAATTGTTTTACAAAGCTTTTAAAATTACCTTTCCATACAAATTTCGAAATATACGAACTTTATAAACTTCCTTTTATTTTTAAAGTGTTCATGACTATAAACGACTCCTGGGGGTCAATTCTAATTTTTCGTTATCGTGAAGTGAAAAAAAAAATTCTTAAATTCACCACGACTTTTGATTCTCGTTTTTATTTAAATTTTCGATTTAAAGTGAAGTGAAAAAAGTTAACGCCAATATAAATTTGGTGTTAACCTCAAAATTTCAAAAAATTCAAACATCGGATTTTTTACAAACTTAAACGTTTTAAGTGATAAAAATTACTCATATTCTTACAATAGTGATAACTATAGTGAAACGATTTTTTCACTTCACGATAACGCAAAACCAGAATTGACACCCTGACTGCCGTGGGGTGGCGGTAGTGTCGTTGGACTACCACACCGAAGGTTCTAGTCGTGAGACAGGTAAAATCAAAAATGGTTTAAAAAGTTTTTTTTTTTTTTAAACTGGGGCAGCATACCACAGACTGGAAGACCAGCTCGCCCGTAATATAATCGGTGGTTTATCTCACCAAATATTTATTAACTTATTTAAAAGACTCCAATTAATTAATTGTCATAAAAATTATTATTCATTTTATTTTTTTAATAAATATTTATAAGTTAGTTATCTTTTAAAAGTTTTTATTATAATACAAAATTAAAATTTAGAGACAACGGCCAAAGCTTTTCATACGTATCCTTTCCGTATGCTCATAGACTGTTCATCAGAGAAGAAAACACCACCATCTGGCGGCATTTATCATACCTCATGATGCATCTTTCGCTTTTGATAATCCGTATGTGCTTTTCTTACTCTATTTCAATGAAACCTTTTAGTAATTAGTTAAAAAATAATTATTGAAAAAAAAGTAAGGAAAGTACTGGCTTTATACATTTCATAAACACGCATCACGGTTTTAAGTGTTCGATCCTTACTTACAGTAAGTACAAGCTCTGCAAAATTTGATAGTCTTACCCTGCTAATTTAAAGATACATAGCCCAACCCCCGTTATCGGAAAAAAAGTGTTATTTGGGATCAATACGATATATTCGTCCAATCTTGATGATTTTCACTAAACACATTACATATGTAATAAGTACTGTAGCTGCCAAATTTTGTGTTCCTTGCTATTATATTGCAATAGTTATAGCCCAAACCCCATTTATCGTAACAATCCATTGTATAGGATGTAGTTCCGATCCGGCTGATTTTCATTTGTCACATTACGTATGTAATATGTACCAAAGTTGCGAAACTTTACGTTTCTAGCTTTTCTATTGCAAGAGTTATATGCCAAACATTCATCAGAACAATCGATTGTATAGGAGCTATGAGCTGTATTGCTCCGATCTTGTCGGTCCCGACAAATGATTAATATGTTAGAAAATGGCGGCCCGATGCCAAATTTCATCGAGATACCTCAAAAACTAGGGACTAGTTTGAGTACAAACAGACAGACGGACAGACGGACATGGCTAGATCGACTCAGCTCATCGCCCTGATCATTTCGGTATACTTATTGGTGGATCTATCTCTTCTTCTTCTCATACTTAGAAACATCGGACCAAAGTTATACTACCATTTCTTGCTGATGAAAATTATAAAAACATAAATAAGGTGCAGTCAATAGTATCCTGATGATGATTTCAAATTGAAATCGAAATATCGATCATTTTAAATAAATATATAATATTAACAAATTTAAAATTGTTATTATTCATATATATTTGGGTGGCCTAGAGCTCAACAACACATACAATCATAAATAATTTTCACTAAAATTATTATTCTTGGCCATGAGCTCATTTATAGTTATGAATACTCTATAAAAAATTTTGAAACCAATATTCTCAACTAAAAAAGGTCTTTGCAAACTAATTAATTTTCTAAATAAAGTTTTTCGGTCCATAATTGAGAAAAGCTTTTAAAAAGTTTCAATTATTTTTTCTCAGTTCTCCCTATCACTAACACCATTTAGTTTTTTGGGAAAATTCCCAGTCGAAAACTCTTAGCATGGATGGGAACTCAATTTTTAATAAGTCTTATAGCTGTTCGTAAAGGAAGTTTGGAGATATTTTGTAGAAACTCAACGATTTTTCTCTTTTAAAAAAATTATTATTATATGATGTGATGATATGATGAATATTTTATTTATTAAAATGTTTTATTTACCTTATATTAGCATTGGGTACACAGAAAAACCTGGATTTTATAAAAGCTTAATAATCTTTCAAAAAATTTCTTTTTAGGAAACAATTTTGATAGTTGAAAGTTCTTAAAGTCAACAAGGAAAATAAATCAAAGTGTAAGCTGATTATTACTGCATGACTTTGTAGTTAGATCAAAGAAATTAGAGAAAAGAAAACATTTTTTTCCCAACTGGTTGAATTCTGCTTGACTGAAAAAATATTAAGATCAGCTGTGAGGTTACAACGACCTGCCAACTTATGAGCCAACATTAAAAGCAACAAAAGCAAAGACAGCAATAACAATAAACAACCCCTATTATTATTAAATGAAATGCAAAGATAAGGATAAAGTGTGACATAAAACTCACCAGGTGGTGAGTAGTCAACAAAATTGACAGAGAGCTGAGAAAGTGGTGGAACTAACTGCATTGGCAGGGTGGGTGGAAGAGTAAAACCAGGCAGTATTGGCAACAAAAAATAATGGCGTCAACGATTATAACGACTCAATTGTGAAGAAATGAGACAAATAGCGTGCAAAGTTCTATAATAAAATAAGGAAAAGCCGAAAAAACTGGTTAAAGAAAGTACAAAATTCGTATAAGTACAACTGCACTGATTTCGAACACTCTAAGAACTACACACACACACAAACGTAGGCACACTCATTGTAAAGATGTAACTTCATTGACCGAATTTTTACACATTGCCTTCATGCAAGGGTCAACAATAAAATGCGTGCGCGATGGATAAGTCAGCGGGCTACAAAGCAGCTGCAACAAACAATGTGCAATGGCGAGGGGTACGACGTTAGTGACGTGCACAAGCAATATATAAGTTATGGCGTCTTTTTGACTGGGTCGCTGGTTGTTCATCACATTGCTAATTGTCGGCGTTGGAAGTTATAGAGCAGAAGGACAGTGGGGAGTATGAAAAAGGGTCATAACTGCTAAAATACATGTACGGAATATGAAAGTGTGTTTGTAAGTGACACTATTACTTATTTATTGCAATAAAGATACAGCATATTTAAATGACAAACTGTCTTTTTATAGCTAAAGGGTGATCTAATTTTATCCACACTAGCTTTTTAATTATTTTAGTTATTTATTCAAGCTGCAGGTCTTCAATTTTGGAAATCTACAAGACACAAACTGTCAGGAATATAACTTTTGTACCCTGTGGGATAATTGGGCTCAAATATAAACGAGATATATAGGTAAGAAGCGACCCGGAACCCAAATTTAACCGATTTCGTGCTCAGGGCAGTAGGGCTAATACCCGAGCGTAAGTGATTGATATCTGGAAAAGGAATGACTATATCAATGAAACTATGGTTTGGTTCGCCACAAGCCGTTCCATGCATGGATACCGATTTTGTATTCAAGTCAAGAAGAAAATATTTGCATCATGGTTATTGAATTTTAAGTAAAATACAACAAAAATAATTTTACTTTTAACGTAAAATCCAAAAAAAATTGTATCTACAATGCTATTTTCTTAGACAGTGGTGCTAAAATTTGTTTATGCTATGGGTGGATTTTCTCGAAGATAATTGTGGTAATCGTAACTTCAAACAAATGACCACCTCAAAAGATTTAGTGAAAATCGTCGAAATATTTAAATTTTTTTTTTTTTTTCTTACAACCAGTTTCAGCAAACAATTTAAGTGAACAATTTAATTTTTTTGCTCCCAGATTTCATATAAAATTCGAGTAAAAGGTCATGTTTCATTTAAATTTCCTTCGTGAAACCGGCAGTGATACATAAAAAAGAATCATAGCTTTAACTCGATTTCACTCATTTTTGGTTTTAAGTACATTCATATTGTCTATTGATTCTTTCCAGATCATATCTTTAGTTTTACGATAAGACTTTTATTATTATATTATATATTATTATATGTCTTATTGACCCCTGCAAAAAAAAGGTTAGTCTACGATGAATCCGTGATAAGTCGCATACGACAAATGTCAGTTTTGATCTTTTTATATGGGTTGAACTGATCCCTTTTGTTGAGCATGCCCAATGTTTTTATTTTCTTAAACAAATTTATGTTTAATTAAACCCTTTTGCATAACTTGTACGAGATGAAATGCGGCAAGGAGCAATAAAGCCATATGTCCCTATTTCTCAACATATTTATAGAGCGATTTTTTATTCCAAAGGGGGAGCCTGAAACAGTGAGGCATCTTCTATGTGAATGTCCTGCGCTGTGGGGCAATAGGTTGAAATATCTGGGGTAGGGTATTTTCTATCATCTTGGTGAATTATCAAGCCAAAGGATATTCTGCGCTTCGCGGAATCCACAAAATGGTCTGAGTAGGGGGTCAGTCAGATACATGTGGTATCACAACGGGACCTACGGGGCCTATGTGTGCTAGTCCGTTCACTAGTAGCCACTGCAACCTACAAACCTACCTATTCCAAAGTTTCCTTTTATATTTTAATACTAGTTTTGGTAAAAATACCGCTGCGAGACTAGTTACACCGAAATGGGGCTGGGGGCTGCGAGCCAAAGCGGACAACAGTCAATCAGGCAAAATTTACTTTTTTGATATTTTAAATTCTTCTCATATTAAAAAACTAAAGTTTAAAATTAAAAATCGAGCGAATTCTTATTCCAAATTTTCGCCTGCAGTGCTTTATTCAAATAATTTCCATCATAGAGGAAAACAGTCACAATTCAGAAAAATATTTTATGATTTTTTGCACAAACTCCACCAATAGTTGCACTCCATTTTTATACCTTTCATGAAGATGAAATGTTATTATAACTTTGGTCCGATGTTTTGATTATAAGAAGAGATATACCCAACAATAAGTATAGTGAAATTATCAGTGCGATGAGCTGAGTCGATATAGCCATGTCCGTCTGTCTGTCTGTTTGAACGCAAGCTGGTCTCTCAGTTTTTCAGATATCTCGATGAAAATTGGTATGGGGCCTTCATATTATAATATATTAATCATTTGTCGAAACCAACAAGATCGGATCAATACAACGCATAGCTCCTATACAATAGATTGTTCCGATAAACGGGTTTTATTCTATAACTCTTGCAATGGAAAAGCTAGGAACGTAATGTGACAAATGAAAATCAGCCAGATCGGATTCGAAAATAAAGCTGTATATAGAACAAAAATAGGTAGGTAATTCAAAACGAACCTGAGTAGCAAGTTTTAAATTTGACAAACCTTAACAAAAGAAACTTAAGAAGAACATTACTGAAACTTTATGGCCGAATTAGTCTAGACTTAGACCTAACTTCACTTGAAAGCCCTACATCTAACAAATGAGCTGCATGTGTACGTAGTTACCCATAAAACAACTTGAGTTAGAAACTTGAAAAACTACAGATTTTTGATTTCCAAGTTAAGTATCTAAGTGCAAAGAGAGCCGTAAGAGAATTGTGCTACCATATAACTTTTTTCAGTATTTTCAATAGAATTCCTTCATTATTGTAAAGCATACGACATTTTTGAATGAAGGAAATTCATATGGCAATTAGAAAGACAAACGTTAATTAAAAAAAAATTATAAAAGATGATACGTTAAATAATTGACTCTCAGTTCTTTTGTATACTTAGTCAAGTCATGTTAATTCTAAGTCTAGGCTAATTCGGTCATTACCGTTTTGGTAAATTTAGTTTGTTTTATTTAAATAAAAAATTATAAATAAGGTTAAAGCGCATTAGAATTGATAAAATGGCCTAACTACTGTAAAGCAAATGTCATATGAGCCAACAGAACTTCAGCTTGGTTAACTGTTCGAAACTAGTTGGGAAACTAACCCTTTATTAAGAATGCGATAAAAATAAGAAATTATTCAATGCACCCTGTGTTCGATATCTAATATTATTTACCTTCTTAGTAAATACGATATCCAATAAACTCGCAAAACGAAATTTTTATGAAAGAAAGAGAATTGCAAATAATTCACTTCGAGCATATGCTCGGCGGCCGCCGTGGTATGGCCGTAGTGTTGCCAGCCTACCACACCAAAGGTCTAAGGATCAAACGGGGTCGCCCCTTGGCAGTGATTAGGCAAACTCTCCGAGTGTATTTCTGCCATGGAAGGCTTCTCAGCAAAATTTCATGCCATTTGAAATCGGCAAACAACTGTAGGTCCCGCCAACTTGTAGGAAAAATTAGAAACAGCACACCACAAATTGGTAGGGAAGCTCGGCCTTAATCTTCCCAAGAGGTATACATAGCGTCAACTATTTATTTATTTTATGTGTTGTAATGTAAAAAATAGTTCCATTTTTCTGGAGAATTTCTGAGTTCTCGAATAGAACCTTTCTTCACGTTCACTATCGAAGGTAACACCTCAGAAAGCTATTTATTATCCAATTATTTTCGAATGGTTTATCAAGGTGAATGTTTATTGGGAACTTTCGTATGTGCATATACGTCATGGCAAAACAAAAAGAAAAGTGATGCAGGAGTCTAAGCATTGAGCAGCACTCTCCTCGGATAATCTTTACATACAATAAAATTGTAAAATTTCGGTTTCTGTACATTGCAGATATTTAAGAAAACGCGATAGGAAGGATCATTATAAAGCCAATAGAAGCCAAATCAACTGTTTTTGGAATTTTTGTCTGTCTGTCTGTATATTTGGTAGCGCATCACTCAATAACTGCTCAATAACTGCTCTATGAATTTTTTATAATTGCATTACTAGATATTTAGCTTAAATTCTAAGATGTCACTTGTATCGATAGCTCGACCGGTTACGGAGATATCGACCGATATGCGGACCAAGGTGGCCCAAAATGTGTTAGTACAATATGGCTATCAAACGAAAAGTGATAATGTGTGCTGCAATAAACGATGTAATTTAGTTCCATACCTTATCTGGTAAGCGATATAATGATGCAAATCGGACTCAGTCTATTATTAGGTCTGAGACGCAGCGAAACGGGCCGCGTTTATTAGTTATCAAAGACAATTGTCAAGAACAAAGAATCGGGTGTTAGTTTAGATTATGTTGGCTGGCTGCTGTTTCGTTAATTAAATAAAGCCCACGACTTTGTAGAAGAGTTTTTTAAACTGTTTTACTAAACGAATTATGGCGTTTTCTTTTCTAGCTCTTGACTTACTTAACCGGCGTTCTGTAAAAAACTTGATTTTGTAGGCAGCGTCGTTCTATTTCCGTGTGACACTTCAATTCGCATTTTAGTGTTTTATTCCTAAACCAAGAGAAACTTCTTCACAACGACTAATTTATTTAAGGTTCGGAGAAAAGTGCGAATGAAAAATTTACTAAATAAGTTGATTTAAAAATTGTTACGAACAATTTGTGTAAACACTTTTCTACAAGACAGACCTGTTAAATTTGATTAGTGATTCGTAATCAATCAATTAGACAGCTTTTTGAATAGGTAGTGATTATTTAAATGGGTTTTCAAGAAAAGGCAATTATTAATTGACAACGATTAGGAAGAATCAAGAATAATCAAAAATAATCAAAAAAATTAAAATTAAAAGAAGTCAAAAATAATCAAAAATAAAAAATAGAAAGAAGTCAAAAATAATCAAAAAAAATTGTTGTGATTACTTCTGCCCTGAAAGATTACCTAAAATGGATGCATCTAAACCAAAAGTAGACCATAAATTAGTTATGACAGGAACCGGACTAAAAAAATTACTCGGAATGTCGGAACACCAAAAATATATAGGGAAACTGGAGTAAATCAAGCTGACGTCTGCGTAAAAGTATTTAAACAATTCCAAAGGTATTAGAAACTAATCACGCTTGGATTTCATAACGGCACCACATGCTAGAACTTTATAATACTCAATGTCCAGAAACTGAACTCTTCAAGCAAAAGTTTTTTATCAATTGATAAATCCGCCTTTTGCAGCCAATGATGACCACTTATCAAATGCATTAGAAAACCAATAGCCATGGGTTGATTATCCTGATCTTTTATATTTATCTCTTGGAGGAAAATTAGCTAAAATAACTATTTCAAATATTGAATCTTTTCATTATTCTTATACATCATGGACCGTGCAAGATGATGCAAAAATAAAACAATATGCCTTTATTTGAGGTCCTAGAGTACCACTAAAAACAAGAAAACACCCCTGCGGAATAGGGGTTTAGAATATGCCCGAGATAGGCATACCGGTCGTAAGAGGCGACTAAGATGCACAAAGGTAATCACGTGCTACTCGATCGTTGATCTACGGATATGATGCCTTTCACCTCTCCTTACGGAAGAAGGGGTGACATGACCCAGAAGATTCCACTGGTCATACCAAATCGCTACCACGACAGTCGGAGCGTACCGGATTCATGTCCTGCCAAGGACTGTCAGTTCGACAGTACTCTCCAAAACCTTTGGGGGGATGTTTTTGTTGTTACGAAAACAACATCAACAGGAAACAGCTCATCAAGAATCTAGGAATTTCAAATTTACATAATTCTACTCAATGCTAGCTTAGTACCAGACCTGTTTAATTCCCATTAGAATTGAGTACTCAATTGATTGGGTGCCTTTTTCAATCAATTATAATTGTTTTTATTGTTCTCAAAAATCTGCAATTACTAATTTATTACCTTTGGAAAACACAAATACATAAAAAAGAATAAAATAAATTGTTGATTACTTTTGATTATTTTTAATTTTTTTTATTGTTTACCGCATGTAGTTAATTTTGTCTGCAACAATACCAAAAAGTAATCAATCAAATGTAATCAAACAATCAAAAGTAATCAAAAGAATTTATTTGATTGTTTTCGATTTCTCTTGATTTTTTTTATTAGTTTTGATATTTTTTATAATTTTTTAAAATATTTGTAATTATTATTATTATTTTTGTTATAGTACATTATTTATTATTTTAATAATTATTTAAACCGCTTTCCTTGATGTATAAATATTTAAGCACAATCTTTTTACATGTTCAAGTCGTGCGTTGGTGTATAAATCCTGCTTATCCTGCAAAAGTTGTGAATAACCATACTGAACGGGGCAATTCTATAGTTCAGAAATTCGATGAAGTAGTGGATTAGTTTGATTTTTTTAGTAACCGTAAAAAATCATAATTCTATCTCTATGGTGCGATATACAACAGGTATATCATCATAAACCTCCTAAGAGATTTTTGCGCCAAGCTTCTCTTCCAATTTGTGGTGTGCCGATTTGAATTTTCCCTACAAATTGGTGGGACCTACAGTTTTTTGCCGACTCCGAACGGCATCTACAAAGGAGACGAATTTTTGCTGAGAAGCCTGTCATGGCAGAAATACACTCGGAGAGTTTGCCAAACCACTGCCGAGGGGCGACCCCGTTTTGAAAAAATTTTTTCAAATCACTTTTGATGTTACCTGTACCAGGGCTCGAACCATGGACCTTCGGTGTGGTAGGCCGGCAACACTACCTTCACACCACGGCGGCCCCCATTAATAAAACAAACAAAAAAAATCACCAACTTTTACCTGCCTCAGTCAACCACAAAAAAACCGATCGATGCAAACCACCCCCGTTTCTGAATGTACACGCACAACACATGCACACACGTACACAAACAGACACCCATGCTGACGTTACCTGCTACCTACTATAAATACAAGACAAACGACCACAACAGATCAGAACGAAAATCGACACTGATGATGGCACAACGCCGAAACCGGTTTGTCTCAAAACCAAATTTGACAAGGGATGACGAAAAATCGTTCCAATATACATCTACAGAGAAACCTCTTCTAACGGACACCTCCTTTGGGCAGACATTTTCTTATGCACCAAGTTTAGGCGGAGTCTCCCTTAAACGCACGCGGACAGTTATTTGCTATAAAACTGAACCAAAAACCTCTATTAAGCGGACGCGAGCCTCTTGTCAACGGACGAAGAGATTTCATTTCTAAACAAATCAAACAAAACCCTCTCTTAAGCGGACGCGTACTCCTCATAGGCGGACAAGATATAGGTTTATATAGCAATATAAAACGAACCAACGAAACGTTCGTTACATTTATAAAGACGTTTAAAAGCGTCGTATTAAACATGGCGTATTAAGCATAACATAACTTTTCGGTACATTTGCGTGCTTTTGCGGCTGTTTCTAATTTGAAAAGATTCTGCAGCAGAGACCTTATTGCATTCGAATTGTTGCAAAAATTGGACAATCATATGCAAAATAGTTTTTTTTTTAAATCACAAAAATTTACGTCAATCGACAATTTCCCAGTTTTTTAAGTGACCAATCTTACATTTTTAGTTTTATGTTATTTATTCTCCGAAGTGGAATTTTTATTTTTGTTATTACTGTTTGTAAATGGGATGTATATATTTATATGCATATTTAAAAACTCATATATATAAAGTTTGAAAGTTACAAATATACACATATCTTGTTTGATCAAGTATATTTTATTTAAATGAAAAAATGGTGAGCATTAAAAGATTTATAAAATACCTACCCACTTCCTTATGCGGACATCTCTGTTGAACGGACAAAAATTGACTGCCGTTGTGTGTCCGCCCAAGGGAGGTTTCACTGTACTTGCAACTTAAACATTTTTACTACAAAGGTTTAGCTCTCAAAGCAAAAATTAGATCGGTTTTAAAACATCTAAACTAGCCTTGATAGATTATTTCATCCTTCTAAAATACAATGCCAACCTAGTTTTCAACAAAAAAAAGAATTATTGACAACAAGCTTAAAATAGATACTGACTTTCCCTCTTTGATTTTCAAAACACCAGAAGAAATAGTCGAGAAAGATGGATTGAGGAAGTTGTTCGAACCATCCGTATACATTTGAATTTACGCAGCTCTGCATGAAGACAGTCATAGTTAAACTTCAATGGCTACTAAAATACTTGAAACTACCACTTTTTCGATATTCAGTAAAAAAGGATAGCTAACTCAAGTTTTTTGTTGGCAATCATGTTTAAGTTTATTTCCAGATTTTTCAACGAATTCTTTTACACTGCCCAAAACAACAACAAATAACACAGCGGTATATCAACGCAGTAGCAGCAATGATAACAGAGACTTCGGTGACGATAACTATGACGATAGTAACTGAAAAGACGACGATGACGGCGATGAGCGAAGCTTGCGACTGTAGTGGCGACATTGTTACTGGGTCGCTGTTCAGCCAACACGTTAGTTGCTTGTGTTGAAAGTCATGAGATCGAACGGAAATGGAGGCGTTATGGGAGGACGCGTAGAGAAAATGTCAACGTGACAGTTCGTAAGACAAATAAGAATTTTATTACGAGTGGAGCATGTCTTGTACTAGCTGATGAGGCAATGCAGCTTTAGTTTCATTTTTTATTTAAACGTAATATACTTTTTAGTGCTTCTTAACGTTAGAAGTAACTAGAAAAAATATATAAAATTTTTTATAGATAACTCGTTTGTAATTTTTTTTTATTTCTGTTTTTTTATTTTTATGGCAGTGACAGCAGATTTCAATTCATGTTGCAGCTTGATAATTACAGCAACAGCATTTTTTTTTTGTTTTTTTTATGGTTTGCTTCAGTGCAAGTAAGACAACTTCACTGTTACAGCACAGCATTTTTGCTGGGCTCATTTGCTACACAGAAGCAGTTTGCTTTTTGAAAGAATAATCTTTTCTTCACACAAAAAAAAAAATATTAAAATGTTTATTTGCGCTGGAGCTTTGTTGTATTCTGTTATTGGCTTTTGTTTTTTTTTCTCTCCTTTTTTCAATGAAATAAGTTAAAAATTCGACCCATTTTTTCACTCAAACGAACTTTTCGTGCTACGCTTTGGTATTGTAATTTAAAATATTGTGCATGTTATGCGTTCCTTTTTCATTACACGCATTTGCTAGCTGCCACAAATTGTCTTTCCTTTTCATGCATACTTCGCACACACATTGCTTTCTGAACAAATTCAAAGTTAAATTTATATGAATTTTCGAATTGTTTAAAATTTTTTTTATTTTAGTTTAACTATTGCATTGATGAGTTTTATTTTTCATAAATTGATTAATTCTTTTACACACTGTTACTATTATTTGATTTAGCTCAATCTTTATTTAATTTTTTATATGTTCAATAATTTGTTCTTCGTTTCTTTTCACATTTTTAATTTGGTTTCTGTTTGGAAACTTTTTTTTTTATTTGACAACTTATTTTTTTAAACTAATACATAAATTAATTCAAAAGCGATATAAGTTACTCATTGCTGTAGGCATTATCAACTACTTTTTTTTTAATTTTGCGCTTAAAATTGTATATATTTCCACTTTAATTTTGAAACTTGTATTACCTATCTTATAATTAATTTTATTTTTAATAGGTACTTTTAAGCATTTTCTATACAAATTGCAATGCTTTATTTAATAGCAGCACAGCACCTGCCACAAAATTTATCGTTTTCACACGCACACACATACTCAAATACATTGACATACTTTTTGGCTTCATCAATTACAGCCTTTTCTTAGAATTTTCTATGCTTTCACGCTTCATAAATAACTACACTTTGACTTTTTAACACTTTTCATGCAAATTTTGACACTCATTTTATTATTAAACATAATAATTTTCATCAAATTTTTATTAAAATTTAATTTTTCACACTTGCTCTACATTTTCAATATTTTTCATGTAGGTATAAGCTTACTTCTCCGCCGTCGTTAACGTCTCGTACGCCCTCTTGCACGCTCCCACAAACACACAAACATGCACATACACTTATCTGCTGCCTCTACTGCTATATTACAAACACATATTTTTGCTACTCGTGCTTTGACTACCCACTTTTCACTCTATGCTTTTGGCACAGCACAGCCAACAAACAGCTATAGTCAGCAAGCAAGCAGGCAAGCAAAACCCCCATACACCCGCGTTGTTCCACTAACACTCTCTACGTGTATATTGAATTTTCCTTAAATGACAGAAAAAAAAATATTTTTTTCTTTTTTCTTTGCTTCGTTCGCCTTTGCAAAATCACAGAATTTTGAATTCATTCTTTTTCACATTTAAGTTATATCGCCTGGTTTAATTTTATTATATAAAGTTGCTTAACCACTTGTTTTTATGATTTTTGTATAAAATTTTTACTTTTATAGCAATTTTACCCAATTTTCTTAAGAATTTTCCTGGAGCTACCAACGATTTTGTCTAACCATTCGTGGGAAAATTCTACGAACCTTACACTTCAATTTGTTCACAATGTAGTATTACAAGCAGCTATTGGTGTGTGCGTGTGTCCTGCCTAGCATTGTGCATGTGTGCGTTAGCTAAGCAAGTTTATTGTGTGTTGACATGTTTGTGTGTAAAGCGCGCGTGAGCGACCTGGAATAGTCCCCACATAGAATGAAACAAACGTATGTCGCATGTTGGGGTAGCCAAATGTGTAGCGTATTGGCTAAAATGCACAAAATGTATAAATACCGTTATTTGTCACAATAACACATGTCTCTGTTACGTGTTGACGTGCCATCCCTGTCGCCCACACGCTTACACAGTTATTAAGAATAAAACCTAATTGGATATGATTTGCCAAAGTTTATATGCGCAGGATTTATTGTTGTTTGAGTATTGCCAACGTCAAAAGCGCAGAACTGTCAACTTTGACATACTCATCTGTCAAATAGAATGCACGCGAGTGCATATGACGTTTCATTTCTTGCCTGCGACGTCGACGGATGCATATAATGGTATGTGTACACGGTTGCCACTGTTTTTTCTTTTTAATTAAACTTGATTGTTATCAATTTTTTTTCCAAAATTTTGTCGCTTTTTTGTAATTTTGCCGTTTTTTAAACGCCGTTGTACTAGTAGTGGGACATGGTATTTTAACTTTTTTGTTTGTATAACTTTGGTTTCTAATCACATAAAATATTTGAGTTGGATATCGAGCCAAATCAATTTCATATGCATTGCACAAATAAATGAAAGTTTAAATTATTTCGCGATATGAGCTTAAAACCCTTACTAAATTCAACCAGATTACTGGCAGCCGGTCACTTACCCCAAGCTAGCTTAAATACCGTTACAACTGGAGTGTGGAATGAGAAAACGGATATAGCGCACTACTTTGCGTATGGGTAGATATTTGAAAGGGAGCTGAGGGGGTAAGTTTCTGGAAAAGGGTACACTGGCGGGGAGGTTAGGGAATTCATTGCTTACTCTAAGAGTGTAATGGCTATCGAGTGTTCTCATTACCAGCCTTATTTTTCCTTACGGAAGTAGGGGTGAGTTGATTTAGAAGGTTCCGCTACTCATACTATATCGCTCCACGACAGTATACATGACCGACCGAAAAGAGTGCCGATCTTACCGGGTTCATATCCAACAAAGGACTGTCACTTTCTGTGGGCACAATAGTGTTAAAGTTGAGGGTGATATTGACATGTCTGACCTAGCTCTCAGTGGTTTCAAAACATTCTAGAGTAAGCATCTTCAGTTGGTACTAAATATAGACTTTCACCTGCCCGATAACTGTAGCATCTTTCAAGACGAAGTGGCGGCTATACAGGAAGCTGCAGAAATAATAAAGATTGTAAGTATCAATAACGGTGATGTCTTTCTTCTCAAATAGCCAGGGAGTTCTTAAGGCGTTGGGAGCTGTCACATATAACAAACGGACTGTGGAAAGCAAAGGCAAATCTCCTAATAAGATGGCTGGCCAACTGGCAATGCCTTGGTATAGGTGCTTCCACATTGTTGTTTACCAGGAAATGAGATAGCCGGCAAGCTTGTTAGTGGCCCGCTTTCACAGTCCTTGATTAGATATTCTGCTCGAGACCAATAAGATCTAAATGGGGAATGCCTTCCTCAGGAAAGCAAGCGACAGGAAAAACATCAGTGCCTGCAATCATAATAAACTGGCGTGGCCCGAGATTAATGCAAGTACTTCGGAAGTTTTACTCACGCTTAGCAAGATCGGGACTATTGTTAGTTATAGATATGTTAATGGGGCACATATCTATAGGTAGATACAAAAAACGGCTGGCTACTCCCTTCAATGACTTATGCAGAAGCTGCAGGAACGCGGGAACCGTGAAAAAAATTCTTTGGGAATGCACCCCTGCACTGCGGGGAAAAATACTGAAATACTTGGGTTAAGATGGTTTCAAAAGAGGGTCATTAAACCAATGTGGTATCTCAACGGATCCTTTGGGACATAAGTGTGGCTTCTTCTTGATCCCGTGATAAGGTAGATCCGTATAAAACTTTGTAAAATATCACTTGGTTATGGAGGATGGACTCCTCCTAGACTCACTTAATGCTTCCCTGGAGAAAATTTGTCAAAATTTGGCTGAGGTACTTTGACCTATATCCTGCTATGCCGTTATGCTGGATATTCAGTCCTCCGTTAGGGCTTCTTGCTCGAAGCTACATCGTAGCAATGCAATGAGGTTCTTATGTATGGAGTAGGTGCCACTTAGCCTAACCTAATTCATTCTACCATTGAATAGTAATAACTAGAATTAATAACTTGAAGTAATTTTTCGATGTATAAAATGTCGTACCAGCGAAGCCCATAGTGCGATTTTATTTCTTGGTTTCTCTATTTTGTGACTGAAACATGAAAAGAACCGTCCTTGCAACTACTACGACTAAGGCCTCTAAGCGCTAATATAATATCGTGGCATGGTCATCACTTCATTGCAGGTTGTGACGAGATGCCCCACGCTCTTATTTTCTTTACTACTGTAGCACATGCCGGAAGAGTTAAAAGTCTTCAAGCTATTGGTTCATCCATTATATTTTGAGGGGCTGTGTGGGAAAGCGCAATTTTTCTACCAAATATCCAGATGAATCAAATTAAAATCCTCTAAAAAAATAGGTTCCTGCGACACTTGTTTTGCCTTTACTTGATGTTATTGTTTAAAGTTCCGTTCTCCCGATTGAAGATTTGTCCACATTTGTACAGTGAACCAGATAACTTTAAGGGAAACGAAAGTACTTCTTGCTAAACCGATTACGTCAGTGTGCACTCCATGAAATTATATCTCTTAAACCAGGACTTCGAAATTATTGGTTACCATATGCCATATTCCCACAACAGCCGGATTTACCAGGAGAAGGGCTGCTATTTCAGTGTAGCCCTGTCTGATTCGTCAAAAAAGGACGCAAAGTCGGGATTTGCTTTGGTGTCAAACACATAAATGCATTTTCAAAATTTGATATTACCCAGCACTTCTAAATTTTTGTTTGTTTTTTTTTTTTTGTTTTAACGGTTTCAATAATTTTCTGAACAAGTGGCAACACCGTGTAAAAAATTTTGTTTTTATATATGCGCACACAAAAACACGAATATTTCTATCCCCAGAATAGTAACAAATGCAAAGTAGCGCTAAGATTTATCAACAACCTACTGCATTTGCATTTTTCACACTTTTCCTCGCACTGCCTCATATTCATTGAAATATTTTTTTCTTATCTGTTAAATATTTTAGCTTGTGCGTGGTAGTTTGATTCACTTGTTCTTTTCTGCAAGTAGCACCTAACTGTTTATAATTCTCTCGCGTACGTTGTAGCAAAACACATTCCACACTTCCTGTGACTTTCCAGTAAAATTTAAATTTTCACCACAAATCACCGTAATCAGCTGGAAATTTGTTAAGACAGGTGGCGCTGTTGACAGGTTTGACGTAACCTGTTAGTTGTACGTAACTATTAATTGACAGTCAAACGTGCTCACAGATGTCGCCAGTGTTTAAAGAAATGTCATATCAAATGTCAAAAATGTTTTTAAAGGGTGTTTTTTTTCAGCCTCTACGATTGACAGGTTATATATCAATTTCAACAAAAACTGCAAAGTTTTAGGCGCAAACTACACACCTAGCTCTTGACCTTATATGTATTTGCAGACTTTCAGCTTTATTGTGGCCTACGTAAACTAAATATCTGAAAATTGGTTAAAAGCCTGCAACATTTGCAATGACTAAGAGCCAGTAATGGACTCTATGCCTTTAATTCGTTTGGTGTTTTATCACGACTGTTTGTATTTAAGACTACGGTAAAACTGTGACCTCGCAGTGCTATTTTATTTGTATTGTATAATCGCTTAAAACCGAAAACCTCATGAGTTTTAACAAGTATGGAAAAAAATAACTTCGTACTCCGTTGAAGGATTGTTTTTTTGCTTGAAACAAATACCAGTAAAACCAAGTAAGCGGTAGATAAATACAATGCGGATTCCGTATCAATGGTTAAAAAGTTCCCAGGTGCAAAAGGAATCAGTGAGAATCACTTACGGGAGCTCTTTTAGGGGGTCTAAAGGACTTTACCATTTCGATCAATTCGTTAGTTATTCGTGATATGAAATAGCATAAATTGCAGGCCTTGCCTTTTCCCTTCCGAAGTCATAATTCACTCCTTTCCGAAGGAATGCTTTTCATGCCTGACACCTTACCACTTCGTTTTACGACTGCTGCGGAAACGTGCCTTGCTGTTGCTAGGAAGGTGTTTTGTAATGCCTTCTTAAGGGAAGCGCTTGACAACTTTTCTACTGGGTTACTTAGTTCCTTTGTCATAGTACAAGCACAAGTCACACCCCAGAAGTTGTCACTCAAGAAACCTTCTTTGAGATCTAAGGAATTATTGTTTATTAGAGGGTCGGAGAGTGACAGTGTGTAAAAAAGATGAGACATGAATACTTAGACATGAAAAAGCTATGAGCGGAATGGGCTGCAATTGCTCACCCTATGTTTTATTTTATTTAAAACTTTTTTTTAAATTTTTTTTTTTACTTGATTTTATTTTATATTATTTGATTTTATTTGAATTTTTTTATTTTATTTTGTTCTATTTTATTTTATTTTATTTTACTTTATTTTATTTTATTTTTTTCTTTGTTTATTTCATTTTATTTTATTTTGTTTTATTTTATTTTATTTTATTTTATTTTATTTTATTTTATTTTATTTGATTTTATTTTATTTTACTTTATTTTATTTTATTTTATTTTATTTTATTTTATTTTGTTTTATTTTATTTTATTTTATTTTATTTTATTTTATTTTATTTTATTTTATTTTATTTCATTTTATTTTATATTATTTTATTTTATTCTACTATGTTTTATTGTAATTTATTTTATCTTATTTTATTTTATTTTATTTAATTTTACTTTATTTTATTTTGTTTTATTTTATTTTATTTTATTTTATTTTATTTTATTTTATTTTATTTTATTTTATTTCATTTTATATTATTTGATTTTATTTTATTATGTTTTATTTAAATTTATTTTATCTTATTTTATTTTATTTTATTTAATTTTACTTTATTTCATTTAATTTTACTTTATTTTATTTTATTTTATTTTATTTTATTTTATTTTATTTTATTTTATTTTATTTCATTTTATATTATTTTATTTTATTTTCTTTTATTTTATTTCATTTTATTTTATATTATTTGATTTTATTTTATTATGTTTTCTCTCTCTCTATGGCGCGATATACAACATGTATATCATCATAAACCTCCTAAGAGATTTTTGCGCCAAGCTTCTCTTCCAATTTGTGGTGTGCCGATTTGAATTTTCCCTACAAATTTATTATGTTTTATTGTAATTTATTTTATCTTATTTTATTTTATTTTATTTAATTTTACTTTATTTTATTTTGTTTTATTTTATTTTATTTTATTTTATTTTATTTTATTTCTTTTTATTTTATTTGATTTTATATTATTTGATTTTATTTTATTATGTTTTATTTAAATTTATTTTATTTTATTTTATTTTATATTATTTTATTTAATTTTACTTTATTTCATTTTATTTTATTTTATTTTATTATATTTCTTTTTTTCCTATTATGTTGTTTAATTTATTTAATTTAATTTTATTTTGTTTTATTTTACTTAACTTTGTTATTTTTTTTTTCTATTGCTTTGTTTTATTTAAATTAATTTTTTATTTTTTGTTTTCATTTTTTTTATTTGATTTTATTTTATATCATTTGATTTTATTTTAATTTTTTTTACTTTATTTTATTTTACTATATTTTATTTTATTTTATATTATTTTATTTTAATTTATTGTATGCGTATGACAACTTGAAATTAGTATTTAGCCATGTTCAGTAGAAATATAAAAGAAATATAAGCCATTTTGTTGCACACCGAAGGAAAAGTAACAAAAGACAGCTGGTTTCTCCAGGTGGGGAGATGCAAAAAACTTTTTTCCATTAGAAGAAGGTTCCGAGCTTACGAAACAGTTTAAGCCACTGATTTATTATGGGCTAAGGTTAGCAGCGGTCGACAGTAGACGAGATCATAAGAACTAAGATGAAGAGGAAAAGGTTATACGATATTATGTCTAGGTGAAACTGTGATATGACGCAGCACAGGGAAGGTGGTGCTTATTTGAGGGCTGCATATTGATTTCGCCCATTGTGGATGTGGCCGTTGGCTATTGTGGGAGGTGGAGGAGAAGTATGGAGCAATCTTTTTAGGTAGTCACCTGTATTTTTCTGATCAGTGCTACTGTGGTATTGAGAAGAGTAGGTGATTATTCCTGAACAAATAGGGACCACCAAAGTTTGAATAAATGAATGTACAGTGGCGGACATAGGTGTACATACAATCGTTTTCGGCGATTTTCACAAATTTTGGCCTTAATAAAATTATTTTAGCAAAGCTTGAGTAAAAACATGTGTCAAGGTCTAATACAACAACTATAAATTTTGTTTAAAAAATGTACAAAAAATTAGTGGAAATTCGAGTACGAGTACAGCAGGATTTATGCACAGCTTACGGAGCAAGAGCGGCCGTCGTGGTATGGCGGTAGTGTTGCTGGCTTACCACACCGAAGGTCCAAGGTTAGAGCCCTGGTACAGGTAACAGCAACAGTGGTCTGAAAAAGTTTTTTAAAACGGGGTCGCCCCTCGGTAGTGGTTTAGCAAAATCTCCGATTGTACGAGTATTTTTGCCATGGAAAGAGTCTCAGCAAAAATTAGTCTGCTTTGCAGATGCAGCCTCAGTATAGCGCCATGACTCTTATTAAAGCTGTCAAAACCAAAGCTGACTTATTGTAGAGTATTGTAATAATCCATAAACTATGTTCAAACAGTCACAGCAAAGCCTTGAACAACTTTCCAAAATGGTTCTCACTGATAGTGGATTCTTCCTATTGTCACGGAATAATTAGTAGAACTTTTTTTTTTTCGTTCTAAAAGTTTGTTTTTTCCTTATAACCATTTTGTTTTAAAATGGGGAAATCAGTTTGCTCGTTTGCTTTACCACTTTGTTATAAGATATATGTTTCCCTGACTTGCTTAAGACATTATTCGTAAGACTAATTAATCGTCAAGTGGTAATGCCTGCTCCACGCCACTAACTTCTACAATTACTTCTTATGAGAATTTTTCAAAATAGAGATGTCAGTCAATTCAATAAAAGGAAAATGTTTGTTCAGAGGAGTTCGACGGTTTTGGACGGCATCAGCCGCTTACTTTTCAACATATACAAACAGTTACATACCGAAAACTACATATGTACATACATACATACTCGTATATGAAACATACAATAAATCGAAGTAAATTGTACTTACATTATATCTCCTAATTTCAGTCTCGTTTGTATAAGTGCACAGCTTTTGTGGTCACTAGTTGTAACAGCGCGTCTGCGCCTCGGTGGTATTTTTGGCACATATTGCGTACCAATGCTACCGGGGCCGCCACCCCCGCTGTCTTCTAGGCTTGATGTTAACACGCCACCGCTTAAGCGAACCATCGGCGAAGAACCTCTGCGTCGATTCGACATGTGACGTCCGGCTACACCCCCCAACATTCTGTGAAATAGATAAAGAAATTTGCAATTAAATTTCATGAAATATCTACATGTTAAACTAACTTAAAGATTTAAGGACTGCGCTGGTCATGCCTAGATTGTAGAGCTACCGATATTGAACTCTACCAGCTGTGCACAACGGACAATAATATCTTTCATAAAATTGGCAAGAAACTTAAGCTTCTGTATTTAAAATTCCAAAACTATAAAGAGGAATTCTAATCTTTAAAAAATATACTAAGATCATTCAGTGGTGTCTAGGGGGAAGCAAAAGTCAAAAAAACGAAGTATGCGGATGCTACTTTAGGACCTAATCCTTTTCCTATTACTTTTCTTTCTACGTCCACTCCTACTCTTATACCTAGTACTGGAAAGTAGATGATTTCTTTCTTTATCTGCTATACCTAAGAGGCAGCTCGGCGGAAGTACTTGATTTCAAGCCGCTTTATTATTCTTGAGTCGAATTATTTCCATCCGTTTTTTGCCATAGTCGGATGGTGGTACTTTTTTTTACTCCCAAAGATATACAAAAATATATCAAATAGCGTTTATTAACTTCCTTGCAATTTCGCAAAGAGGAAAAGTGCTCCCTTGAAGGATTTGCTGGCATTATTACCGTCAGAGATCATATCTATCTCCTCATGCATTTTTCTCTATTTTACTTAGGTTCATTAGTATTCAGAGTTAGTGGTGGTGCTGTCAAAATGTTATGTGGAAGGCTAGAATTTTCATCAGATTACTATCTCAAGCAATTCAAAGTAACAAATCACGTGCATAATTATATTTGTCTATGCGGTCAATGCTTGAAAACAATTAATTTGCTCCAATTCATACACCACATATTCACACGTGATTCAACGTATTAATATTATCTTCACATAACATTTCAAAACAATACCAATTTGTATGAAAGTGTTAAGTTGCTGCATCAACACCAAAAGAAAATGAAGTTCACTAATGTATTTGTGGCTAGACTATTCTACTCTGCTAGGTATGTGTGTTAGACATCTTCCAAAGACTCGTGCGTAGGATAAGGTGTCAAAATAGGTTGAAGAAACGATGGGATTTTGTTTGCAGCAGTAACATGACTTACTCTAGATGAAATGTATTAATCATCTCCACTCTTATTAGAGTAATTACTGAAGATGTATCATATATACAGGGTGCCGCAAAAGTAATCCTCCTATCAGAAAATGCTATAAATTTTGCGATTGGCCCCTAAATTCAGTTCTGTTTTGACATTTGTGTAGTAAACACATGCGAAACACACGTTAATAAACAATGTTACGCTACACTGCTCCAGAACGCGGAATATTGCTGACTATTTATTTGACCAATAATCGGTCGGGGCCATACGGTTACTGTGAATGGTGAGCGCTACAGAGCAATGATCAACGAGTTCTTTTTGCCGCAACTTGATGAATTGGGATTGGAAAACATGTGGTTCCAACAAGACGGTGCAACAGCACACACTGCACGTGCCACAACCGATATGCTGAACATCGGAAGCTTACTTTTGCGCCACCTTGTATAATAATAGCAGAGACTTGTAAAGAAACCTTGTATAAAATCGAAACTTCTCTTCTGTTGCTATTGCTCCAAGTAATATATAAATATTGAAACATAACTAGAAACCGAAAGATTGGAACAGTTCTCGATGAGCAACAGAAAAGTAATGCAACTCTACGTAACAAAACCTCCGGAACTTTAAGCAGTCACGAAACACTGAGCACAGAAACAAAACCTGAAACGCAATATTTCTCGTGATCGAAATTGTAAAGAAACTATAACAAAACCTTATGCGGTTTCTGCTGATGAGTTGTTATTTATAATTAGATATACTCGTACATATGCAACTTGTATTTTTCCACAAATTATTTTCATTGTGAACTATTAAGTAGATAAAGTTGTTTGATCCAGTTAAGTTTTGTGAGATATTTTTGAAGTACTTTTAAAATGTGTTTAAATTGTTTGTGAATAAGTATTTTATTTTATTAAAATATATCAAGAGAGCTTTTCGTTCCAAAATGTTTCGAAGAACCTAAAGGAACCAATCTCAACTCAATTTTTAACCTATTACCAGCACAATTTTGTTTTTTTTTTGTGTAAATGAAATGCCAACCGAACAGAACAGCGGTATAAGTCCCTAATAAATATGTTATTCGGAAAGACCGCAAGTGTTAGAGTTATCGTACCCCCTCAGGCAAACAACAACAACAACCGCAAAACAAATAAAAATAATATTATAAAAGGTTGCACGGGTTGCAAGTACAATAACCATCTTTTGAAAATATTAAGAATAATGTATGATTACAATTAATAACTATTCATCCTAAACGAAGTCTTTTTAATGCCGTTTGTAAATATTCCAACTTTGACCGTGAAAACGTTTTTAATGTTTAAATAAAAAATAAATAAATAATTGCCACGGTGTATTCCTCAAAGAGAACGGCATCTGCAAAGCAGATTAATTTTTTCTGAGAAGCCTTCCATGGCAGAAATACACTCGGAGAGTTTGCCAAACCACTACCGAGGGCCTACCCCGTTTTGAAAAAACTTTTTCAAACCACTTTTAATGTTACCTGTACCAGGGCTCGAACCTTGGACCTTCGGTGTGGTGGGCCAGCAACACTAATGGCACACCACGGCGGCCGCCGTTTTAATACCTGAAAAAAATTAATAAACTATTTTTTTAGTAGAGTTTCAATTTACTTTCATTTCATTGTATTAATTTTAAAGTAAGCTACACAACTCTTGACAAAAACTTATGTGTGTCCGAAATAAGCAAACATTTGGCCCTGAATATCTCTGTAAAGTTCACACTATAGAAAAAGGTATAAAAGAAGTGCATTCAATTTACTGCAAATATTTAGGAAGAAGTTCGCCGAACGATCTTTTAGTGAGAAGATATCCTTTGCATAAAAGCTTTTCGCTGAAATGAAAAACTGAGCTGAGCATGTCATTCCGATTTTTCTATCTTTAACTAGGAATTCCATATTTTTCGGCACACCACAAATATTATTCAGTACTATGAAAATTCATTTGATTGAATTGTGATTAATCTAAATAAAATTTATAATAGGTATATTCCTATTACTATAGTAACCAATGTATCTCTAACAGGGATCGTAACAGTTGCGACTTTTATAATAAAAGTTACAATTTAATGATTATTTAATAATATAACTGTTAAAATGACTTTATTCTAAAAGTAAAAAATAACGTTTGAAATTTTACTTTTATAATAAAATCTAAAAATTAAGGTCAAAACAACTTTTTTTATTTTCTTGTGTTCAGCGATAACTTGGGAACGAAATACCATGAAAATTCTGTACAAATTCAGTGTGCTAATGCGTTGCCATTTAAAATTAGGAAACCTGCAAAATTGTGTTTCTCTAGCTAGCTATGTAAAAGTTGTATTGGGATAATTTGTCAAAAGTGTTAGATGCGGTGATAAAACAAGCGATTCCAATTCATATGAAAATGTTTTTCTAGTAGACTAGAGGGTCGGCAGACTTTGTCCTGCCTAGAAATTTACCTGCATGGATCTAATAATAATGCCCATCCCTATCCCTATCCCTATCCCTATCCCTATCCCTATCCCTATCCCTATCCCTATCCCTATCCCTATCCCTATCCCTATCCCTATCCATATCCATACCCCTATCCCCATCCCTATCCCTATCCCTATCCATATCCCTATCCCTATCCCTATCCCTATCCCCATCCCTATCCCTATCCCTATCCCTATTCCTATCCCTATACAACTTTCATAGTTATTCACCTTTTAAACCTTCCCTGGACTTCCACAAATAATTCAAGACCAAAATTAGCCAAATCGGTCCAGCCGTTCTCGAATTTTAGCGAGACTAACGAACAGCAATTAATTTTTATATACAAGGTGGCGCAAAAGTAAGTTTCCGATGTTCAGCATATCGGTTGTGGCACGTGCAGTGTGTGGTGTTGCACCGTCTTGTTGGAATCACATGTTTTCCAATCCCAATTCATCAAGTTACGGCAAAAGGAACTCGTTGATCATTGCTCTGTAGCGCTCACCATTCACAGTAACCGTTTGGCCCCGACTTATTATTGGTCAAATAAATAGTCAGCAATATTGCGCGTTCTGGAGCAGTGTAGCGTAACATTGTTTATTAACGTGTATTTCGCATGTGTTTACTACACAAATGTTAAAACAGAACTGACTTTAGGGGCCAATCGCAAAATTTATAGCATTTTCTGATAGGAGGATTACTTTTGCGCCACCTTGTATATAGATATATAGATATGTATATAATTAATGGAGTCTTTATTACTTTGAAACTATTTTCCGTCACTCCCCGCCAACTTTGACTTGGCGTCAACCCTTTTTCTTTCCTTTTTTGCCAAAACCAATGAAAAATAAAAACTAAAATATAAACAAAAATAAAAATATCAGGTTGCCATCAGTAATCAAATTCATCAGGACAATAAAGCGTATATTACCACTATAAAATGTGGATTCTAAGCAATTTCTCTCTGAAATGAACTTTTTGACTCAAAACTAAAAAAAAAAAACATTTATATTTGACTTTCATACGAACCGAAGTGTCTGCACCCCAGTGTCCGAGAAGGGGTCTGATGATCTTGTGTTACCCATCAGCAATAGTGTTGTACAAGAGGAAGATATTCCCGAACTCTTCATTGATAATAGTGCTCTTAAATTTACTAACAAAATAAAAAACTTGGGTTTTATCAATAATTCGTCGTTGACCTGTTCCGACCATGTAAATAGAGTCGTTAGTAATGTATATGTGATCTTACGTAAATTAAAACTGTCTGCCACCTCTTGAGGTAAGAAAGAAGCTAGCCATGCAATTAATAGTGCCCCAAATAACCTATTCTGAACTAGTATATAGCAGACTTGACTCAAGTTCTTCTCACAAAATCGAAGTAGTTTTTAATAACGTTACGCGCTATGTATATGGCCTCAAAAGATATGACCACATAACTATATGGAGAGACAAAATTCTGGGATGCAATATTTTTGATTACCTTTCAGCTAGAAATTGTATTTATATTTATAAGCTATTGGAACTAAAAACTCCTCAATACCTATACGAGAAATTGAGACAAACAAGATCAAATAGACATCGTTGCCTGATCATCCCGAAATATTCCTACATGACCACATCTAGGCTTTTTTTCGTCAATGCAGTGAGGCTCTGGAACGCAATACCTGAATCTATCAAGGGTGGGATGAATAGGACAAATTATAAGGTGGTAATACATAATTACTTTAATTCTCATTATTAAATGTGACTGTAATGCGACTGTTTCTAATTTCTTTCTCTACAAATTTCCTCCTTTCACTTCTTTACTATTTAGGCTTACTGTATCTGTTTAATTTTTATTTCTCAGCCCGTTATTAAAATTATGATTGTATTATCCCACTTTATGTTATTAGGGTTTTATATGTAATACCACCAACTGATGTATATAAAAGACATTGAAGTCTTAAAGATACAACCAGATATTCTTGAATAAATTGAAATTGAAATTGAAATTGAATATCGTTGTAATTTTCCTATAATATCAATAGGTATTTGATATTCGGTTCCACCCGATTTGTGAGCTATCTATTTCCTATTCCTTTTTCTCTACGTTTTCCTATGCTACTTTATATTGCTCTTTTTATTACTTTTCATTTTCCCTTTGCCTTCTCTTTACTCTTCCTCAACAGTTTCTATTCGTTTTCTTCTTCCTTTTACGTTACAATCCGTCTCCTCTTCACGTTCTTTTTCTGTCTATCCATATCATTTCCCACCATCCTATCCTACTGCGGTTTTTTATACGTAAGGTCACCATTGAGTGATCGTTACTTCGATTAAAGTGATGAATGTTTATTCATTGTTTTTTCACCCTATTCGCTTTTTTGCGCCACTGTTGTTGCTTACTCACCAGCACAGCCACACCATATTACGCTGCCTATTAAACTTACTAGTTAGACCATCTCTTATAGCGTATACAGAAAACTTTGGAAAGGCAATGTCCAACTCTCGCGCATTAAACTTTAGCAGTAGTAGTGCAGCTGAGACGCCACTACCCACTGAGAGTTTAAATGCACTGCACACATACACAAACGTTCAATGATGTCCTGTGTGCATTTGGCGCCATCATGTGGTGTTCATTTCGCCTAACTAGTCAAATTGAGTTAACGCAAAATGGTTTTATATGACACACTGTGACGCTGTCAAACACACACTCATGGTTTGCAATATTTGTATGTATTGTAATTTTATGTCTAAGTAGATGTGTAAATGTGTATGCATTGTATAGTTATAACAGTACATTAAGGCCCCGTGTCTCCCACTTCAAGCTAATAAATCTAATCAGCACGAGTAAAGGAATCAAGTTTAGCTCTATCAAACATATCTATGTACATTAGAGTGTATCACAACAAAGAGTTGAAAACATTCCTCTCGGGCTGGGCCATCTAGATTTGTTCTCGGCATCAGTTTTTATGACTTGCGTCTATTTATTTAATTTTCCTGGCACAATGTTTGTACCCAAACTTCTCCGAAAGGGCTTGACAGTTTTTTTTTAAATTTCATGTATATGACAATCGTCCAGTTCCTTTCTTTGGTGATTCTTTGTTAATATACTTTACTTTCCTCTTAATTAAAAATTTCTGCCTGGACTTAAAACTTTCCTGAGCTACATATATTTCCAACCCAAATTTGGTTTAGAGTTTAAATTATGCCAGTTTTCGAAAAAATGAGCATGAATAAAAGAGTTATAATTTTGAACCAGAAACGTTTAACAATTAAAAACATAAAAAGTAGTCCGTGAGTTGGCAGGATTCGAACCGATGCTCCCCGCATTGTCTGCTCTACCCACTGAGTTCTGCCGCACACAAAATTGTAATGAGAAAATTCAATGACTTGAAAAAACTTTCAGAAATAAATGAGAAGAAATAAAAAAATGTTAGATGTTTTTTTTCAGTTAAGTTTTAAATGTAAACCGCAATAAATTGAAAATTTTTGTAATTAATTCAAAGGTTTGGAATTTATTACAAAAACGTTTAAAAAATTGCTTAAACCGAAGAATGGTTTAAAATGTAAGCTCCAATTTTTGACTTTGTATACAATATTGATCCTTTTCTTAACCTTGGTTTCCTTAGCTCTCTTTTACTTCCCTTTATTTTCCGTGCCTTTTCATGACCTTTTTTTCTTTTTTAATTAAACTTTTTTTATTTTATTTTTTCAATTTTAATTTTATTAAAATGTGGTTTTCTTCTTTATTTTAATTCATTTTATTCTATTAAACTTTTTTGTAGTTTTATTTTAAATTATTTAATTAAATTGTATTTTTTTGTTGCTTTATTTAATTTAATTTTAACTTATGTTATTTTATTTCACTCCATTTTGTTTTATTTTATTCTATTTTTTTTTTATTTTATTTTGTTTTATTTTATATTATTTTATTTTATTTTATATTATTTTATTTTATTTTATCTTATTTTATTTTATTTTATTTTATTTTATTTTATTTTATTTTATGTTATTTTATTTTATTTTATTTTATTTTATTTTATTATATTTTATTTTATTTTATTTTATTTTATTTTATTTTATTTTATTTTATTTTATTTTATTTTATTTTATTTTATTTTATTTTATTTTATTATATTTTATTTTATTTTATTTTATTTTATTCTATGCTATTCTACTTTGTTTTATTTTATTTTAATTTACTTTTATTTTATTTTATTTTATTTAAATTTATTTTTATTTTATTTTGTTTTATATTATTTTATTTTATTTTATTTTTTTTTATTCCATTTTATTTTATATTATTATATTTTATTTTATTTTATTTTATTTTATTCTATTTTGTGTTATTTTATTTTATTATATTTTATTATAATTTATTTTTATTTTTGTTTTCGTTTTGTTTTATTTTATTTTATTTTATTTTATTTTATTTTATTTTATTTTATTTTATTTTATTATATTTTATTTTAATTTATTTTTATTTTGTTTTATTTTTATTTATTTATTTAATATAACCAACATGCATTAGCATGTATTTGCTTTTTGCTCACACTGTTTGCATCATCAATGAAATTTACATATTTGCTCATGTTTTTATTTCTGGCTTAATGTTTCCAAGAAAGCAACTCTTCGAGCTCTCAGTGAGAGCCGCTCATACGATGTATATGCATACAACACCATAAACTCATGCAAACATAACTACTAAAGTAACCTCGGCTCTATATTATGTCTAATATTTGGCATTTGCAAAGGTGTCACTTTTAAACTGGTTTCTCCATATTACAATAAATTTTTTGGAAATTTGTTTTTTGGGTGCCAAAGGAGCTTAAGCAGACATATCGGTTATATCCTAGACATATGTATATATAGTAAAAGGTTAATAGTGGCCAAAAGGTTCAGTGATTGGGAGTCCGGGGTAAGAGAGGGACAAACATGTATAATAAATGAAATAGCTAGAGTAGTGGAAAGAGCAAGTTGCAGTAGTGAGGAATAGTGAGAAATAAATCAAAGATCGCGCAACAATATTTTTCTTCTAGGATCTGAATAAAAGTCAAGAAATAATTTAGGTGGTCGAACAAAGTAAGGCTGACCAGCTAGTATACTTTTATTCCAAAATATTTGGAAATAGTTATTTTTTAAAACTAAAGAAAAACCATTAAAAGTTTAATTTTGTTAGACTAAAATATGACTGAATTTTTGTTATCAGGTTTCAAGTTTGTTTTTAGACCTTTCAATTTTTAACTTGGGTGATTGTGAAAAATAGATGCGGACTAGGACTAAATTTGACTTTGACCTTCAATAAATTTTCACTGAGCTCAGTTATCGAAAGCTTTCCATAAAATTAAGAAGTACGATGCGGCACATTAAATATAACGGCTAATACTTTTAGAACCCCGTTGAAAACTGTTTTTTTTTTATTTTTTGAATCAGTCTAATATTACATCATGCATGTACATAGATATGAGCAAGTTTGCCTTTTACATGACTCTTCACTGTTTTCCCATGCACTCCCACAAAACTTTTGTTAGTTTGTTTTTTTGTGAACTTCACAGGAGCGATTTCTCTTCAAATCTATATGCATTTGTTGGAAGTTTGATATGAAATCAAATAGCAAACTGTTGAATGTCAAACGAGCTCATGCGAAAGCTTGATGTGAAAGGCATACAGGTTTGATAAATGTTTCACTTCGTTACAGCTTGAAAATCAATAAAGTATTGATAATATTTACTGCGCCCGTAAAAAATGATCCGCAAGTATCTGCCAATCCTCGCCAAGGGAAAATTACTGTATACTCGTTTGGAAATCAAATGTACTCTAGAAGAGGTGCAGTCGACAAGAGCTGGACTCTTTTGCCAAACCGCTTACACTGTCTTTGTGAGGTATTCTGTGGACTATTTTTCTGATGGGCTGTACTAGACAGGGAGAGAACAGTAACAGACTGCTATGTTGTTGTTTTAGTAGTACTTCGCCTTTAACGACAAGACCATTAACCAAATTGTTATCAATGGGGAGACCTTACTAAACTAGCTGTTTCGATAGGGTTCAACCAAAGTGAAATTGGTGTTGGAAAGTTTGCTTTGTATCAAAAAGGTGATTATTGTCGTGGGTTTACACATAACATGAAGAAAAAAGGAAAGTTGGGGCTTAGTATAGTTTAGTAAGAGTTAAACATATTACAATATCCATTAGGGAGTGGAGCCAGAATGATAGGCGTTTAACTAGGAAGTTCACGTTTTTCTGTTGCTTCAGTTTGTTTAAATTGGCCAGCCAATTAAAGAAGTTGAACATGATCTGACAATGTCAGACGTGGATTTCGACTTCTCTAGCTCTACAAAAAACATTTCTTGGGTATAGTTCCGATGGAGTGTTCGTGAGGTAGGCTGTAGAAAACTTGCTGCTTCGCTGACCACCTGTTGCATTGTCTTGCACTCGAACTGCAGAACTCATTCGGCTCACGAAGCCCATCTATGCCTAGGAGTCCAGGAGCTACTTCTGTCTTGGTTTACGCGGTTTCCGGAATAATTATATAGTCATATTTTGAGGCATATAGATAAATTGCAGAAAAGTAGCAAAGTTATATCGACTGAATATATTTAGCTAAATGCTCTCACTAACTATCAATATTTTGCCAGGTATTTAAGACACCATCCCTAATATCCTATCTACATTATTATTATACGTTTAATATAAGTATGTTTATATTTATTCAAATAAACGCATATGCTTCGAATAGATTACTTATCACAGAACAAATACCAACACACAGCCGCAACAGATATGCCACGGTGCTTCGTTGAGCTTTCACGGCGCATATGCTAGTTTAACCAACTAAATAGCCATGCGGTAAAAAGCATACACAAATCTACTACCGTAAATTTACCGAGTCATAAACGCCAACAAGGCTCCAAATTACGAGTTTCCACTTCGTCGTTGAGAAGATAATTTTTACATTCAGTTGCGTTTCGTTTGCATGGGGTCAATGATAACCGGATCAAAAACTTTTATATCGTAATCAAATTTCTTATATAATCTTATAGCTATAATCTCGGAAGCTTAAATAGAAGAATGTAATAATTCATCACATTTATCAATTAGTTCATTTTTTTCGTAAGCACTTACTCACTTGTGAATAAAATATCACAATTTTTTTTTCAAAATTTGAAATTTTCGTTGAAATTTAAAGTTGAAGATAGCGGCAAACTTTGTGAGTGCTTATAATCATTTCTGCTTCATTATTTTGTTGTTTTTAGTTAAAGCTTGTTTATTAAAGCAAGCAGAGAAACATTTATCTCCCAGTAGAACTTGAAGCGAGATCTCCCCAAGCGATGAATAAGAGAGTACTCTCTTTGAAATCCTTTTGGAACAATGACGATACTTCTTTCGTTTTCTGCTCTTATGCTATTGCTTGTGAAGGAAAAGGAGAGAAATCCCAAAGTATTGAACAAGAGAGTACTTCCCTTGACATCCCTTCGGATCAATAACAGAGACTCCGTCAGCGTCTACTCCCAGATAACACCTTTTTGAGAAAGACGAATTTCTCTGCCAAACAAAAGAAAAAAATTTTCAACAAATGGAACAGAGTAAGGGGAAATGGAGTTTTTCTATTACTCGCCCTCCTAGGACATGCAATGTTAAAAGGGACCATAAAAAATTATATGGTAATACACAGAAGTATAGAGAGTAATCCAATACGCGCAAGGAAGTACTTCGGTTCTACTGGGATCTTACTCAATAAGTGAAAATTTTATGATCAGAAAATGAAAAGGCCGTTGCTTGTCTGAGTGTCTAACAACAGCCAAACTCAATATTGGTTAACAGAAAATTCATAAATTATTCAAAAATTAATTTTTTTGTTTTCTCATTCAACCAAAGCAAGCATGAGTAATTGATTTGATAATTTTGTGGCAGAGTTGTCATAGCACATTGGGGGAGCTGCAGTCCAAAGAAGGGTGAGAAGGGGCACGCAGCAAAAAAGTGTTCTAACTTCCTCACTCTGAGTCATAGGGCTAATCGACTTGCTCTAAACGCTTCAACGTCGAGACTGAGGAGTAGTGGCCAATGCTGAAGACCTAGAAATCCTCGTCAGGGGAACGTTTTAAAATACCTCGGGGAAAATTCTGCAGGATACCTTGGTATTGTGACTAGGGTGTCCGAATCTACTTCAATAGCTGTCAACATAAGTAAGACGGCGATAATTCTGGTCACGGAAAGGCACAAGGCCTCGGAATTCTTTTTGGTAGAAAGCTGTTATGGAAGCTTAATGTAGAGGGCAAAGCTAGAAAAGCTTCGGATGCTTTGCATTGCTATCGTGGTGGCATTGGCAAACGTTGGGGAGTCTCGCGAAATTAAGTAGTAATCTAGCTGTTAGAAAAGTAGTCGCCGTTGGGGCTGTAATTAGCCTTCGAGTTTACAAATTTTACGGCTTATATACCATTAAGGACGAGCTAGGGGCAGAAAACTCACCTAAGCTTCGGGTCTGGTGAATGCATTTGCTGATTGGTCAGAGCTGGGGAACTTTTATTTTCTGTCCGAGAGTTTAACATTTATTCGGACAATCCGAGAAATTAACTGGCTGAGTGCAACCAACGTGCGGTCTAGGACGGTTAAAGTATGTTTGACATCACTCATAATTGCCTCTAGCTATTTTGAGATTAAACTTATCTGGGTACCTGGGCATTCCATTAGAACCATGAAAATACCGCTCGCTACCTGCAGCCTACTTCTGGACAGGTGACTAGGTCCTTCTGATCGGTTGTTAATGCGAGGCGATCAACGGAAGATCTAGGGTTCACTAAGTTCCATCTCTCCTTAGTGCGTGTAGTATTAACGAGACAATGCTATATAGGTCGAGGCGGTCGTTGCAATTGCTCATTAACATCAGGAGTGCTGGTCGGAATCGCATACCCGGAAAACTTTTAAAATATGTATCCTTGTATTACCGAACTCTGCTGTATGCGGTTATTCTTATTTCTTTCTCACAAGTTTATCAATCTTTTTTTAAGTTTGGCACATACTTATACTCATAATATACATATTCACAGTAAGTGGCATTGGTTGATGCAAATGCTAATCGTACTTAAAAAAAGTAAGGAAAGGGCTGTCTTCGACTATGCCAAAGACTTTATACCCAAACCCCATTTATCGGAACAATCGATTGTATGGGAGCTATATGTTATGTAGGTCCGATCTACCTGATTTTCACTACACACATTATATACATTGTAATTACCAAACCTGCAAAACTTTACGTTCCTAGCGTTTTAATTGCAAAATTTATAGCCCAAAACCCATTTATCGAAACTATCGATTGTATGGGAGCTATGCGTTGTATTTCTCCGATCTGGCTGATTCCGACGAATGATTAATCTCATGCAAAATGGCGGCCCCATACTAAATTTCATCAAGATATCTCAAAAACTGAGGGACTAGTTTGCGTTCAAACAGATGGACGGACAGAGGGACATGGCTAAATCCGTTCAGCTCATCGCCCAGATCATTTCGATATACTTATTGGTGGGTCTATCTCTTCTTTTTCTCATGCTTACAAACATCGGGCCAAAGTTATAATACCATTTCATGTTCATGAAAGGTATAAAAAGCACAAATTAGTTTTTGAAAAACAAATCGATGATAAACTATTAACATGTGAATTTAGTGTAGAACCCCCTCAGTAAATAGTAAATGAGTGTTAGAGTCTTAGCATGTGTGTAAACATTGGACACCCTCAAGCAGCTCAAAGAGAAAACTTTTAAGCAAACAAAATCAAAGGTGTCGATGTGCTTTTGGCTACGATAAACGGTGCGAATGCATTCATTTATCACCTCCCTCTCATAAATTCACATGCACACATTTTTATACCTAGTAGTGCTACGCACACAAGGTATATTAACTTTAGTCGCCTAATGGCAGTACGTAACGGCATAAACCGATCGAGATAGATATTGACTTACATATATCGAAATGTTCAGGACTAAAAGAGAAATTGATTAAGCCATGTCCGTCCGTCCGTCTGTGAACACGTTAACTTCAGTAAATTTTGAGATATCTTAATGAAATTTGGTATGCGGGTTCCTTGGCGCTCATCTCCGAGCGCTATTTAAAATGGGCGAAATCGGATGATAGCCACTTTTTATATATAGAATATTTTTGAAAACACAAAAAAGTGATTACTCAGTACATAATACACCTATAAGGATAAAGTTTGTTGACTACATTGAGATTGAGGCATAAAATACATTTTTGAAGAAATTTTTGAAAATGGGCTTGGCACCGCCCACTTTTGGTTAAGTCAAATTGAGAAATAATTTAATCATAAATCAAAAACCGTTCAAGATATCGAAACGAAATTCAGCACACAGGTTTCCAGGTATGCAAGGAATGTTCCAGGCGGGATCGGTTAAGGTCTACGCCCACTTTTATAAGAAAGATTTTGAAGAGGATCGTAGATATATTAACTAGGCAATAACTTTGCGTAAAATAGCTTTACATCATTTATATTTCACTTTTAAAGCTTCCGTAAACAAAGAAATCCAAAATCTTAAAATTTCCGAAAATGGGCGTGGCCCCGCCCCTTTTATAGTGGATTATTCCATAAAACTTTTTATGCCATAACTCCGCCAAAAATTGAGTTGCCGAAACGAAATTTGATGATAATGTTCTATATAAAAAGGTAACTGTTTGCTGTAAAAATTGGCGAAATCGGTTAATGTCCACGCCCAGTTTTTTAACATAGTTCTGAAAAATTTTTTTGTAAAGTTTAAAAAGCGATTTTTCTACAACTAAGCAAGTTATATCAATCAGATTTTGCACACATAATAAGCTTTTCAAGAAAAACTCAGCCACAAAAAACTTTTGTCAATTTGAAGAAGCAGGCGTGGCGCCGCCCACTTTTTAGCATAAAATTTCTGCTATTTTCAAAGGCAATCGCTTATAATTAAATCTGTATATTTCAATGAAAATTGGCCAGCTGCCTCTCAGTTGTATGTTTTATACTCCTGCCAAAAATTAGCCAAATCGTAAAACACACAAGCAAGATATTCCGGAACGTAGTTAATAGCTCACTGCAATGCGAAGTAATATATCTTTTTTGATTTTCATACCTTCATAAACATGAAATGTATGTAAGTATGAGAAGAAGAAGAGAAAAGTTCACTAAAATGATCAGCACGATGAGCGGAGCCGATTTAGCCATGTCCGTCTCTCCGTCCGTCTGTCTGTCTGTCCGTCTGTCTATTTGAACGCAAACTAGTCTCTCAGTTTTACAAAAAAATTCGTTGTTTGCTTTCGCCATTTTATAATATACTAGCAAACCCGGTAGACGTTGTTTTGACGTTTTGATACATAGAACGCATCTATATATAAAATGTCATTAACTTGAACCAAATAAACTCCTAACTATACCGAACTGCAGCTTTATATAACCTGGGGGCTTTTCCAAAAGCTATATACAGACTGTGTCGTGCCCAGCGAACTCCTTAACCTATCGTGAAAGTTCAAGAGCAAAACAAAACACAAAGTATGTGGGCGTGGCACCGCCCACTTTTGAAAAAGTATGTAGATATTGACTAAGTGACACATATATCCAAATTTCATTAATTTAGACCAAAAAAGTTCGGAGTTATGACGAGTTGAAACTTTATATTTATCATATTTATTTTTTAATATCTATTTTTGTTACGCGAACAAGGTATATTACTTTATTCGGCGGAAACGAATCGAGATACATATTTATTAATGTATATCAAAACCATCAGGATGAAAAGTAAAATATCCGTGCAAGTAGTTAATACCCCACTGCAAAAGCGAAGTTGTATATCTTTTTTGATATTCATTCCTTTCATGAACATGAAATGTTTGTACGTATACTGAAATGATCAGGAGGATGAGCTGAGTCGATGTAGGCATGTCCGTCTTTCAATACGTCTATCTGTCTGTCCGTCTGTCTATTTCACCGCAAATACGAACTGAAAGTATTAAAATAGACCTGCGTAAATTGGGATGACATAATAGATCACTCTCTCTCTATGGCGCGATATACAACAGGTATATCATCATAAACCTCCTAAGAGATTTTTGCGCCAAGCTTCTCTTCCAATTTGTGGTGTGCCGATTTGAATTTTCCCTACAAATTGGTGGGACCTACAGTTTTTTGCCGACTCCGAACGGCATCTACAAAGTAGACGAATTTTTGCTGAGAAGCCTGTCATGGCAGAAATACACTCGGAGAGTTTGCCAAACCACTGCCGAGGGGTGACCCCGTTTTGAAAAACTTTTTTCAAATCACTTTTGATGTTACCTGTACCAGGGCTCGAACCATGGACCTTCGGTGTGGTAGGCCGGCAACACTACCTTCACACCACAGCGGCCGCCACAATGTTCGGTTCCACCCAAACTTAGACTACCTTACTTGTTGTTGTTTAGCTTACCCGATAAATCGATTTCCACGTTAGCATATCTAAGCATGTCAGTCAGCTCTCTTTAGCGTTAACGGATGACTACTGCTGTTTTGTACCAACAATTTTTTCTGATTTTACGGCCTATCCATTTTCAAGTATTCATGAAACGAGCTCAAATGGATCTATAAGAAAAGCTATGGCGGTTGACTTTAAAATTTTTCTTACTATATTCAATTAAACAACTTTTAATAATTAATTAAAAATGATTATTAAAAAAATAAAAACAATAAGAATTTTTCTAAAAATTAAAAAGTAAACAATTTGTATTCTTGGCCTTGAGCTCGTTTCATGAAAACTTGTTAACGGTTGACTTTAAGGAAAACTTCTCGGTTAGAGCGTCTTTGTTTATTAGCAGAGCCTTAGCAAAGCTTTTGTGCTTTCATTGTTGTTGGTGGAGTAGCTGTACTTCGCCTTTCTAGAATAGGAGGCGAAAGACCAATCAGAGTGGAACTAGTACTGCTGCCGACAAAAACATTTCTTGGACTTTAATACGACGCACTCTGCTTATATCTGCGTAAACTTTAAAAAGCTCATCGTTAAATTTTCTTCAATAAATATCATATATATTATCCGGTAAAAATGTATCTCGAACCATCCTATCATTATTCTTGCTTAATTCTGAGCCATACATTAGCACGCGTTTGACAAGAGACATTCGTAGGGTGAGGACTTAAGTTTTCAATTGTCTACTCAGTCCAAAGAAGAGCTGAGTAGCTGACAACAGTGACTCTCCATTGAGCTTCTCGGGTGGTATATCTGCGCTGTTAAAGCTGATTTCAAATAGAAGAGATTCCTCAGAGGTTCAAATTTGTTTGTCCAGTTTTTAGGATTTTTAATATGCCGGAATTTTCGGGATCTGATTTTATAACCCGAGGGTCGGGTATTCGCTCTTCTGTAATAGGTTAGGATGATTTAATTGAATTTTTAAAACGGTTTTTTTTTTACATAAAACGAAAGTTATTATATCGATAACAAAGAAAAATCAAAAAATGCCAAATTTTTCGAGAAGTCTAGCAGCTTCCGAAATGGATCTGTGAGAAAAGCCATGACAGCTGTATCCAAATTTTCCTTCTCCATTTGATAAAAAACTTTCAATAAGTTATTAAAAAAAAAACAATAAACAAAAAATATATAAAAAATTATTATTCTTGGTATTAAAGCAATTGATAGCCATTAATACTTTAAAAATGTACAGGCCGTAAAATAAGAAAAACCGAGGAGCACATTCGGAGTGTCAAAAATGGACACAAAAGACAAAAAATCCATCATGCTGATGACTGTGTTTGTTCAATAGTATTGTAAAATGAGAAATAGGAGCTCAACTGAGAGAAAATGAGCTTTCTAATAGCCTAATGGTTAGCATAGCGTGCCAAGATTTGTCTCGAGAAGAAGTCTAGCAGCTTTCGAAATGGATCTATAAGAAAAACTATGGCGGTTGTCTCTAAATTTTCCTTATCTATTCAAATAAAAACATGCAATAATTATATAAAAGCAAATGACGCTGTTGTTCAGTGAAAAATCCGTGTTAGCTCACTTTTTTTTCGAATAATCAATAAATAAAGTTAAAAAATGTACATTCCTTGTTAGCTATTAGAAATTTTTATGTTACTTGAAGTAACACAATCCTTAAAGGTAATTAAAATATTCGAAAATTATGCTCATCAACAAAAACTAATATAACAGTCATAAATAAATTAAACAAATTTGGTCTTTAGTAACATATTTATCATCCCGAAAATTGCGAGATTGTCAAAACGCACTGGCAGGATGCGCATTCCTAGTAAATATATAGCGCTTAGTAATAAATATGCAAAATCACGTTCGCCTTAAAACATAAACAACACTTTTGCTGATAGCACACTACTTTTATTTCTAACTAAACTCAAGCATTTTCAATTTTTATCCATTAACACCCGTTGTTTATTAAGTCCGTCGATAAATACTCGTACATTAATGGCGCATTCATCATTGATACCAGACATTTCTCAGTTTATCACATTGAACTAGTGAATCTAGTTTTTGTTGTTGGTGTAAATATAGTACAAAGAATAAATGCAATATTGCCATTGTTTAAAATTCAAAATGCCATTGGCATTGCTCAGACAGTGTCCATGGCCGTGACAGTGTCCATGGCTTAATGGTTGTCACTGGTTCAAGTACGGGGAGGGGTAGCATCAAAACGGTTTGAAACATTTTTTTTTAAATGGTGTCGAGTAAAGACAGTGTTGGCACCCCTGCGAGTGTATATTAACTCATATGTCTTGCTAGATACTGCTCGAAGTCGGCATAGAACATGTACATAAGTCGACAACTTATAGGGGAAGTTTTTTGCCGGTCTGGTTGATTATAAACATTTATTATATTTTTCATGAACATGAAATGGTATTATATATATACTTTGGTCCAATGTTTGTAAGTATGAGAAGAAGAAGAAGAGATAGACGCACCAATAAGTATAACGAAATGATTTAGCCATGTCCGTCTGTCCGTCTGTCTGTTTGTACGCAAAACTAGTCCCTCAGTTTTTGAGATATCTTGATCATATTTGGTATGGAGCCGCCATTTTGCATGAGATTAATCATTGTGTGTAGAGAAAATCAGCCAAATCGGAACTACATAACATATAGCTCCCATACAATAGATTGTTCCGATAAATTTGGTTTGGGATATGCATATTTAAATTATCAGTTTTGCACAGGTTTTACTAATTGTGAGTAGGGATCGGACACTTAAAACCGTGATGCGTATTCATGAAAGGTATAAAGTCTTCGGCACAGTCAAAGACAGCCCTTTCCTTACTTGTTTTTTTTTTATTTAAATTGACTGCAATGATTACTAATTTATTGGCTATTTTTTGGAATATCCTACTAATGATTGATTACCAATTTTTTTTGGCTATCAAAAACAATAAACAAGATTTTTTTAAATAATACACTTTATATTTATATATTTTCCCTAATCTTCATTTTCGTACTTTTCTATAATTTCCTTTCCTTTGCCTTTCTTGCGTTCACTTTCTGCTCCTCTCCTTCCTTTTCCCTTCTATTTTAAATTGGTTTTATTCTACTTTATACATTTTTAAACAAACCTAGATATAAAAAACACAAAAACAAAACTATCTCCTGTGTTGACTATATCCAACATGAATCAGCACTCTTTTTGTTTTTTTAAATGCAGTTAATATGGCTAATGCAAGTAATTGTCAAGCTGAAGTTGAATTCAGTTTCATAGAAGTCGAGAAAGAGGAGGAGTCTAGCAAATCACTTTCTGTGACAAATTTGTGTATAAATAGAATACGATTTGTTTAAGCGACATAAGCTGTAGTCATTTCTTTCGTTTATTTCATTTGTATTGCATGAAATTCGCAATCAGCTAATGAAATATTCGAAAGATATAGTTTATGCTTTCCGATCCCAAATCGGGGTTTTTCACAACGGAAATGAGGAAGCCAATCCCGTGCAATGCCTCAGAGCCAACAGTGCTCGCCCCCAATTAATAAATACAAGGTGTAACAGGTGCAACGCACCCCACTTCTATATAGAACAAATCATAATATATAAATAAAATAATTAAATAAATATTACTCAAAGGTTGCCCCTTATGCAACATGCTCCGCACCCCCCGTTCTACTCTCTGAACAAATAATAAAATAATATACAAAAAACTAACTCAAAAAAACTACTCGCCCTCCATAAAGCTTAGACAAGATTTGTCAATAAAGGGTCAGACTTGATTTGATGTGAACCATACGCTCACCAAATTATTTTCTCAAACTTATTCCGGCTGTCTCCCCGATAGCCTATTTGATCGGCCGAATCTCTCCGGCCTTTACAATCAGAGAGATCTCCCTTAAAAGTAAAAGCACTGACCCCCTTAGGACCACCACAATACTTGCTCATGTTTTATACTGCTATTTTAATATTTGCAATACAGCAAGTCTCATGTGCTCTTAGTGAGAGCTGCTGATACTGGGCATCGTATGCCACCGATTAGTACAATAACATCAACTCAAGAAAGCATGCATTAAATTCCTACTCACACAACAAAGGGGATATAGTAAATATTTGTAATGGTGGTGCTTTTAAGCTGATTTTTCCACATTAAAATTTCTTTTTTAATGGACTGCTGCTTGAAGAGACCTCTCGATACATATGTTTCTATAAAGATCCTAGATTTATAGGTTGGCCGCAAAATGTGCCGAACTTGCCCATTTATCATAGAAAAATTTTCAAAATAACTTCACGAAGTCGTAAAGAAACTTCCAACAAAGATAATTTGTGTTCACGGGCTGATCACGCAAATAACTCGATTATAGAACGAAATAATTTTCGAGAATTTAAATCATTGAAAAGATGCAGCCATCGAAGCCTTTTGTTAAATTTTTCTCTGCTTCATACGCTTTTCATACAACTCATATACAAAAACTCATTCACAAGGCTAATCAAACTGTAGTTTACATGTCTGTGAGGTTTGAGTGACGTTTTAATGCGATTTTTGGGTATGCCCAGAATGGTATTTACCGTATAAAGGCATTCAAAGGGGAATTATGTATGGGAATGTCTAAACTTGATCGTATGTATGTATATATATATCAGTGCTTGTAAATCTGTAAGTATTATGGAGAAAGCAGTCCTTTTAGCAGTTTTTTTTTTCAAAAATTGTTAGCTATGATATTTTACGGACAGCATGTCAATAAGTATATTATGTATGTATGTCTAAATGTGCTCTCTGTTGAAAATTGCTAGTTATCAACCACTATTACCCAGCTAACCAAAATCGGAGCGCTCCGAAATAATGATCCAAAAGAGTCTGTAATTTGAGCTTTTCGGAGTGTTATTTAGTAAGCATCAAAAAGCTGACCTGAAAGAAGAAATTAATGTTATAAAGCTTGGGCTCAATTATGAGAATGATTTAGAGCAATTTCTGATCGTTTCTGTTGTACGCATAGAGAGAATTGTGAGAAAAAATAAACGTTGGAGAGCGTATGTGCGGCAACGAATGTTTTAGAGCAGCTTCTGAGGGGTTTTCAATTTACCTAAAAGAACGTGGAGTATTTTTTTCTGAATGTTTATCAATAGTCGAAAGTAGGGAAGCCAATTGAAGTGCATTTAAAATGAAAAAATATATTTTTTGATTTTAGAATAAGTTTCCATAAGCTTAAAATGAAAAATAATATTAGATGGGTTTGCTTATACAAATATTTTCATATAAAATTTGTTTACAATAAATATAGCATTATATCTTCCAAACTATATACCATTAAAAATAGTACTTTCTTTTGATTAGTAATACACAGATATCTTAAAAACGTATATAAGGCGTCATAAACGAGTCAATAAAAATTCCAAATATTACAAGTATCAGCAAAAGGCTCCAAAAGGGGTCCAAAAAGGTTCCAAAACCCATCAAAATATAGGGGAAAAATGTGCCCGAAAAGAGTTTAAAAAGACTTTAAAAAAGCAAGCCTCCCAAAAGACTCCGAATTTCATTCGAAAATAGTCATTTTCGACTAATTTTAGGGTTCCCGCGTATAACGATTTATCGATCGTTATGGACTACAAAAAGAGCTCATTTCTGAAGGTTTTGTATGGAGTATTTTTTTTTAAATTATGATTAGCTGGGTTAGTTCCTCCTCAATCTCTTTTACATTCACACATCAGCTGGCGATGTCGTATGCGGTCAAAATTGTTGCCATTGCATTGCCAAGTCCACAGTTCCGAATTAGTTAAAAAATCTACACTTTGGATGTAGTTCGCGCACTGTTAAAATTCTACATAGTAAGTCTAGCACTAGATTGCAGCATATTTTGAAAGCTCTAAACTAATCCATAAATACAGGGTGGCTGATGAAAGCCGCTACCAAAAAAAAATTAAATAACTTTTTTTCTATTTAATGAATCTGGTTAATTTTTTTTTGTTTTGCAGATTGACTTTTACATTTAACAAAAATGGATAACTGGGACACTGAAACAAGAATTTGGATTGTCCACCGCTATCACGCACTGGAGTCCGTAGTTTCGGTTCAAAGAGAGTATAGGCGCACGTTTGGCGGCAATCCTCCGAGCAGATGGACCATAATAAGACTTGTAAACAATTTTGCCGAGCATGGGACAGTCAACAGAAGACCTTACCATCAAAACCCCTCAGTTCGAACGGAGGAAACAATCGCTGCTGTAGCTGCTGCCATACAAAACAATCCACGTGTTTCGACAAGAACCTTATCTGCTCAAATGGGTGTAAGCAGACAGTCATTACAGTCAATTATGCACAAAGATTTGGACTTATTCCCATATAAAATTCAAATGGCCAACAAACTGAACGCTGCAGACTTGCCGATTCGCTTGGAATTTTGCCAGAAGATGCTTCAAATGGTGGAAGAGGATGGAAACATGTTGAACTGTCTTTTCATGTCTGACGAGGCCCATTTCGATTTAAACGGCAACATAAACAAACAAAATTGTCGAATATGGAGTGCTTCCAACCCACAGATACTCCATGAGACGGAATTGCATCCACTTCGTGTCACAGTGTGGTGTGCAGTTTCATCACGCTGCATTGTCGGTCCCTACTTCTTCGAAGAAAACGGTCACACCGTTACGGTTACTGGAGACCGTTACTTGAGCATGTTGAGAGAGTTTTTCTATCCAGAATTACGCCGAATGAGAATTTCTTTTAACTCTGTGTGGTTTCAGCAAGATGGTGCAGCTCCTCATATAGCCCAACCTGTTATGACAGAATTGCGACGAAAATTTCCCAATAAGCTGATATCCAGAAACTCCACATTCCGTTGGCCACCCAGGTCGCCTGACCTTACTGCACCTGACTTTTTCTTGTGGGGTTATTGCAAACAGGAAGTCTTTAAAGCAAAACCAACAAATTTGAATGAACTAAGGCAATCCATTCGAGAAACAATTGCGGCTATTCCTGTCTCAACTCTCCAAGCAGTAATGAACAACTTTTTGGTAAGATGCCGCACATGCATCGACGAGCAGGGGGGGCATTTAAATTCCATTATTTTTAAAACTAATTAAGCTATATTTAATAAAATTTAATGAGCTTTAACATTAATAAAAGAAAAATGAATTCCATGCACTGAAAAAAAATTATTTGAGTTTATTAATGTAGCAAAATTCATCAGCCACCCTGTATACAAGAATTCTAAACATTTTATTTAGTACATAGTTTTTAATAGAATTCATAAAAAAATTCCTAATCGCATCTAGTTTCTGATTTATTGGATGAACAAACTATTTCCATACAATGCAACATAAATCTAACTTCAAATTTCATTTAAGTTGTTCCATTCCATTTTAATCGTGTCTTCTTAAAAATATTTGTTGCAAAATATAAAATTAAAACAAGTAAAGTAGTCCAAGAACAATTTTATGTCGAACTAGTTGTTATTTTTCACCTAGGATCTGGTTCTGAAAAAAGAAATCGTCTCAGTAGTTACAGATTTTCAGGCAGGGTAGCTACAAAGTCTCCTGCACACACGTGAAAGGAGATATATATAAACATTTAGAATGCTGGTATCACAACACAATAAACAAAATAAATTTCAACTTTAGTAAAAGTAAGAGTTGAAAAGCGAATTTCCATTGCTGCATGTCCGTTATCTCTGACGTTTATCAATTTGGAGAACTCAGGAAAACCCCAATTCAATAGTGTGCTTTTCAGTTTAGAACGCTTGCAGAGATGTATTAGAAAACTTACGTTCCAAAACTAGACACTAAATTTATTTCCAAAATTCTTATCAAATTTAAATTTGTAATTCCACGAAAGACACGCGAATCAAATGGAGCTGTATGATTTTTCCAACATTCGAGTTGGTTTTCTGTTGTTTATTGGGATATATGAAGTTAGTGAGCATATTATGTGTTGATATTTTGAGCATGCGACATACGAGGTGTGTTCATAAAGTATCGCGAATTTTGAATTTTCGCTGGTTACGTATATTCGAATTTCGAATTTTTTGTGGCGTTATGTTGGTACTCATGTCTCTCACTTATGCCGACAAGCTCGGCCATTTTGAATGTTCAGTTAATTGTTGACAGCTGCTTTGCTTGCACGTGTTTTGGATCGTCTTCGATTTTTACCTATTTTTTTACCAAAATTGCTCAATTGTGACCAAAAACAGCATCGCATGAACATTGCTAATGAGATGTTAAACTCTGTCCGCGACGACCCAAATTTGCTCCAGAGGGTCATAACTGGTGACGAATCGTGGGTTTGTGGTTATGACGTGGAAACCAAAGCTCAATCATCTCAATGGAATGCCGCACGAACCAAGACCGAAAAAAGCGCGCCAAGTTCGGTCGAATGTGAAAGTTTTGCTGACAGTTTTCTTCGATTGCAGGGGCGTGGTGCATCATGAGTTCTTGCCACAGGGAAGAACGGTCAATAAGGAATATTACCTGCAAGTAATACGCAATTTGCGCGAAGCAATCCGCCAGAAACGCCCGGATTTGTGGAAGAACAAAAATTGGCTTTTGCACCACGATAACGCCCCTGCTCACGCATCGTTGCTTGTGCGCGACTTTTTGGCCAAAAACAACACACTAATGATGCCGCAGCCATCGTATTCCCCAGATCTGGCCACCTGTGACTTTTTCTTGTTCCCTAAACTGAAGAGGACCATGAAAGGACGACGTTACGCTTCTCTTGACAAGATAAAGACGGCATCGAAGGAGGAGCTGAACAAGATACAAAAAAATGATTTTTTGAAGTGCTTCGAAGATTGGAAAAACCGTTGGCACAAGTGTATAATATCTCATGGGGATTACTTTGAAGGGGACAAAATAGATATTCATGAATAAATAAATAATTTTTGAAAAAACACAAAATTCGCGATACTTTTTGAACACACCTCGTATACTAATTTCTTTTTGTTAGTCATCGCTATTTATCTACTATATATGTATGTATGTGGATACTAAAATATATTTATGTATGTTGTGGATTGAGTTTATATTTTGTCGATTTACAAATTTTCATTTTTTTTATACATTTTTTTCACTCTAACAATTCTTGCTTTGAAGACCTCAATTTTGCTTGGTGCTTTTACTCATTTGCTCTATGCATTAAAAGTTAAATTTTAAATGACTGAAATAAAATATATAGTAAAGTTAGAAAACTTGATAGCTTATTTATTGTGTGGTCTTTTTGAACAAGCCTAGCAGTAACATATAGATAAACATCGCAGGGGGCGTGCTCTCTTCACTCCTCTGGCTTAGCTATTCTTGCGGGGGGCGGGACATTTCTGGACACAGTGCGGGACATACTGCAGGGCTACCTGGGCATGGTAACTAGGTGTTTCAAATCTTGCTTGTTATCAGTCAATCCTGGTAAAACAGAGCTAGTCCTGTTTACGAGGAGGTACCAGGCACCCCTCTTTTCCGTTGGCACTGTCTGACAGGTTCAAGTATTTCGGTATTATACCTGATAGCAAACTATCGTGAAAACTTAATGTTGAGGAAAGAGCTAAGAAAGCCTCTGTTGCCTTATACGGCTATCGCGGGGTCACTGACAAAGTCCGGTGCTTCCCCCCTAGGGCGGTGCATTGGCTGTACGATGGCGTGGTTAAGCAGATCCTTTTCTATAGGGTTGTGGTCTGTTGGAAGGCGCTAGACACGGCATCTTTTGTGACATTGCAGGAAAGGGTGCAACTAACCACTCTGGTTGGAATCAGTCGACAGAAACACCTACACTGGTCTGAAGGTAATGCTGAACTTGCAACCGCTTGACATTGTAAAGGATTATTCCGACTCTAATCGAACAGGTTAGATTTAAACGAATAAAATGAAAATATATAAAATAAATTTGTATTGGTCTAGTGTTTCTATATGCAATATATTTAGGCTAATATAGTCTGTTAGAGATCGTAAAAATATAATTTAGGCAAAGAGTGCTTAATAATCACCCATGTAAAAGTGTTCACAAGATCTTAGAGTTACAGGAGCAGCTTCAGCAATGTCCGACACTTCACCCTGGCTCAAAATTGTTTGAATGAACTTCAAAACCGAACATAAAACGGATAGTGCAAAATATTGATCCACAAAGTGGTCCGATACAATTTATAGGGCATAGATGTGGGTAAGGTTCCGATAGAGCATCAAAGTGGACCCATGTGTGGTCTAAGTAACTAGTTGATAGCGATCGGTAAATCCATTTTAATCTACTTGTATATACAGCTCTGATAGCTTAAGTTATGAAGTGAATTTCTCTCTTATATGGCGCATAACATGAACGCCACGTACCACCAAAGTTTGTTCCAAGTCAACGTCAATTTAAAACGCAAAGAAAATTACACAAAACTAAACGAACCCTGTATTTTTTTTATTATTTGTTTTTTTTTTTTTTCCCCGCATCCCACAAGTTAATTTGGATACGAACGTTAGTGCAAGCAGATAAAACGTACAAAACAATTTCATTTCTAGGAAGCCACTTTCTAATTGTCCAGCAAATCCTATTTAAGTTGGTAATCACACACATACTTATGCACTCGCATATAAATTTCTTGAATGTGACAAAGGTTTTTCAATTTTCAGCAATTTTCATTTCTTCATTTTCTCAAATCGTTGCTATGGGCATCGTTTTTTTGGATTGTTGTGCTGGCGAGATTAAAACCGAAAATGTCCAACTACCAAATTAGATGCTCAAACAAGTCGCCATTTCGTCGCGTCGCCATTTTCCATTCCTCCTAATTTTCAACAAATTTTATTAAAGAAGCAGTAAAAGGTTGTTGAATAGGCAATTTGGCGTTTGTATTTTTATTGCTATGCGGTGAAACAGTGGTTGTGTTGCCAAGTTGCTTAGTGATGACTTCATGAATATGTACACACATATATCTTTGAGTGTTTTTGAGCCACACAACAGGTTGAATTTTATACCAAGTTCATGTATGCACACTTAAGATGTTAAAATGCATACGAGGTGTCTTTATTAGAGAAATAGAAAGCCAAATAAAAGTTTCAAGAATGTTTGTGTATCTGTGGGCATGTTTGCACTTGCATCACCAAGAGTCCGATGTAGAGAATTAAATGCAATGTCCACAGATGTCTTGGTTGATCGCGAAGTTAATTTTTATAGCTCAAAATGTTGCTATACATATAGCGACATTTGAACTGTTCGATGTCTGTTAACAATAGATAATACCCAATGCAAAAAAATAAGAGCCACTTCTAAAATTTAATGGTTTCTTCACCGATAAATTCCTGGAGGTCTATCTTGTGTATGGCATAAATTTTTCTGAGTTGCTTCATATGTATTTGCCTGCGTATAGGGCCTAAACATATATAAAGCTATAGCTCAGTGGATCACACGATTGTTTGGGAAGTGAAACAAGATGCTCTAGTTAAATCGATTGTGGAAAATCCGTGGGAAGATGTCTGCCCACCACACAACACTTCTGCAGGACATACAAGGAACATCAGTCCTTCGAGTTTGCAGAATGGTATGGTATTTCATTGAATGATTAATAGGCGTCTGCAGACTGTGCAGTTGAAACAATCAAGTCACAAAGCATTAAATCCGCTGCCAAAATGTCAACATTAGATTTATGATCCGCTAAGTATAGCTCTCAGAGTATATTAATTTGATTAGAACAACTGTGGGCAGTAAGGGTATAAGTGCATTGGGATAGATATAGACTTATGCATATATAAATGATCAGAAGGAGAGAAAAAATTATTAAATCGAAAGGGCTGGTCCGTCCGCCAATTTGTCTGTACTTTCATCTGTAAAAATAAATAAAATAAAATATACAAAAATAATAAAATAAGATAATATAATTAAATAAAATAATAAACTTAAATAAAATAAAAAAATAAAATAAAATTAACCAAGATGAAACAAAAAAAAAATAAAAAAAAATGTATTTAAAAAAAAAGAAAAAAAATTTTTAAATTTAAAAAATAATAAAAAAATAAAATAAAATAAAAAATAAATAAACCTATGGTGCGATATACAACAGGTATATCATCATAAGCCTCCTAAGAGATTTTTGCGCCAAGCTTCTCTTCCAATTTGTGGTGTGCCGATTTGAATTTTCCCTACAAATTGGTGGGACCTACAGTTTTTTGCCGACTCCGAACAGCATCTACAAGGAAGGTAGCTTTTTGCTGAGAAATCTTCCATGGCAGAAATACACTCGGAGAGTTTGATAACCCACTGCCGACCCCGTTTTGAAAAAACCTTTTCAAAGCACTTTTGATGTTACCTGTACCCGGGCTCGAACCTTGGACTTTCGATGTGGTAGGCCAGCAACACTACGACCACACAACGGCCAAAAAAATAAAATACAACAAAACAAAATAAAATAAAATAAAATAAAATAAAATAAAATAAAATAAAATAAAATAAAATAAATTAAAATAAAATAAAATAAAATAAAATAAAATAAAATAAAATAAAACAAAACAAAATAAAATAAAATAAAATAAAATAAAATAAAATAAAATAAAATAAAATAAAATAAAATAAAATAAAATAAAATAAAATCAAATAAAATAAAATAAACTAAAATGAAATAAATTAAAATAAAATTAAAATAATTTGAATTAAATTAAACTAAAAAATAAAAAAAAATAAAAAAAATAAAATAGAAAAAAAACAATAAAATAAAAAAATTAAGAAAAAAAATATATAAAAAAAATTCAACAAAAGAAAATTAAAAAACAAAAACAAAATACAAATGAATGAAATCAGAAAAAGATAAAAAAAATAAAAATTAAATAAAATAAAACATTTTCTGGTTCCATTAAAACCACTGAGCGAAAGGTAAGTTGATAAAATAAAATAATAAATAATATAAAATAAAATTAAATAAAATAAAACAAAATAAAATAAAATGAAATAAAATAAAATTAAATAAAATTAAATTAAATTATAAATAAAATAAGACAACAATAAAATTTAAAAAATAAAAAACAAATAAAAGAAAATAAACTAAAATAAAATAGAAAAATCAAATGAAACAAGATAAAAAAATAAAAAATAAAAAAAAAGTATTTGAATAAAAAAACAAATAAAATAAAAAAAAATTTTTAAATAATAACAAAATGAAATAAAATAAAATAAAATAAAAACAATTAAAATAAACAACTTAGCGAAAGCTAATTTGAATAACATAGCTAAAATTGAAACTTACATTAAAATAATTTTAAATCCCATTGACACACTTTTTATTTTTAATATGTACGAAAGTGTCTGTGACTATTTCTTAGCTCAGCGCTACCGTGGGCGGTCATTAAATGATTTGCGTTTATAAATCAATAGATTTGCGTAGTCAGTGCATAGCTACAGACGTGTCTGCTTACATTGAAGTTGGAATTGCACCCCACAATCTCTAATTCCCACCACCAAAGAGCACATTATTCGCTTTTACTGCCCTAGATAAACAATTATTTGTGTTATCACAGCTTACTCAATCCAATGCCGAATGTATCTATTTCGATTCCAATACAAAGCACAATCTTATATAGCACAACACTTCAAAGTGACAAAAGCAGATACGCATATAATATCATCATTATAGGCTTTGGCCAAGTTTAATGTGCCGGAAATTTTCTATTAAGTAAATGCTGCGCAACAGAATTCACTTACATTGAACTCAAACTGCTAGGGCTGGTGTTTATACCTAGTTGTTATTGGCTTGCTATATAGAAGGTTACATGCGAAATCAAGGAAACTGGTCCCTGACAAGATTGCAATCTAGGCCAGCTCCGGCCACATTTTCCAAAAGGGCTGAGGTACGATTTTCAATAACTCTGCACCTCCGTGTTTTGAAAAAGTCGCCAGGTAGTCACTTCCGGTAGCTTTATTATTTTTGCTTTAGGATATTGACATTGTCGTTTCACCATAGTCAGTTGGTGGCAAGGCTATACCCTCGTCAATTTTCTGAGTATAAGGTTAGCTGTAATTGGGCTAACTAAACCACAGTAGTGTTTAAAATATAAGAAAACCCATGGAAATAGCTGCTACTCGTTTGCACCACCCTGTATAATATGTTTGGTTTCTCCACAAATCTTATTTCTTTATTCGGTTTGCTTGTGTTTTTTCATTATTTTTTCTCTGTCATTAAACAAGTAAATCATTTGAATCTATTTTTATCCGCGTAACTATGTATTTCAGCATGTTCGTGTGTATCTCTTTTTTTAGAATTCTTTTCAGTCTTGTTGTTCCATTGTAAACCTTCTTGCCACGATATTTCCTGAATTTTACCTTGCTATCGCAATAAAGCTGATAACTTAACTAAAGAACTTAACGAAAGATAAAGGTTGGTATAACACTTTTAAGAAAAAATATATTTTAAATGTACGTTAAACGCTTCAAATCGATATCACATTCAAATTACTAGTTTAATTCTAAAACCGTGTTGGCTCAGTGTCAGTTTACTGCACTCAGCTGTGTCATATTCGTCCGTTTGAGAACACGATAGCTTGAAAAAATGTTGAGATCTTTTTTTTTTTTTAAATTGAATTCTCCAGGTTTTTTGGCACTCATCTCCTATCGCATTTAAAAAAAGTCGATATCGGATGATAGCCACGCCCACTTTTTATGTATAGGATCTTTTGGAATAAACCAAAAAACACTTGTATTTTTGACACTGTGGCATTTGGGACATCCCACTTTTTATAAGCACGACCGGCTGGGGCCACACCCAATTTTATATAAAAGATTTTTAAAAGAGTCTAAGACAAATATAAAGGAAATATCTCTGCTAAACCTAGTTTTATGTCAATTACCAACTGACCCTGCAAACTTAGTACTGCCCAAAATTGATTTTTTTATTGAGTTCATTTCAAAAATTCTAGATTATACCCATAGGTCTTTTGATCTAATCAATATCTCAATTGTATATATACTAAGCCCTCCCCTCTGTGTTCTGAATAATTGCCAATACTAAGAAAATTCAAATACCAATACTGACAATTTTCATGTCCCTCCCATGAACCCTTTTAGAGCTATTCAGCACGAAAATTTAAGTTTGTATGGGAGCTGCCACCCCCAGTTTTCCGCTAACTCCCCTTTTTCCCCCGTGAGTATGGTATTGATAACGTTTACCTCCATGAAAATTTTCACGTCCCCACTTTGAACCATTTTAGAGATGTTCAGCCTGAAAAGATAAGTTTGCATAGTATGTGCCACCCCCCCTAATATTTTCGTCTTTTAATTTTTCCAAAATTTGGGGGTTTGTGTGTAACCCCCAAAAGGAAGTTTTCAATTTGGCTTAGCCGTTTTCAAGTTTTAGCGTTACAAACAAACCACGATTAATTTTTATATATATATTAGCAGACCTTCGGTGGCTTATATTTAACAAATTGCTCTTCCCTCCCCCACTGGCGCTTCCTCGTAATTAATAATTTTTATTTTTTTTTTTAGTTCTCTATTCCTACTCCCCTTCTCTCCCCTTTCCTCTGCAGGTAATGATATGTACATTACACTGGGTCGATTTATTGACCGATATCGCGCCATCGATTTTTCGATAGGTTTTGGGATCAGGAAAAAAAAGTTCCACTACGCATACCCAAAAAAATAATTTTCGAGCCTGCAAAATTTAATTTTTTTGACTTTTTTCGACTTTGATTTTTAAGGTTTTTTTCATGAGCTACTAAAAAAATTTTCATTTGATTTTAACATTTTCATGTATACCCTGTCCGACTCGAAACGTTGGCAATAACAGTTTCTTGAAAAAAAAAATATTTTTTGGGTTTTGGGGAGTGTTTTGGTCAAAAAATTTACCCTTTCGCCATTTTTTTAAGGGTTTTTTCAGCATACATGCAAAAATGTTTTCGATGAAAACGAATTTGTCTCATATTTCCTGTCCCACTTAAAATTATGCGCTAAAAACGTTGGCGATAACGGTTTTTTGAAAAAAAAATTTTTATTTTCGGGTTCCAGGTTTTTCGACCAAAACAACTCCCAAAACCGGAAAATAAATTTTTTTTTTTCAAAAAACCGTCATCGCCAATGTTTTTAGCGCATAATTTTAAGTGGGGCAGGAAATATGAGATAAATTCGGTTTCATCGAAAATATTTTTGCAGGTATACCGAAAAAACCCTTCAAAAAAATTTACCCTTTCGCAATTTTTTTCCTGAGCCCAAAACCTATCGAAAAATCGATGGCGCGATACTGCCAAATCATGGAGATTTCCAAAGAGGGCTACCAGCCAACGATTCGTTTTGCGTTTCCTGGAATAATTTCGAACCATTTGATCTATCCTGTCGACGCCGGCCTTTGTCGAGTTATAAGACTCGATGAATATTTTTTTTGGATGATTCTGAAGAATATCTATCTCGTGATGAAAAGTACTCATTACTGTTACTAGTTTAAATTTTGGTGGTACATACTGAACAAGTGACACTTTATCAATGAATAAAAAATTACTTGTGTGTTCCGGTAGTTTTCTCAGTCCTTTGGGCGATGCAAAAATCTCTTATTTTTGCGTACTGTGCCGACAAAGGTGATATTCTTCTTTAGTAACTATAAGGCTAAGTTATATGTGGCAAAAAAATTGTCTGCTGTGATATTTCAGCCCTGATAACTAGAAACAAAATCTAGCACAACTCTTTCTGCTTGGTTTTTTTCCGGTGGTGCGTTCCTCTTTTCTTTACCTGTGTATATTAGACAGGATCCAGTTGTGGCATCAGCTGCAACCCAAGCCTTTATACCATATTTCCCGGGCTTACTTGCTATGTAAACCTTAAAAAGGCATCTTCCCCTAAAAGTTATTAGTTGTTCATCAACTGTAACATATTCATGGGGGGAATTTATAAGTCTCAAGTTATCGACCCACATTTCGTAAAAATGTCGTATTGGTGCTAATTTATCCCCGCGACATTGGGATCTACGCAGTTCTCTATTATCGAAAGCAAGAAGGCGCGCAATTACTTGAAACGCTTCATAGACATCTCTCTATCTCTATGGCGCGATATACAACAGGTATATCATCATAAACCTCCTAAGAGATTTTTGCGCCAAGCTTCTCTTCCAATTTGTGGTGTGCCGATTTGAATTTTCCCTACAAATTGGTGGGACCTACAGTTTTTTTGCCGACTCCGAACGGCATCTACAAAGGAGACGAATTTTTGCTGAGAAGCCTGTCATGGCAGAAATACACTCGGAGAGTTTGCCAAACCACTGCCGAGGGGCGACCCCGTTTTGAAAAACTTTTTTTCAAATCACTTTTGATGTTACCTGTACCAGGGCTCGAACCATGGACCTTCGGTGTGGTAGGCCGGCAACACTACCTTCACACCACGGCGGCCGCCTCTGCTCTTAAAATTGGTCGACCATGGTTTGCGTCCCACAAGCTTTGAATACTTTCACTATGGGATCGGTAAACACCTAAATATAACCATCATAGAATATAAATATATATATATATATCAATAATAATATCTTATTAAATTTTTACCAATCAGAAGTAAAACTCCCAAATATGCATTAAATTCTGCCTCTACAATTTCAACGTAGCTATCTTTATACATCCTTTTTCCTTCCATATTGGTAAACTTGATGATAACCTGCTTCATTGCGCTTGTAAAACAGATATTGAAAGAATCTGTAATATTACTTATTCTATGGATTGCATAGGGAGTGACTCCCATGCAGCCGTGGATTATGTTTTCTGACCGCGCTCCAGACAGTGAATATGGCGAAGGGGTAGTGTGCCATACAATTTCTTTGCTTTTGCTTTGAAAGTTAGTCTGATTTCCAGAAATTTCAATATCTTTTGCAAAGTCTTTATCTTCGTCAATACCCTCATAATCATCATGATCGCTTTCCACTTCTGGTATATAATCCATATCGATATCAACGTCGTCGTCGCCGCTAAATAAGTCATTGCTGGATTCAGATGAATTCAGAATAGCACGAATTTCTTCATCACTTATACGTTGCTGCATAAAAAGTGACCAGTTTTATAAAAAACTCAGCTTAAAAGCCTACAAACTCACACTTGCACCTGTTGAACTCAAATTCCAATTTTCATCCGCCATTTATTCCTATCTTACAATTTTACTTTCCAATTTTCCGAAATTATGCACCTGTTGAATTTTCTTACAAAATAATAACTGCCTTGCGACAACTAAACGGTTTGATTTGCAACAGCTGACCAAAACACAACAAACTGAAACGGGTCACAGGGTGACCCAAAGAAATTTTTCATATGGGTCACAAAATGACCCGAAGGGTAACTAATGTGTATAGTGTCCTTTTGAAATTTGTGCACTGGGCTTATAGGAAAAAAACACTGAAATAACGATAAAGAAAAAATATGAGTTCCAAGTTACTTTGGGTCACAAAATGACCCTAGGAGAGTTTGAGTGTTAATGGATAATGTGAAAGTTTTTTTTAATAGTGCAAAAGGGGTAAGAAATAAAAGAAACAAAAAAAAAACAGATAATTACGAAAAGCAAAGAAACTGCTAGCTACTTGAAAGCAAAAGTAATTCCGACATTACAAACATTAGATGCTAGTTTTTTACTAAAAGAGCAATGTAATGTCTAACGTATTATAAAATGTTCGAGTTCGTGGTTGATTTTACTTCCTTTCTTTGTTATTCTTCTTTAAATAAGTACTTTGCGTTTTATCTGCATAATTTATTTGATGGGTTCAAGAGTAAAGAAATGCTCGAGAAGTGCTAAATTGAAGTCAAAGAACATTGCACAAGTCAGAAACGTATGGCTTTTCAGCAGATGCAACACCACTTGAAAAAACGAGCTCGCTACAAATAAGAAATTAGTATATAGATGTTGACCAGAAGATAATAGAAGCAGCAGTAAGCGAAAACTACATGAGGGAATAAATCAATTGTTAGCAATTGTGAGTGGCACGAACTAATACACTTGTGCCATACAGTTTTACGGTGTTTTATTCAATAAACCTACCGTCTGCCTAGCAAAAGTTGCATGAATCAGGCATCAAGCATAGGTGGCTGTTGTAAGATGGGGATGATAGATATACATAGAAGATTGATTGAATAAAAAAAAACGTGTTACAATGTCACTCACATGACAACTATCAACGGTCTGCTGTGGTGAATAAGTAAAATAACAACATATACCCAGTTTACAAATTTTGAACAGAGAATGTTTCAGCTCTGTAGTCGTAGCTATACAGAAGAGTTAAGCTAAAGTTTAGCAAATCTAACTGTGCAGAAAAGTAGGCGTGGTTATGGGACAAACTCTATACTTCTACTTCATATTCGTAAAATGTATAGAAGGTTTATAAAACTCTTATAAATTAAAATAAAATAAATAAATTAATAAACATATTTTATTTTTTATTTATTTTATAAAAGCTTACATAATAATACAAATTCTTATACAAACTAAAAATAATGCAGCAGTAGCGGCATAGGCTTTATTTTTTATGAATATGGGGGTTGGTATAAAACTACCATCGTTTTGAGAAGAAATTGCTTCTTATGCTTTTTTGAAAAATCAAAAAGAAATCATCGAGGAGAAACCATCGAAAGCCTTAAAGTCAGCGTGGGACTTGAATCAGTACTAAAACTCCTACCGTCTTGTACCGATCCCCCGGTAGTACCGTTAACTATTCTGTTGGAAGATATTTTGAGCACTAGTCTCAACATCTGTTGTTCAGCGCTACTGTACTTCCATTTCAGTTCTTAGTTGGGGTTGTTTTTATCAGATTTTCATTCTACTAGTATGGAGTGGTATTGAAAAGTTCGGTCTTGTCCAACAACAAAACATTGATGTACGAATCTAACTACGTCCGCATAAAAAATATCTATAACTTACTGATTTATTTTAAATTCGTTGCAGCTCGTCAGAAGCTAGGCGGTTGGAATGGCCGTGTTTTCAATCCGCATCTTTGCTTACTAACGATGTTTTCACTCAAAAACTTACGCCTACTACGACTTTTATTATGAGGCAATATAGTTGGAGAGGGCGTGTCTCCAATCTGCTATTTCGAAGTCTTAGTTTTGCATCGGCAATTCGCTCTTGTATTGGTCAAGCAGGCCAGGCGAAGTTTCCAATCTGCATCTATTTCTGTAACACTTGTTTAAAATCATAATAAAATATTACATATGTTAATCATTTGTACTGAAGGTTACGAAAAGTGTAAAATTTAATCAGTTTACCGGACTGGGTTAGTGAATTACGACTTTTTTCCATTACCCAAAATTTACGTTATAGAAAAAGTGGGCTATAATCGGATTGAAAATATTTAATTACACATGTTAGCTGCAGATTGAGCTTATTAAAATTAACTGAGATGTATCAATTTTTACTCCAGTTACCGGGAGAAGGGATGGAATATTTTTTTCTGATGCCGATAATTTTATTTTGTGGAAATATAAAAACTTGCTTGCTAACCACAACTGGGTATACAAAATATAATACTAAATAATATATGAATATCTATTCAAAAAACAGTTTAATACTAACAGACCAACATAATATTTCTGTTTTTGTCAAAGCAATCATACCTTTCAAAGTCGTTTTTTCCCTTAGTACGTGAACGTAATAGCTAATCAATTGTTTCTTACCTTTTCCTGAGATGCGTGAGTAGCATAAAATAATGTAAAGCTGAAACTTTTCATTTATCTCAAGAAATAATGCTACAAAGGTCAGAGTATTTTAAGTATTAAATTCAACAAATATATTATGAGGATTAGGAAAAAATGAGTTTAAACCAATGAAACACAAAAATTGAAATACAACTGTTTCATATCGAGCTGGTCTGAAGAAACCTTACGCCAATACAGTACTAAAGTTTAGCAGAAAACTAACTTGTGTTTTTTATACCCAGCGTGTAATAGTTTATTATAATATTGTTGTTTTAGAAAGCAGTCCCACTTTCATGACAAGTAATTAGTGATACGCCATGCCACGCAATCTTTAGATTACATTTACGGTGGTTTACCGGTTGATCTAGCTGGAACGACTGGTTTATTTTTGTCTGAAGCTGAAACCTTTTTGGTTGACTATTTGCGATTTAGTTTCATACTTGGTGGTAGCCAGACCTGTTAAATTGCTAACAGAATTGAGTAATCAATTGATTGAATGACGCTTCTAATCAATAATGATTACTTTTATTTTTTTCAAAAATCTGCAATTACTAATTGATTACTATTGGGAAAATATCAACAAAAAAATGTTGATTGATTTCATTACTCTTGATTATTTTTGATTTTGTTTTTTTACTATTTTTTAGTTTTGATTATTTTATGTGCAACAATATCAAAAATAATCAAGAGTAATTAAACAATCAATAATAGTCAAAGGTAATCAATAAAAATTGTGCCTAGCTGTTTTTGATTATTTTTTATCTTTTTTGATTATTTTTCATTATATTTTAAAATAACCATTAAAAACAACAATACCAAAAAGTAAAAAAAAATAATCAAGAGTAATCAAACAATTACAAATAGTCAAAGATAATCAAAAATAAATTGTGTTTGGTTGTTTCTGATTATTAAACAATTTTTTTTTTATCTTTTTTGTTTATTTTGGATTTTGTTTTTATCTGCAATCAATCATTACTAGGCTTTTCCAAAAAATAGTCAATCAAACCGGTAATCATTACTTAACAGGTCTGGTGCGAAATATTTTTCAACTTTTTGGTTTAAATAAAATTTGGTTAGGAAGAAGTTGGTAAGTTGTCACAAAAATCATTTTTATAATTTTTTTTGAGTTGTTTACAGTTCATACTCGTTCAAAGTTAAGAAATAAATGACAAACCCTACCTCAGAATAATATATTTTCAGTTGAGATAGAACACTTTTTAATCCAATGCTGTTATAGGGCGTTATTGAAAAACCTGCTTAGATAGAAGTTTCTTCCAGCAAATTATGTAATGTTGGTTTTTTGAAAAAACTTCTCAGATGGGGTGTGCTTTAAAATATTCTTAAAAATAATTTTTTTTCCAAACCGTCGATACTTGCTATAAATTTTAGCTAAATTCTCAAAATTAAAGAAAAAAGATAAAATGTCACTTATTTATTTAGATGGATTTGACATTTGTAAGTTGAAATTCTTTCAAAATTCCCCAGCTCGGGTAGAGATACAACATTTTTTCAATATCAAGCATTTCGAAATTTTCTAGTTTACTCACCTTTTTTAGTAGTGTTGCAGAATTGTCCAGATTATAACCGTTCGTTAACTATCAACTGCAATATTCACTTTATTGTTGTGCCACTTGTATGACATATTGTAGTATAAGCATTATTTCAAGCATACGAGATTAAAGAGATTTCGTAGATAAATAAATCAAAAAATATAGTTTTCACTATTTTTGCACAGTACACTTTTTATATGAAAACCATTAATTTGTACGCAGTTATATTGTTTCTTTTTTATATATTTAACTAATTTAGCTATTTCACAAAAAGCATTGTTTAGTTGTTGTACATATTTTGTATAAAGTTTCATTCACTAAAGTTTTTGTAAATTTCTATTTTTGAACACGTTGAAAGCTCAGGAAATTATTTTCAGTTGTTAATATTTAATTTATTTTACTTTATTTTGTTTTTTATTGTTTGTACAGACTTTTAGTTAGACCTTTTTGTTTATAATTGAGCACCCTGTAAAAGCATCTACGAATAAATTTTATTTTATAGAAAAAGGTTGTATTAAAACAGCACTTAGATTTCAATACTTACTGCTTGGGAAAAATAACATTTTAAAAGGAAATCAACAAATACTTCAGCAACACGTTCATTTATATTTTTTAAGATAGATTAAACATTTGCTACAAGTGTTTTACAATGTTTTTTTAGTTTGTTTGTTGTTGTTTGTTTGTTTATTCATTATTATCTTATGCGTTCTTAAATTTATACAATATTTACCAATAAAACAAAAGTATACTTATATAATAATTGCAATAAGATAATAGTTAATGGTGTTTAGTGTCCACAAAAAAGGACAGAGGTAACACCATTTCCTTCAATAACTATATTTCTAAGTTGAACATTGTGGGGTGCAATACAAAAATCATGAATAAATAATTATAGAGATTGATGAATTAAGCATCAGCCAATTTGCAAGTGAAATTACAATGAAATAATTATACAAAGGTAGTGAAAACCAAAAAATTTAATGATAAAACTGGTAATAATATATTTTTTTTTAATTTTTAAAAGTTTTATTTTTTTTTATTTTATATTTTAAAGGGAAACATATTACATTACAGGCCGCAAAAGAACTTCGATATCATCATGATGCAAACAAAGAAGCCATAATTTAACCTCCTTCAAGAAAACGGATAGCTTTCTAATGTTTTGTATAGCTTCAGGAAGCTTATTGAAAACCATACAGGATACTATGGAATAGAAGTTGCGAAACAGGGTTGTACGAGAAGCAGGAACTACAACACTTGCATGCGAACTGCTTCTTAACCTGTGTAGGGGGTATATTGGACTTTGAAAATAACCACACCTCCCACAGGAAAAATATTTAACCTTTTAAACAGGTTCATATAATGCGATAGGCGATTAGCGTTACATATTCTTCTAATGAGAAACTTTTGCAACATTAAGAGTGGACGAGTTTTACTATGTACTATAAGCACTTCCCCAGCAACTTATACCATATTGTAATTTAGATTGTACTAATCCATAGTATACCATTTTCAGCACACTGCTTGAACATAATTGTTTAATACGATAAAATGAGCGTAGCGTGGATAAAATATACTGTTTCATAGTAGAAATATGAGGCGACCAACTCATGTTTTGATCAATTATAACGCCCAGGTACTTGAAATTAGATACTACTTTAACCTTAAAACATTTTCCGTCACAGTCAATTTGTGGTGCATAACAAACTAGAGACCCTTGATCACTACAAGTATGAGTAAAAAGTATATGCCGCATACAGGTTGCAGAATGAAAAATAACATCACTGCTTGGTACTTCCCTGCCAGAGAGACTAAAATACATCAACTTGGTCTTATTGCTAACAATGAGCTTATGAGTAGCGAACCATTGCCTCAGCAGGTGCACATCATGATTTAGATCCATAAAAAGATTGAATGCATTGTTTGTCGCATAAGCAATAGCCAAGTCATCGGCAAAAGCTGTGACTTTTCTTAGTAAGGGTAATGAAAATAGGGAATTTATATAAATTAAAAATAATATGGGACCAAGGACTGAACCTTGAGGGACTCGCAAATCCATTAAACGAGCTATGCTTAAAGTAATGCCTACTTTCACTCTTTGTACTCTTGTATTTAAATAAGATTTAAACCAATCCCGAACGTTTCCACGGATTCCTGCTGAATGTAGTTTACTTAAAAGAATATTATGGTCAACCATAAAGCCTTTGTTATATCAACAAAAAGACTAGCACAATATTTTTTTTCATCCATGGATTCATACAAAAAACAACATAGGTCAAGGGGAGCATCTTCAGTAGAGGCTCCTGACCGGAAACCGAATTTCATTGGACTAAAATATTTGATTTTTTCCAAATAGGCAAGAACTCTACACTTAACAGCTTTCTCAAAAACTTTCGTAATTGATGGCAAAAGAGAAATAGGTCTGTAGTTATTCTTATCTTTCTTATTCCCCTTCTTATAGAGAGGTATTACAACAGCACATTTTATATCCTCAGGAAATACTCCTGCGACTATGCTACAATTGAATAAATACTTTAAAACGTCAACAACATAGAGAGCAATACTTTTTAACATACGATTCCAAATATCGTCATTTCCAGCTGAATTTGTGTTTTTCAGAGAATTTACTAATCTCTAGTGAAACTAGTTTTTAAATTTAAAAACAAAAATTAGCTAGCAGTGGCCGTTTTCGATACTCTGTACATGTTTGTTACTTTTTAAATTTTCCGTGTAAAGAAATGTAGTAAAAATAACCATTGAATATATGTTATTATCAACTTGCTTTGAGCTTGATTAAAAATAATAGATCGTGAACACGATAACAAACTTTGCATTTTATTCATACATTAGTAAGCAGTAAGGCGGCCGCCGTGGTGTGAAGGTAGTGTTGCCGGCCTACCACACCGAAGGTCCATGGTTCGAGCCCTGGTACAGGTAACATCAAAAGTGATTTGAAAAAAAGTTTTTCAAAACGGGGTCGCCCCTCGGCAGTGGTTTGGCAAACTCTCCGAGTGTATTTCTGCCATGACAGGCTTCTCAGCAAAAATTCGTCTCCTTTGTAGATGCCGTTCGGAGTCGGCAAAAAAACTGTAGGTCCCACCAATTTGTAGGGAAAATTCAAATCGGCACACCACAAATTGGAAGAGAAGCTTGGCGCAAAAATCTCTTAGGAGGTTTATGATGATATACCTGTTGTATATCGCGCCATAGAGAGAGAGAGAGAGTAAGCAGTTACGAATAAAAAATGACTTATTTTTAAATTTATATATATATTGCAAACACTTGACGGAGTCAAGGGATTGAAAGAGGAAGGGTAGACGAAAAGGAGGAAGGATATAAAAATGAAAAAGTACCAGCAAAATAATGAGGTAACAAAATACGAAGAATAATAAGTGTAACAATAGAAATGATGACAGAAAGAAGGATATAAATATTTTCAGGTAGAGAAATAGAAATATTAATAAGAACAAGAAATAATAGGGAAATGAATAGCAACAGAAATATAAATAGCAAAAGGACAGGGAAAAGTGGCTTATAAGGAGGAGTAACAAGTTGAGGCAAAGTAAAGAAACTGACTAAGACAAATAAAATAGAATGCAATTTTTCATATGCAGGCAATTTAGTTTTCAAACAAGACAACTTCTGCAGGGTTTTGTATGATTCAATATTTAAATTCAATTTAAAATAAACAACAGGTTTTGCCACCTGCTAAGCAAAAAGATCTAAGAAATACTTAGCAATATTTTACACGAACCGAGAGCCCGTGGGAGGGTCAAAAATTAACACATTGTAACGGTTTTAAGTGTCCGATCCTTACTTACAATTAGTAAAAACTCAGCAAAACTGTTAAGTTAAAGCTACATAGCCCAAACCCCATTTATCGAAACTATTGATTGTACAGGAGCTCTATGTTATGTTTGTCCGATTTTGCTGGTTCCGACAAATAATTAATGTTTTACAAACTGGCGGCCCCTTAGCAAATATCAGTGAAATATCTCAAAAATTGAGGGACTAGTTTGCGGTCAAACAGACAGACGGACATGGCTAAATCGCCTCAGCTCATCACACTGATCATTTCTGTGTACTTCTTGGTGGGTCTATCTCTTCTGCTCTCATACTTACAAACATCGGACCAAAGGCATAATACAAGGTGGCGCAAAAGTAAGCTTCCGATGTTCAACATATCGGTTGTGGCACGTGCAGTGTGTGCTGTTGCACCGTCTTGTTGGAACCACATGTTTTCCAATCCCAATTCATCAAGTTGCGGCAAAAAGAACTCGTTGATCATTGCTCTGTAGCGCTCACCATTCAATAAATAGTCAGCAATATTCCGCGTTCTGGAGCAGTGTAGCGTAACATTGTTTATTAACGTGTATTTCGCATGTGTTTACTACACAAATGTCAAAACAGAACTGACTTTAGGGGCCAATCGCAAAATTTATAGCATTTTCTGATAGGAGGATTACTTTTGCGCAGTAACCGTTTTTCACCGACCGATTATTGGTCAAATAAATAGTCAGCAATATTCCGCGTTCTGGAGCAGTGTAGCGTAACATTGTTTATTAACGTGTATTTCGCATGTGTTTACTACACAAATGTCAAAACAGAACTGACTTTAGGGGCCAATCGCAAAATTTATAGCATTTTCTCATAGGAGGATTACTTTTGCGCCACCTTGTACCATTTCATGTTTATGAAAGGTATAAAACTTTATTTTATTATTTACAATAAGAAACGGGCACGCTTCGCTGCGTCTTAGAACTTATAATGTGTCCGATTTCAATCATTATTAATTTTTCAAAAATATATGCAATGCACAAACATCGAACGGTTATAATTTTACTATATGTAGAAATGTATACTTTAAAATTAATTTTTTCGATAAACATAATTACTAACAAATCTTTTATCAGCACTTCACAGCAAGAAAAAAAAGTTATTTCTGAGACTAAAAAAACATATTTGCGTATCTGTCTAATACACACAGATAATTATGGGTGTATGCTCAAATTGCTTTAGCCGCTCTAAATACGAAAATGTCACAACACTTAATCTTCTTTCACTATGTCTTATCCTTTTTTTCATATTATTTACTACCGTATGCGTAATTCTAATACCTTTCCACATCTTTACCTACGTTCTTTTATATAAATGTAAGCACCTACATAGATTTTTAATCTACATGTAAAAGCTCTACGATTTTGTACTAGACGTCATTTAAAGAAATCAGTATTACTGGCTCTAGCCACTTTTCAACTATGAGTACCTTTTAAAATAAATTTTTGATATGAACGGATATCGCAACTTCCTTTGCTGTGAAACAGATACCATCCGGTTTAATTTGGAATGCGGTCATTTGTATGAATATTAACCGAAGGAAGTTGATACGTATGTATTTGTTGCGTAAGTAGAGGTATGTAACAGTTTCCCCTAACCTAGGGTACATTTCTTTTCAGTTTAAGGCCGAGCTTCTCTCTAAACAAAATTAATTTCTGTATTGTATTTCTTACTAATAGCACTCTCAAAATTTAATTGTATTAAGATGTGCACAAAGTTTAAAAAACAAATGAAAGAAACATTGAAATTCAAATAAAATGTAAGTGCGTAAAACATGTGAATACTGAGAGTATTATAATCATGAAATGCTCAAGATTATCATATTTTTGATAAAAAAGTTAAGAAAACATTTATATAGCCCATCATGTATAACAAATACAAAATATTTACAAAATTCCACAAGTTCAACGCAATTTTTAAAACTAGAAATTTATGTTTCATTTAAAAACAATTCAACGGGCTACAAAACTACGTTTTCAGCTTTCTGATTGAAACTAACTTCTTAGATGGCTAAGCAAACTTTGATTCAAAGTGAAATTTGAAGATTTTTTGGAGTAGATCGATGTAAATGTTATTGATGCAAGGGCAATGAAAAATTGTAACAATGTATTGTTGTAAGTAATATAAAATACCTAATGTAGCAGAAATAAGCAGGGTTTGGTTCATTTCAGGATGGTTTTCGGGACTTTTTGCAGATCATTTCCTGATTGTCTTCAGAACCCTTTCTCTATATTTTCGGGATTGTTTTCTTGACTTTATTAGGACTATTTCGACACTTTTACAGAATCATTTCGGAATTATTTTCTGGAATTTGTGGGTATCATTTCGGAATCATTATACGATCAATTCGGTATTAATTTTTACCTTTACGGTATTATTTCAGAATCATTTCAGGATTGTTTTCTTGAGTTTTTCAAAACCATTTCGGGGCTTTTGCAGAATCATTTAAAGATTTGTTCTGTAAATTTTTTCAGTATAATTTCGCGAGTGTTTTAGTGATTTTGTGTGGGAAAAATTTGGAATTATTCTTCCATATTTTGAGGATAATTTGGGGATCGACTTTTCTGAACTAAATATAGTCAATGGATGTAGTTTTATGAGTTCTCTTCTTAAGCTTTGTGTGTTATGATATTGTCGCTTAAAAAAGTGATCCTAACAAGCACTCGACAACAAACAAATCAAGACTATTTTTATCATGCGAATGTGAATGTGTGAGTTGGCGTTCGTCTCAATTTTAAATAATAGGTGTGTTTGGCTAGAATTGCAAGTAAAGAGAGAATTCTGTGAAATTTCTTTAAAACCTCAAAAATGAAAAGTTTGTTATTGTTATTACGGTATATCCATTTTACATATTTTGTAAGTTTTTGCGAGATCAAGACCAGTTCATAACAATTATTATAATAATTATTTTTTTTTTAATCTGATTTGATGGTTGCCGAACAAAGCTATTATTATCGGCATCCGTACGATTAGTCGAAAAAAAAAATGTCGAATCTTAAAAGACCGAATTGAAAAAAACCTTATTATACCGAATACATTTTTGATCGAATTAAAAAATGTCGAAAAAAGGAAAATGACATAAAAAGGCCGAAATTTGTATACTTACGATAAAAATACGAAAATGTAACCCCCTTATTCATAAAAAATAAAATAGGTTTATTACGCTCTTATAATTGGAAATTTGTATGGAAATGTCATTTTAAAATTCTTTATAAACCTTTAATATTTTTTATGAATAAGGGGGTAAGTCTATAGACGTGTTTTATAATATTTTTTTTTTGTTTTTGCGAAGATTTTTCCATGTAAATCCCATTTAATTTCACAATAACAAAAACAATTATTTATTCATAATCATAAAAAAAGAACAAATTAAATATTCATATTCCAGGATTTAAAGTCACATATCAATAACAAACATAAGTATATAAATACATTTAGATAGGGTGATGTAAAAAAAAAGTCTCTTATTTTCTGGGTCTTAGAGTACGTTCACGTTGAACCATTAACTCGAGTTTATTGAAAACAACAATATGAATTAACTCGAAAAATGCCCCATAAACACGAGTTTATGACTCAACGTGTACGCAATCTTACCCCCTTAATAATTGATAAAAAAAATACCCCTCGCAAAAAATGAGAAAGAAATAAATGTTTTTTTCAAAGTGATTTTTCTCATAACTTTTGAAACTTTTTTGAAAAAACCTTCTTAAACACACATATCGATACATCGACTATACCTGAAAAAGTTATCTAAAATCGGTACTTTTCTCAAATCTATAACCGCATATTATGTACGGAGGTTTTTTTTATACCTTTCATGAACATGAAATGGTATATTAACTTTGGTCCGATGTTTGTAACGTTTAGAAATATAAGAGATAGACCCACCATTAAGTATACCAAATTGATCAGGACGATGAACTGAGTTGATACAGCCATGCCCGTCTGTCCGTCTGTCCGTCCGTCCGTCTGTTTGAACGCAAGCTAGTCCCTCAATTTTTGAGATATCTCGATGAAATTTGGCACACGGATGTATTTTTGTATTATATTAGACATTTGTCAGATCCGGTATAATCGGGTCACTATAGCATATATCTCCCATACAACCGATCGTTCAAATAAGAGGATTATGACCATTTCTCCATCATTTTTAAAGATTAAAGCTTGAAACTTGGTGAGATACTTTTTTATGGATAGCAAAAGCTTTTGTAAAAAAATCAGCAAGATCGGAGATATATATAGTATATATCCCATACAACCGATCGTTCAGATAAGAGGATTATGGCCATTTATCCCTCATTTTGAAATATTAAAACTTGAAACTTGGTGAGATATTTTCTTATGGATATTAAAAGATTTCGTAAACAATGCGTATTTAAGTTTGCTTTGGTGCAGACACTTGGGTTCATATCTCAGTGTCCGAGAAGGGGTCTGATGAGAAGTTGGGCACTTCGAAACATGTCATCCCATACCATCGCTGTGCATAACGTTGTAATTTTTCCTCTAATATCAATTAACAAACAAACATAAAAATTCGAGCTTTGCTCCAACAACAATCACCATAACTATAATTGTTACAGGTACAGTGCGGGTGCATAACAAATAACACGGAAGTGTTGATATGCATAAAAGCCCTTCTGTATCTAAAACTGTTCTATGAACGCGCCTAAAAATATTTCCACTTTCCTTGAGTTGACATATAAAATATATGTACCAAAGAATGTATAAAAGGAATAAGCAAATGGCACATTAGAGGAAAAATGCATCGTGACGCTACAGGGCATCATAGCTTAGTTGTTAGAGTACTCTAACAGCGGCTTTGGTGCAGACACTTGGGTTCATATCTCAGTGTCCGAGAAGGGGTCTGATGAGAAGTTGGGCACTTCGAAACATGTCATCCCATACCATCGCTGTGCATAACGTTGTAATTTTTCCTCTAATATCAATTAACAAACAAACATAAAAATTTTATGATATGCATAAAAGCCCTAAAAATATTTCCACTTTCCTTGAGTTGACATATAAAATATATGTACCAAAGAATGTACAGGGTGGCTGATGAAAGCCGCTACCAAAAAAAAATTAAATAACTTTTTTTCTATTTAATGAATCTGGTAAATTTTTTTTTTATTTTGCAGATTGACGTTTACATTTAACAAAAATGGATAACTGGGACACTGAAACAAGAATTTGGATTGTCCGCCGCTATCACGCACTGGAGTCCGTAGTTTCGGTTCAAAGAGAGTATAGGCGCACGTTTGGCGGCAATCCTCCGAGCAGATGGACCATAATAAGACTTGTAAACAATTTTGCCGAGCATGGGACAGTCAACAGAAGACCTTACCATCGAAACCCTTCAGTTCGAACGGAGGAAACAATCGCTGCTGTAGCTGCTGCCATACAAAACAATCCACGTGTTTCGACAAGAAGCTTATCTGCTCAAATGGGTGTAAGCAGACAGTCATTACAGTCAATTATGCACAAAGATTTGGACTTATTCCCATATAAAATTCAAATGGCCAACAAACTGAACGCTGCAGACTTGCCGATTCGCTTGGAATTTTGCCAGAAGATGCTTCAAATGGTGGAAGAGGATGGAAACATGTTGAACTGTCTTTTCATGTCGCACGAGGCCCATTTCGATTGAAACGGCAACATAAACAAACAAAATTGTCGAATATGGAGTGCTTCCAACCCACAGATACTCCATGAGACGGAATTGCATCCACTTCGTGTCACAGTGTGGTGTGCAGTTTCATCACGCTGCATTGTCGGGCCCTACTTCTTCGAAGAAAACGGTCACACCGTTACGGTTACTGGAGACCGTTACTTGAGCATGTTGAGAGAGTTTTTCTATCCAGAATTACGCCGAATGAGAGTTTCTTTCAACTCTGTGTGGTTTCAGCAAGATGGTGCAGCTCCTCATATAGCCCAACCTGTTATGACAGAATTGCGACGAAAATTTCCCAATAAGCTGATATCCAGAAACTCCACATTCCGTTGGCCACCCAGGTCGCCTGACCTTACTGCACCTGACTTTTTCTTGTGGGGTTATTGCAAACAGGAAGTCTTCAAAGCAAAACCAACAAATTTGAATGAACTAAGGCAATCCATTCGAGAAACAATTGCGGCTATTCCTGTCTCAACTCTCCAAGCAGTAATGAACAACTTTTTGGTAAGATGCCGCACATGCATCGACGAGCAGGGGGGGCATTTAAATTCCATTATTTTTAAAACTAATTAAGCTATATTTAATAAAATTTAATGAGCTTTAACATGAATAAAAGAAAAATGAATTCCATACACTGAAAAAAAAATTATTTGAGTTTCTTAATGTAGCAAAATTCATCAGCCACCCTGTATAAAAGGAATAAGCAAATGGCACATTGGAGGAAAAATGCATCGTGACGCTACAGGGCATCATAGCTTAGTTGTTAGAGTACTCTAACAGCGGCTTTGGTGCAGACACTTGGGTTCATATCTGAGTGTCCGAGAAGGGGTCTGATGAGAAGTTGGGCACTTCGAAACATGTCATCCCATACCATCGCTGTGCATAACGTTGTAATTTTTCCTCTAATATCAATTAACAAATGCGTATTTAAGTTTGCACGTATTCATGAAAGGTATAAAGCCTTCGGCACAGCCGAAGACAGCGCCATCCTTGCTTGATTTTTATTGAGAAGAGCAGTGAGATTTGTTGAAAAAGTTATAAGTTTACCGTAAGGCCTTATATTTGCTTAGAAGGCGTACTCGAAACAGAAAGACAAATAATTTCCAACGTCAACGTATAACAGGGGAGGGGTGTAATTATTGATGTGTAAAATTCGGGCTTCCATAAGTTGGACGATACTGTTTTAGCTATTTTTTAATGCTATATTAGAAATTTTTCCAAATTTAACTCGGGTTTACATATAAACGTTTTGCTACCTTAGCGCAATCATGATAGTGGAAATATTTGAAGCAATGTTTGCATAAGTTAGTAATCCGGAAGTGCCGTTTTATTGTTTACGCTAGTAAGTTTGCGTATCTTCTATTGCGTTGTAAATGAGAAATAAACAATGATTTTAATACAAATCTATATGTGAGCACTTATGCAAACTTTATTAATGCTTTTAGAATCTTAAAAACATTTTCGCATTACTTTTTTAATGCTTCGAAAATTTATTTCAATACTAATTGCTTTCTAGCAATGCCAATTCAATGAGTTTACAACTTCGGGATCCCGGAACTATTTTCGGGATTTGACTATCGATTATTTTCATATAGTTAAGTTGGAAAAATATGTAGAAACAATTTGAGAAAGTAACTTACTTTTAAATATATAACAAATAATTTATGTATTAATATGATTTTGCATTTTAGAAGATAACAAGACGTAATATTTTTATTAAAAAAATTTAATAATTGATACAAAAACTGTTGATGGTTTTAACAATAAGCACCCAGATGCTTAGTGTAACATCTTTCGGTTTCGGTTAAAGTTTCGATTTCAGGACGTAAATTTCGATTATGGTAAAACGACTTCGGGACAATTTTGCTATGGTTTTTCTACAAAAATTTTTTGGTAACCATTTTGGGACTATTTCGCAACTGTAATTGGGACAATTATAGGACTTTTTAGTATAATTTCCTGATCCCGAAAAGTGCAGTAAACAATCAAGAAGTTATCCTAAAAAATTCTGAAAATATTTTTGGAAAAGTCCCGCAAAAACAAAAAACTTTAAAGTCCCAAACACAATTACAAATATTTTCGAAAATAGTATGAAAACTATTCCACATTTGGGAAATGCAATCGCTAGGCCTGCTGTTTACTAGGATCTCTACCTCTATCAGGCAACTAATCTTAGTTTTATTAAGTGCAGCCTCTAATTTAAGACGTGCTCAGCCCAACTATGCGCAATGATATTTGGTATTGTGTCACAGCAAAGCGCACTGCCAGCCTAGCGGTTTCTTAGCTCACTCTAGGCCCATCTGCTCACGACTATACAATAGAAGAGCGGAAGCCTTCATTCTCTAAATAGCGCCAAGATCGCTTCACATATACGCAATTGGTGCAAGAGATCTCCACAACAGTTGCCAGTTCGGAGATAGTTTGAAGCAACTGAGAGAGATTATTTATTTCCTGACTACCGTCCACCGCACCACTAATGAGTTGGCAGTTTGAAGCAACTGAGAGAGATTATTTATTTCCTGACTACCGTCCACCGCACCACTAATGAGTTGGCAGTTCTCTAAAAAGTCGTATTACTACATAGAATTCCATCTACTGCATTCTTCAACCTTCAGCTCCACTGCCCAAATTGAACAACTTGACACCATTTCTCCCTCGTCGGAACAACTGTTTTAAAAAAGCAGGGCTTCAGTGACCGACATACAGTACTCAGCCCGGACTTAAAACAAAGTTCGAAAGAAAGCTGTAGTATAGACAGTATCGTGAAGTTGGAGACATATTCAGCATAGCTTTCAAAAGCCAAGCATTCCGTCAGACAATCATTCCAAGGAATTGGCTGGTGATATCAGTGCCACAAGCCAGCAAATGTAGTTTTTGAACGGAGTATATCGGTGCCTTTTATTTCTTAGACTCATCACACTAAAACCGGTCACATTATCTAAAACCTAGTTATCTCAAATGAGTCTACTTAATCCGAAGAAATCAAAGCGCAATATTCGTCGTAGAACCCTATATACTGAAGGTTTATAAAGCTCCAAGGACCGTCGTTTCCCAACACCTTATTATTTTTTAGCGGAGATGAAGCAGATCACTTTACAGATTTCAATGCCTTAATTCTGACACAAAAACGATGCATAATTTCATGTCATAATTATCATCAGTAACCTCAAATGAATTGAAATCATGTTTGGATTGTAACTCATCAGCTTCGAGCGTAATTTTGTTGAACAGTGTAATAAATGCCCACCCACAAAATTCTGTCTACAAAATTGTATAGCACATTATTTTTCTATTATTTCATAATTAATACATATTGCCAACTTATGTTGTATGTCGAACACACCTCAATAACTTTAGTAACATCAAATGTTATTAAGAAGGGGCGGGGCGTTTACGCAATATTTCTTAAGCTTTTCGCTTTGATACTATTCACTTTAACAAATACGGGATTTAGTCTATAAACGAGTCCACATAAGTATGCGTGCGTGTGTGAAACCATGTATCTATGAATATATGTAGTTCGAATGGGCAAAAGACACGCACTGAGATTAATTAATTTGCAAGTACTAACCCAGTGCGAAAACGGAGAATGCATTACATTTTTCTTATAAAAGAATACCCATGAAGTCACCGCAAGAAAAATTAGTAACAAGGTAACGCAGAGAGAGATGTAGGACAAAGCTTTAAAGCGATTCGTTTGTCTATTCCCGCCACTATACATTGGCGTATGAGCGGAAAGCTGCATGAACTTCACGTTAGTGACATAAATTACCGTCTGCATTACCCATAATGCATGAAAAGAAGCGCCACAAGCGATACATAAACAGAAATTCTTTAAAAAGCTACGATACATTAACCGTTAATTTGCTTTAGGCGCACACTCTTTGCAATAATTTCCATGCATTCTATACTAATTGTATAAAAATGGGTTAACGAAAAATGTTTGTAACGCGCAAACTCAAAATGTACTGAAGCGAACTGTTAAATTTGATAAGTAATTAGTAATCAATTAATTAATTGACGGCTTTTTTAATTGTTAATGATTATTTTAAATGTTTCGTAAGAAAAGCGATTAATAATTAATTACGATTAGAAAAAAAAAGAAATAATCAAAAAAGGTGTTTTGATTACTTTTGTGAGGTGGGTTACATCGAAGGCTGGGGTAATGCTCAGCCTATCCAGAGTCGAGTAGAGGTCCCACTTACTTTGCTAATAAGAACACGGTGATTTGATGGTGTTATTTCAGTCGGGCACACACACACACACAGGGGTATCTAGTCCGGTACGATGAACAGGATGGGTCAGTAGCGACGTATAACGTGGCTGGTAGGGTGGATCGGTGCTAATCCCGGATGGCGGGTTGGTGGATCGGTATTAATTACCGATGACGTGTTGGTTGATCGGTATGAATCACCGATGACGGGTTGTGGATCGGTGCCAGGTTACCAATGACCGGTGGAACGGTGCAAGTCACCAACGACGGGTTGGTGGTTACCGATGACGGTGGATCGGTGCAAGTCACCAACGACGGGTTGGTGGATGCCGGTGAATCGGTGCCAGGTTACCAATGACGGTGGAACGGTGCAAGTCACCAACGACGGTTAGTGGATCAGTGCCAGGTTACCGATGAGTTGCCGGTTAGTATCAGGCGATGGCCCGTGAGTACACACCGATAAATGTATTTAGTGGTCCCGAAGGACGCACCACTGGTCTTGGGAGCGCAGGTGCAACCGTTAGGGTGCTTCTCTACGTCCCGCTGACGCAACCAAAACGTTGATCGATAGCGCAGGGTTGTGTAGGGTAAGGGTGGAAGCTTCTCACGATATGTTGTGGTACTTGCCGTTTCACTTACCGAAACCACACCGTCGACAATTACTGAAGCGCGAATAATCTTCTTATACATAAGGTGGGATGAACTAATTGCGAATTACAGGTGCGCATAAGCATTTGATTCGCATGAACGAAATCATGTTAAGCGCTCACTTGCTTTGTGCTTTGCTTGCCTTTTCATTCGCAGTGGGCGCGTGTGTGGTAGTAAGGTAGAGTGTAGGTGTGAAGTATTGTAATGATACTTCAAGCGGCATTACACTTTTGATTATTTTTTTAGATTATTATACCTTTCGTGAACATGAAATGGTATTATAACTTTGGTCCGATGTTTGTAAGTATGACAAGAAGAAGAGATAGACCCACCAATAAGTATACCGAACTGATCAGGGCAATGAGCTGAGTCGATTTAGCCATGTCCGTCTCTCCGTCTCTCCGTCTGTCCGAATGTCTGTTTGTACGCAAACTAGTCCCTCAGTTTTTGAGATGTCTTGATGATATTTGGTATAGAGCCGCCATTTTGCACGAGATTAATTATTCTTCGGAATCAGCAGGATCGGAGCAACACAACGCATAGCTCCCATACAATCCAATGTTTCGATAAATGGGTTTTATGCTTTAACTTTTGCAATTAAAAAGCTTGGAACGTAAAACTTTGCACGTTTGGTACTTGTTATACATATAATGTATGTAGTGAAAATCAGCCAGATCGGACCAACATAACAAATAGCTCCCATACAATCGATACTTTCGATAAATGGGTTTTGGGCTATGTATCTTTAAATTAACAGTTATGCAGAGTTTGTACTAGTTGTGAGTAAGGAGCGGTCAAATAACGGCCAAGGGCTGTTATTTCAGTGTAACCCTGTCCAATCTGGGGCAGAGCGAAGCACTGTTAACAACAACAACAACAACAGCGGTCACTTAAAACCGTGATGCGTATTCATGAAAGGTATAAAGTCTTCGGCACAGTCGAAGACAGCCCTTTCCTTACTTGTTTTCGATTATTTTTGCTTTTTTTTATTTTTTTTAATAAAAAAAAAACCATGATTTTTTTGGTTATTTTTTTACTTAATTTCAAAATAATCATTAAAAATTGAAAGTAATGTAATCATTCATTAAATAAATTGTCAACAAAATAATTAATCAAACTGGTAATCACTACGATTAGTAATCATTATTCAACAGATCTGATCTGCATTAATGTTTTTTGAGAACAAATGCTTTATGAAACTTGCTGCAGTTTCTATGTTTCCTATTTAACGAAATCAAACCATTTATTGCAGTATAAGACTTTTAAACAACTTAAATAATGCAATCATAAGAAAAACACAATATTTTTGTATATAAAAGTGAGCGTGCCCTGCAAGAAACGATGCAATATTAGAGTACTCTCAGGAAATAATTTTTCATATAAAAAAGGTCGGCCAATTTACATGCCGATGGCTTAGGAGAGGATCACCTATTAAATATCATAGCGGTAAATTTTGTTTTCTCTGAGCACTTTATCCGAGGAAGAATAGTCCAAAAATATTGTAACCATAGCGAAAGAGGGATTACGTGTACAAATAAGGACCACCTACTATCTCCCTCGCTTTGGTGTGGAATACTCGGTGGAGTAATTTTTTGGTCTAAGCCAATATGTTCAATAACAAATTTATGGTTTTATGAAGAAATCCTTTAGAGATATCAAAAACCAAATCACAACTATCTAGATCTTTTGCACATAGACCAAGTATGTGACAGTCGACGGAGCGTGTAAGTCTAGGTATTAGTCACCTCTTCTGACAGGCATACCTACTTCCGCGGGTTGCAAGATTGCAAATATTTGCAAGTCAGTGAACTGGCTATTGATTCGAAATCAGCGTTCATCTACAGACCGGATTTAAATAATAGATTCTCCCTCTTCTTTCGATTGGCTGAATGAAATATATGTTAGCCTCCGCCAGCAATCAATGCGCTGCTGAGTAGTAGTCATCCAGGCATTTAAATCAAAATATAACAAGTAAGGAAGTCTAAGTTCGGTTTCAAACTTTTATGTGTGGGCGGTGCCACGCCCGTTTCCAAAAATTTAATAGAAATTTTTAATAAGATCATCAGGTCATTGTAACTACCAAATTCCAGCACTATCTGCGTTAGTACAAAAGTGGGCGTGGTCTTAAACCGATTTTGTGGTGCCAAGACCACTTTCCAAAATTTTTGCGAAAATCGCATAAAGAATAATAAAATTGAAGTAACTCCCAAATTATGTCATTTAACCTGTATTAGTCAATGAGATATGGGCAGTTCAGTATTGCTACCTCGGTTTCAGACAAAGCAGGCGTGGTCGAAAAACGATTTCGCTTATTTTTTATGGGTGCATGGATCACAAGCATAGTATACCTATAACACAATTCTGTTGCTCTAGCATAAACGGTTCCTAAGTTATTAACAGTCGTAGTTCAAACATTTTTTCACTCATATGTGGGCGGCGCCATTTCCCTTTTCTAAAAACTTGGTAAAATTGTCAGGAGGCCGACCAACTTAATAAATTTTCCAAGCTTCATTATTGTAGCTGCTTTTGTTATTGAACTATCTCATTTTAAACGTTTTTCGAAATTTTCGATATCGAAAAAAGGGGCGTGGTTATGGTTCTAATTCACCCATTTTAAGAACCAACCTACCTTGGACAGAAAGCAATCTGTGTGGCAAATTTTATTCAAATATGTAAATCTGTACTACAGTTATCGTGTCCACGGACGGACGGACATGTCTTAATGGATTCCTCTGTTCATTCTAAGAACTTTGATATACGGAACTCTATATCTATCTCCATTATTTTGTACCGTTACAAACCACCGTTATATGACCAAAACTATAATATCCGGTGTAGTAGTAGACGCTGGCTGGGACGGTTGCATTGGTAAGACTTCCCTTCTAGATCGGAGTACAACAATTCACCAAAATGCTTATCGCTCTGGTATTATCTTACAGTCACGCTATAACACTCTTCATCGAGTATAAAGCTTTCGGCATGGGAAAACACTTTAATATCCTTGCTTGTTTTAATTTCATTTCCCACCCAAATAACAAAGTAAGTCGGGTATTTGCTAGTACCTTCGATTTTTTTTTCTCTTGGGTAAGTATAAGTATATTGCATGCATGCACGTTTCCACATTTTATAAACGTGTTCTTGTCGCTAAAAGTTTTATTAGTGAGAATTTTTTTCATTTCCTCTTGCACACCCAACTGTTTTTACAAATAATTTACAAAATTTAAAAAAAATGGTTGGACTTTTTCAGAAGCTTGTGGATATATGAGCACTGCTCCTCAAATTTCAGGCAAATAAATATTTATTGGAGAAATAGAGCAACGCATATATATCTCCTAACTTGACATTTGATTTATTATTAATGAATGATGAAACTTGGAAGTACTGATTTTATGCAACACTATTTGATAGTAGCTTATAATGCTGATGGAATTCCCAAGCACCTGTCTGTTTCAATAGGGTTGGACCCGCGTGAAGTTGGTGTTAGAAGAGTCTGCTCCATAGAGCAAGTGAACAGATGATTGGTATGATAAAAGGACACACCACATGCCGACCAAATATTCGACATGTCGATGCTATGTCTGGATAGGAAAGAGTTTTATCAGTTACAGTAAGCAGATCGCAGTTGGACCAGTATTACTTTTGTCTCTCCCGGAAGTTTGGGTTCCTTTTCGCCAGCAGATGGTGCTTGTGCCTGAATGACGGCAGTCAGAGGGTGGAAGCTGTGCATGCTGTTGAGTGCCTGCAAGCCCCTCTTTGGATCAAACGGCAATGGTGTATGATCCGTATCTCACCATAGCGCTTACCGAGTTTATCCTATTTACCAGGAAAGTAGATATTCTTCCCCTAGTTATTATATAATCTACTAAACTTTTATACTATACATGAAACCTGTGATTTTGTTAGCATTAATCCGCTTTGGTACAATTGTCAGAAATATCCCTTAAATACGTACCAGATTAAAATATAATCCACTAATGCGGAAAAAGGATTTCCCTTAGTGACTTTGGAATGCGTTACTTTAGCAACGAAACCAATTAAGCAAGTAGTCGTAACACATTGTGCGTATGTGCATTAGACTGACCACAAATAATTAAAGTATTTTATTTTTAAGGTTCACAGCGAGCATTGCTTTCCAGTTTAGCTTGGAGTTTTTAAGTTCAAGTGATATTTCCCTTTTCGAAAATGAAATAAGCAGCAGTATATTTTGACTTCAAAATGTTGAATTTATTTTGTGCTATGACTTTAATCGTACAGCAAACCCGGAATTGCAATTCCAGATTTTCATTTCATGTTTTGAAATGCATAAAATTAAATTTTTTTTCCATTCTATTTTATTGTATGAGCTAAACCGTATAAATTTTAAAAGGATATACAATTTAATTAGGGATATCCAAAATTAATCGCGCATGCCTTAACTTGATTAATCGTGAATCAGCGGATGATTTACCAATTAATCTCATTTCAATTAATTTTAATTATAATCTGATTAGTTGGAACAGTTTGGCTCCTTCAGTAAACGTTTCTTTTTTGTTAAGGAAAGTTATGATCAAGGCTTCTCTGATTTTAATTTTTTTTAAGTCAAGAAGAAGTCTCGGAGTCTAGCTTAACAGAACCCGATTAATCGTTAGCTTTGACTAATCTAAAGAATTATAAATTAAAAGTTTGTTGATTCGCCTGTTCATACATTTCTTTGCTGAATACGTGTTTTGTTATAAAATGAAAATATGTAGTTAAAACTAATGCTATTTAATTTCCTTTCATTGGGAAATAAATTCCGTGAGTGTTATTGCACTGCTATCTTTAAATTTTGCCAGACTGGACGGTGAGACGATAAATCTCTCCTTTGATGCCAAATATCTTGGCATAATTTTCGATGGGAGACTAAGTTGTAGAAGGAATATCTTAGCTTTCGTGAAGAACTAGGGACTATCACCGTACATAATTCAAGGTATGTACAACACAGTCATTTGGCCGGTGCTAACGTATAGAGTTTTAGTCTGGTGGAAGGCGCTATATAAAAAGAGAAATCAAGTGAAAGCTGGGAAAAATACAAAGACTAGCATGCATGGGTATATGAGACGCGGTAAGCAGCGCACCTCAGGAAACACTAAAAGTCATCTTCCACCTGGTGCAGCTGCAAGTGTTCGTTCAGGGTATCGCCGCAAAAGGAAGCTCTCAGACCGGGGGAATCTAGCATTTGGAACAGGGGCATAACTAAAATAATGGCCGAAACGAACTATGATTACGTTAGTTATTGACTTCGTAGAGTATCCCTCGAGGGAGGACAGATTGCCATTTACACGGACGGCTTCAAAATGGAAAATGGAACGTGGGCTGGGATACACTCTAAAGATTTGCAAGACAAGAAGTCATATCCACTGCTTGACTAGTACAGTGTCTTCCAAGCGAAAATCTATGCCTTCGAAAGCAATCTTTGTTTCAAGCCAAGCTGCTTTTAAGGCGTAAAAACCGGACGAGAAAAAATCTGGTATGGTTCCAAGGTGCTGAACCTTCCTAACATTTCTCTCTCCTAGGTCCATGGACACAGCGGTAGTGCTGGAAACGAAATAGCGAATGAGATAGCTAGGAAGGAGTCCAGAACGGACATACACAAGCCAGATAACTCCGAGCGAACTTCATTTGGAAATCTGTAAAGGAGAATCTATGAGCATTCTTTTAAGACAACGAATTTGCTATGGACCAACCGGGATGATTTCGAAGTCTCAAGGTCCATATGGCCATGTTTAGAGAAAAAACGCCTAGCTACCTGATCCAACTTAATAAATCTGCTGATAGGGTACTTACAGATGTCATCACACGACATTGTGTTACCACCAATGCTTCGACGATGGCATATGAAAACAAGTTCCCTATGTAGAAGCTGTCAGGATGGGATGGAAGAGGAGTCCATTCATCACTTTCTCAGGTTTCTGGGATAAAGATTTTCCGACAGTCTGGCAGAGGTAAGGGAATTTAATCTTGCTCTCCTTCTGTAATTCATATGGGAGATTAAGTGGTTTAGAAAGGATTAAGTGGGTAATACCTGGGTGGATGAATATGCCGCACCCGGCGCGCAATGAGAGCATTCACAATGGACATAAGTATTTCCTAATGGAAGCTTGGGATAGTTTTAAAAGTTAATTAAATCTATTTTCCCAAAAGTATCTGTTACACATGAATTCCATGCTGTAATCCTACTTTTCTAAAACATTATCAAAAAAATTTAATAATTTGAAGACTTTTATTGGATGCTTGGTAAATGCTGGCGATGAATTCCAAGAAGTTCACTAACCATACCCTAATATAAAATTGTGCGAAATAAAAGAAGAAGAAGCAAATCTGCTCATTATTCCGTTGATTTATTAAGTGCAGGTGAAAGCAGATAATAAGCGATGATAACTTATTTTGACTTAATATGACGGAAAGTGTAAAACGTACACCAGAGGAATCCCTTGAACAATAAAACTTAAGCACGTTTCGTATGAGGAAAGCATTTTGTTGAATGTGCGCTTCACAAATTCACGAGCTTACGGTTTGTATAACTAAATAACTAGCTCAGCCACTATTTTGATACATGTGAGTTGTTGGAGAAGTGAGTTCGATTGTTTCAAAAGCATTATACTCTTGCATAAATGATTAGCATTAATTATGTCCGATTTTTTTCGTAAGCACTTAGCGACTTATAAAAAAACAATAACAAAATGAGAGATATTAATTAAAATTAGAAATTTCCTTACTTATATATAATTATAATTTATTTTGCTAGCTTTTTTTTGTTGAGCTCAAATAAAACAACATTTTTTTTATTCAGAAAACATTTTGTCTAGCAACGAAATGACGAAAAAAAAAACACAAAACGGGGAATACTCGGTAGTAGATATCTCTACACGGAAATTCTCTGAACTGGTGTGCCTCGAGTGCATTCGGAGCCATTACTAGTTCGTCAGCAATACCTTTCACCTGCGATCAACTGTGGAATTCTTTTTATTATTTTTCTATTTCCAAATAATATCTTGAATCTAACATATTTTCTTATCAAAGTAATTCGTTTAACAATAGTTTGAATTCAAATTTGGTTAGTGAAAAACCAATATCCTCAGAGTTTGAGAGTAAAATATATTTATATACTTAAATGAAATTTTAGTGTGTAAATTTTAGCGTGTTTATGTAAAATATGAAAACACAATCCATAGATACAATCCATTTGTATTACACGAGTCTATAACGTTGTCAATGTCTGACTGTAGCCTGTCAGAATCTGATTGACACGAGTTTGTTTTCAAAAGTCGGAGTACATGAAATAATCTTGAATGTCATTAATAAAAATCAAGGACCGCAAATAATGATTATTTTTATTTTTTACTCATAATGGGTATTACTTTATCTTTCATAATAAAACTCAAAGCATCATATATCCTGAACTATCTGGAATTTCGGTTTAAAAACTTGAACTAACAAACTTCTTACTCTAAAGTTCTTGATCCTATAGAAACATTTTTGAAAACTCTAAATTAAATGAAGAAAAGAATTTTTTTTTTTTAAATGGGTATTTATGATATTGGAATGAAGGCACGATTATTTTCATACCCATTTTTAACCATTTATAGTAGAATTTTTAATAAGTGATCTTTGGCTTCACCCACTTCAGAGCAAGAGGGATGTTCGTTCAAATTTTTAAGGTGACATTTTCCATAGTTCAGGATATATGATGCTTTGCGTTTTATTATGAAAAATTAAATAGTACTAAAGAATGAGTAAGAAAAAAAAATAGTCAGCATTTGCGGCCCCTGATAAAAATTACAACTAAGATAGGTTCCGGCACGCTAACTTGGGGTACACCAGAGCTTGCAGCGATAAGAAAAACGACGGCCTACCGGATGAAAATTCTCTAACCAGTGCAGTGTCCTACTGTTAAAAATTAAAATTAAAATTAAAAATTAAATAAAATATTAGAGCAAATAAATCCAAAACCATTGCCTTTAGAAATTTTTGTCTGTCTATCTATGTGTTTGTACGCGCATTACTAAAAATCTACTGCATAGGATTTATTGCAATTTCCTGGAAAGTATTGCTATGTGTCTAAAGTTCAGGAACCCTTTGACCAAAGACAAGTAATGGCCGTTGTAAACAGTTGTGACAATAGGATAAATTTTTTACATATTTATTAAAATTGTAGCAGACTGATTTCTTTCTCTTACAAATGTTATTTCAAAGTTCATATCGCACACTAAATTAAAAACAGTCAAAACTCAAAAAATATAAAATGTTCAGAAGCTTTCAGATTTAAAGTTTTTATTAGCATAGAGAAGAATAAATTAAAGACAACTGACATAGTTTTTCTTTTAGATCGGAAGCTTGTGAGTTATATTCATATAGCGCCAGATTATGTTTTAATTGCCATGCATTATCGAAATAACCACTGGCTGGTAATCTCTAATTCCATTTTACACTCTGGACCAGTGTATTCTATAAAATTGAGTAATAAAAAAGCAACAAGTTTGTACAAAATTTCAGTTCACTTTCTCAATTTACGTAAACACACTATCAATGGACTTAACAGCTAAGTGTATGAGCAACAATACCAATTGATTTGAAAATACCAAACAATAACAATGTGCACTACAGCAACAAAGAAAGTAACAGGTTGATGATTTAAAACATTTTACAATACACTTAAGTGTATTTTCGTGAAAAGTGCCCACATAGGAAAGCAACGCATACTAAGTGACCCACTAGGAAATTTGATTATGCATGACTTTAACAAACCAAGACGGTAAAATGCTAAGTTTTAACTTGGTACCATACGCTTAAACGTAAACATTTTTATACTCAATTGAGCATAGCTCACACTGTTAGCTCTGAAAGAATAACTATAGACATATATTATATAGATATTGATTAAATTGATTAAGTCATTCCCGTCTGTTCGTCTCTAAACACGATTACTTGACCAAGTTTTAAACTATCTAAATCAAATTTGGTTTGCAAGTTCCTTGGAACTCATCTTCCATCGCTATTTTATGTGGGGGAAAGGGGAAATCAGGTAAAAGCCACTCGCACTTTTAATATCTAATATTTTGGAAACCTACCTCACTACTTAGTAGCCTCGCCACGACACAAAAGGTGAAGCAAAAAAGGCAAGGAAAGCTGCACGTTGAGAAGTTGCAATCGCAATAGACCGCCAATGACTTTGCAGGCAGATCGTCTTTCACATCTGCACTCGGAAAGTGCAAGTCAACCTAGCGAAATGCATGAACAGTGGGAGTATATCAATAGGGCACTGCGTACCTGCGTAATCGGATACCGGCCGAAAGAAGAAATACCTGGTACGGTGAAGAAATAACGGTTGCAAGCACAGGAATGGCGCTGCCTATGGGGACAGCCTGAGAGCGAATGGAACGAAGAGTGTGTGGGAACGCTATAACAAGTTGAAGAGTGAAGCAAGTCTGCTTTTAAGGACAACAACAGAGAGGCAGAAAAGGATGCGCGAAAAGATCTTTGGAGTACCAGAACACATACAATTGTGTATAACAAACAATTAAATCCTATATTGAGGCCCATCTTTTTGTTGATGAGTGCCCAAAATACATGACACTTGGTTTCTCTATTTGCTGCAAAAAATTCTGTGCTTGGCAGCCTTTACCTTATATGTGAGAAGCTTAAACCAAAATTTAAAAAATAGACTTAGGATGCATGTAGCCATTGTTCGAAAGTGAAGAGGTTAGTTGGTGGCAGAGTTGCAATAAAATAGTAACAGATTTTACAAAAATGAATCACCGATTGGAAGGTGGAGTTTTCAGGAAGTAGTAGATACCGTACTTCAAGCATAGTCTTTTTATTCACACTTTTCTAATCGTCCAGCGTAGACGAAATCGCTAATATTTCTTTGGACAACTTCTGAAAAAAGTTCTACAATTTTCAAGTTAAGTTTGTTTCGCAGAAATGACAAAATCTTTAATTAAGGAAAATATATAGTTGAGCTTTTGTGTTGGAAGTCCCAACACTGCAAGCGTTTGATTTCTCATTTGGTACTAGCTACAAATTGGAGCTCTAAATTGCTACCACGCCACTTTTGAACATAAATGGTGAATTATCCAACTGGGGCTACGAAGCTTTTCAATTCTTTTTGTTGTTGAGCATTTAATTTTATATTGTAAGGGTGTTTTTTTTAGGGGTATAGAACTTCGAATTGAAATAAAATACAAGAAAATCGTTTTAAGGTCCATCAATTTGGCTTTATTGGAAGGATAATTTTATGCCATTAATGTTTAAATATGATTTCGGGCATGTGGCCGCCGCGGCTGGCTCGAATAAAGCCAATTCTACAGGTCCAATTTTCAACCACTTTTTCGAGCATATGGGGCCGTATGTCGGCAATAACGCCACGAATGTTGGCTTCCAATTCCCCTAACGTTTCTGGTTTGTTGGTGTAGACGAGCGACTTCACATATCCCCAAAGAAAATAATCCAATGGTGTCAAATCACACGACCTTGGTGGCCAATTGACAGGTCCATTCCGCGAAATTATGCGCTCATCGAATGTTTCCTTCAATAAATCGATTGTGACGTGCGCTGTGTGGCATGTAGCGCCGTCTTGTTGGAACCACAACTCATCCACATTCATGCCATCCAATTCGGGAACAAAATAGTCGGTTATCATGGCTCTATACCGGTCTCCATTAACGGTAGCTGCCTCTCCAGCATTATTGCGGAAGAAGTATGGCCCAATGACTCCACCAGCCCATAGAGCACACCAAACAGTCAGTTTTTGTGGATGTAATGGCGTTTCAAGGGTCTCATGTGGATTCTCTTCACTCCAAATGCGGCAATTTTGCTTGTTGACGTAGCCATTCAACCAAAAATGAGCCTCATCACTGAACAAAATTTTGCGATGAAAATCAGCATCGAAATCAATCTCATTTTCGGCCCATACACCAAAATCACGACGCATTGCATGGTCTCGCGGCTTTAATTCTTGCACAAGCTGGATCTTGTAAGGTCGCAAGCCAAGATCTTTGCGCAAAATCTTCCATAAAGTTGATGGACAAAGCTCCAATTGCTGTGCACGGTGGCGAATCGATTCATTCGGGTCCTCTTCAACACTTTGCTCTACAGCGGCAATTGTTTCTTCGGTGCGCACTGTTCGACGTCTCTGCGGATGCGTATTATCACATAGAGTAAACGTAGTGCGAAAACGATCCATGGTTAACCGAATTAATTGCTCTGATGGACGATTATGTCGACCATAAAATGGACGGAGCTCACGGTAAACTTCGCGAACTGAACCATTATTTTCGAAATAAATTTGCACGATTTGCAAGCGTTGTTCTTTTGTCAACCTGTTCATGATGAAATGGCAAACGAAACTGAACATAAATGACATTAGAGTTGCCAGATTTGACCACAAAATGCCAGTTTTATCTCTATTCGAAAAACAAACCTGTAAAAAAAACACCCTGCACATCTGTTGCTAGTTTCCTGCTTGTTGCTCTGCTGCACCTTTTACAACGATTCGCACATTTGCAGCATAAATAAGTTGGCGGTCTTTGTTACTCGTAGTTAGTTTAACTTTTCTATTTTAGAATTGCAACAACAAAAACGCAAATGACGCAAATACATAAATTTATGAAAAATATTTAAGGTGAGCTCGGTCGAGTTGGGAGAATTTTTCTAAAATTATTTCTCAAAAAAGTTGTTAGCAGCAAATTTGTGGAATTTTCAAATTAATTGCGAGAACTAAGAAAGCACTGCTTTTCAACAAGCTTTTTGGAGTAATGTGAAATTTTTCTGAGCGCACTTCGACTTTTTGCGCAACTAAAATACATACTAAGGTAGCGACTGAATGTGAGGTAGTTGTTAATTCTAAGAAATGATAGAAAGTTGTATCGATGCATGGGATACCATGTAATGGTATAATAACTCTGGGTCGACTCAACCATGCCCATCTATCCGTCCGCCTGATTGTTCGAAGGCAAACTAATCTAGACACGGCTAAAAAATTTGAGCCTAAGTTTAAAATTTTTTTGGGCTACATATATTTCCAAACCAAATTTGGTTTCTAATTTAAGTTGTACCAGTTTTCGGGAAAATGAGTGTGAAGAAAAGAGTTTCAATTTTAAGCCAGAAATCTTTAACAATTACAAAAATATAAAAAACATTTGTATCAGTTGGCAGGATTCGACCAACGCTCACCGCATCAGAGTCGGCTGTTGTTCTACCCACTGAGCTAAGGCGCATACAAAATTGTAATGAGAAAAATTCATTGACTTGAAAAAGCCTTCAGAAAATGAAAAGAAATTTTAAATATTTTAGACTTTTTTATTCAGTTCAGTTTTAAATCTAATTCGCAATAAATTCAAAATTGGTGTAGGTTATTTAACGTTTAAAAAATGGCTTAAACCGACAAATGGTTTAAAATTTAAGCTCAAAGCTATACAGATTCGAACCTAACTTATGTGCTATATTAAGAGTTTCCGCTCACCGGCCTACCTACTTCTTCATGCTTTTGTGATAGCATTTAATGACGTCCTTTTTACTATTAAATGTGTACCTTAGATATTATTTAGACTGCACTTTTTTATATTCCCTCAATGGATAATGCTATGAAATTTTATTCTTGTTTTCTTAATTTTTGCAAAGTTTTCAAAAAGATGCTTCCGACTAGCAGTTGATCTTTAGGGTATGTTCACTATATTTGGTACTGTGCCACAGCCTACTGCAGAATTAGAATTATTTCAGAGAGGCTAATAAATGCAATCTCATCAGCAACCTCGCAATGAACTTGCGCCTGACATGCGAAGAATTTATCTCTCGAATACCCCAGAATATTTCTTCTACCTCTATTCCTTTTGCTTTAATTCTGATTCTTAACCTACTTCTTAGCTTACCACTTGCTTTTCCACTTCCCACTTTTCCTTCTCCTTAATCTTTCTTATTCTCATTCTTTTTTTATTACTTCATTTCAACATACCACAATTAAGGTAATGGGTGCGAAGTCAGGGACCGCCTTTCCTTCTTACTTCTTGCCAATTTTACCTTATTTCCTCCTTTAATCCCTCTACTTCTCCATATTCCTACCCACGCAGTTGAGTACTCTTGATAATCCCCTTCCCTTTCTCTTCCCTTTCCCCTTCAACCGCACCTTCACCTTCCATTTAGTCTTTCTCATAATCACCCTTTTTCTTCTTTTCCGCTTTACTATTCCTCTCCTTCTAGTCACTTTCTACCTCACTTCCTCTTTTCTAAGTCTAAATACTACTCTCCTTGTACACCGTTCTACTCTTTCGCTGAGCATAAAAGAGAGCAATACGTGGTTTGCTGCTGCTCCAGAAAAACAAACGCTTGAATGACAATATAGAAATCGGCCTAGCAGTTTGATTGTTTTAACCTAACGAGTGAATTAGTACAAGGTGGCGCAAAAGTAAGCTCCCGCTGTTCAGCATATCGGTTGTGGCACGTACAGTGTGTGCTGTTGCACGGTCTTGTTGGAACCACATGTTTTCCAATCCCAATTCATCAAGTTGCGGCAAAAAAAACTCGTTGATCATTGCTCTGTAACGCTCACCATTCACAGTAACCGTTTGGCCCCGACCGATTATTGGTCAAATAAATAGTCAGCAATATTCCGCGTTCTGGAGCAGTGTAGCGTAACATTGTTTATTAACGTGTATTTCGCATGTGTTTACTACACAAATGTCAAAACAGAACTGACTTTAGGGGCCAATCGCAAAATTTATAGCATTTTCTGATAGGAGGATTACTTTTGCGCCACCTTGTACTTTATTTTATACAAGAAACCAATTCCACGCTTCACTTCGTCTCAGAACTTATGCCTTCTAGACTGAGACCAATTTTTTCCAATATATCTCCGAAACCAGTTGAGATATGGAACTTAATAACATCGCTTATTGCAGCTCTGATTAGCACCTTTTGTTGGATACTAACACATTTTGGGTCATCCTGCTCCACATATTGCTCGATAACGCCGAAACCGGTCTGGTTAACGAAATGTGGCATATCTCAAATTTTGAGTTAGACATCAATCAATTCCTTTAAGAAGTTTTTGAGTGATATGTGCCCAAACATAAGGACAAAGAGACAAAAACTCTATTAACTTTTGTTCTGTGTTCAATTGGCTCAATAACCAGCCATGCTATAAATTTTTGCTGAATCGCTGCAATGTACAGATATCGACCTGTTACAATTTTATTATATGTAGATATGTAGAGAAGAGATATCTGTGGTCACATACAATAAAAAATAATCTACTTAAACAATGCTGGTATTGTATTCGACAATCGCAAATCTATTATAGCACACATTTTTATGGCTTTTGATTTTGGTTTTATGGACAAAAAAAATATATCTCAAACCACAATTTTCCCACTGAAGAAAAAAACGACTTTTAATGCTTACTGGCAAAGATATGCAGTCAGTTCTGTAGTTTTGAAATCGATGAAAAGGTGAAGTATTTCGATTCTGTTTTCATGGTTTAAGGATTTGATTTTTATGTACGAGGTGTGTTCAAAAAGTATCGCGAATTTTGAATTTTTGCTGGTTACGTACGAGGTGTGTTCAAAAAGTATCGCGAATTTTGTGTTTTTTCAAAAATTATTTATTTATTCATGAATATCTATTTTGTCCCCTTCAAAGTAATCCCCATGAGATATTATACACTTGTGCCAACGGTTTTTCCAATCTTCGAAGCACTTCAAAAAATCATTTTTTTGTATCTTGTTCAGCTCCTCCTTCGATGCCGTCTTTATCTCGTCAAGAGAAGCGTAACGTCAAGGGAACAAGAAAAAGTCACAGGGGGCCAGATCTGGGGAATACGGTGGCTGCGGCATCATTAGTGTGTTGTTTTTGGCCAAAAAGTCGCGCACAAGCAACGATGCGTGAGCAGGGGCGTTATCGTGGTGCAAAAGCCAATGTTTGTTCTTCCACAAATCCGGGCGTTTCTGGCGGATTGCTTCGCGCAAATTGCGCATAACTTGCAGGTAATATTCCTTATTGACCGTTCTTCCCTGTGGCAAGAACTCATGATGCACCACGCCCCTGCAATCGAAGAAAACTGTCAGCAAAACTTTCACATTCGACCGAACTTGGCGCGCTTTTTTCGGTCTTGGTTCGTGCGGCAGCTTCCATTGAGATGATTGAGCTGTGGTTTCCACGTCATAACCATAAACCCACGATTCGTCACCAGTTATGACCCTCTGGAGCAAATTTGGGTCGTCGCGGACAGAGTTTAACATCTCATTAGCAATGTTCATGCGATGCTGTTTTTGGTCACAATTGAGCAATTTTGGTACGAATTTCGCGTAAAAATCGAAGACGATCCAAAACACGTGCAAGCAAAGCACCTGTCAACAATTAACTGAACATTCAAAAAGGCCGAGCTTGTCGGCATAAGTGAGAGACATGAGTACCAACATAACGCCACAAAAAATTCGAAACTCGAATATACTCGTATGTCTGAAGCTCATCGACAACGAAGTCAATCTTCACACAAAGTGCTTGTCAGTTTGTTAGGCCTTCACCCATATTTTGAAGAGTGGTCGCATTGTTGGCATTGCGATCTTTGAAGGATTCGCTTTATTATTTATTAATGAAGCTCTCCGAACCGTCCAACTAGTCTAAATCGACGTTTTGTCTTTCCTTTGTTGTACTAGTTTTATTTCAGGCAGAAAATTATATTTGTAACCTCATACTTTTTCAGACAAGTTTAGAGTCTCACTACAGTTTATACTTATGTAAATACAATGTGTTAACGCAATTGGACAGTAATTTTACCTAGAATACTTCCTGATGCTATATTGGCAGTGTCCCAGTTTAGAAGACACCGCCGAAATCTGCTGCAAATCCGTCAGATGTGGTATAGAAAAATACCTGTCTGTGCCAGGGTTAAAAATCCAAAGCCGTAGTCTAACTTCCTTTTTTAAAAACAATCTTCAAAAAACCAAGTACATTCAAGAAACATGTAGGACTAAGTACGAACGAAATGTGCGCGTATAGCAAACAGTAACGCAATTGTTATTGTCATAGAAAAACTTAATTTTTACCACAATTTAATTATTTTGCCTTATACACGGCCAAACATACAAACATATGTACATACATATACCCATGTAGTGGCTAACAATTATGGTTTGGAAAGCTCGGTAAAGAGCATTTATTGAATTAAAGTACCTGTAGCGTAGCAGCTTTGCTAATTAATTTTTATTTGATAAATTTCATATCAAAACCGCAACCTCATTTTTAGAAATTGGATTTTCGGGCCTGCCAAGGTATCGAAATATTTGAAAAATTACGCTAATAGCTACTTTAAGCTGTGATTACTACGGAACGGTTCAACCAATTTCAAATATCTTTGTACCATTGCATTTTACACTGAAACCCTTTTGTTGATAAAAATTTAATTTCAAACTGGGAAAACACTTCAAAGGCCAAGCGTTTTATAAAAAAAAATTATTTTAGAAAGGTATGTTTAATATATACAGGGTGGCGCAAAAGTAATCCTCCTATCAGAAAATGCTACAAATTTTGCGATTGGCCCCTAAAGTCAGTTCTGTTTTGACATTTGTGTAGTAAACACATGCGAAATACACGTTAATAAACAATGTTACGCTACACTGCTCCAGAACGCGGAATATTGCTGACTATTTATTTGACCAATAATCGGTCGGGGCCAAACGGTTACTGTGAATGGTGAGCGTTACAGAGCAATGATCAACGAGTTTTTTTTGCCGCAACTTGATGAATTGGGATTGGAAAACATGTGGTTCCAACAAGACCGTGCAACAGCACACCCTGCACGTGCCACAACCGATATGCTGAACATCGGAAGCTTACTTTTGCGCCACTTTGTATAACATATGCAATTTGGACGAAAAAATAGCCGATAGGTGGCGCAAGGATCGAGAAATACGGAAAATTGTTTTAAAATTTGGTATTTTGCGATTGATTTTTAGGTAACATCCCGGTAAGCTATAGTATTGAAACCTGTCACATGGATCAACAATGAAATACCATGCAATACCTTGTACACAAAATTCGGCTAGTTGGCGCGCTTATCAAGAATACTGAAAATCACCCAAAAACTGGAGGAAATCTTGCGATCGATTTCTAAGAAACTTCTCCGTGAGCTAAAATCTCAAAACTTATCAAATGGTTCGGAGCCCAGTGACAATGCAATATTTCACCAAAAAAACAAATCGGTAAGAGCCGCACGGATCTACATATTTTGAAAATTCGCTTGAAATGGAGAATATTGCGATCGATTTTTAACTAACGTACTCTTGACTTGTGGACTTTAAACTTACCACATTGTTGAGGCCGCTTTGAAAATATAATTTTTAGAAATCAAAATTCCTCTAGGTGGCACGCTTAACGTGATAACGTAAAATCGCTGAAAATGTTGGGAATCTGGCGATCGATTTTTAAGAAACTTCGCGGTAAGCTAGGGACTTGAAACTGAGCGCATGCTTCAGAACCGGGTGACAATGCAATATTTGATGAAGAAATTTTCGGCAGGTGGCGCACGGACCTACCAATTTCACAAGTTAATTTGAATTAGGAAATTTTGTGATAGATTTTAACTAACTTCCTCTTGTCCTAGCTACTTGAAACTTAGCACATAGTTTTTGGATGCCAAAATTCCGCTTGGTGGCGCGCTTTTCTTGATAACTGAAAAATTAAGGGGAAGTCTTGCTATCGGGTTTAACCTAATTTCTAGGCACTATGACAGTAAAGTTTGCTGGAAATAAAATTCCGCAAGGTGGTGCGCTGATCGCGATAGGTGGAAACTCAGGAGATCTTGCCATCGATTTTTGAGTTACTACCAGGTGAGCTATAGACTTTAAACTTAACATATGTCCATCCATATTAGAGAAAATATTCAAAAATAACTGTTATGAGAGTAGCATTGAGCCAACTGTGCTGCTGTGTTACTCGCCCGTACTATATTGCTGTAAAATATGTACAAATGCACCTAAAACTAAAATAATAACAATTTCTTTTTTGGAGATAGCACTAAAAATTAGTAAAGGATTAAGGGTTAGGTTAGGTTAGGTTAGGTGGTAGCTGTCCCACTAGGAGGGCAGCTCACTTGGACACTTATAAGGTCCGTTGTGATACTACATTTTAAACTAACTTAAGATTGCTTAGCAAATCGCTGCGTAGCGACAATAAAACTCCGGATTTGGCACACATAGGTCTTCGGCACGTCTTCCGGAGACCTAAGAACATCCGAACCGAGATACTTGCGCCTGGTCCTAGCAAACGCTGGACAACTTAGCATGAAATGATTTGATGATTCCACCTCGTCATCCTCCATGCAGCTCGGGTTATCAAGTATATTCAACCGCACCGCAAGGACCCCCATCGGACAGTGGCCAGTCAACACCCCAATTAACATGGACAGATGTAAGTTGGAGAACCCTAGTACTTCCATCGAACGCCTGGAGTCAACCACCGGCCAGAAGGACTTCGACAGCTGACATGAGGTGGTGTCAGCCCAGCGTTTGCTTAGCTGATCCGAAGCCCACCTGCCCAGAAGCAACCTACAGGTGATAAGGGGAATACCCAGTGTTCTGGAGGCAGTCACATCTGTCTCACGAGTGCCCGCTCTGGGCAAGAGATCGGCATGGCAATTGCCGGGAATGTCACAGTGGCCTGACAACCAAATAATTTTTATTTTAAAGTAGTTGGAAGCAACCGCAAGCGATTCCAAACAGTCGCTCACTGTCTTCGAGCGAACGTTGCCTGCACTCAGCGCCCTAATTGCCGCTTGAATGCCGGAGTAGATGTTGAACTCCTTGACAGTAAATGCGCTGGGCAGCATCCCATCCACCGCATCCTTTATGGCGGTAACCTCCGCTTGGAAGACGCTACAATGTTCAGGTAGCCTAAATTTCGTGCTAATCCCAAGTTCCTGACAGTAAACACCCCCCCCAACACATCCATCCAGCCTTGACCCGTCCGTGAACAGATTCGCCGGAGCCTCCCCCCAGATAGGTTCTCCGCCTGTCCACTCGTCCCTTGCGGGTATGTAAGTCGAAAAACCCTTCTCCGGAGTAGAGGTCGGCGCACAGTAATCTGTTCTGTTTGTGATAAAATCAAAGCCCGAAAGTATATTGGAATGGCCATACTGCACAAGCCTATATCCAGCGTCTCGGAGCCTAATTGCAGCCTGAGCTGCGCCTATTTTTCCTACAAGGTCAACTGGGTGCATATTGAGCATAACATTCAATGCCAGGGTAGGAATGGTGCGCATGGCCACACTGATCCCAACCATGGCCATTCGCTGCACCGTGACCATCTTCTTCGTGAAGGATGCCGTGTCTAGTGCGCCCACCAGACTCTCTCTCTCTCTATGGCGCGATATGCAACAGGTATATCATCATAAACCTCCTAAGAGATTTTTGCGCCAAGCTTCTCTTCCAATTTGTGGTGTGCCGATTTGAATTTTCCCTACAAATTGGTGGGACCTACAGTTTTTTTCCGACTCCGAACGGCATCTACAAAGGAGACGAATTTTTGCTGAGAAGCCTGTCATGGCAGAAATACACTCGGAGAGTTTGCCAAACCACTGCCGAGGGGCGACCCCGTTTTGAAAAACTTTTTTCAAATCACTTTTGATGTTACCTGTACCAGGGCTCGAACCATGGACCTTCGGTGTGGTAGGCCGGCAACACTACCTTCACACCACGGCGGCCGCGACCACCCCACCAGACCAATACCCCATAAAATAGGATAGGTTTCAACACCATCTCGTACAACCAATAAACCATCCTTGGAGAGAGACCCCATCGTTTGCCAATAGCCACCCTGCAACAATACAAGGCGACCGAAGCTTTTCTAGCTCTGTCTTTTCAATTAATTTTACTTTATTTTATTTTGTTTTATTACATTTTATTTTATTTTATTTTATTTTATTTTATTTTAAGTTAGTTAATTTTTTTGCATTTCATTGCATAAGTAAGATTGCGCAAACAAAACCAATTAACTACCTTCTTTAGTTTTCACAAAAGGCAGTCGATTTTGTTGGCTCGTCTCAAACATACAGTAGATCTACTGCTATTGTTATAAACTCCGATTTCGTGCTTACATACTTCTTGTTGTTGTAATAATTATTATTGCTTTTTTCATGTATTTTACTCGCAGATTTCTGTTTTTGTGCAGTCGAAACACTTGTTGAGGTTTCGCTGAAAAAGAGCACACACAAAAAAGTGCCATCGAATCGTAGCCAACCACGAAGTGCTTGTTAAACAGTGGAAAGGCATATAATGAAAGTGATAAAAAAATAAATAAATAACTCCCAGCATGACAAGCTTGACTTTGAAATGTCATTTAAAACTTTTTTATTTCACATTTGCTATTGATTTTTTTCTGTTTTCCCTCACACTTTTTCTTATAAGCAGAATGTTACAAGTTGTTTGGAATTTCATGCTACTTTCTATTAAATTAATAATTAATTAAGCTTTTCCTTTTGTGAAGTGTGAAAGCTTTTAGAAAGCATATGACTGAATAAATATTCATAATTAGGTGGGTTTGTTGAGACTGCTAGCAGCGTTGAGCAATGTTCTTAAAAGAGGACTAACGCAGCTGATACCAACTCGATTACTCCCTCTTACTTAAAGAACTCGACAGTGTTTTTATTATGGAAAAACACTTCGCGATCCGAAATCCTGCGATGCAAAATTGCGTCTTGTATTTTTGGAAATTGTTTAGGTGGAGTTATACATGTGTTTTTACGGCGGAGTCGTTCTAATGACGGGGCGCGCTCGCACGTAATAGGGGTAGGAAAGAAAAAAGGCAACGAGTTAATAAATAAATAAACACCGGAGTTCAATGTAAATAATTACAATGGATAAGTGGTTTTTATTAAAGTAGAGGTTAAATTAGATATACGACAGTATTGTGAATTTAAAGTTATGGAATCTGTATAATTACCTGGGATGGCTGCTGGTGACTCTTGTACGCTCGATAAACAAGTGACCGAGCCCTTTCCTTAAATTTTGTTCTGTACCGCCGCCGAATGCTTACTTTCGTTAGGTTCGGAGGGGTAAGAGCTGTTATCAGTAAAAGAGATAAAACCAAGCGCACGGGCAGATACGTAAAGCTGCACAAATACGAGGGCCGACCGTGATATTTAGGCCGGTGGCCTAAACAACATGGTTCCATTTGTTAGATATTTGTTTCAAAATTTGAATTTTAACAAACAATTATGGACGACACTTAACATTTCGCTTCACGGGCTAATGGGCATTTCTAGTTGAAGTTCTATAAGGTATCTTCTCTAACCAGAACTCCTTGAAGTAGGGAAAAACATCTTAGGACTTGCAAATTCTCGATTTCAACCGCAGCGTAAACAAATTGTTGAATTCGTTTCCTTTAGATTTAAAAAGTACCCCAAATTCGTATGTGCCCAAGGGTCCCTGCATAGTTAAAGACGGCCCTGATCGAGATTTGAAAATCCTGAACTCTCATGATTATTGGTAGGGAAGGCTGAGTAATAAATTATTGATAACTTAGATTGTAAACTGAGTGACGAATAAACAAGGATGGATGATGAATAATGAAGTTAGAAAGACAAATGATGAATTATGAGTGTTGAAATATAAGTTATGAATGATGTTTAATGAACGATAAATGGTGAATGATGCATCGTTAGCAATTGATATTGAATCTGAAATGCTAATGATGATTTATAGATAGATAACTATATGCTATTGATATTATTATTTTTATTATTTTTATTTTTATTATTATTATTAATATTTTTATATTATTATTATTAAGCATTCATGACACGAGCTCAGGGTCAAGACTAATAATTTTTCACTTTTGAATTTTTATGAAAATTATTATTGTTTTAATTTTTTTTTTAATAATCATTTTTAATTAATTTTTAAAAGTTTTTTAATTGAATAGAGTAGGAAAAATGTTTAGAGACAACCGCCATAGCTTTTCTTATAGATCCATTTCGGAAGCTGCTAAGGTTCTTCATCAGAGAAATTTTGGCACGCATTGCTAACCATTAAGCTAACAATACGCTGGTTCTTCTTTACCATATGCATGAACCACTTCAGCCATTTGACAGTTAGTAGTGTGATCATGATGGATTTTTTGACAGATCTGTTTTATCAGTAGAAGTGCCTCACCGCGTGCTCTCGGTTTTGTTATTGCTTTTTTATTATTGTTATTACTATTAATATTAATATTATTTTTATTGTTATTATTATTATTATTATTATTATTATTATTATTATTATTATTATTATTATTACTATTATTATTATTATTATTATTTTTATTATTATTATTATTATTATTATTATTATTATTATTATTATCATAGTAGTAGTGCTTCGACTTGCTTAGCGGCGTATTCATTCATGGAATCGGACGTAATGTACCAAACAGGGTTATACTAATGATGATAGTCCTTTGCCAGATTTGAATCCGGTACGCTCCGGTATAAGCACTTTGCGTCACCGCCTGGCATAAGTGATTAAACGTAATCGCGAGTGATGCATGAAGAATTATGACTGTTAATTTATTAATGAATAACTGTAAATGATGAATGATGAATAATAATTAATAACCGATCGATGTTACATAATGCATTTTAAAGGAAAAGTGGTAGATGATCAATGATGAGAGCTCAATATTGAATGTTGACTAATTTTTAACTAATGGTGAAAAACAAGTGTATAACTATGAACGAATGATGAATAAACAAGGATAAAAAAGATATGATGAATTTTGAATGGGGAATCATGAGTAATGAATTATAAATAACGAATTCTGACTAAAGAGGAATCACATGAAATGTCTGCATTGCCTTTAATAAGATCCATCTGAAGTAACAGATTGGCAGGTAAAGAAAATAGTACTGTCTCGGTTATGAATAGACATAAGTTCGACATATAAAATCAGACCTCTAATTGGCAATCACATTCAAATTTGTCTCTCAGAACAAAATCCAAACCAGTTTGTCCGGCTTACTAAAAATAGTTCCGATATATATATCATCTCTCAAGTAGCTTTCAGTTAGCTCTTATATAACTAACATTTGTGTGCGACACTACCTAAACAGATAAAGACTTTTAATAAATAAATAGTTAAATAAATATTTTGCGCGATATATCTCCGAGTAGATTAAGTAAGATTAAGTAGAGAAGCTCGACCAATTTGTGGTGTGTTGCTTCTAAGCAGGATTCGATTTTTACTACAAACAATAACAAACATATATACTAATTTTATACTCCACTCCTTAAATAATATGTCTTTAAAAAGTGAAAAGGAATTGAAAGGGGTATTGATAAAATTTCTGCCATCCCTTATCTCCTGGTAATTGTATGTAGATATGTATATTATTTTAAGAATGTAGGTTCAACTTATTTTAACTTCTTACTCATTGATTTTTGACTTGAGATCTCTTCCAAAGGTAACATTTGTTGATGAACAAAGTTTTTAAAAGAACAACTAATTGCATTGTGTGTATGTATATGTATATTAGGGTGTATCCCCCGAAACCCTCAAAATATTTTACTACATACACTTTTTGAGAGCTCGAGGAAACAATTACCATCCGAAGGTCGATTTTGTCAGCTTTTCAACGGTTAGTCGATTAATGGCATTCGAAATTTTTCTAAGCAGCTCGTGCTGTTAAACTGTTAATGTATCAAACATTTCAGGTGATTTTGAATCACCCTAGTAGACGTCAATATTTGATAGAAAAGCACTTATGAACAGACTTTGAGTACTTACCACAATCTCTGTGGTACGTTCGCTTTTTGTTTTGTTTCGAGAACTTTTATATTTTGTGTAAATAACTGGGAAACTCTGTAAAAAGTTTGATGATATTAGCCAAACTACAGGTTAGTAAATAAACTACCATTTATGTACTTATAGAACATAGTTATATAACCATATATATATATACATATAAGTCAGTCAAATAATTTGTACATAAGTATATGTGTAAGGTGACATTGAAACAATAATTTTCAGCTATTTTGTTGATGTTGTCAAAGAGTTTAACTCTGTTGAGCCGACAAAGGCTTTGTTATTATAAACCAGCAACTGAAACGGTGCCGTTCTTAAAGTTGAGGAGACGAGGAAGATTTTACTTAAATCAGCTTTTTTTTCAGTCGAGGCATTCCCTTCTTCTGCTATCGCATTTGGATGTCGATTGCATAAAGCTTGAACAGCTTGTTGTTGAATTTCCTTGGCGCTTGGACAGTGTATAATCAGGGCCTTTCACATCACCGAAATTACCACAAATCTTTCGGAATACTTTCAATACGAATACTTTAAAGCCCATCCAGTCTTCTTTCGATACTGCGCCATACATCAGGGCAGACAGTCTAAAGTCAGTGCCAATTGTCTAAGCTTTATGGAAGGCGAGTAGTTTTTTTATACCTTTCATGAACATGAAATGGTATATTAACTTTGGTCCGATGTTTGTAACGTTTAGAAATATAAGAGATAGACCCACTATTAAGTATACCAAATTGATCAGGACGATGAACTGAGTTCATACGGCCATGCCCGTCTGTCCGTCCGTCTGTCCGTCCGTCCATCCGTCTGTTTGAACGCAAACTAGTCCCTCAATTTTTGAGATATCTCGATGAAATTTGGCACACGGATGTATTTTTGTATTATATTAAACATTTCTCGGATCCGGTATAATCGGGTCACTATAGCATATATCTCCCATACAACCGATCGTTCAAATAAGAGGGTTATGATTATTTCTCCCTCATTTTTAAAGACTAAATCTTGAAATTTTGTGAGATATTTGCTTATAGATGGTAAAAGATTTGGTAAAAAAAAATCACCAAGATCGCAGCTCTATATAGTATATATCCCATACAACCGATCGTTAAGATAAGAGGATTATGGCCATTTCTCCCTCATTTTAAAAGATTAAAACTTGAAACTTGGTGAGATATTTGCTTATAGATGGTAAAAGATTTGGTAAAGAAATCATCAAGATCGGAGCTCTATATAGTATATATCCCATACAACCGATCGTTCAGATAAGAGGATTATGGCCATTTATCCCACATTTTGGAAGATTAAAACTAAAAAAAAAAAAATTAAATGTATTGCTGACAAAGTTTTAGAAAACTTTAAACAATGCATATTTAAGTGTGCACGTATTCATGAAAAGTATAAAGCCTTCGGCACAGCCGAAGACAGCGCCGTCCTTACTTGTTTTAAGTTAATGTTTCCATATTATTTTATTATTTGTTCAGCGAATAGAAGCGGTGGTGTGGAGCACATGTTGCATATGGGGCAACCTTTGAGTAATGTATTATTTTGAATTATTAGTATTTTTTATTTGAGTTATTTGTTCTATACAGAAAGACTTGGGATTGCAAAATATAAACTATATCTCTGGAATATTTCAATAGCTGATTGCGAATTGCGTGCAATGCAAATGAAATAAACGGAAAAAAAGACTACAGCTTAGGTCGATTAAAGTGCTACCTACATATGGCTTAAATTGCACGCTTGGCTTGTCTGCAGCCTGCATGAGTTCCAACAACTCCTCGTCTTGGTTTTCGAAAAACTTGGTGGGTAGTCTGTCATTGCCAAGATACTGGCATCCGCAACTCATCATAGACTTCTTCAAAATTGAAAAAAAAAACAAAACAAATAAGGGGAAGTGGTAGCTCGTGGAACACTATAGTGTCTCCAGAGCATGTCTACTAGTCGCGCAACTTACTCCGAGTCTGCACGCCCAAACAAACCACACAGGGTGCGTTCTATTCAATAACAAAACAATCAAATTTCTATACTCCTACTGAAATATGGACAGAAAATTCCAAAATTATTGAATATGAAGTAGTTATAACAACTTATCAGTTACTATAAAATGTAAATTTCAGTTTACATAAGAGTTGTTAGTTGTAATTTTTAAAACAACTCTGAACGCGATTTTCTTCATTCCACTCTCTCGGCGTACTTTCATCCACTGCCTTCCACACCGATTCGCAAAAGAAGATGCCAAGCTAGTAAGGGTGAACAATTTGCGAGAGTCACAAAGTTGAGATTAAGAAACATACTCCCATTGCTCGGTTGCATTGTTAGGTCGACGATTGCTCTTAGAGAACAGCTGGGAGAATAGTGTGGAGAAGTTATCTCGTCATCAAACTCTCCTTCGGACCAATCTTTATTAGCTGTATAGAGGCGTGTGAGTATCTTTCCTGAAACAAGGTGATGGTCCGAATCGGTATTGGGGGGTTATAAGATACGAATATCCAGAATGCACTCGATCACGACATGATAACTTTGATATGATTGTTGTTGTTGTGGTAACGACAAAAACACTCCCCGAAGGTTTTGGCGAGTGTTGTCGAAGTAACAGTCCTTGACCGGATTTAACCCCGGTACGCTCCGGTACTCCTTTGCGGTACTGCCCGGCTGTCGTGGTAGCGATTTATTACCAGTGAAACCTTCTAGGTCATGTCACCCCTCCTTCCGTAAGGAAAGATAAGATGGGTAATGAGAGGCTTCATATCCGTAGATCAACCATCGAGTTGCACGTCATGTCACCTCTTACGAACGGTATGCCTACCTCGGGCATACTCTAAACCCCTAACCCGCAGAGGCTCCCTTTTGTTGAACGATCTCAATATATACTTTATATGGAACGAACCCCTTTGTACTCTTTTAAAGTTCACTTTATGAGGCTCTTTTAACTGAGGGGGAAAAATGCCTATATCTGATTCACATATTCATTTATCAGCTAGGTCGTTATTTCTATTTATTTAAGCTCTCTCAGTAGAAAAACAAAGCACGGATGTTGCTAGATCAACCTCAAGACTATGAGCTTTAAAATTAGAAAGAAAAAGTGGCCGAAAAATAATTCCATTAAGTTTTACTTAAAGAGCCCCATTCATTCTTAAGGATATTTTAAACAATTAGGATGACATGAACTAAGCTACGCAGCTACCGATATGAATTACCCCCAGTGTTATCTGCCACACTGCTTATTATTTTAACAATTTGTCAAGATGCGCCGTAGCTTAATCGAATTTTAGGGGAAAGTAAAATAAGTGGTTTTTTCTTTGCTAACATTAAAAAAATATATTTTAACGTTATTTTACATAAAAAACCACAAACACATATGTTTACACCCTCAATAATTGGAGGCCGTTGGTTGCTTTACTAAATGGATAAGGGAATTTTGACCCCTAACTATAAATTTTTAAAAGTGCATTGGATGGTTTGAGTACGCAGTCTTAGTGTATTTGCCAAAGCCCTCATCGAGAAAAGTTTTTCAACTTTGCGAACCGAATTATTAAGAATTTTTTATATTGTTTTTTGAATACCACTGATTTCTATAGCAGATCGGAATATACTTCTCGGCAGATAATTTTATAATAGCAGTAGTTTACTTTTTCACTCTTTCCTTTTTTATAAATTTTTCTTTTTTTTTTAATATATTTTTTAGGTTTCCTCAGGTCAATAGGTCATAGATAGTAATTGTTTCAAAATAATAATTATGTTTTTTATTCAAGGAAAACATTGAACAAGCAACGAACATATATAAGCTATAGTTATATTTCGACAACAACCACGATTTCGCGTTTTTAATTTTATTTCATACCCAAAAATATAATATGTAGATAATTTGTATGTCTAAAATATCTGTACATGCTACATTTTTATTGTATGTTTTGTTTAAATCTTGGCTCATTTTTTGTGTGGGTTTTTCATTGTTTTACTTTTTCACTTTTGAACTTAAAAACTTCAAAATTATACACAAATTTTTTTTTTTTTTTTTTCATTAGAGAGATTCAAATTTTTTTTTGGTATACAAGTCATTTGAGTACATTTTTTCGCTTGAAAGAAATTTTAATAAGTTTTCTTTTTACTCACGAAACTAGTAGTATCAAAAATTTTAATACTGGCTTATAACTTTGTTGGTTTGGCATTTTTTTCTATGGAATTTAAGATTTATTTTCCCGTAAAAAACAGTAAGCTTTATACAAAAATTTGCTTAGAAATATTCTCACAAATACGAGTAATTAATTTTTTTTTTTCAACATAATATATTTCTTTATGTAAAACACATTAGATAAACACCTGTAATTTCGTAATTTTTTTCTTACTGGAATTGGAACTTTTCTCCGCACGAAACCGTTTTATACTCATTTATACAATTGAAATTTTACAACTACCTCAATTTGCACAAAATTGAATACGAGGCATTTCTACTTCGCATAATTTCAGCGGACTTATTTTATCATAATTTTTCTTTTTTCTTCATTTTACACACATTCGCCCAACAATTGGCATCTTACTTCTTCTTCGACATTCACTTCTTTATTTGCAACTTTTGCACACCTGCAACGCATTTTCACACGCACTTACACATGCCATTTGCACATTCACGCTTATAAGATTTGGCACTTCAACACTTCTTGTGCTGCTGAAAAGTTAACACGCAAATAAAAAAAAAACACCGTCGGCAAACTAAGCTGCAGAGCCTTAAAATGCCACCATCACTAACACAGCACAGCGCGGGTACTCATCACCGTGTGCAGTAGATAACAGCAACACAGCAACGCAAATCCTCAATTCACGCAAAGAAGTTAACGGCTAAAAGCAAACAACACCGACACAGCCACAGCAAGCAATGTGTCCAAAATTTACACGCACGCACTACGCACACTCGCCGATTGTATTGCACACACTCACGCACGAAAAGAGCAGACCGTAACTCACATTGAAGTTCGTTGACAACTCGCAGCCGTTAGATGTGTGCTTTTGGTGCGTACTACGAGAACTGCTAAAATATACCGACGCTTATTGAAATGTAGCAAAGCAAATAACACGAGACAGCGTATAACAGTGCGGTTAACAGTGGTAAGCCAAATGTGCTGGTGTATGTGTGGCAATTCAAACAAAGAACAGAGACAGACATCCCCCCGCCCTGAAAATCAAATAACATGAAAGACGCACAATATTTTGGAATTCGCCGTATTTAATTATTAACTGCGTTATATATTGTGGTAATTTTATGTTTCATAGTTTGATGCACCAATTGGTTCGAAGGGTACACTGAAATGAATTGAAATGGATTGGCTTTTAAACTATTTTTTTTATTTTATATACCATCAATGCAGTTGAATGGTTTTCTACGGCCTGTATATTTTTAAAGTATTTATGACTATAACTAAGCTCAAAGCAAAGTATAATACTTTCTGATTATTACTTTTTAAGCGGCATTGCAAAGTTTTAATAGAAAGTGAAATTTTAAGATTTTTTTAATAGCTGGAAACTTTTTGTTGACGAAACGGAAATAAAAAGCTGCAGAAGAGGATTGTAGTTAAAATAGCAAATTGTAGCAGAATAAGATAGTGTTCAAATCATTTCGCAACTTTTTCAAGATTTTTTTGGGACCCTTTCGGGACTGTTTTCGTTACTTGTTCGGAAATGATAATTTTTTCGGGATTTTTTAAGGATCACTTCGGAGCTGATTTCTGGCCTTTTCAGGATAATTTTTGGGGTCTTTCTCGGGATCAATTCGGGTTTGATTTCGTGACCATTTCGATACATTCGGGATTGTTCAAAATCATTGGTATACTTTCCAGAACTACTACTTGATAGTCCAGAAATAGACCAGAAATTACACCATATTAAGATCCCGAAATGGTCTTGAAAACAATCCCAACTTGCATCCATTAAATAAAACTTTCAAATGATTTGTGGCACCGTGACTTGCTAGGATTTTTGATTAGTATACGCTACAATGGTCGCTAAGTGTGAAAGTGTTTAATCTGTTACAACATTCAAAACGAAGTTGGGCCGGCATGGATCTTGTCACCCTAGGCATTTCGCGCTCATCTTCAGTAACAGTTGGAGCTTGTGCCTGAATGACGGCATTCCCGGGGCGAGAGCTGACAAACGAGCTCCTGTTTCGCAGTATAATATCACTCCGATGTGATAGTGAAATCTTAGTAACACTTGCTGGTTCTAACTTTTCCCACAAACTTTCCAATTGGAATCATAGTACTACAAACTCTTGTTTTTATTTTTTGAAACTGCGATAACTCGCCAGGTGCAGTCTAGTTCGTTGACTAGCGCTCCATATTGTTAAATTATTACAAATTAATTTAGTAGCCATTTCGAAATCCTTCCACGATAAATTTAGGAATTGTTCAAAATCATTTTGAAACTTTTTCGGCATCCTTCCGGGATCACTTTTTGTTTGTTTTCAGGACCATATCCAGCCATGTAATAAGCTGCCGGCATATTATCTACCCCCATGCGGTAGTGAAATTCCTACAGCCCTCGCAGGGTCTTATATTCTCCACAATCGTTTGAACTTGAATCAAACTGGGGCAAAAATTTGAAACGTGACTCCTGTTTTTATTTTAAGAAACTGTCACAGCTCACCAGGTGTAGTCAAGTCCCTTGACTAGCGCTAAATATTGTTAAACTATTAGAAACCTTTGAACTATCATTAATCTCTTAGCTGCGATGTGTGCCTGAAAAATGCTTGAAATTTAGATCAGACATTTTACTGAAATTTTTACAAGGAGAACGGTATGTCTCCGAGGAAGTTTTAGAGGCAGCGTGGTTTATCCAGACATCAAGAGAACCACTAATATACTGCTATAGACGCAATCAGATTTAGACTGATTTCAGATCAAGTCAAAAGGTTTGGAAAGTGCAATACGCAGCTTAATATCAGAATATCTCCGTTAATCTAAGTGTTAGCTCAATTACAAATACGGCACGAAAGGCTAATTAATTTTTGTAAGTAAAGCGAATTCAAGCACTTAAAATCAGTGAGGGAAATAAATGAAAAATTAGTACGGGAAATTATACAAAATTTTCCACAAAAATATTTCCCAGCAAACAGAGAACTGTTCCTTAACCCTCTCTCAGCTTATCAACTAGTGTTGCTTGCACTGTTATCTTATCACTACGCAAGAGCTGACTTAACAGCTACATAGTACATACTACCTGTCGATTCGCAGTATAGTAGTTAATATGATATATGTATCTGTATATATATAACAGCGTAGGAGTACTGAAATAGTAACTGCATATACGCCACAATCATTATATAAAGGGTGTTTTTTTTAGGGGTATAGAACTTCGAATTGAAATAAAACACAAGAAAATCGTTTTAAGGTCCATCAATTTGGCTTTATTGGAAGGATAATTTTATGCCATTAATGTTTAAATATGATTTCGGGCATATGGCCGCCGCGGCTGGCTCGAATAAAGCCAATTCTACAGGTCCAATTTTCAACCACTTTTTCGAGCATATGGGGCCGTATGTTGGCAATAACGCCACGAATGTTGGCTTCCAATTCCCCTAACGTTTCTGGTTTGTTGGTGTAGACGAGCGACTTCACATATCCCCAAAGAAAATAATCCAATGGTGTCAAATCACACGACCTTGGTGGCCAATTGACAGGTCCATTCCGCGAAATTATGCGCTCATCGAATGTTTCCTTCAATAAATCGATTGTGACGTGCGCTGTGTGGCATGTAGCGCCGTCTTGTTGGAACCACAACTCATCCACATTCATGCCATCCAATTCGGGAACAAAATAGTCGGTTATCATGGCTCTATACCGGTCTCCATTAACGGTAGCTGCCTCTCCAGCATTATTGCGGAAGAAGTATGGCCCAATGACTCCACCAGCCCATAGAGCACACCAAACAGTCAGTTTTTGTGGATGTAATGGCGTTTCAAGGGTCTCATGTGGATTCTCTTCACTCCAAATGCGGCAATTTTGCTTGTTGACGTAGCCATTCAACCAAAAATGAGCCTCATCACTGAACAAAATTTTTGCGATGAAAATCAGCATCGAAATCAATCTCATTTTCGGCCCATACACCAAAATCACGACGCATTGCATGGTCTCGCGGCTTTAATTCTTGCACAAGCTGGATCTTGTAAGGTCGCAAGCCAAGATCTTTGCGCAAAATCTTCCATAAAGTTGATGGACAAAGCTCCAATTTCTGTGCACGGTGGCGAATCGATTCATTCGGGTCCTCTTCAACACTTTGCTCTACAGCGGCAATTGTTTCTTCGGTGCGCACTGTTCGACGTCTCTGCGGATGCGTATTATCACATAGAGTAAACGTAGTGCGAAAACGATCCATGGTTAACCGAATTAATTGCTCTGATGGCCGATTATGTCGACCATAAAATGGACGGAGCTCACGGTAAACTTCGCGAACTGAACCATTATTTTCGAAATAAATTTGCACGATTTGCAAGCGTTGTTCTTTTGTCAACCTGTTCATGATGAAATGGCAAACCAAACTGAACATAAATGACATTAGAGTTGCCAGATTTGACCACAAAATGCTAGTTTTATCTCTATTCAAAAACCAAACCTGTAAAAAAAACACCCTGTATATGATAACTGTTGCATATGTGAGATAGTCGTATGAGCAGCTGATTGCACAAACGGCGGAAGAGGTACGAGTATTGATGTGCCGGACAAAAGTTACATTGTACGACAATGAAAGTACACTTTTGGTGAGACAAACATAAAGTTCTAGGTTAATTGAAGCATGTAAAGACTGCATACTCAAAATTATTTTAAATCACATACTAAATCTGTAGCTAAGCATCGAAATCCGCTGATTCATTGGTGAAGACATAACTTTATTTCTGGTAACTTAGGGTAAAATACTTTTGAGCTATTAAAAAACACAATAAAAGACGATGTTAAAATGTGTCGTATTTTTTTTTGTACAGCAATTTCAGATAAACAATTGCAATATATGATTTTGGGAAACAATTATATATTACATTTTCATTTTTGTTGGTTCACCAGTGTAAAGATCATAATTTATAGCTGAATTTCCTTCCAATTCGATTTATATTTAAGTTTGCATTGAGTTTGCCTAATGTCCCCTACTACTAGTACCAAAGAAATAGTAACGCAGACGAGCACTTTTAGCGTGTAACGATTACGTACGTAACTACAACCAAATTTATGACTTTGATTAATAAGTAAGTTTACTTGAGCAATTCGCAGTCTCTTCGAAGTATTTCCTACAACTAATGATAACTTTAAAATTATTTAGATGTGGAGTAGCGTTGCCAGTATTGAGAACGTCGTGGTTACAAGTAAGCCAACCTCATTGTTTTTAAAACTTGAAGTGACAATTGGCTATAGAGGCGACTAACTGGTGTTACTTAAATTAAACTTTGAAGTTTCTCCTACTTTTACGTATCTTTAAGAGTTTCCCAAACGTTTAGGAGTCCTTCACTGCCCCCTTTAAAGTTATGGAACTTGTAAGTAATATTCAGTGTGACCAACTCTCTAACTTCGCTCCGACTAAGGAGATCAATAAATTTCATTAAAAATGTTTTTTTTCGTTTCAAGAATCCATTTAAACACAATATGAAGGAAATATGAAAACACAAAGTAAGTTGTAAGATAAATCAGGCAACAAGTTAAAAATAAAAGTTCCAGAGTAAAGTTCTCTTCAAGTCGTAGCTACTACGCTGCTACATAGTTGCTACGTAACAACAATACAAATGGAGCGTTACCGAAAATATTAGGAGCGTTGCCGGAACGTTGCAGTCACCAACAAAATATTCGCATTTTGGTTACAAGCGCGTAATAGAAATGTTCATATTAGGAATCAGTGACTATTTGATCAACACTTTAAAGTCCCAGCAATCTTCGCAGCTTCGTTTCAGCGACTATTTCGCTGTGTTTTTAATAATTTTCATTTAAAATATAGCGAATTCCATAACAGACACCACATAAAAAGAAATTTCAAAGCTTACACAAAGTTCAGGAAAGTTAGATAAACTTCAAAAAAATGACCACCAAAATATTGAAATCTTAGGGCAGAATTTCTAGAAAACTTTTGAGTACGCAGTAGCCCAATGAATTTTAATATCAAACTATGCAAGTTAGATCTCGCTCTACAATTTCTCTAAATTCTCAGAATTTTGTTCGTCATTTCATACTACGCACGAAGAAAAATGTATTTTCTATGGAAATAAATACCCAACTATCTTAACAGAAAAATTCTAAAAATTCAGGGGAACATTGAAATACTTCTAACTTGCACATTATTATGTTAAAATTGAAACTATTTTATTAAAATTCTTCCCAAAACTATAGAAATTTTTATGTAAATTTTTAAAAGTTGAATTAACTTTTCTGAGCTGTGTGTAAATTTTGATATTCCTTTTTTTGTAGTTTCAGTTATAGAATTTGCTATGCTTTAAATGAAACCTATCAAAAACACAGCTTCTTCTTGTTTCGGCGAACGATATCTAATTTAATTTCACTACTATTATATTGAACACAACTGTTTGTAGCCTTCCTTTTATATAAATGCTCTTTATCGAAAACATATTACGCTAATGAAAGACATATAATATGAGCTAAGTCCAGTTACGGAAGGCGCCACTAAGGGCGTTAAAAGGGGTATAGTTCCACAGAACCATGTTTGAAGTTTGTATTGGAAATTGAGTCATATGTCAAAAAGTATTTACAATTTTTTTTTTGCCACACAGTGTTATTTCATGCATACAAATATATGCAATTTTTCCGCAAACATATATTTGACAAATGCACTTCAGCATATATACTTATGTGACTAGATATGCATACATTTGTGAAAGAAAATTAAATTACTGTGGTTAATTAGAGTTTGAAAACGGCATGCTACTGTTACCCTTTTCATGTTCCATACCCTCTAAAATTATTTTGAAATTTTAAACCACAGAGAGACAGGTAGTAATAAACAATAATTGAATTGTTTTCAAACAAGCCTTTAATTTCGAGTGCCAATGCATTGGTGGTTGAGTGGATGGTATCCCTTTGTATTAGGCTGTTTACGGGATTTTATTTATATATTGATATTGCATACAGAAATGCCGTTGGTTACTCATACGCAACGTACACCCCACTCGTACGTTCTCAAATTAATTGCTCATATTCATCAAATTCATATGGGACGAAATCATACCATACATGTGTAATATATATGTATGTATCTATGTATGGCTTGCTATATGGTAAACAGATGAGCCTATGAAATATAATTATGCATATTCGTAGGCACAAACATACGCAGCAGCTAGACACTGAAAAATAGTAGAGTTGAATTGGAAAATGGAGTGGTCCGAAAGAAAGCCTAAATATCGCTATCAACTACCCTAGGAATCGAATACGATGAAGTGATCCTAACAATATGCCAGCGCAAAAATAATAAAAAGCCAAGAAATGGCAGACACTGTCCTATCTGTTCAAACGCATAAGCGTAGAGTTTCTAGCAAGCATTCTAACTGCACCGTTTATATGATAATTGAACTCTACCAGTGTGGAGACCTGGAAAGTCTACCACAAAACATGCATTTCCAATACAGCAAGCGTGAAGGCTATTTCCAGTTGAAAAAGGAAGGATTAAGAATCACTTACGGAAGCCCTTCTCAAGAGTCTAGAGGGCCTGATGAGTTCGTTAGTTATTCATTATATGAAATAAGCCGAACTACAAGTCCTTTCCCTTCCGCTTTCAAAGGAATGGCTTATAAATGGATTTCGCTTCAAGCACTTCATATATGCCTCGTTGCATTTGCAGGCTTAATGCTTAACACCTTACCCCATCGCTTCTTGAAAAGGCCACAGGAAACGTGCCTTGCTCTTGCTAAGAAGCTTCCTAAGGAAAGTGTTTGAAATCTTTGCTTCTGGGTTGTAGTAAAAGCTGCAATCAGCACCTCCTTGTAGATTTTAAATCATAATTTAGCAGCAGGAAAAGGAACGGCGGCCGCCGTGGTGTGAAGGTAGTGTTGCCGGCCTACCACACCGAAGGTCCATGGTTCGAGCCCTGGTACAGGTAACATCAAAAGTGATTTGAAAAAAGTTTTTCAAAACGGGGTCGCCCCTCGGCAGTGGTTTGGCAAACTCTCCGAGTGTATTTCTGCCATGACAGGCTTCTCAGCAAAAATTTGTCTCCTTTGTAGATGCCGTTCGGAGTCGGCAAAAAACTGTAGGTCCCACCAATTTGTAGGGAAAAATTCAAATCGGCACACCACAAATTGGAAGAGAAGCTTGGCGCAAAAATCTCTTAGGAGGTTTATGATGATATACCTGTTGTATATCGCGCCATAGAGAGAGAAAAGGAACTGCCTGCCTGCTGCTATGTCTGAATTTCACTTTTCTGAAAATCTAAAAATCATGAACTTGAAGTAATTTAGATAATATTTAAGTTATGATCCAGCTCGTGGTAAACCAACCATTTGCACATTGCCACTTTATACGGCATCCCGCTACCATCTGCTAGTACTACTGGGTATTCTTAAATTTATAGTCCTAAAACATTTATCATAAAGTACAAACTGTAGGTCTTAACATAACATAAATCTGTCTACTTTCTTGAAAAAAAAAAACGGTTTCCTTTTAAAGACACCAGAAACAAAAATTATTCTTTTGGAATTTTCTTTTAAGCAAATGTACATATATGAGTAATACAAAATTGATTTACCTTGTTTATATCCGTGAAGTGATAGTACTGTTTTGCTTGTGTAGTATATCCTTCAGACAGGGTCACAAAAATATATTGATATTATTTTTATTTATTTTATTTATTTATTTCTTACAGCTTAACTAAGCCTGACCTATAAATAATTACAATATTTCATTTATTATATACATATAAATGTATATAGATTTCCAATTAGTAGGGCTCGATGCGCTGTTAGAGCGATGCGTATCAGTATGAGTTTCGGCAATTTTGGTGCCTAACGTATGGTGCTGTATCGTACTGCTTATGGATCGTATAAACTGTGTAAGGTGTTCTATAAGTCAGGCAGTATAGCTATTAAATTCGAAGGGTTCTGCAATAGTTATACAATTTGCGATTGAATTAATTCATATAGTAAAATTTAAAATTGTTTGAAAGCTCATTAGAACATTTTATACCTTTGTAGTACAAGTTTCATTTATCTGTTTCGGTTCTGTACACAGGTAAAAAGAAATAAGTTTTTTTTCTAGTGTTTACGGAATGCACATTTCTTACATATTTAATTTTATTTTTCAAATTATCTGGCAAATTGCCTTCTATTATATTTTTGATAAATTTCATTGTGTTATAAAATAGCTGTTGTTTAACACTTAGCCAATTAAGAGCGGAGAGCAAATCTCTTATAGGTGTGTCAGAACTCTTACTCTTTTCTCGGTTCTGTTGTTTTTGGAGTTTGTTATTTGACTATCTCTCATTATAAAAAGTTTCATTGGGCTTTAGATAAAGTCAGTTTCGATTATGAATCGGTATACCATGGCTTTATACAGGGTGGCTGATGAAAGCCGCTACCAAAAAAAAATTAAATAACTTTTTTTCTATTTAATGAATCTGGTTAATTTTTTTTTTATTTTGCAGATTGACTTTTACGTTTAACAAAAATGGATAACAGAAGACCTTACCATCGAAACCTTTCAGTTCGAACGGAGGAAACAATCGCTGCTGTAGCTGCTGCCATACAAAACAATCCACGTGTTTCGACAAGAAGCTTATCTGCTCAAATGGGTGTAAGCAGGCAGTCATTACAGTCAATTATGCACAAAGATTTGGACTTATTCCCATATAAAATTCAAATGGCCAACAAACTGAACGCTGCAGACTTGCCGATTCGCTTGGAATTTTGCCAGAAGATGCTTCAAATGGTGGAAGAGGATGGAAACATGTTGAACTGTCTTTTCATGTCTGACGAGGCCCATTTCGATTTAAACGGCAACATAAACAAACAAAATTGTCGAATATGGAGTGCTTCCAACCCACAGATACTCCATGAGACGGAATTGCATCCACTTCGTGTCACAGTGTGGTGTGCAGTTTCATCACGCTGCATTGTCGGGCCCTACTTCTTCGAAGAAAACGGTCACACCGTTGAGCATGTTGAGAGAGTTTTTCTATCCAGAATTACGCCGAATGAGAATTTCTTTCAACTCTGTGTGGTTTCAGCAAGATGGTGCAGCTCCTCATATAGCCCAACCTGTTATGACAGAATTGCGACGAAAATTTCCCAATAAGCTGATATCCAGAAACTCCACATTCCGTTGGCCACCCAGGTCGCCTGACCTTACTGCACCTGACTTTTTCTTGTGGGGTTATTGCAAACAGGAAGTCTTCAAAGCAAAACCAACAAATTTGAATGAACTAAGGCAATCCATTCGAGAAACAATTGCGGCTATTCCTGTGTCAACTCTCCAAGCAGTAATGAACAACTTTTTGGTAAGATGCCGCACATGCATCGACGAGCAGGGGGGGCATTTAAATTCCATTATTTTTAAAACTAATTAAGCTATATTTAATAAAATTTAATGAGCTTTAACATGAATAAAAGAAAAATGAATTCCGTACACTGAAAAAAAATTATTTGAGTTTCTTAATGTAGCAAAATTAGATAAATGTATAGATAAGTAAGTGAAAGTGTGTTCACATTTATGTGATTGCGGATGTATATTTGTCTGTTTATTGTTCTATTGATATTTCAATCTACAGATGATTCTAAGAAAAATTGCCCAAGAAACCATAGCTCTAAAACCGATTTCGAGCCCCCGACTTTTGCAAAATAGATATTTTGCCATATGAATGTAGGGTTTGGCCAAAAAATTTTCATAGCTTCTGATAGAATTATAGGAAAAATATCATATTGGGCTTATTTTAAAGGTATTTTACGTACATTTTAGAATCTGCATTAGTATCTATAGTTTTTTTGAATTTTAGCAGATATATCAGGCTTAAATTATGATAAATTAGCCTAAAATGAACTTTTAACAAATTTTTTATGGACATTTTTTTTCTTCACAGCTTTTTGTATTTAAATTTAAAATGGATGAACCATATCCTCCTACATCATCTGAATTCACTTTATCATATATGTCGGATCTGATAATAAGTTTAGAGTATTGGAAAATACTTTGAGGAAGTTGCGCGCACAGTCTCATAAAACACTTTTTGCAAAGTTTACATACTGACAATTAGTAGGCGATGCAAGCGGTATAGAAAATATTTGAGGAGGTAAGAAAAAGTTAGTGTGAAAAGGAAGTTTGTTGAAAGTGTGTGCGCGTCAATTCGTCGGAAACTTGTGATTATGAACCGTCATCCTGCGTCATATATACCTGAACACGATATCATTGCATTTGTTTTATCATCATCATTCAGATTATTTAGAATTTACCGTCTAGTCGTGACATTTTAAGATATTATTTTTTTTTAACTGATCATGCTAAAATTCAAAGGAAAATGTTTTCGCATAAAAATTTAACTCCTCGTGTGATTGATAAATTGGTTGAAATTTGGAATAAATTGAATATTCAACTAATGAAATGTATCTTTTCTTTAGCAACTTTTCCCACCATATAATCAATGTGCTCGTTAAAGCTTAGTTTATGATCGATTTTTATTTGCAACACTTAAATGTGCTTACGATCTCAAATCGCTCGTTGTTTGTTGTTAGGGGTGTAACTTGATATAACCATGAATTTTGTTTTTTTGATATTCAATTTCAGTCTGTTTGAACTTAACCAGTTATTGACTCTATTTAAATCATCTTGCTGTTTACTGTAAATGGCGATGACATTATCCCCACAAATCCTCTGAAGTGTATCATCAGCAAAAAGTTGAATGTCAGAGTACTCGATACTTTTAAAAATATCTTTAATATATATATTAAACAATATTGGAGCCACTATGGAGCATTGTGAGAGTCCAACCTGTACATGTCTTTTTTCAGATTTTGATTATCCAATTACCGTTCTTTTGGCTATTATATGTTTGTTTCAAGTGTTCCTTCCAGTTTGCAATTACTAAGTTCAGGGCACTTCCATTGGAATGTTTTAAAAAAAAAAATTCAGATTGCTTAGGTATTATTATTTTGTTATCATCTAAAAACTATAGAAGTTGGTTTTCTATCACTGTTTCAAGTATGTTCTCATCATATGGTAACGTTTTGACTGGCCTAATTTCTTTTGCTCTAACAGTGTTTTTGATTCTCTCAAAAGGTACAACTACAGAAGTCTTCCAGGGATCTGGGACTGTAACTGTCCGGTGTACATTATAAAGTATTTGATGACCCCTTTAATAATAATTTGTCTCCCTCCTATTTCAAATTTGCAAGCAATATCGAGCATATCGGTTGTGGGGACTTTTGAAATTTTCGAAAGTACTAGATTCAATGACGATGCTGCCAACTCTACTACATGCAATACTATGGTTGAATTATAAGATATTGTCAATTAAATAATTATTAGATGCCTGCACTATTTCTCTTTCATTTGTGAATAGGGAATCGTTAATCAATACCTTGGTAATAATAATGCTTTCTTTAGACATTGAAATAGAGCTTTTTAGGTGCTTCCACAAAGCTTTGCTGTCTTCTATATTGTTCGTAATTTTGCATTCCATATACTTGGCCTTTTTAATCTTAATAAACTGTACATATTTACTCCTAGTTGAATTACATTCTTCTCAACGGCCTGCTACTTGGGATGGCTTGTACAGGTTGAACTTGTGTTTATTGAGAGCTGCTAACTAAGCATCGTGTCACTTGTTCATAACCTCAACACTACTCCATAGCAGAATATCGATAGAAGTCCAATAAGAGTTTGTATGCTGGTATCCGTAACTCATAATTTGTTATGTCATCAGTGGAGCAGCACTCTAAACAATAGATCAAAAGGTGTTTTCGCACTTCTATAAGACATTCTTTTTCTTTAAATGGTCATCTAACCGCCTGGGCGATTTTGACCGTCCAACATAGCTCGCCAGTCGTTTCTTCGTTGCGCCAACTGGCGCCAATTGGAAACACCGCGGGATCGCAACTCGGTCTCCACTTGGTCCTTCCATCGGAGTGGTGGTCTCCGTCTTCCTCTGCTTCCACCGGCGGGTGCCGATAAGAATACCTTCTGGGCTGGAGCATCTTCGCTCATTCGCACTACGTGGCCTAGCCAGCGAAGCCGCTGTGCTTTAATTCGCTGAACTATGTCGGCGTCTGCGAAAAGTTCATACAGCTCATCATTAAATCTTCTTCGGTACTCGCCGTCGCCAACGCGTAGAGGTCCACAAATCTTTCGAAGAACCTTTCTCTCGAATACTCCCAAAGTCGCCTCATCAGATGTCGTTAGTGTCCACGCTTCTGCACCATATAGCAGGACGTGTGCGATGAGTGACTTGTAGAGTGTTATTTTCGTTCGTCGAGAGAGGACTTTACTTTTCAATTGCCTACTCAGTCCGAAGTAGCATTTGTTTGCAAGAGTAATTCTTCGTCGGATTTCTAAGCTAACATTATTGTTGGTGTTAATGCTGGTTCCCAGGTAAACGAAGTCCTTTACTATTTCGAAATTATTGCTGCCAACAGTGGCTTGGTTGCCAAGGCGCGAATGCGCTGACTCTTTGCATGATGACAGAAGGTACTTCGTTTTGCCCTCGTTCACCAAAAATCCCATTTTCTCCGCTTCTTTTTCTAATTTGGAGTAAGCAGAAGTTACGGCGCGGTTTTTAATGCCAATGAAATCAATATCGTCAGCATATGCCAACAGTTGCACGCTTTTATAAAATATTGTTCCAGCGCGGTTAAGTTCTGCAGCTTGTATTATTTTCTCCAGCATTAAATTAAAGAAATCGCACGATAGGGGGTCACCCTGTCTGGAACCTAGTTTAGTTTCTAACGGCTCGGAGAGGCACTCCCCAATTCTGACCGAGCTGGCGGTGTTGCTCAAGGTCATTTTGCATACCCGTATAAGTTTTGCGGGGAAACCAAAATCAGACATAGCGGCATATAGGCAGCTCCTTTTCGTGCTATCGAAAGCGGCTTTAAAATCAACAAAGAGATGATGTGTGCCGATTCTCTTTTCACGGGTTTTTTCCAAGATTTGGCGTATTGTAAAAATTTGGTCGATGGTAGATTTACCAGGTCTGAAGACACACTGATAAGGTCCAATCAGTCTGTTCATATCAGGCTTCAGTCTTTCGCACAATACGCTTGATAGGACCTTATATGCGATATTCAAAAGGCTGATTCCGCGATAGTTGGCGCAGTTTGCAGAATCGCCCTTCTTGTGGATTGGGCAGAGAACACTTAGATTCCAATCTTCAGGCATGCATTCATCCTACCATATTCTGCATAGAAGCTGATGCATGCGCCTTACCAGCTCCTCGCCTCCGTGTTTGAATAGCTCAGCAGGCAAACCATCAGCGCCAGCTGCTTTATTGTTTTTCAATCGGGATATTGCTATTCGCACCTCATTATAGTCGGGTTTTGGAACGTCAATTCCAACATCTTCGATTGTGGGCTCGGGTTCGGCATCTTCTCTGGTTTCTTGCTCAGTTTCTCCATTTAAAAGGGCAGAGAAGTGATCCCTCCATATTCTGAGTGCTCTCTGAACATCGGCCACCAGGTCGCCGTTCTCATTCTTACAGGAGTTTGCCCCGGGTTTAAAACCTTCTGTCATTCGCCGAATTTTTTTATAGAATTTTCGGGCATTATTCCCGTTGGCCAGCATCTCAAGCTCCTTTATTTCACATTCTAGTTCGCATATTTTCGTGACAATACTACTAATATGTATTTATTTATATACGAGTACATTCCAGATCCTTAATTTTAAGTTGCAATATGCGTACTTTATTTTTAGACGAAGCATGCTGAGCAATCTACAACAGATCTACATCTTTTTTAAAAAAATACTTTCAAAGTTTCAGACATTTTCATTAATTTTTAGTAATTTAATTCTTATAGTTTTTGCTATATCAGAAAATCTTACGGTAAATCAAGCCCACATCTGATTTGCAAGCGCAGGGGTCTACCGTTAGCATATGCCGCGTGCTGTTTGTATGCTGCTTAAATCAACTTTTCCTTTGATTGTTGTTCTTACCTAACAACAACTATACAAAAGTTTTATACATTCTGCCTACGCTGTACTTTTTAGTTTACATTCTAATTTCTATATTTAAAATATCTCTTCACTTTACATATTACGAGCTCAAGACCAGTCTATGATAATTATCATTTAGTTATTAGTTTTAATGGTAATGAAAAAAGGAAGAAAAAAATACAGTTTTGTTGGAAAACCAATTCCCACAAAAAGTTCTGAGCACAAATTTTCGTTGGCAAATGCAAGAAAGTAGATGGACCCTCGACCGATTATTCTGATCCAAATCCTGCAGAACATATTCACTAAACGGATTTTTTTTGGAAATATTTACGTTCGAAAACCGCCTGCCTGACTAAAATTTGCATTCTCAACTTGTTTGTGGGAAATTAACTTTACTAAAAAACTCTCTGCAGGTAATTTTGTGTACTTCAATGGTTGGACAGTTTTAAACCAGAAATGATATCAGTCTTAAAAACGCTAAATTAGCAATAAAAGACCTCTTAAAACTTATATTATTTACAGAATAACATTAACATTTTTGAAGTATTCGTTCAATTTTTTAAAAAGAAAGCTTATTCGTTATTTTAAGCTTCAAATGTACAAGACATTAATTGCTTCAACCACCGAAATCCGAAAGCGGATATTTAAGTTTTTATTTCTAACTATGTAACGCTCAAATTTTTCGAACCTTTTTAAATATTTTTCATTAAAATACCAAAGTTAAAGATTTTTACCACTAAGTTTTTGTCCAGAATAAGTATGGAAGGAACTATTAAATGGTTTCATATTCTTATTTCTAACTAATACGAGTATACTTAATATTTCACAGACGTTTTTATATAAATTCCTTAAACTATGATCCATAACTAATTAAGTATGTGTATATGAGTTTTAATTAATCTCTTATTACTTGTTGTTTTTACTATTCAATAAAACAGTTTGATTTTTTATTGATTTAGTTTTATTTTACTTTATTTTATTTTATTTTATTTTATTTTATTTTATTTTATTTTATTTCAATTTATTTTATTTTATTTGACTTTATTTTACTTTCTTTAATTTTGATTAGTTTTATTTAATTACTTTACTTTATTTTATTTTATTTTATTTTATTTTATTTTGTAGGTATAACGAGCTCAAGACCAGTTGATAATAATTCTTAGTTAATTATTATTATATTTTGATTAGAGGAAAAATTGAAAGCAACAAACATATACAGGCTATAGTTACAGTACTATTTCGAAAACAGCCACCATTTCTCGTCAGACTAATTCGTATAATTTTTGCTATTTCAGAGGATCTTGTGTAGAATCGAACCCACTCACTCTGATTGCCAGCGCAGCTGCCTAACCCATAGGCTATGCTGCGTGTAGTTTTGCAAGCTGCTTAATTCACGTTTTCCTCTAATTGTTGTTTGTTATCTTGCCAACGGTATACTCGTACACAATATTTTAGACATTCTGTCTATATGTAAATCATGCATGTTGGACTTTGTTTTTGTACATTCTTCTTTTCCATTTTTAGAAGATAGTTATTGTACATAACCGCGTGCTCCGGTATAAATGTATTTTGTTGTTGGACCGTTATTTTATTTTATTTTATTTTATTTTATTTTATTTTATTTTATTCTATTTTATTTTATTTTATTTTATTTTATTTTATTTTATTTTATTTTATTTTGTTTTATTTTATTTTATTTTATTTTATTTTATTTTATTTTATTTTATTTTATTTTATTTTATTTTATTTGATTTTGTTTTATTTAATTTTATTTTATTTTATTTTATTTTATTTTATTTTGCTTTATTTTATTTTCTTTAATTTTATTTTATTTTATTTTATTTTACTTTATTTTATTTTATTTTTTATTTTATTTTGTTTTATTTTATCTTATTTTTTTTTACTTTACATTATTTTATTTTATTCTGTTTTCTTCTATTATTTCACTTTATTTTATTTCACTTCATTAAATTTTTTTAATTTTATTTTATTAAATTTTTTTTGTTTTATTTTATTTTGTCAACGCAGTCAGACCAATTGAAAACATGACCCTTCTATTTAATGCACTTTATTCGAGTGAATAACATGACTATACAAAGTAATGTTCAATAGCATATAAAGAAGGAATATTACAATATGGTTTGCCCGTTATAATACTAACAATCTCCGCCTCAAACCTCATTGTAATACATATATACATATATTTACGAAAATTTCAAGTTTAGTGCTTTACAAAAATGTATATGCTTCTCTTTTGAAAGAGATTTTGTAAAAATATCGGCAACATTTTTGTCGGTAGGTATATATTTTATATCAATTTCTTTGTTGTTGTATTTTTTTCTAATACACTGAAACTTGATGTTTGTATATTTGCCTCGCTTGTGAACAGTTGGATTTTCCACTACGAATGGTTGTTGTAGTTGCCGCCGAGTTGACGTGATTAGTGAAGCCCATCTCATTAAGAAGGCTTCGAAAAAATTATATTTCTTTGGACCCTTGACACATGCTATGTATTCGGCTTTCACTGAGCTCAAAGATACTACCGATTGCTTTTTTGACTACCATGCCACTGGACTTCCAGCAAAGAAAACAACGTATCCACTGTATGATTTTCGATCAGTGGACTCGGATCCCCAGTCGGCATCTGTGTAGCAAATTAAACCATTAGTATTAAATGAATAAGTAATAATACCTTTCCTTGTATTTTGTAAGTAACGAAGTACACGTTTTGCCGCCACAAAATGTTCATGATGAGGATGGCAATTGAACTACGACAATTTCGAAACTGTGTATGCTATATCTGTTCCGGATATCATGGATAAGTCAGTGAACCAATTAGGCTTTGGTAAACTTTCGTATCAAAAACTTTGTTACAGTTTTTATCTTCACATTTTTTCAACCCTGTCCCGATCGGCAAAGGCCTTGAAGCTGGATTTCAATCTTGCATACCCGATTCTTTCAACAGATCTTGCGTAAAGCGATTTTGATGCAGTTGAATCGTTTTATTTGCAGAATCTCTTGAAATTGCCATGCCCAAAAAATACTGGGTTGGACCCCGGTCTACCGCTTCCACAAATTTGTTCAACTCTACCACCACTTGCCTAATTTCAGCTTCCGACGAACACGTTATGAGCATATCACCCACGTATAATGCAATAATCGAAGTTTTGAACTTCTGTTAAGAACTTCTGTTAAAACCAATGCTCTTCAAAATTTCATTGATTTTTCGATTCCACTCGCGGCCGGCTTGCTTAAACCCATACAAAGCTGTGCTCAGCTTACACACCTTCTCTGGATTATTTTCGTCGACAAACATCTCCGGCTGCTGCATAAACACCGTTCAATCACCGTTTAGATACGCCGCAACAATGTCAAAGTGGTGGACGAAAAGATTGTGATGTGCACCTAACCCAAAATTAGATTTATTGTTGAATAATGTGCTACAGGTGCATACGTTTCATTGTAGTCGACTTTGAGTATATGGCTACAACCTTTAGCCACCAACCGCGCCTTATGTTTTTCAACAGTACCATCAGCTCCCTTCTTCGTGGTGAACACTCACTTACATCCAACTAGGTTCATTGCATCTGGTTTATCTACCAGCTTCGAAGTGTTGTTTTTAATCAACGATTCATACTCTCGTTGCATCGCTTTCCTCCATAACTCAGAGCACCGTTCTTTCATAGCCTGCTCCACTGTAACTTGATCATTATTACCGACATCGGTTGTTGTAGATTCAACACTTTCTTCAGAATCTGACACCGCTGCTGCATCATTTGGCGGTGTTGGTATGTCATCAATACTGCCAGGCACTGCACTTGTTTCTTTGTCCTCGATTGAAGATTCTGGCAGTATAACAGTAAGCTCTTCAAACTCCTCAGTTTTGTTTGAAAACGAACTCTCAAAAAATATTACGTCCCTCGAAATTATTATTGTTTTGGTGCTTTTGCAATAGAAGCTATACGCCTTCGACTGGTCTGAGTATCCTACGAACGTGCACTGTTGACCTTTTGGTGCGAACTTTGATTTTCCCGGTTTCTTATCCAAACACACAGCATCACAGCCAAACACCTTCATATGAAAAGCGTTCGGTTTCTTCTTGAACCAGCACTCATAAGGAGTTTTAAGTTTTAACAGTTTGGTTGCAAACCTATTCCGAATATACGTAGCGGTATTTACAGCTTCCGTCCAAAGATTCGTTGATAGTTTCGACCCTACGAGCATACATCTCGTCATCTCCACTAAAGTTCGGTTCGCACGTTCAGAAACTCCATTCTGCTGTGGGGTGTAACTCACGGTGGTTTGGTGGCGAATGCCCTTACTTTTGAAAAATTCTTTGAATTCGCTGCTCAGGTACTCCCGCCCTTTATCGCTGCGTCTTTATATTCATACCCGTTTGGTTTTCTCATCTATTCCCAAAATCTTTAAATACGGTTAACGCTTCCGATTTATTTTTCAAAAAATATGTCCATACATAACGCGAATAGTCATCAATAAAGGTTATAAAAGCGGCTCAAGGTAGCTTTGTGATGACACGGACCACAAATATCCGTGCGTACAAGTTCTAAACAATTTCTTGTGTAAATTATACTATTGCTTTTAAATGCGGATACTTTTATTTTGCACTCTGCATCTGGCAAACTTACGTTAATACCACGCACCATATTTTGTTTTGATAATGCTAGCAAATCTCTGTAATTTAAGTGTCCGAACCGGCAATGCGAAGTTTTACTTTTATCGCATTCGATTACAGACAAAGCGCACTCATCGCTTTTGTAGCTCGCGACGGTTATCGAACGCAACAGCCATGATTTTGTCAAAATTAACTTTATATCCATAACTAATTATTTTGATAACCGGCAAAATATTAAAATGTAAGTCTGGAACAAAGAGAACATTTCGAGGTGTTATTTGCATATGTGATGTTTTTACAAACACATCGCCTACGCCTTGCGCTAAAACACTCTCGCCGCAAGCTAATAATATTGTTTGTTTACTTTTTTCTAGTTTAATAAAGTATTCGACATCCCGGCATAATTGAGAAGAAGCACCGCTATCCAAAATCCAAAGGGTTTTGTTGGTACTTATTACACTCTCATATGCACTCATCACTTTCGCCTGTGCATTATTGTTGCACACGAATAGCACTGTATATTTTGCCTTCAATTTACCCTGCTGCTGCTGTTGTTGTTGTCGCTCACACCACAGCGCTGCTCAGTTTTGTCCGTCTGTTTTCTGCCAGTTTTCGCTGCAAACACCTTTTCTGCTCCGCTATTGTCATACCTGCTTCCACGACTCTGCTTTTCTTCCAAAATTGTAACCTTCAATTGCTCTAAAGTCGGCAAATTATCGCTCATTTTTTAAAGAAAATTATTTCCGACTCGTTACCCAAAAAAATACACGATATTAAATAACTTTATCGACCGACTTTTTTGCATCTAATGTTTTAAATTAAACTTTTCGAATCACTTGTTTTATGAGTCTGGGCCCATAACCTTTGTCAACGCAGTTAGACCAATTGAAAACACGACCGTTCTATTTAATGCACTTTATTCGAGTGAATAACATGACTATACAAAGTAATGTTCAAGGCTATATGAATAGCATATCAAGAAGGAATGTTAAAATATATGCCCGTTATAATACTAACATATTTTATTCTATTTTCTTTTATTGTATTTCATTCTATTTTATTTTAATTTATTTCATTTTATTTTATTTTATTTTATTCTACTTGGCTTTGTTTTATTTTATTCTATTTTCTTTTATTGTATTTCATTTTATTTTATTCCACTTCATTTCATTTCATTTTTATTTTATTTTTTTTTATTTCATTTTATTTTATTTTATCTTATTTTTATACCTAGTAGTAGTGCCTCGCACACAAGGTATATTAACTTTAGTCGCGTAACGGCAGTGCGTAACGGCATTAACGGATCGAGATAGATATTGACTCATATACGAGTATATCAAAATGTTCAGGACGAAAAGAGAAATTGATTAAGCCATGTCCGTCCGTCCGTCCGTCCGTCTGTGAACACGATAACTTGAGTAAATTTCGAGATATCTTAATGAAATTTGGTATGCGGGTTCCTTGGCACTCAACTCAGAGCGCTATTTTAAATGGGCGAAATCGGATGATAACCACGCCCACTCTTTATATATATAATATTTTCGAAAACACAAAAAAAGTGATTACTCAGTACATAATACACCTATAAGGATAAAATTTGGTGAATACATTGAGATTGAGGCATAAAATAAATTTTTTGAGAAATTTTTGAAAATGGGCTTGGCACCGCCCACTTTTGATTAAGTCAAATTTAGAAATAATATTAATCCTAAATCAGAAACCGTTCAAGATATCGAAACGAAATTCAACACGCAGGTTTGCAGGTATGCAAGGAATGTTCCAGGAATGGGCGGGGTCAGTTAAGGTTCACGCCCACTTTTATAAGAAAGATTTTGAAGAGGATCGTAGATATATTAAATAGGCAAGAACTTTGCGTAAAATAGTTTTACATCATTTATATTTCAGTTTCAAAGTTTCCGTAAACAAAGAAATCCAAAAACTTCAAATTTTCGAAAATGGGCGTGGCCCCGCTCTTTTTATAGTGGGCTATTCCACAAAACTTTTTATGCCATAACTTCGCCAAAAATTGATTTGTGGAAACGAAATTTGGTGATAATGTTCTATATATAAAGGTAACTGTTTTCTGTAGAATTGGGCGAAATCGGTTAATGTCCACGCCCAGTTGTTTAACATAGTTCTGAAAATTTTTTTTTTTAAATTTAAAGAGCGATATTTCTACAACTAAGCAAGTTATATCAATTAGATTTTGCACACATAATAAGCTTTTTAAGAAAAACTCGGCCGCAAAAAATTTTTTTCAATTTCGAAGAAGTAGGCGTGGCGCCGCCTACTTTTCAGCATAAAATGTCTGCAGTTTTCAAAGGCAATCGCTTATAATTGGATCTTGATATTTAAATGCAAATTCGTCAGCTGCTTCTCAGTAGTATGTTTTATACTCCTGCCAAAAATTAGCAAAATCGGGAAACACACAAGGGAAATATTCGTTCACGTAGTTAATAGCCCACTGCAATAGCGAAGTAATATATCTTTTTTGATTTTCATACCTTTCGTAAACATTAAATGTATGTAAGTATGAGAACAAGAAGAGAAAAGTTCACTAAAATGATCAGCACGATGAGCGGAGTCGTTTTAGCCATGCCCGTCTCTCCGTCCGTCTGTCTGTCTGTCCGTCTGTCTATTTGAACGCATACTAGTCTCTCAGTTTTACAAAAGAATGCTGAAATTCGTGGTGTGCTTTGGCCGTTTTATAATATACTAGCAAACCCGATAGACGTTGTTTTGACATTTTGATATATAGAACACATCTATATATAAAATTTCATTCACTTGAACCAAATAAACTCCTATCTATACCGAACTCCAGCTTTATATGCCCTGGGGGTTTTCCAAAAGCTATATACAGACTGTGGCGTGCCCAGCAAACTCCTGAACTTATCGTGAAAGTTCAAGTGCAAAACAAAACACAAAATATGTGGGCGTGGCACCGCCCACTTTTGAAAAATGATGTAGATATTGACTAAGTGACACATATATCCAAATTTCATTAATTTAGACCAAAAAACTTCGGAATTATAACGAATTGAAACTTTATATAGCCTGAGGGCGTGGCTCCGCTTACTTTTCCAACACTATATATTATCTATGCTGTACCCAGTGGACCCAAATATATATTGTGAAAATTTCATAAATATCGGTTGAGTTCTTTGGCGCCTATAAAAGACACCCTTTTTTATATCTATTTTTGTTACGCGCACAAGGTATATTACTTCATTCGGCATAAACGAAAAGAGATATATATTTATTAATGTATATCAAAACCTTCAGGATGAAAACTAAAATATCCGTGCAAGTAGTTAATACCCCACTGCAAAAGCGAAGTTGTATATCTTTTTTGATATTCATTCCTTTCATGAACATGAAATTGTACGTATACTGAAATGATCAGGAGGATGAGCTGAGTCGATGTAGCCATCCTTCTTTCGATACGTCTATCTGTCTGTCCGTCTGTCTATTTGAACGCAAATACGAACTGAAAGTAATAAAATAGACCTGCGTAAATTGGGATGACATAATAGATCACTACTAGGTATATAATGTTCGGTTCCACCCGAACTTAGACTTCCTTACTTGTTTTATTTTGCTTTCAATTTTATTTGATTTTATTTTATTTTATTTCATTTTATTTTATTTTATTTTATCTTATTTTATTTTATTTTATTTTATTTTATTTTATTTTATTTTATTTTATTTTAATTTATTTTACTTTATTTTATTTAGGCATGGCCTGTCTACTCACACAATAACGGCCTTATAGTGTGAATACATCTTTGGCATTTGTAGTGGTAAATTGATTTCTCCATTTTATGATTAACCTTTTGTGTATTTGTTTTTGCATACCGACATATCAGTTGAATTGCTGTTTTACGGCCTGCACATTTTGTAAAGTACCTTATTTATTATTTATTTTTTTTATTTATTTTGTCTATATCACGTCAAATTTTTTAAAAAATTGATTTTTATCAATTCTCAGATTTTACTGAATTTTTAGTTTTTTTTTTAATTTTTTTTTTCACTTTTTTCGGCATAACTTGAAGGGACTAAAAATTTTTAAACTGCTAAAACCTTCCGAAAAAAAAAATTGTTTTTCGACCCATCCTACTCCATATACTTGTAGTTTATCAATAGTAACTTTCTAACACTAAACTGTTTATGACTTTTACAACACTTACAACTGGTATGACAGATGAAACATTGAATTGCGAAAGGGTTAAAAATCGATCCAAAGTCTTTCACACAGGCGGACAGATGGACACTACTTGCTTTATACTCTATATATAAAAAAAAATTCTGACGTGTACATGAAAATTGCCGATACACGTGTATTTTTATTTTTTCTCCCCTTTCCGAAAAAGTATATTTGGTTCATAGGACAGAATGTGTGTAACGTGGTGTAATGAGTTTTATCGTTTGCGGCACTCAGCAGATAAGAATTAGTTTTCCAATATGATAACTCATTGTAGCAAGTTGTTCAGGTAATTGTGTTATATGTAGTTTAAAAGCTATAGTTTATGGCTTTTGTGGTTTTGTTTGTTTGTAACGGAAAACACACCTCCAAAGTCTACTGGATTGGTAAGATGTGCGCAGTCCACCGCCTGACATGGATCTAGAGCATTACGTTACCAGCACCTTTTGTTACTAGCCCGATTAAAGCGGATGCGATTTCTTTCACTCCATCCAATCTTCTGGTTTTGGTTTTTGGTCTCCTCTTACGACCTTATTTTAGGTAGTCTCCAGAGCCCGCTGGGTGCACTATGTCCATGGTACTCTTATCCGAATGCTCTCGATTTTTCCATTTACTCTTTGCTGTAGGTCGAAGGTTCACACAAAGAATGCAACTTGTTAACGATTTCTATAGGCCTTCATCTTGTCTAGTTTGTGATTTTCGCACTTTCCTTTAGAGTTGTTATCTCTGCAAATCTCATTTGCTGTCTCATCCAAACCACTGCAAAGTATAATTGCATGTCCATGAGCCACACACAGCCCTTTTATACGAAGTGTATTTCCTGGAAATATAGTTCAGATTAAATTAATTATCAGGGTTTGTTAGGCGACTCCCATATCCGTTGCGTGCAATACACAAGTGCTTACCAATGTGTGTGTGTATTTGCTCTCTGTATATTTCTTCGTATTTTTATACATGGATAAACACTCATAAATTTTGTAAATATTTATGTATCTACATATAAACCAATGTAACAATGTTCATCATACTGCGTCGAGAATTACAGTAAACTTATTTCGCTTTTAATTAAATGGTAGAAATTGCTTAGCGTCAAGTTTCTCAAATCCACTTCTTGCAAAGTAAAATTTCTTTCCTAGGGAAATAATACAGTGCAAATGCATTTCCCGGTAGGCAAACAACAACAACAAATTCAAATACCGCGATACAATAAAACGCGTTAAATACAAGCACATCTTCTGCAGCACAACAAGCGTTGACAAACTGAAAAGATATTGATGGAGATGTTGTGGAAGTTATACACATCATTTTATGTACGTATATATCTTAAAACGGAAGTGTATTAAACTTTCCCTATTCTAGTGGTTAAAGAAGTTTTATACATCTAAGAAAGTCTATGCAACCGAAATTATATACCGAGTAGTGATTAATAATTTAAAATTTCTTGATTCATAAGTAGACATTGTCACGCCCCTTTTTCCAAAAATTTTAAAAATCGTATATAGAATGGCAAAGTTGATTCAATTCAATGAGATATCGCATATTGAGTTTTTCTGCCTTATTTTCAGAAAACTTGTATGAAAAAGTGGGCATGGCAGATTTTTTCTTATTTCCTGGGAGTGCATTTGTCATAAAAGTAGTAGACGGTGATACTCTCTTTTCCGTTAATAGAATGACAAAGTAAATAAAGGTACAAAATTTTATTATTGCAGCCGCCTATGTTAATGAATCACAAATAGTCGCTGAAACGGAGCAGCGACCATTGTTGTGACTTTAAAGTGATTATTAACTAGTCACCGAAACATAATATGAACATATCTACTACGCGCTTATGACCAATATGGGTAATAAATTGTTGGTGACCGCAAATTTTTCAAGGATGTTACTTAAAGATATCCGGCAACAAATGGAGTCATAGTTACGTAGCAATGATGTAGCAGCGTGGTAACTGCAACTTTCAGGTAATATTTAGCACAAACCCCTCTTTTTAACTTGCTGTTTGCTTTTTCTTACAATTTCTATTGTCATTATATATTTTTTTCATTATGTACTTATATGTATTTTTTACACTCTATTTTATAACCTAAAATTGGAATCATCGTATTATTAATATACAAATAATAATAAGAGAGCAACTCAAGTATTTTTGCCTGCGTAAAAAATCAAAAATGAATGAAAATTGACTGTCAAACAAAATAAACATCGATATGTTCTACGTAAAATTTTAATTTTTATTAAAAAAATGACGAAAGGGTAAATTTTTTGGCCAAAACACTCCCCAAAACCCAAAAAAATTTTTCAAAAAACTGTTATCGCCAACGTTTTTAGCGGTCGTTTTTGGGTCGGACAGGGTATACATGAAAATTTTAAAATCAAACGAAAATTTTTTTAGTAGGTCAAAAAAATTTAATTTCGCAGGCTCGAAAATTATTTTCTTGGGTATGCGTAGTAGAACTTTTTCCTGAGCCCAAAACCTATCGAAAAATCGATGGCGCGATACCGGTTAATAAATCGACCCAGTCTAATGTAGATGCATACATAGTAGACTGGCCAGATAAAAACAAGTAAGGAAAGGGCTGTCTTCGACTGTGCCGAAGACTTTATACCGTTTATCGAAGCAATCGATTGTATGGGAGCTATGCGTTGTATTGGTCCCATCATGCTGGTTCCGAAAAATGATCAATGCTTTACAAAATGACTGCCTCTTACCAAATTTCAACGAAATATCTCCAAAAAACTAAGGCACTAGTTTGAGTTCAAACCGACAGACGGACATGGGTAAGTCAACTCAGCTCATCACACTGACTGGTGGGTCTATCTCTTCTGCTTCTCATACTTACAAACATCGGACCAAAGTTATAATACCATTTCATGTTCATGAAGGGTATAAAAATTGTTTTATGATACTATTGATACTATCATAAAGAATAGCGAAAAAAATAATGGAAAAGCTTTATACTTTAATATAATTTTTCAAAGGCCTGTCATTGCTAGTTTAAATTTTTTAAGGTTGTTCTCAATGTTGATATTTTGATTACTCTGAAATGGCCTCGCTGGCAAAAATTTTCATTTAGATCTTTTTTGCGTGGAATTAAATTTTACACGAAACTGGATGCAGCTTTATGCTTTTACTTCAAAGTTTTGTTACCCGGCTAATAGTTTAAGCTTAAATTTTAAAACATTTATTGGCTTATGAAATTTTTCAACTTTTTTGTAATAAATTTCAAACCTTTCAATTATCTACACCAACTTTAAATTTCTTTCTTAACAGATGATAAATTTTTTTTTTTTGTTTTGGAACATTTTTGGTTTAAGATTTAAGCCGCTTTCATCACGCGCATTTCTTCGAAAACCGAAATAGCTCTAATTCTAAACCCAATACGGCTTGGACAAATAAACATAAAACATAAAAGTTTAAAATTTAGTCTCAAATTTTTAGCCTTATAGTTTTACAGCAAAATGGGATGCTACCTAAAAAATTCAGCTATTACAATAATTTTTTTTGCTGTTATCAAAAATATTATCAATATAATTTTAAAAAACAAAATGTTTTTATTTGTCCCAGACTATATATAGATATACGTAGGCATGTTAACGGGCCTTTGAAGTTTTCTACAAAAGTTATAGCTTGAAGCGACAGGTAATTCAATCGAGCATATGCAATTCAAATCAAATTAATTGTAAATGAACTCCTTTACACTTTGAATATAGTTTCAACAAATCAATATTCATCTGTAAATTAGAGTGAGTCGCTGGTCATACAAAAATTCGAGGCTGTTTCTATTGGAATTATACCTCGAATTTATATATTGGGTTTTAAGACCTGCGCAAAAATATTTTACCTACATTTGAAGATTTAATTTGATTTATTAAGATTTAAAATTAAGGTTGCCAAATAAAGTTTTTATATGACATTTTTATACAAAAAATAGTTGTTAGTTAAAAAAATTATTTTAGTTGAACGAAGAACATAAGTTTAAAAAGACTACATGAGAAAAACCAAACTATCGTTTTTTTTCGAAAGATACGTTAAATGAAAACTTAAATGTCTTTTACCGAATTGAAATTTCTTTTTCCAATTTCTGTAAAAATGCGCCGAAATTTGTTTATCGATCATCTGAGGAAGGGTTCTGGAAAAATGATTTTCGTGAAGAAAGCATTCGATATAAAGTATTTATGTATAAGTATGTTTGAAAGTAGGAAGCAGGTCATTTACAACTTACGATATTTTCATATTATTTTGAAAGTTATTAAAAGGCATAGTGAATTTCATAATTCCGAAGTAAACCGTATTCTGCTGACGCACCCTAATTTAGTGACGTAAGTTAGGGTATTGTGATATAGGCATACCTTTTTCGGCTGCTACTCAACATTTTAGTAAGTAGACAGGTAGAAAATCAAACAGTTCGATAGATTCCAGCATTGCGAAGCACATTCCAAGACGAGATCGATTTATATTAAGTATTCCGGAAGATATTTATTCAAACCCATAAAAATACAAAAAAGCTGTTTTGTTAAAAATGGGGGGGTAATGTGATATACTATACCACAAATTTCTACCATATCACATTACCCAAACTAGAGCTTTAGAGGAACGCAGTAATTTAAAAATATTAATCACTTGAAGTATTGGTGCCTATAACAAATAAAATATAAGAAGAACCCAAGAAAATTTCGGAACTATCCTTGTTTAAAGAGTGCTCTAAATTATTGACGACCTCACGATGGAAAATATTTTGTCACACTGATAGCTAGTTGTTCAATGCCAGCCGTTGCTTTGCAGAAGCGGTTTTTGGCCATTACCATTTTAGTAAAGAAGATATTCTTGCTCAGACATCAATAATTTAGAAAATACACAGGTATTTCACTCTACCAACCCATATTACAATACCCTAACTTAATCTACCAACATCAACATTACCATGGATACAAATGGAACTAACCTCTATTCAATTAGGAGTAGCAAACAATAGGTCTGCCACTCACCATGCAAACAGGTAAGCACTTCAAGTCTATATTGGATATGGTTGGTGTCAATAACCCATTGACTTGTTGTTGTCCTATGCTATTATGTAATTAAGTTAGCATCGAACCGTCAATATCCGCAAGCTCAAGGAAATAAGTCAGTAATTATCTCGTCAGCACAAACGAAACCGATATGTAGAGTCGCACCGGAGGCAGGATGCGATGCTCTTACCTCTGTTGTGGCTCATTACTATCAACAATATCCTCGAAAAACTCAACACCAGTTGGGTGAAGATTGTTTGCAAAGGTCCTGTCCCTAATTTGATGAGCAAAACCAGAATGTGGCCTAATCCTGAACGCGGACAACATGGGTTTACTGCTCTGCGCGAGGAATTACAAGACAATCTCTTTCGAACCGCCTAGATTAAGTGGCTAGCAATTAACCTATCAAGCACTAATACCAGAAGGTGAGTACCACTACATTTGCAATATCAAGAGTCACCAGATTATAGAGAAAAGTGGAAAAGCCGGCTTGTGAGTAGATCCAGTGCATTATGATGACTGGAAAGTTTGCAAAGACATAACTCTTAGATCGATCGTTCAGAGTTTTGAAATTAATAAATAGTCAATAAACGTCAATCCACAGGAATTATTTCCAATACCAACAAAAATGAGAATCTACAAATTCGCGAATTCAGCCAGAAGACGTCTAAAATCTTTTAACTGTCTCTTTTTAAAAAATCTGTAAACGTTATCTAAAATAGAGATTCCACGTATCAGTGCTGCGCAATCCATATACACTTGAAGGTTCTTGTTTTTATTTGGCCTTCAAATATGGGCACAGATACAATTTTATGGCCGAATTAGCCTAGACTTAGACTTAGTTCGACTTGAATCCCCTACATCTTACAAATTAGCGAAGCGTTTATGCAGTTACCAAGAAAATAACTTAACTTAGAAACTTGTAAAACTACAGATTTTTGGTTTCCAAGTTAAGTCTCTAAGTTCAAAGAGAGTCGTGAGAGAAATGCGCCACCATATAACTTTTTTCAATATTTTTTATAAAATTACATACTTCATATATTGTATAGAAACTAAATTTTTGGATGAATGAAATTCATATTGCAATTAGACAGCAATACGTCAAATAAAAGCCTGATGACAATTTAGAGTGATGGAGCCCATTGGGCAGGGCGAAGCACTGTTAACAACAACTACAACAACAACGTCAAATAAAAAAAATTTCAAAAAGATGACACGTTGAATAATTGACTCTCAGTTCTTTTGTAAACTAAGCCAAGTCGAGTTAATTCTAAGCCTAGGCTAATTCGGTCATTACACTTTGTACAAGCAAAATATTCTAAGCACTCCCATATGCTCTCACATATAAATTCAATTCATCGGAAAGTGCCTTAGCTTCATATGGAAGTGCAAAGCAAAAATCCTTCGGTATGAAGCTCAGGCTCCTCAGTATGAAACTAACACTAACAAATTGACAATGAAAAATTTTTTTCAATATTGAGGCACATGAAGAAATTCATATTCATAATTGAGTGTACTCGTATTAATCAAATAAAAAAAGAAAAACATTTCTGAGCGGAATTTTGAAGGAATTTAGTACAGTTGGGTATAAACTCAGAAAAATCGAAGGATATAGCTAAGGACCATTTGGTATGCAAAAAAAAAACAACAAACTCATTTCAATAGACAGCGTTTACATGGAGACGAAATGAAATTTGGTATACTAATTTCAGTTGGCATACGAAATTTTGTTACCAAAAATGTATAAAGTCGACAAGCACCCACGGGTAACTTTTGTATATGTATGAAATATTTTATAAAAATCTTTTATAATTCTGCATTTAACTGGCAAATGGTCCTTAACTGCTTTATCTCATACCTTTGTAGTAAAAATTTGTTTGACAATTAGTTTGTCAATTACCAGCACTAGAAATTATCAGGAAGAATCTAAGTTATTAAAGAAATTAAAATCTTAATCAGTGGCACCACCCACCTTATGTACCCTATAACGGCCTGAACTGATCATATTGGAACCACAAATAATTTTTTTATTTGTCAATAGTTCTATACCTTTTGTAGCATAGAAAAAGTTTGGATCGTAAATTTTCGAAAACAGTGGCTACACATAACGTTTTCGATGGAAGACTTGAGCTCGGAGCGTAGTGTAAGTTATATTTGGTGATGTTCCCAAAACATTTCCAATAATCTTTTTTTTTTTTTTGCTTACTAAAATTTTCTCCCGGTAAATGGATTACAAAAAGCACTGTCTGTATACAAATAATCAAAAAATTACAATATGGCGACCATGTCCAAACGGTGGACATGTTTCCAATCACTGATCATATTGATTTAAAATAACCATTATATCTATACTACAAGGTGGCGCAAAAGTAAGCTTCCGACGTTCAGCATATCGGTTGTGGCACGTGCATGTTTTCCAATCCCAATTCATCAAGTTGCGGCAAAACGAACTCGTTGATCATTGCTCTGTAGCGCTCACCATTCACAGTAACCGTTTGGCCCCGACCGATTATTGGTCAAATAAATAGTCAGCAATATTCCGCGTTCTGGAGCAGTGTAGCGCAACATAGTTTATTAACGTGTATTTCGCATGTGTTTACTACACAAATGTCAAAACAGAACTGACTTTAGGGGCCAATCGCAAAATTTATAGCATTTTCTGATAGGAGGATTACTTTTGCGCCACCCTGTACTTATAAAATAAAGTCGCTAAAAAGTTATGCACGGAATTGGCTTCGCACAGAATGCTCCGATTTGAAAGCGGTTTTTTGCATTTTAAAGCTTGGCTGTGTGAGATGGACTTTTTTTATATAATGTGAAGGAATATATAAAAGGGGCGTGGCAATCGGACAAAATGTGGTAAAAAAACATAAATTTTTGGTTTACACAGCCATACATCATAACCTAATCAACCGATTAGAATGAATCTTCCTTGAAGTTAAACTTTGAAATATTTACTTTCGTTCTGCATCAAAAAAAATAGTTGATTTCTTTCTAATTTAACCAAAATTGTTTAAACAAAAGCAGCACGTTTCGAAAAAAATCTGTTTGTGTGTTTGTTCGCTGCCAAGCTGTGGTGAGCCATTCATTTGATGAATTCGCGAAAGAGCTCGATAGCGTTACTTCACTTCGGACGTACGAGGTGTGTTCAAAAAGTATCGCGAATTTTGTGTTTTTTCAAAAATAATTTATTTATTCATGAATATCTATTTTGTTCCCTTCAAAGTAATCCCCATGAGATATTATACACTTGTGCCAACGGTTTTTCCAATCTTGGAAGCACTTCAAAAAATCATTTTTTTGTACATATCTTGTTCAGCTCCTCCTTCGATGCCGTCTTTATCTCGTCAAGAGAAGCGTAACGTCGTCCTTTCATGGGCCTCTTCAGTTAAGGGAACAAGAAAAAGTCACAGGGGGCCAGATCTGGGGAATACGGGGGCTGCGGCATCATTAGTGTGTTGTTTTTGGCCAAAAAGTCGCGCACAAGCAACGATGCGTGAGCAGGGGCGTTATCGTGGTGCAAAAGCCAATTTTTGTTCTTCCACAAATCCGGGCGTTTCTGGCGGATTGCTTCGCGCAAATTGCGCATAACTTGCAGGTAATATTCCTTATTGACCGTTCTTCCCTGTGGCAAGAACTCATGATGCACCACGCCCCTGCAATCGAAGAAAACTGTCAGCAAAACTTTCACATTCGACCGAACTTGGCGCGCTTTTTTCGGTCTTGGTTCGTGCGGCAGCTTCCATTGAGATGATTGAGCTTTGGTTTCCACGTCATATCCATAAACTCACGATTCGTCACCAGTTATGACCCTCTGGAGCAAATTTGGGTCGTCGCGGACAGAGTTTAACATCTCATTAGCAATGTTCATGCGATGCTGTTTTTGGTAACAATTGCGCAATTTTGGTAAAAAAATAGGTAAAAATCGAAGACGATCCAAAACACGTGCAAGCAAAGCAGCTGTCAACAATTAACTGAACATTCAAAATGGCCGAGCTTGTCGGCATAAGTGAGAGACATGAGTACCAGCATAACGCCACAAAAAATTCGAAATTCGAATATACGTAACCAGCGAAAATTCAAAATTCGCGATACTTTTTGAACACACCTCGTATGTATGTATGCATGTATGTAATGTAAATTATAAAGTTGTTTTAAACATTATCAACCGGTGTGAAACAAGGTGCGGGTCGCTAGTATGTTATAAGTCTAACTATGTTGTTGGTATATGTCCATCAAATCCGATTTTTTTATTAAAATATTGACCGAATCTGAAAGGAGTGTTGGCTCCGATGGTGGGCTTTCAATCATTCCTAAGAACTGTTTTTGCCATCTCCTATTAATGATTACCGGTCTTTAATGGACTGATTTTTTTCGGTTAGTTGTCAATTACCCGCCGTTTGTATGAACCGACTTTTATGAAATCGGCCCTAAATTAATCAACTATATATAATTAATTTCAGTAACAAAAATTTCTCAAATATTTCGGTCTCTAGGCAGTGCTGGAAAAAATATTAACAGAGGATTTAATAACTTAAACTAATTTAAGATGGTCGAATTTCGACCACGGGATATACTAGTTTTTATTAATTCTCTGCTAATACAGAATACTGTATTGTGGTAGTATACCGCTCTGGTTAGAGGAGTTTTCATGGACAATTTCAACAGAGTTAAGCCAAAAAAAAATTTGCTTTCGGAAAGTTATGTTCAGTTGCACCGAACGGGAATTTGCCCACTTTGAGCAGATTTCCAACCACAGACTAGTGGCAGCTCCGTTTTGAAAAAACTTTTTCATACCATTTTCGATGCTATATGTCCCGGTACTTGAACCTGAGTTTTTGTGTATAGCAGTTCGGCACACTAGCACTGCACTGCATTTTCGAAAATGGAAAGAAAATAAAAATTTTAGGGGAATTTTGAGGTACTTCTAAAGTGCACATTATTATGCTAAAATTAAATGAACTAAAAAACAGCGTACTCAAAAATTTAATAAACATCTGTGCAAAAATATTAAAATTTTGATAAAAATTTTAAAAGTTGAATTAACTTTCTTGAATATTTTGTAAACTTTTAAATTTATTTTTATGTGGTTTCTGTTATGAAATTCGCTAGGTTTTAGATGAAAATTGTTGAACTGATTTTTGTTGGAACGATTTTCCGTCATCCCTTGTCAAGTTTGGTTTTGTGACAAATCGGTTTCGGCGTTCTGCCATTTCGAGAACGAAACTAGGCATTGCAACAAAAATCAGCTTACTACGCTGTCGGAAGATCAACACAACAAAATAAATCAAAATTGTTAAAAATACAACGTCATTCTATGTCTTCGAATGATATCCAATTTTATTTCACTGCTATTATACTGAACGCAACTGTATATATGTACTAATAATATACTATTGATATTTGGAAAAATAACAAAAATAAGTCGATAACAATATGAATTTTGCTGTAAGCGGATTTGAATCAAATAAAATAAGTACAAACTGTATTGATGGTAAAATCAGAGACAAACAAAAATCAAAATAGGGGGAAACGCTTTTTCCTGTACACACTAAAATACACAGATATGTAAGAGTGACGCATACTTTCGGGTTTTTAAAAATTCGGGTTTTCAGAAATTTCCCTAAAAATAAGGTAGCAATAAAAGATGTTTTTAAATGGACAAAGTTAAGGTTTGCATCTATTGGTGCACCTGAATAGACATAGTTCCCAAGCAAACGAGTATAACCACACTCTTCCAAAAATTAATTAATATATAGAAAGGGCGGTGAACTATCTATCTGATTTTACTACCTTTAATTTTTCCATAAATAATTTTATAGTCTTGCAAAGTCGTCTTAGGTAACTTTAACTGCAATGCAATTGAAAAAATATTTTTTGAAAAGCAGGCGCAAATCTTGCTATCGATATTTGATTTACTTCTGGTAGGCTATTTACAAAATTCTTTTGAAATTGTTAACGATCGATTTTTAACTAATTTCAGCACATAATTCAGAATACGATGACATAACAGTTAACATAGAAACACAACGCCTCTAGGTGGCGCGTTGGCAGAGAAAACAGAGGGAACAAGGGGAAAATTGCGATAAATTTTTAAATAACTTCTGTTGAGCTATAGACTTGAAACTTTAGTCGTAGTTTGGAAATTGGTGACCATGCAACACTTCAAAAATTGCGGTAAATGGCGCGCGGTTCGAGCTATTTAGAAAATTCATTTAAAATTATTAATCTTGCGATCGATTTTTGAGACCAACGACCTAAGAACTTGATACTTAGCTCAGATACAGCTTAGAACAGAATAGACAACTAAGCTTTTTTCCAAAATTTTATTTTGTAATTATACTACTATTTATATTCAAAAGTTGCTAACTTGAAGAAAATCTAGCAAAGAGCAATTTCTTGATCTCTTGAGCGGCATTTTGTATGAACTTTTTGCTTTTCTTGTAACCTGGATACAGTGATATACCAAGAAAAAAACTTGTTTTGAAACTTCAGCGCCTTATCACTTATTCATTTTGAAACTTTGTAGGTTACAAATTGAAATGGTTGGACTCTCTTCAAATTTTCCAGACTGCAAACCTTCATTTAATTTATTAATCGGTTCATTAACGTAACCGGTACCCAGTACCAGATTGCTCGTTTCTACGCAACATACTAGGAAGTACGCAAGTAAACAAACATCTACTTCAAAGTTTTACAGCGAAACAACCTTTTTCAGAGCGAGAAAAATAGCGAGCGCCGTGATTGTGAATTGGAATTTTTGAGCAATTTCCATGTTCATTTCCGCTGCTTGCTGAAGTGAAGTAACAAAGTTGTTTATACTATTCATTGTTAGTGAAATGGCAACGCACCATCTGCATTTGTTTGACTGGCGACCTAACGACTTCCCAACAAGAACGTAATTAGGTAGGTAGGAAATACTATAGCTGCTATTTCTACCTCAGCCAAAAATCTTGTGTATGTTTTTTGCTCTTTACTGTTGCTCAGCAACTCATTTCGGTGCGTTTAGATATATTTTCTTTCTATGCGATTGGCACGTCGGGTAGGCAGTTGTTGGAGGGTCTTACATTGAAGTGCGTGTTTTTGTCTTATGGCTTAAGAAGTTATCAGTCAATCTGAGCACAAATAATGGGTGGATACCTTAAGTAATTTACCCAGCGAGGAATTTAGTTTTATCTGAATTAACAAATTTATAAATGCTGGCATTCAATTACATTAAACAAGGAATAATAATCATTTGCCTTGATTTGCCTCCGAAGATATTGAAGACAAGCTCTTCTTCCAAATTGGGCTGCTTCTAACTTTGAATACAAATTCTATGCCTTCTCCGACCGTCATCTGCCAAGGCAGTTGAACTTTTACTGAGAAGCTGTTCCATTGCAGAACACTTCTTTTTATTGGCCACTGAGAGGAAACCAAGCCCACTTTGGCTACTGATCAGAATGAAATAACTCTGTAAATGGTTGAAGAATATTTCAGCTCAGAACTTGAATCTTATTACTTTAAACGATCTAATCTTGTATATTTGTATATCCAGACTATCTCGAAAACGGCTCAACCGATATGGATGAAATTTGGTATGTAGATAATGTACCACATTCTAAGAATCTTTACGTAGGTGTTGCCACATAGGTTATTTTTTGGATTTGCCACCTATCTGAATTTTTTTTGTATGAAATAAAATATGCTAATGTGGACATCATACGAAATATATTTTCATTCGTATTTCAAAAAAAAAATATTTCTAAGGGGAGCTGCCACTTATTGAGGTTTTTATATAAATTTGTTGTTTAGGGTAACTATTTAACAACTATCTCGAAAACCGCTCTCGATGAAATTTTGTATGTAGATAGTGTATCACATTCTAAGAATTTTTACGTAGGTGTTGCCACATAGGTTATTTTTTTGGGGCTGCCACCTATCTGAATTTTTTTTTATATGAAACAAAATAAGCCAATATGGGTATCAAAAGAAAGGGTTTTCCCTGCGTTTTGAAAAAAACAAAAATACATTTCTAAGTAGGATTGCCATTTATTGTTGCCATTCCTATATATTTGTATAAGGTACCACATTCTAAGAATTCCTATTTAGGTGTTGCCTTATAGGAGTTTTTACGGAGTTGCCACCTATCAGATTTTTTAAAAGAAATGAAATATGCCAATATGGGTATCAAACGAAAGGTATTTTCCTGCGCATTGAAAAAAAAATATTTCTAAGTAGGGTTGCCACTTTTGTTCGACAAGAAAAATCCGGCAAAGAAGTTCATATACCGAGAATCGCACTTATCCAAGGAGTCCCTTAGGTGCAACTTCCAGTAAGACCAACATTTGCCATGACTGCGCATAAAGATCTGGGATAAACTTTTGAGTTTGTCGGAGTGGAGCTAAATTCATCGATGTTCATGCATGTTCTGTTATATGTGGCGTTTGAAGAGTTAAGTGACCAAACACATTTAAAGTAATGCTTCCGGAAAAATTAAATGTACTCGGAACATGGTATGGAAGGAAGTGTTGCAATAGATTTCATATATATTATAGAAATCACAGAATGTTGACCGATATATGGATCTCTAACCCACAAATATACCCATGTGACCCTAATTTTTCTCGATTATTTGGTAACAATCGACAGGTGCTAACCATACAATTCAGTAAGGAATCTTGTAAAGATTTTTTTGAGCAGCAACCAAGGAGTAATTATGTGTATTCAAACTTTGTTATTAATAAAAAATTTTAAACATATTTTTATTATCAAGATATGTCTTAGAACGCTTCACTGCTGGTAAGTAAAACTATTCATACAAACAACCAGGATATCTTTATTGATGATTATCTAAATAAAGTAAATTGTATGGCAACTATACAATACTTTGTCTTGATTTTAACAATTTTTACTTCCCAATATTTTATTCAAAAATATAAAAAGAGCCTTTTGTTCCAAAATGACTCGAAGAACTTAAAAGAGCCAATCTCAAATCAATTGTTTAAACTTTAATTGCCTCCTGAGATTTCGTTACTTGTTCGTTTCATATAACTGTACGTTTCGTTGCAATTTCGTTACTAAGGTAGTGTTACTAGTTTTGTTTCGATATCCAGCGTTCTGCTTCCACTGAAACTGCACCATTAAATTGTTGCTAGTTCTGTTACAAAAGAGTATCGCTTCGAACAGTTTCCTTTAAGCTGATAAAACTTTGTTTAAGAAAGTAATTTTAAATAGTGGATAAATGACGTTGTGCTCTATCGCTAGCATATTTCAAGCAATCAGGCTGTAAGTATTTTTTAAAGTCGCATCCAACCGAAAAAAAACAAATTATAGAAATCGTTTCAAATACGGACCAGCTTCAAAAAGTATGATTCTAAATTAATGAAATCCACTAAAAGAAGTTACTTTTATAGAAATTCAGACTTCTTATGCATATACAAGGTGGCGCAAAAGTAATCCTCCTATCAGAAAATGCTATATATTTTGCGATTGGCCCCTAAAGTCAGTTCTGTTTTGACATTTGTGTAGTAAACACGTGCGAAATACACGTTAATAAACAATGTTACGCTACACTGCTCCAGAACGCGGAATATTGCTGACTATTTATTTGACCAATAATCGGTCGGGACCAAACGGTTACTGTGAATGGTGAGCGCTACAGAGCAATGATCAACGAGTTCTTTTTGCCGCAACTTGATGAGTTGGGATTGGAAAACATGTGGTTCCAACAAGACGGTGCAACAGCACACACTGCACGTGCCACAACCGATATGCTGAACATCGGAAGCTTACTTTTGCGTCACCTTGTATATGTATATGTACATACAAGTATCTGTAGAATGTGGTCTGTACTGATTTGTTATAAATGGTACATTTATACAAACATACATCTCACTCACAACCATCCATTTCCATAAATTTTGTATTCTAGTAATTTGTATGCAAGCAACTCTATTTGGTCGAAGGCTGACTACGCCTGAAATGATGGCTGCAGGATACAACGACTGTATTGGCACATGGTTATGGTTGGTTGAACGCTGCTTGGTTGGTTAGTTGGTTTGTTCGTGGTTTTGTCTGTAGCAACGAAGATTGCTGACGATTGTTTGGTAAATTATAATTTAGGTTTGGAACCAGCAACAGCTGCTTAGCGGTTCATGCAAACAACAGAATTATCGAAATTTCATCATTGAATCAGCAGTCACGCTTACCTCATGCTAAGCGAATTTGGGGAAGTAGACGAAATATGCATACAAGTAGTTTGTAAAAAGAGAGATGAAGAAATTTATAAACACGAATAAAAAATATATGTGAAATCCGTCAGAAATTTTACGAACTATTTAACTGAGTTTGCATTTTGATTTAGATATGCATGAATGAAACATGGATGATACCAGAATCGAAGTAGCCTAGACAAATTTGGTTCGCCAACAAAATTTCCTTTCTCTTTGTCCAAGATCCAGGTTAAGTGTGTGTGCACCCATCTTTCCACTCGGAAATTTCTGCTTTATTGCATCATTTGCTTGGCCGCATGAGCTGGAAAGACACCGGATTATATACATACGTCTTCCATTAATTTCAACAACCTTATGTGCTGGTCATGACTCTAGAAGATAATCTGCTAATCAGTTCTCAGTTTTCTCTTCAAAAGTTTCAGTACAGAATGAATAGTTTTTAAGAGAAGGACGCCACATAAAAATCTGCAAGGATCCTAGAAGAGACTTCACCCTAGTTCTATTGCTCTTTAAAGGTCTTTATATCGCTAAATGTGTGATTAGATATGCTTGTTTCTCATAACCTTCTCTTACCACTTTTACCTTGCGAAATTTGTTTTGATGAAATTTAAGTTGCTCTTGAGATTCGTCGTGGTCAATAAATCAATGCAATAACATTTTTTCATCAAACATCATCAAGTGTCCTTCAGCTGACTGACCACTCGAATGCGAGTTTGAGCGAGAAAAGTGTACTTCTTTATTGTGCTTAGCCAAACTTAGTGAACATTCGAAAAAAATAGAAATGTACATATGAATATTCATACTCGCCATATAAGTAAACTCGCATGGTCCCTGTAGGCAGTTCAATAAAACACTTCAATCACTTCCACCACACGATAACTGACGTCAATTCGAAAAACCAAAGGACGACACTGGATTTTGAACGTTAGGGTATTTTAGTTGGATTGCATCTTCACTAGTTTCCAAATTACGGCCTGGCGATAATGTTGAATCAGCAAAGTTGAGCCGACTCCCCATTTTGAAGGGTCTTAGATCCGGTTCATCCAGCTCATTAGCAATGCTAAGGTACTGATAATGGTCACAGGTGGGCATAGTTCGGGTCATAGCTAAAGTACTCCCACAATTTTCTTTTGCCAAGATGTGAGTTAACGTACAAATTTATATAACTCTTAAATAAGAAAAAATAAGAAAAAAGTAATTTTCAAATGATATTATTTAAATGACTAAAGGCTGTCAATCCTAAAAGTGCTATAGTTATAAAACGTTTATATATTTTAAAGTAGTTAGCCTAAAAGAAAAACCCCCACTTTCGACACTTTTCAGGGTCATTTCAGGACTATTTTGGGATTCTTTTTAGTATCCTTTTAAAAATGAAAAGCTCCGAAAATGCTCCCAAAAGGTCCAAAAAATACTTAAAAATGAGAGAATATCACGGCAACAATCCCGAACTGAAAAAGGTGCAAGATTAGTAGCGAAATGAATTGAAAATGATCCCGAAATGATGCAGAAAAATTCACGAAAATGGTCCAGAATATTCTTAAATCATTCCACAACTATCCGGAAATTAACTACCATAAGTCCCGGAATGGTCCCGAAAACAGTTCGGAAGCGATCCTCAAAAAGTCGGAAAAATTGTCTTGGAAACAATTTTGAAATTATCCCAAAAAAGTGCAGTAAACAATCAAGAAATGATATTGAAAAAGTCCCAACAGACTCAAGAAAACAAGAAAAAAAATGGCCTCAAATATTTCCGAAAAAGGCCCGAAATGGCTTCAAATATGAACAAGAATTTATCCCGTAAAAATCCCGAAATAAGCCCCTAAAACTCCTAAAATTTTACTGTAATAATGTGAAAGGGTCCCAAGTTAATCCTAAAATTACCCACAAAATGGCCCGACTATGCGTTGTATTGCTCCGATCTTGCTGATTCCGACAGATCATTAATTCCGTAGTAATGGCCGCCCTCAACCAAATCTCATCAAGATATCATAAAAACTGAGGGACTAATTTGCGTACAAACAGACAGACGGACAGACGGACATGATCATTTCGGTATGCTTATTGGTGGGTCTATCTCTTCTTCTTCTCATACTTACATCGGACCAAAGTTATAATACCATTTCATGTTCATGAAAGGTATAAAACGATCCAAATCCTGCGTAATTTCGCTACAATTAGCTACTTCCTTAATTCTATATTACCCAAACAAAACTCTGCTTCAATTTTTCAAAAAAACTGATGAAGTAAATTTTTAAGCGCCCTCAAAATAAATTGGTCGCATTTTTTCACCTCAATTTCTTCATATACAAAAATTTATTTCTATATAAAACACGGAAGATGACTTCAGGAAAACATTCCAAAAATTAAAGGCCATTTTTAAAACTTAAAATTTATACTCCATTTGATAGAATGCGATGGGCTACAAAACTATAGGGCCGATTGTGTCTCAATGTGCAAATTGGAAGTTTAGCTTTCTTTTGTTTACAATTGTTTTATCAAATGCACAGAAGCTGATCGTTTAGACAGGTTTATAAGATTTACTGTAAGCTCTTTGGTTTTCTGTCTAATTTCATTATTTTTATTTAACTATCGACACTTTTATTTACTTTTTTAAGACGATCTTTGAAAGTCAAGGACTGAAATTATATTATTACAATTATTACAACGTATAAATTGCGCATTTTCTATAGTGCTAAATCTACATTGGCAGTTCTCCCCTCGCACACTCTAAATAAGAATTGACGTATACACTTAAGTTACTCGTTTCTCTAAAAGGAGTATGGGGTCCTCCTCAGCTCTACTGAAGAACACAGGCTATGAATCCAACATATTGTTTCTGCATGAGTTGCGGAAAAATAATAACTTTTTGGATATGCAAACAGTAAATTTATTAGCCTTAGCCAAAGAAATGAACAAATATACTCGTATAACCTAAAATTATCGTAAAGCTAGCTCAATTTCCTACAGGGGTATGTATACTAATGTACACATATCAAACCATTACATGACTTTAACAACCAAAATGAGTTTCTTGTATTGCACTGGTTTACCCTGAACATAATGAAATTACATTCTTCTATACTTGCTTAAATAATGTTCGTAACTATAACCGTGAGGGAATGACAGCTGTTAAGAGAACTAATTTCAGAGACCTGCAAATCTCACTTCGTTATGAAAAGTGGGACATAAGCAAGGCGTATAGTCTATTTTTGGCTACGCTTAAAGCTCACATTAGCAAAGCCAGCTCCGTAGCTTTCCCAAAACGTTCGGATATTATAATCAAACCCTGGATTAACCGTAATCTACTTAAAAAATATAAACAAAAAAATAAATTGCGTGCTAAAAGTCATAAACATCCCAGTAACAGCCGTCTCCGGAAACGCGTGAATCGTCTTACCAGAAGGTTGTATAAAGAAACTCGGTTTATGTACGATATTTTTTACAAAAATAGGATAATAGCTGCAAATGGCGACCTTAAAAAAGAATGGAAAGTGGTTAATGACATTATTAATCGGAATACGGACAACCTAGCTAATTCTATCATTTTGGATATCAACGGGGTGGATGTTTCTCACCCAGTGGATGTTGCTAATCACTTTAATGATTTTTTCGCTACAATTGGAAAAGCTTCCGTGCCCAATAATAGTATTATAAGATGTACATGTAACTACCAAGAATTTTATTATGGTAATAATTCTCCAGGAAGTAGTTTTTTTTTTGAGCCCATCTCTGGCAGGGGGATTCTGAGATTAGTAGATTCTCTGAAAAAAACAAATTCAGCCGGAAATGACGATATTTCGAATCGTATGTTAAAAATTATTGCTCCCTATGTTGTTGACGTTTTAAAGTATTTATTAAATTGTAGTATAGTCGCAGGAGTATTTCCTGAGGATCTAAAATGTGCTGTTGTAATACTTCTCTATAAGAAGGGGAATAAAAAAGATAAGAATAACTACAGACCTATTTCTCTTGTGCCATCAGTTTCTAAAGTTTTTGAGAAAGCTGTGAAGTGTAGAGTTCTTGCTTATTTGGAAAAAATCAAATATTTTAGTCCAATGCAATTTGGTTTTCGGTCAGGAGCCTCTACTGAAGATGCTCTCCTTGACCTATGTTGTTTTTTGTATAAATCCATGGATGAAAAAAAATATTGAGCTAGTCTTTTTGTTGATATAACAAAGGCTTTTGACATGGTTGACCATAATATTCTTTTAAGTAAACTTCATTCAGCAGGAATCCCTGGAAACGTTCGAAATTGGTTTAAATCTTATTTAAATACAAGAATACAAAGAGTGAAAGTAGGCAATACTTTAAGCACAGCTCGTTTAATGGATTTGGGTGTCCCTCAAGGTTCAGTCCTTGGTCCCATATTATTTTTAATTTATATAAATTCCCTATTTTCATTACCCTTACTGGGAAAAGTCACAGCTTTTGCCGATGACTTGGCTATTGCTTATGCGACAAACAATACATTCAATCTTTTTATGGATCTTTTTATGCACCTGCTGAGGCAATGGTTCGCTACTCATAAGCTCATTGTTAGCAACAAGACCAAGTTGATGTATTTTAGTCTCTCTGGCAGGGAAGTACCAAGCAGTGATGTTATTTTTCATTCTGCAACCTGTATGCGGCATATACTTTTTACTCATACTTGTAGTGATCTGTAGGGTCTCTAGTTTGTTATGCACCACAAATTGACTGTGACGGCAAATGTTTTAAGGTTGAAGTAGTATCTAATTTCAAGTACCTGGGCGTTATAATTGATCAAAACATGAGTTGGTCGTCTCATATTTCTACTATGAAACAGTATATATTATCGACGCAACGCTCATTTTATCGTATTAAACAATTACGAGGTGTGTTCAAAAAGTATCGCGAATTTTGAATTTTCGTTGGTTACGTATATTCGAATTTCGAAATTTTTGTGGCGTTATGTTGGTACTCATGTCTCTCACTTATGCCGACAAGCTCGGCCATTTTGAATGTTCAGTTAATTGTTGACAGCTACTTTGCTTGCATGAAAGGACGACGTTACGCTTCTCTTGACGAGATAAAGACGGCATCGAAGGAGGAGCTGAACAAGATACAAAAAAATGATTTTTTGAAGTGCTTCGAAGATTGGAAAAATCGTTGGCACAAGTGTATAATATCTCATGGGGATTACTTTGAAGGGGACAAAATAGATATTCATGAATAAATAAATAATTTTTGAAAAAACACAAAATTCGCGATACTTTTTGAACACACCTCGTATGTTCAAGAAGTGTGCTGAAAATGGTATACTATGGATTAGTAGAATCTAAATTACAATATGGTATAGGTTGCTGGGGAAGTGCTTATAGTACATAGTAAAACTCATCCTCTCTTAATGTTGCAAAAGTGTCTCGTTAGAAGAATATGTAACGCTAATCGCCTATCGCATTCTATGAACCTGGTAAAAGCTTAAATATTTTTCCTGTGAGACACTTGTATTACTAGAAAGTTTTAAAATTTTTTTCATGAGGTGTGGTTATTTGCAAAGTCCAATATACCCCCTTCACAAGTAAAGAAGCAGTTCGCATGCAAGTGTTGTAGTTCCTGCTTCTCGTACAACCCTGTTTCGCAACTTCTATACCATAGTATTCTGTATGGTTTTCAATAAGCTTCCTGCAGCTATACAAAACATTAGGAGGCTATCCGTTTTGAAGGAGGTTAAATTATGGCTTCTTTGTTTGAATCATGACGATATCGAAGCTCTTTTGCGGCCTGTACCGTAATACATATGTTTCCCTTTAAAACAAAAAACTTTAAACAATTTTTTAAAAATATATATTATTACCAGTTTTATCATTAAATTTTTTGGTTTTCACTACCTTTGTATAATTATTTCATTGTAATTTCACTTGCAAATTGGCTGATGCTTAATTCATCAATCTCTATAATTATTTATTCATGATTTTTGTATTGCACCCCACAATGTTTAACATAGAAATATGGTATTGAAGGAAATGGTGTTACCTCTGTCCTTTTATGTGGACACTAAACACCATTAACTATTATCTTATTGCAATTATTATATAAGTATACTTTTGTTTTATTGGTAAATATTGTATAAATTTAAGAACGCATAAGATAATAATGAATAAACAAACAAACAAGCAAACATCAGCTGGCAACCTGTTGAATATCTCAATACGAGTATACTCGTATCCTTCTATAGATAGAAAAGTGCTTAGAAATGGATTTATGAAAATATGTGCATTAGGGTGTGCCTTATATATTTATAACTTTGTTCGAAAGCAGTAGTCCCCTTATAAAACCTCCTAAATTCATAAAATAATGGCGATATTCAAGTCAGCAAATTCACAAAAAACTTTGTTTTAGAAATTGTTAAAGGTTAAAGTTTGGATAAAGAATAAAATATGACAATAATGAGTTTCACTTGCTATTGTTTTGAAGCTTAAACTCTTCTCTTAAATTCAGTCCCTGCGGGTTAGGGGTTTAGAATATGCCCGAGGTAGGCATAACGGTCGTAAGAGGCGACTAATATGCACAAAGGTAATGACGTGCAACTCGATGGTTGATCTACGGATATGTTGCCTCTCACCTTTCATTACCTCTCTCCTTCCTTACGGAAGTAGGAATGACATGACCTAGAAAGTTCCGTTGGTCATACCAAATCGCTACCTCGACAGTCGGGCAGTACCACAAGGGAGTATCGGAGCGTACCGGATTCATATCCGGCCAAGGACTGTCAGTTCGCCAAAACCTTCGGGGAGTGTTTTTATCGTCATAACAACACCAACAACTTAAGTCCAGTAAATGCAATTTTTCTAATAGTAGAAACTTCAGAGGCAAAGTTAAAAGTTTCCAGCGAAGCTTAAACTTAAACTTAATATCTTTTATTTTGATTTATATGTACAAAATTTCATTTTCTGATACTTAAGTTATTTTCAACACGCCTTCCTATTATATAATTTAAAAAATTGTGCAGATACCACATCTATTATACCGTATTTGTCTTGCTTTGTAGCTTAACAAAAAACTTTCTCAAAATAAATTAGGAACAACTTAACCCAACCACGGCTATCCACTTTTTGTCATTTTCATGTCGAATTCTAAGCCCATCTCTATTTTTCTCCTCCATACCAATACCAACGCATATTTCTGGGATATTTTTCCTAAACAAAAATCGTTACGATTTCTCACTATTGCTATTTTTATGAGCGTGAATGAAATAGTAAGATTTTAGTAACTAAAAACAAAATCATAACAAAGGGAAATTAAACAGTTGTTTCCATAAATTAAAGGTTCTGTCAAAATAAAAAATTTATTTTAAAATGTTTGTTCAAAATTTGTTATTTAATAAAAACAATCAGGTAGGTACTATAATTTGAAGCCATTAATAATTATTATATTAATATTGCTAATAAATTCTATGATTTGGCAGGGGGCAACTATTGGGGGCGATCGAAGAAAGTGATACCGGCCTAAATTCAACAGCCCAGATTTAGAGACGGTTAGTAGACGTCCGCGAAGTGTCTATCTTCGCAATTGGTAAGAGCTAGTCGAACCATTTAACGTCATAGGTCAACTTTGGTTTACTTAGGTGTCTAAGTGAAATAAATTTTTTTATAAAAAAATAAAAATATCAAAAAAAAAAAAGTTGTTTGGAAATTTATTGGAAATTTTTTGGGCTTTTGTTTTTATAGATTTACAGGTATATAATGTTATTATGTTATTTCTAAATGGCGTTTCAGAATGAGTGCGAGTGCGATGCGTAATCACATGTACACTCAATGTGCAGGGGGAAAGCAGATAATACTTCACGCCGCCTATACAAAACTATCCACTCTTTTATCTTCATTTGTGAATAGCGCGACCTATGTTTTATCCATTTTTATACCTTTCATGAACATGAAATGGTATAATAACTTTTGTCCGATGTTTGTAAGTATGAGAAGAAGAAGAGATAGGCCCACCAATAAGTATACCGAAATGATCAGGGCGATGAGCTGAGTCGATTTAGCCATGCCCGTCTGTCTGTTTAAAGGCAAACTAGTCCCTCAGTTTTTGAGAGATCTTAATGAAATTTGGTTTGGAGCCGCCATTTTGCATGAGATTAATCATTCGTCGGAATCAGCCAGATCGGACCAACATAACATATAGCTCCCATACAATCGATTGTTCCGATAAATGCGTTTTGGGCTATGTATCTTTGAATTATCAGTTTTGCAGAGTTTTTACTAAATGTGAGTAAGGATCGGATACTTAAAACCGTGATGCGTATTCATGAAAGGTGTAAAGTCTTCGGCACAGTCGAAGACAGCCCTTCCCTTACTGGTTTTATCTGCGTATGGTTGGTAGGCAATATACAGGGTGGCTGATGAATTTTGCTACATTAAGAAACTCAAATAATTTTTTTTTCAGTGTATGGAACTCATTTTTCTTTTATTTATGTTAAAGCTCATTAAATTTTATTAAATATAGCTTAATTCGTTTTAAAAATAATGGAATTTAAATGCCCCCCCTGCTCGTCGATGCATGTGCGGCATCTTACCAAAAAGTTGTTCATTACTGCTTGGAGAGTTGAGACAGGAATAGCCGCAATTGTTTCTCGAATGGATTGCCTTAGTTCATTCAAATTTGTTGGTTTTGCTTTGAAGACTTCCTGTTTGCAATAACCCCACAAGTAAAAGTCAGGTGCAGTAAGGTCAGGCGACCTGGGTGGCCAACGGAATGTGGAGTTTCTGGATATCAGCTTATTGGGAAATTTTCGTCGCAATTCTGTCATAACAGGTTGGGCTATATGAGGAGCTGCACCATCTTGCTGAAACCACACAGAGTTGAAAGAAATTCTCATTCGGCGTAATTCTGGATAGAAAAACTCTCTCAACATGCTCAAGTAGTCTCCAGTAAACGCAACGGTGTGACCGTTTTCTTCGAAGAAGTAGGGCCCGTCAATGCAGCGTGATGAAACTGCACACCACACTGTGACACGAAGTGGATGCAATTCCGTCTCATGGAGTATCTGTGGGTTGGAAGCACTCCATATTCGACAATTTTGTTTGTTTATGTTGCCGTTTAAATCGAAATGGGCCTCGTCAGACATGAAAAGACAGTTCAACATGTTTCCATCCTCTTCCACCATTTGAAGCATCTTCTGGCAAAATTCCAAGCGAATCGGCAAGTCTGCAGCGTTCAGTTTGTTGGCCATTTGAATTTTATATGGGAATAAGTCCAAATCTTTGTGCATAATTGACTGTAATGACTGTCTGCTTACACCCATTTGAGCAGATAAGCTTCTTGTCGAAACACGTGGATTGTTTTGTATGGCAGCAGCTACAGCAGCGATTGTTTCCTCCGTTCGAAGTGAAGGGTTTCGATGGTAAGGTCTTCTGTTGACTGTCCCATGCTCGGCAAAATTGTTTACAAGTCTTATTATGGTCCATCTGCTCGGAGGATTGCCGCCAAACGTGCGCCTATACTCTCTTTGAACCGAAACTACGGACTCCAGTGCGTGATAGCGGCGGACAATCCAAATTCTTGTTTCAGTGTCCCAGTTATCCATTTTTGTTAAATGTAAAAGTCAATCTGCAAAATACAAAAAAAATTAACCAGATTCATTAAATAGAAAAAAAGTTATTTAATTTTTTTTTGGTAGCGCTTTCATCAGCCACCCTGTACGTACATATACATACATACATGTGTAATATATGTAGGTACTAGGGATGAAAGTCCCGAACTTCTTTAGGTATTAAAGAAATCAAAGAATTTTCGGGGTTTTGTAATATTTTACTAAGGACTAAATATTTGTGATTTTTTATGAACTATATCTAAACTTTATAATAATGTGTAGTATTTTTGAATATTTGTTGATTAATCTCAGTTAAGTAACATGAGCCTTCTCAACAACTAACTAGAAACTGTGGGTTTACCGGACTCATTATCGCCAGTTTTCGATTTATTTATTTCATATTCGATTAAATGTAACATCTTTTAAGTATAAGAAAAATCAAACCAAGACGACCTTCTTCTCAATAATAGTGTTTATCCAGTTGATACATTTTGAAGGTTCAACAAAAATTACTCTTAAGACAACTCCAAACATTTGCTACAAAAACTCAAATCTTTTGTAAACAACTCTTTTGGCTGCAGCCTGTTTAATTTAAGTGCAAAGTAAAGTACAAACTTATACATTGCTCCCAATACAACAAAAACTGTAAGGAATAGGTATATTCTCCAAAAATCGTTCTATTTGTATAATAGTGGAGCTTATTTTAACCCGATCATTGCTCGTGCTTTATCGACTATAAACACAATGACTATTGAACTGAGCTGATAAAAAGCAAGTTATTAATTAGAAAGAAAATAAAAATTTATAACGAAAAATAAATTAAAGCCTCAGCTCTGTTTTTTTTTTTCTTTGAGAAATATTAACAAATATACGCTCAGCGCCCCTTTTTAAAATGCATTGCTTTAATATACTTTTTTAAAACAGAGTTGTTTCGTTTCAGAAAAAATTTAAGATCCCTTGTTTGATAATGTGGAGCAACCTCAACACACGTTTCATTTTAAATGCAATATTAGATAACCTCTCAAACTTGTCAAAGGGGTATGTTATTTTGCTGGATTGAAGACTTTCCATAATGATAAGTATCTAGGTTTGCTAAGATAGGTTTTAATAATTTCATTTTATCAAAAAACTACGGAAGATAGAGAAAAATTCCTAAAGCATTTAAGCATTATGGTCACAAAGTAACCTGGTGTTCTTTTATTGACTTCAAATACATTTTGCGAAGCTTGTTGCCTGTTTTCTGATTTTAATTATATAGGTTTTCAGTTATATTATCTTAAATTCTAATAAATTTGCATTAGATTTAGTAGCAAAAAATAAAACAGTTATATAATGGCACCTCTGACATAAAGCACCACGCAAAAGTCTACGGATTCACATCTTCAGAGTACACAAAACAATTCAAGATAGGGAGTAAGTGCTCATTTGTACATTTTTAATGTGTACACCTCTTTCTGCTCGGTAGAGGCTGACCAGCAAAGTTGAGCATCGCTGCCTGTAACCGTGCCTCTGCTTGCAACCGTGTTTATGTATGTGCCTTGTTGGTGATGTTGGCCCTGCGGAAAAGAAAGGAAAGGAAAGGAAAAGAAAATAACGGAAAAGAAAGGAAGGAAAGGAAAGAAAAGAAAAAGGAAAAAAAGGATCAGGAAACAATAAAATAAAATATATTAAAATAAATTAAAAATAGAGACTCTATATTAGAAAAGAAGGAGAAGAAATACAAGATAGTAACTAATCACTAAATAAAAAAAAATATTTGTGGTTGAAATCAACCACTAGGCGATGTCTAATTAAATTGAATTTATGTACAGGATACACATGTTTACACATTAAACTCCACGACTACTTAGTACTAACAACTTTTTTTTAATATGAAAAATGATTAGTTTGGAGCTACCCTTCTGCTTTTTCAGGGGTATTCTATACTTGACTAGAGGGAATACTCCCGTTTTCTGCATTTATTGTCATGGGTATTTAAAGCTGTACAGGCCTTAGAAGCAACAATTCAATAGAATTGTTGGTACAAAAGTTATATCAGCTTATTTCATCTTTTTTTACAGCATCATTGACTAAATTGTTTATGATTTTTTTTTTATTTTAACACATGGTATTTTCTTTACAAAAATTTAAACTACAGTGTTTTGAAATTGGGTAAAAAGTTTATGAAATAATTTTTCTTTTATATGTTCAATGTCCAACAATTTCTTATTTATATTAAAATCAAAATCGTAAAAACTATTTTACCTTTTTGTAAGCTAAACCGTTGGTAAATGACAAATTCTCAAATACCGTGACTCATCCCATATTTGTAGACTCAGATCCCGTCTGTGCACGGATTATGAAAATGTCACATGCCTAGAAGGTACGTAAAGGCACGCACTTAAGCCCATTGCTTTCTAATTTTTCTTCTTACCTACATACCCTTTTATATGCATATTGTTTAGAAACAATAGCAAGCTTAATAGATACAGTACCTGGGTGACCGAGCCTTGCTCGGTATTTTTCGAATTTGTCGCATAATCTTACTTACCAAGAGCACTCAGATAGATAGAGCACCGAGATAGTGGTCGATATAAGAAGGAGTAATTAAAATGCAGTCAGGTGGCAACCCTAGGTGGCAAACCTACTTAAAAATATTCTGGTTGGTATACGGCCTCAAATACCTTCCGTGTGATACCCATATTTCCATATATTGCTTAATGTTTAAAAAAATTAGGAAAGGTGGCAACCCTCTAAGCTTCCTTTATCGGCAGCATCCAAGTAGAAAATCTTAGAAGGAAGCATACTATCTATCTACCAAATTTCATCGAAATCGGTTTAGCCGTTTCCGAGATAGTGGTCGATATCTGAAGGAATAAATAAAATGCGGTCAGGTGGCAACTCTAGGTGGCAGCCCTACTCGAAAATACTTTGGTTGGCATACGGCCTAAAATACCTTTCATTTGATTCCCATATTCCCATATATTGCTTAATATTTACAAAAAAAATTTATATAGGTGGCAACCCTGTGAACCACCCCAAGTGGCAACACCAAAGTAGAAAATCTTAAAACAAAGGATACTACCCATATACCAAATTTCATCCAAATCGGTTAAGTCGTTCCTGAGATAGTAGTGGATATACAAATATACAACTATACAAATATAAAAGAATAACTCGTTTAAAGTTGTAAGATATACGAGGTGTGTTCAAAAAGTATCGCGAATTTTGTGTTTTTTCAAAAATTATTTATTTATTCATGAATATCTATTTTGTCCCCTTCAAAGTAATCCCCATGAGATATTATACACTTGTGCCAACGGTTTTTCCAATCTTGGAAGCACTTCAAAAAATCATTTTTTTGTACATATCTTGTTCAGCTCCTCCTTCGATGCCGTCTTTATCTCGTCAAGAGAAGCGTAACGTCGTCCTTTCATGGGCCTCTTCAGTTAAGGGAACAAGAAAAAGTCACAGGGGGCCAGATCTGGGGAATACGGGGGCTGCGGCATCATTAGTGTGTTGTTTTTGGCCAAAAAGTCGCGCACAAGCAACGATGCGTGAGCAGGGGCGTTATCGTGGTGCAAAAGCCAATTTTTGTTCTTCCACAAATCCGGGCGTTTCTGGCGGATTGCTTCGCACAAATTGCGCATAACTTGCAGGTAATATTCCTTATTGACCGTTCTTCCCTGTGGCAAGAACTCATGATGCACCACGCCCCTGCAATCGAAGAAAACTGTCAGCAAAACTTTCACATTCGACCGAACTTGGCGCGCTTTTTTCGGTTTCCACGTCATAACCATAAACCCACGATTCGTCACCAGTTATGACCCTCTGGAGCAAATTTGGGTCGTCGCGGACAGAGTTTAACATCTCATTAGCAATGTTCATGCGATGCTGTTTTTGGTCACAATTGAGCAATTTTGGTAAAAAATAGGTAAAAATCTAAGACGATCCAAAACACGTGCAAGCAAAGCAGCTGTCAACAATTAACTGAACATTCAAAATGGCCGAGCTTGTCGGCATAAGTGAGAGACATGAGTACCAACATAACGCCACAAACAATTCGAAATTCGAATATACGTAACCAGCGAAAATTCAAAATTCGCGATACTTTTTGAACACACCTCGTATACGAGCTTGCCTTCATATTTGCATACACATGTGTCTATATAGCATGCACAAATCAAAACAGCGTATTTTTGGTTGTTGTTGTTTATAACAGTGTATGTTAACTTACAGCTGCTGTAATATAACAGTGCTGAATTCGCCGTAAATCGAAATAAAGGACATATTCCAACGCGTGCGTACTTTCTTGAAGGGATAGTGGTGCAAGGAATAATGTTTTTATCATCAATTTTCTGTAGTGATAAAGCTATCAGTGAAAGTGTTGTTGTCGCGGAATTTGCAACATGTTCTTGCAGAAACCTAGGAATCTACCACAAAGAGGCGTTCAATCATGGTAGGTGGAAGTAGTTCAAATATCTCCGGGCATAGTGGGTACTTATGGCTCACACGAAAGATATAATGAGTGAGAGGCCTGGTGCCGGAATCAGCAAAAATTATAAAAACTTCGAACTCTAATTTTGGATTTGTATTGGTATAAGCTTGTGCTTTTTCGTACTAGTTCGCTACCAGCCAGAAAACTGTAGTCGCATACTGATAGAGTAAAACAGAGAAATATAGACGACGCTAGTTGTTGTTGTGGTAACAACAAACACACTCCCCGAGAGCTTTGGGGGGCGTCGTCTCCGGTACTACCTTGCGGTACTGCCCGACTGTCGTGGTAGCAATTTGGTATGGCCAGTGAAACCTTGTAGGTCATGTCACGCCTCCTTAAGGAAGGATAAGATGGGTAGTGAGAGGTGAGAGGCGTCATATCCGTAGATCAACCATCGAGTTGCACGTCATACCCTTTGTGCATATTAGTCTAGGTATGCCTACCTCGGTCCTATTCTAAACCTCTAACCCGCAGGGGTAAAATGAATCACCTGGTTATCTCGATTGTCAGATATTATATTTTCCGTTGATGTGATTCGATTTCTTTGTCTATGAGCGCAAGCTGCCACAGTTTGAATTTGTTGTCCGGCATGGTAGGCTATTCGATAAATAGTTCCTTTTTCTGTAAATATGGTTGCTGATAATTATATGAGCGTAAGTAAACTTTGCTGGAGTCCGCCAAGGTATGGTGATAGTGTTTCTGGCCTACCACACCGAGAGTCCCAGGTTCAAGTGGCGGAACCAACAGTAAAAATGTTTGGAAAAAGTTTTTGCCCCGCGGCAGCGGTCGACGACGTTCCGAGTGTATTTCTACCATGGCTAAAAAAAAATATAATCTAAATGTCTCTTTTAACATGAGATTGACAACGTTGGTATTCAGCAAACCAAATTTGTTTCATGTTAAGTAAAGTCCAATAAAATTTTCCATGTAATATGTGTTTGATTTTCAACAAGAGCTACTTGGCCCATATTCAGACCTTATAGTTGACTGAGATCGATTTTTATCAATATATCTCCTAAACCAGTTGAGATATGGAACTTAATCACATCGCTTTTTTCAGCACATATTATCACCTTTCGTTTGATACCCATATTATACTGACATATTTTGGGTCATCCTGCTCCACATATTGGTCGATAACTCCAAACCCGGTCGAGTTATGGAAATAAGTGATATCACAAATTTTAAGTTAGTTTTTGACTAATATTCTCTTAAACAAACGAACAAACAGTCAGACAAATATTCAAAAAACTGTTGCTTTAAATTTTTGTTTTTGGGTCAATACTGATTCCTCAGTCAATTTTCGACGGACCGAGAACATTAACTAGAACTATTTAACCGGAGGAAACACTTCTGCTTATGGCGAAATGCTAAAAGAGGTTATGATGGGCACATTTCTCCCATTAAAAATAATGAACTGTAGTGTGCAACCGATACCTAAGTATTTTTCCGATGGCAATGCTGATTAATCGGCAGTTCCTTAACAAAACCACCTTTACACATATAAATTCATTTGTACAGAAATTGTTTTAAAAAACTTTTATACTAACAACAAAAAGAAAAAATTAAATGACTAAATAAGGGGTGGTAGACGCGTTTTGGTCCCAAGAAACGCAATCCGAGTACACAAATTTAAGACTTGAAATATTTTACACTTAATTTACAAAAAAAATTTAATAACTTGGTTTTTTGAAGATTGTTTTTAAAAAAGGAAGTTAGACTACGGCTTTGGATTTTTAACCCTGGCACAGACAGGTATTTTTATATACCACATCTGACGGATTTGCAGCAGATTTCGGCGGTGTCTTCTAAACTGGGACACTGCCAATATAGCATCAGGAAGTATTCTAGGTAAAATTACTGTCCAATTGCGTTAACACATTGTATAAACACCCAGCCTTCATTTACCTTGGGAGCAAGTGCATAATCAAAACAAAATAGGAACCACATTTAACACATTTATTATAGGGTGCTCAGATGAGAAAAATAAAAAAGTTAAGACAGGATTTAATGTTATTTGAAAACGCAGAACTAATAGGATACGAATCGAAAAAAATGTGGCCGATGCCTATTAATTGGTCTAACTCTAATGAATTCTAAGAGCCCTTGGCAACGCTCAACAAGTGCTTGTGTGTAACCATTGCAGCCGGTGATGGTGTAAGTATCAGGTGATTTTCGTTTGCCCGCCAACGCACAATCAGAAAGCGTCAATCGCCATTTGCACTGAAAATTCGTAGCAATCTATCTATCTATGGCGCGATATACAACAGGTATATCATCATAAACCTCCTAAGAGATTTTTGCGCCAAGCTTCTCTTCCAATTTTGTGGTGTGCCGATTTGAATTTTCCCTACAAATTGGTGGGACCTACAGTTTTTTGCCGACTCCGAACGGCATCTACAAAGGAGACGAATTTTTGCTGAGAAGCCTGTCATGGCAGAAATACACTCGGAGAGTTTGCCAAACCACTGCCGAGGGGCGACCCCGTTTTGAAAAACTTTTTTTTTCAAATCACTTTTGATGTTACCTGTACCAGGGCTCGAACCATGGACCTTCGGTGTGGTAGGCTGGCAACACTACCTTCACACCACGGCGGCCACAATGTTTTTGTTCATATACTTTATTATTATACTTTAATTTCTCGACAATCTTTAATGTTTATTAATTTTAGGGGCATTAAAATAAGAATAGGATTTATGTCATATTGCATTTTATGGCATACAAGATTAACCTGTTTATATTTTTTATCCGTACATGTGTTGGTCATGACAGTCGTGAGGCGACTAAGCTTGTCTGGTTGTCAAACGCTTGCGCTACCATCAAATAGACCAACTGTCAAACGAAAAAATGTAAAATTTTGGATTTTCATCAACCCGAGTCGACTATTGGTAACCACAGGTTGCTATGGTTACACACAAGCATTTGTTGTGCATTTCCCAGTGCTATAAGTTTCACAATTTTACTAGATATGCAAATCAAGAATGAAGTTGCGGAGTTGGTAAAATTCATGAATCAAATTTTATGCAGAATATGATATTCTTTAAAAATTATCAAAAGTATTTCAGGGAGTAATTCCAGATTTTTTTTTTCCTTACAAATATATCGACGACTGACGACAACAAAATATTTTTCAAAATCACCCTATCTTAAAATTTCTTTGAAGAACGCCCCACCTCAAAACTGTTTTCAATAACGCCCTATTTCAAAATTTTGCTTAAAGACGCTCTAGAAAATTCAATACATTTTTAGCTGAGATAGGGTGTTTTTGAAAAATATTTTGAAATAGGATGATCTTCCACTGAGCAGTCGATATGTTTTTACGTATGAGTCTCGGAAGCTAATAATTGTAGCTTAATTGGACTTTTGTTGTTATGCGTACGTTATGTGTAAGTCTTAAGCGATAATTTGAACCGTTCCGGTGCTCTCTTACTTTTAGTGTGAATAGTGGACGGCTCACTTGCAATAACTTGCTGAATTCGCTTTTAATGATTTTGAAGACGATCGCGCAATGCTTCACGCTATTTGTGGAAGTAAAGAGTAATATCCTTCAACTAAATGACAGCATTTACAAAGACACTTAAACTACAGTTCATTCTGGGTAATGTACCATGTGGCCAAACACTTAAAGTATAAAGAGAATACCTCTTCCAATGAAGAGAGAACACAAAAAAAATAGAAAAACAAGTAAGTAGTAATAAAATACAATGCAGTACACTAGCCACAATAATAACACAGCCAACTTTAATAAGCAGATTAAGATTAGTGCAAGCAGGTAGTTACGAATTAGTGATACTAATCCCGTACTTTTTTAGGTACATAAAATTCCGCGATTTCTTTCATACAATTTCGGGATTTTTTGCCTTTTGTAATTTATTACGAAATACTAAGTCCACAATTTTCCATTTATTTAGTTAATTGTAGATATTTTTAAATGTAAAATTTGTAAATCTACTAAACTTAATTCATAGGCCTCAACTAAAGACAAATTTTTGTAAATTTTAACATTTAAAATATTTGAAAACTAAGTGCGAAACTTTTGCAAATAAAAACAAGTAAGGAAGTCTAAGTTGGGTTGAGCCGAACATTATATAAATAGTAGTGATCTATTATGGCATACCAATTTACGAAGGTCTACTTTAATACTTTTTAGTTCGTATTATAAAGCCTTCTGATTGTATTCAATAAAAACACTTCTGTTATGAGTTTCTAGTTGTAAATTAATTTATTTGTATATAAATAGCTTCCCTACCAACCACTGCTAACCACATTTTTTCAAAATACTAATACACGCACATTTTATGTTGGAAAAATTGGCGTTCAAATAGACAGACGGACATAGCTAAATCAATCCAGCTCATCGTCCTTATTATTTCAGTTTCCTTATTGATGGGCCCATCTCTTCTTCTTCTCATACTTACAAACATTTAATGTTCACTTCCCCAAAATCCACAAAAAATTTTTGCGCACTTGACTTTTACTTAAAAAGCTTATTATGTGTCCAAGATGTTATTGATATACCTTGTGTAGTTAAAATAATATAGCGTCTTACATTTTACAAACAAATTTTCAGAACTATATTAAAAAACTGGGCGTGGCCCTCAACCGATTTTTACATTTTCGTCAAACTACGTTTTGATAAAAAAAAATTTTGCGGAGTAATGGCATAAAAAGCTTTGTGATATAATCCTCTATAAAAGGGGCAGGGCAACGCCGATTTTCGAAAATTTTTATTTTTCGACTTTCTTCGTTCACGGACACTTGAAAAGTGAAATGATATAAAGCTATTTTACGCAAAGTTATTGCCTATTAAATATATCTATGATCCTTTTCAAAATCTTTCGTATAAAAGTGGGCGTGGTTTTTAACCGATTTCGCACATCCGGAACTTACCTTTTATTACTATAAATATGTGCACTAAATTTCGTTTCGTTATCTTGAACGGTTTCTGATTTATGTTTAATATTATTTCTAAATTTGACTTCAAAAATTCTTTTCTGCCTTAACATTAATGTACACACCAAATTTAATCTTTATAAGTGTATTATGTACTGAATAATAACTTATTTTGTATTTTTGAAAATATTCTATATATAAAAAGTGGGCGTTGCTATCGTCCGATTTTGAGATGAGTGCCAACGAACCTGCATACCAAATTTCACTAAGATGTCTAAAAATTTACTCAAGTTATCGTGTTAACAGACGGACGGACGGACATCAATCAATTAATCAATTTCTTTTTTCCTCCTGAACATTTTTATATGTATAAGTCAATATCTATCTCGATCCGTTTATGCCGTTACATACCACCGTTGCGCGACTAAAGTTAATATACCTTGTGTGCGTAGCACTACTAGTTATAATTAACCACGTAGGAGCGTAAAAAATTTTATAAACAACAAATTATTTGTTTTATGTTTAAAAGTTAGATAGTGTCAAATAGTTTCTTTACCTTTTTTAAGCTACAGTTGGAGAATAACAAACACAAAATCTTGAGATTAATGCCAGTCTCCCGTGATCATAAACTCAAATCCCCAAAATCTTGGGGAGGGTTCCCACCTGTAAGATAAATTCTAGTAGCGTCTTTAAGAGTGTAATGCTACCCTCTTTAAGTAAAACGTAATATTCCAGTTTCCAAAAAACAGAAACTGCTCATTTATGATGTGACAATTTACAAAAAATTAGAAAAGTTTGAATGCATTAGATAACCCTTACCTCTTTTGTTTGTACGAAAAGTGTTCCAAAAAGGTCGACACCTGCCTTTGTTAATATAAAATGTTTACATGAATACTTTACAGGTAGATGAGTTTGCATGAAATATGGGAAAACTAGAGATGTTGCGAATATTTTGCACGAGTTTTAACATAAGAAACCGCATAACCAAAGGCCAGCCCGATTCTAAACGACAATTCGGGACGGATTTTTTCGCCCCTAAATTCTGAACACAAATTCAGCACGTATTTTTAGATTCTCGAATATTCTAAACGATGTTCGAAAAAGCGAAAACTGCTTTGCCGAGTAAAATGGTATCCCGAATGAAAAAAAATAAGAACTCACAACAGTTTTTTGTGAAATATAATATCGATTTTCTTTTGCTTTTTTATGACAAAAAGTATGAATAAAGCTTACAGAAGAAAGGAAGTAGGGAAGCACCAAAAGTCCCTCTGCTAAGCTTGATTAAATAAAATTGTATCATCAGGTTTTAAATTTTGTATTTGTTTATATCGATAAAGGTCAAATATTAGTTATTTGAAATATGAATCAAAAAACTGTTCTCATGGTCCAATAAAAAAAATTAATTGCATTTTTCAGGTAAACTAAAAAATGTGTGCTTCAAAACTAAGACACTAAATCAACGTAGGTCCGATTTTTCCTTAAATGTATTGTAAAAACCATAAAATCGCCGTAAACGTGAACCACAATAACCACACCGATATATTTCCAAACTTTTCAAAGATCCGTTCCCTTTTTTTATTTAGCCGTTACACAAGGTTGGATGATTTGTAGAGGTCTTAAAGATTTGCTGGAAATAATTATTTCATGGTTCTTTGCGAAAGAATGCTACCCAAATTTAATCAAAGGAAATCAGGAAATACTATTTTAAAATTTTTCGTGGCCTTATTTAGCGCACCACAAATGTTTTTCCATTCAACCGGCTCACTTATCACTGTACAGGGAGGTGCTAGAGCACGAAAAACACCGTACTATTCGGTTAATCGGTAATCGTAAAAATATTGCTTTTTGTTTCCACAAATCCGTCCTATGTAGGACCATTTAAAGACGTGCTCTTTAAGACCGATTACTTCACTTCGGAGCTTTGAAACCTATTTCATTTCAGATAGAAGAGAAAAAAGAGGTTTTCAAGACCACCTAAATTATAGTAGTCAAATAACACTTTTATTTTCTGAAATATTATTTTCTGAAATATTTTACTCAACGCCAACACAATGTGCACCTGGCAATAGCGGGTTTGTCCCTTAGATATTTAATGCTGGTTTAGTTTTGGCGCTCTACTTTTTGAGTTAATCGGATTCTTTGTGCAACATTTTTTGGATAATATACTTTTTATCTTATTCCGGCATAAAAAGGACTAAACATGGTAGAAATTGTACTTACAATTTTTTTAGTAAAATGTTTTAAAGAGAATTTCTGTGCTTAAGTTTTGTCGCACACTGTACATATCAACATATTTATAACACAAGTTTTACCAATAGGAACTTAACCGGCGAGACTGCAAACTGTTTTTTTTTTTTTTGGTGTTGTCTGTGCGTTGTTAAAACATTCAACAAATATTTATATGCGTCCCTATTTACCCTAAACGATATTTAACAAATCTGTAAAGCAATTGAATCAAGAAAATTCAATGAACTTTGCTAACAACTCAAGTGGATCCATATCAACGCGCAACCTTCTTCTTATAGACCTCTGTTGAAGTTCCTGTGCTACAGTATCTTCCGTTTCTTGTTTTGTTACCATTCGAAACCATTTATTATTATTAATTAATTTAAACCTTAATATTTTTCATCCACTGATTTAAAAGAGTATGCGAAAACAAAATGTTAAATAGCAACACAGCTGATTTCAAAAATTCGAAATTCTTCTTCGAAAATTTTTCTTTTCATTAGCGAAACAGAATTGACGAATTTTTTCTGGCCATTCAAACATTCTGCAATGAAAGAATTCCGAACATATATTTTGAATCTGACTGTATACGTAAGTCGTCAAATTACCTTTTTTCCAAGAATTTTATTTTGAGACTTGTTAACAAATCACTTCGAGCATAACAATGCCTTTTATACGAGAAATATCTTTCGTCAAAGTTAAACTATTTTAACTGAATTCGAAATTCCTTAAAAATACTTGTGATTTGCATTCGTGTCCCTCTAAAATTCTACATTCGCAACATCCTTAGTATGTATGGAGGTATGTTCGTTAATGCAAATCCATTCATTGTCACATAAATGTTTACATTTGTTGCGTTTCTTCTTGTACAACAACAATAATAACGCGACAAAATCCGGTACCATGTACCACAGAATTGCCTGCCCAGCCAGCTTAGTACCATTTCAATATTCGAGAGTGAAAGTCACGCAAATGAGTGAATATTTGGTGCTTGGTGCAGTTACTTAAGAAATAGAGCGTGTGTCAAAAAATGTGAAATGCTAGTGAAAATACAAATAAATAATAAAAGTGTAAATAATTAGTAAAAAGAATGCTATAAATTATAATTTTGTGTATGCTTTAAGGAATAAATAAAATTTACAGCATGCATACTTTGGCTATAATTTGAAATAAATTGAATTAATTTAATACGTCATGCACTTTTACATCACCACCATCATTATCATTGTTTTGCAGCATATAAATCGTATTTTCACGCAAGGCATTCCCATAAGTCCTTGTCCGAAAGTCTTCCAGTATCGTTTCGACGGCAGTGACTGGTTCGGTCTGCTATCGGTGCGTAATCCAAATCCGAGCGTAGCACTACAAATCAAAGTGACGCTCTCCATGCGCGGCAAACCTACAACGGTGAGCGATAAAAGGCAAAAAAAAAATTTATAATTACATTAACCAATTAGAACTTAATAATATCATTTAGTATACAAAATATATCCACAGAATTATCTTGGTGAAATTGAATTATTATCGCGCGGTCAAGTACAAATTGGTGCACCGGTCCTCTACAAAATCAAGTTCCCTAAAACGCATTTTCCACCCAAGTTGCTGCAAGTGACTGCCAACAAAGGCATTATTTGTGTGGGTCAAGCAGGTAAATACCTACGACCTTTAACATACAAGCACATACAAACTATGACTCGATATATTAATTGAAAATGTTTATATAGGTACATAGTTGCTAGGCAATCCACAATGCTAATTGAGTTGTCTTCCACTACACTCGTCTCATGCAAAGTTATTGTTACTTACAGATCAAGGAATATTCTTGACACAAATTCAACTGGAGCATACTAGAAAATTTACATTCGTCGATGCTGATGAGCCGTCAGGTACACATCCGGAACACACATCATTTCCCGCCACACTGAAAGTTGGTGGTGAGGATGTTGGTGACACCGACTTTCCGCCAATCGATACGACATTCACTGCAGTGCAAGTGCCAGTCGGAAATTTGGAAAAGTAAGAAAATGTTTAAGAATAATTTAAATTACTTAGATGTAGTACGATATATACGTAAATATAATATATATTAAGGTGGTTCACTAGAGAAGAAATTTAAAATTCAATTGCTGCAATCAAAAGGTAATATTTTATACTGGACAAAAAATTATCTCTTTGCCCTTTTAAATGAAACCAAATTCGAAAAAGATCGATAAATATACAGCTAAATTCGAAATATGCTCGCGAAATCCGTTCCTCTTGAACGTTTTTGTTCACGAGAGAAATTCTCCTAGGGAGAGGAATAATTTGTGAAAAGAGATTTCGAATTTTCGAAATCAGCTGTTTTGTTTATTAAAGAGTAAATAATACCGGAACTCCTTACCTCGCACACTCAGCAACTCAAAAAGCTAATTGATGATGACCTCAAATTTACTTATAGCCCAATCCCTTTTTTATGTGTACCTTTTCGATCTTAAATAAAAAGTATTATATGTATGTATATTTCTTTAGTTTAACATATACTTAAACAAACTAAAATTTTTTTTTATAAAAATACAACTAAATGGCAGCGGAATCTCCCTTTTTTTCACATTCGCAATAGATACTTTTCGCCCTTAAACGGTTTTTTTCTCGAATACTCCAAGTGTCATTGTAATAGCCCATAACAATTTTTAAAACTTTATCAAGTTCTGAGAATGCTGAACCCACTATATCAAAATCAGCGTACTCCAGAAACTGCTCTTTTGGTTGATGATAACTTGGCCATTTGGGAAGTTCAGCGCTCTCTGTACTCTGTTGCACTCATGCGTACCGAAACACAGTTTCAAATAGAACAACAGCCGTTGGTGCGGTAAAACTTTAGGCAATTAAAAGTCTTAGATTGGATAAAATTTGGTTGGCCTTTGAAAAAAATCTGAGAAATAATTTATAAATAAATAAAAAAATTAAATTAAATTAAATTAAGTAATATAAAATCAAATAAAATCAAATAAAGTAAAATAAAATAAAATAAAATAATATAATATAAAATTAAATTAAAAAATAAAAATGAAAAATAAAAATAAATAAAATAAAATTAAATTAAATAAAATAATATAAAATAAAATGCAATAAAATAATATTAAATAAAATAAAATAAAGTAAAATAAAATAAAATAAAATAATATAAAATAAACTAAAATTAAAATGAAAAAATAAAAATAACTAAAATGAAATTAAATTAAATAAAATAATATAAAATAAAATGCAATAAAATAAAATAATATTAAATAAAATAAAATAAAATAAAATAAAATAAAATAAAATAAAATAAAATAAAATAAAATAAAATAAAATAAAATAAAATAAAATAAAATAAAATAAAATAAAATAAATAAAATAAAATAAAATAAAGTAAAATTAAATAAAATAAAATAAAGTAAAATAAAATAAAATAAAATAAAATAAAATAAAATAATATAAAATAAAATAAATAAAATAAAATAAAATAAAGTAAAATTAAATAAAATAAAATAAAATAAAATAAAATAAAATAAAGTAAAAAAAAAAGAAAATAAAATTAAAAAAAATATAAGAAAATAAAATAAAATAAAAAAAATAAAATAAATAAAATAAAACAAAATAAAACAAAATAAAATAAAATAAGATAAAGTAAAATAAAATAAAATAAAGTAAAATAAAATAACATAAAATAAAGTAAAAAAAATAAAATAAAATAAAATAAAAAAAAATAAAAGAAAATAAAATAAAATAAAAAAAAATAAAAGAAAATAAAATAAAATAAAAAAAATAAAATAAATAAAATAAAATAAAACAAAATAAAATAAAATAAAATAAGATAAAGTAAAATAAAATAAAATAAAATAACATAAAATAAAATAAAATAAAATAAAATAAAATAAAATAAAATAAAATAAAACAAAATAAAATAAAATAAAATAAAATAAAACAAAATGAAATAAAATAAAATAAGTAAACAAAAATAGCATGAGTAAAAATGGAAACTTTATTGTTGACGAAAGGAAAGTTAAAGGAAACACAATCATAGAAAAGTACAGGAATAACGATGAAAGAAAGTCGCAGCAAAGAGGAGAAACGATAAAATAGAGTAAAGTATATACAAAAAAAATTAACAAATAAAAAAAGAAACTGTTATTAAATGGCGTAGAAATGGCAGGAAAGACAATAAGTAAAGTGAAGGAAAACAAAACATATAAAAGAAAAGTAAGGGGAAATTATTAAAATAAAAGTAAGATATTTGGTGCATCAGTGGGTCTATATATTTTTAAACCACATCTTTATTGATTAATCTTTTACTCGTGCAAACAAAAAACTGTGCGGCGTACACGGAAACGCTTTTCGCATTTATGTTTCAGAACACGTTTAAATTCGCAGCTTTAGGGATGCGTTTTTTCGAGCATATTTTGCATAAGAGTTGATGTAATGGTAAACAAAAATCAATGATGGTGTCTATTACACAATATAATGTGTTCCCTTCAAAGAAGCTCACAAAATCTTTGAGACGTTTATCCACAGAAATTTCATCAAAATGACTGTGACGAGTTTTATGAGATTCGTTGTTTATATACCCTTCTATTTCAACAGATAGATTTGAGGTATTTGAAAGATAGGTGACCTTGGACTGAAGTGATTTAGAAGACATGTGTATGGTTTATAAGAATCTGCTATGGAGACGAGTTACCCTACTGCCTCGCCTTTTTAAAAAAAATATATGAAATCTTGAAACAAACTAAAGATTAAATAATGTATTTTAAGTAGTTCAAAACACGCTAGTACCCTGCAGTCAACTGCCAGCTGGTTAGTAAGCATTCTAGTTCATTAACTAGAATTTTGTGGGCTCATTCATACCAGTTTGAGCGACTGCAACGTTTCCGCTATCATAAGCAGCAACAACCCTCTAAAATTGTCGATGCATGCATACGCGAGCGAAAAAGAAAACAATTCAGTATTTGGGCAGCAATCGTTCAGCTAAGAACGCCGTCCTACATGTTAATTTTATCTTCAACTAATATTCTGAGATCATGTACGTACGTGCTTGTCAACAAAATCACCCTTATTTTTTGCGACGTCGCTACGGCGTACCAGCGACGCAGTTAGCAGTGCTCAAATGAAACCACAAATAAAAGTGAAAACGAAACGATCACTTGTCAAAGCAATTGAGTAAGTAAATAACATTTCTTTTTGAAATAATCAAAGTAACCTTTTTCTGAAAAAAAAATTCTAAAAAAATTCACAAAAGAAGAATGTGATTGTGAAATGCAGTTTTCATAAATAAAATAACAAGGAATCGTTTAGAAACGCAAAAACGGAAATGCCGAACAGCGACACGTACAATAACAAGGTGTTTAAAAATAGCACTTTTAAAAAAATTTTGTTACTAAGAACTTGCACATTATGTAATAGAGTTCCATACTCGCATGGTTATTTGCAAAGAACTCCGAAACTTATAATTTTCTCTATAAATTCTTAAATTTCCTTAATTTTATATAAAGATACTTTTACAGTTTCGGATTAGATTCTATCTGAGATTAATATTTAAATTTTCCATAAAATGTTTCAAGAAAAAGATTTCTGCTGTGAAATCAATTATTATAGAATTCATTGAAAAATGAACTATTTAAAAAAGTAGAAAATTGCTTTTTGTAAATGTTTTCCAAGGGAAAAATGTCTATGAATATCGACGATATTTTTATTGAAATTTGTTTCAATTGTTCGATAAATACAGTGATGACTGAATTTTCATTAAAGTGGTTTGTAACGTAATTTTGCAATTTTCGTGTATTTTTTAACTTAAAATGAACTAACCTACTATGAAGTGGTACAGTAATTGGTATGATACTGATGCATAGGCTAACTAGTATGATGGCGAATATAATGACTAGTGTGTCAACTGGTATATTGCTGATGCAGAGTATGCCAATTGGTATGGTGCTGATGCAGAATCGGACAATTGCCATCTCGTAGGGCATCGCCGTGTTAAAAATACCAGTTGCTAATATGGAAAAATTACAGAGCTCGAACTAGTTGAGCCGGTTCGCCAAACTAGTATTTGACTAGTATAAAACTAGTAGAATTGACTGCAGAGTATACGTATATACATACAACTCCAAAATTCATCAAAAATTTGCTCATGAGTTCTCAAATTCTATTGCAGTAAGCGAAAGCCGCAAGCACTGCAGGACATTTGCGGCAAAATAGACCGAAACATACGTTCACGGAAATCATCGCCACAACTCATCGCTTCAACGAAAGAAAATGATAAAGCATCAGCATTACGCGTAAAAGACCATAGAGCAGGCAGCAAAATCCACACGTTCGCCTCATCCCCAAGTAACGCGCGCAGCAAAGTCAGCGACAACGTTAGCCAACACACCGCTATGCCACCACTGACATTCGCTGACACACAATCTGTGCTCTTATCAAACACCGAAAATAATAGCACACATTTCACTGACTCGAAAACATCAGCGAATTCCTTGCCTGTAAGCGCGCTTACACGTGGCGCGTGGCCATGGTTGGCCGCCATTTACGTCAACAACATGACATCACTGGCCTATCAGTGTGCTGGCACCTTGGTGTCGACAGGTGTGGTAATAAGTTCGGCACATTGTTTTCATATGCACAAACAACGCTATACAGCCAACGATGTGCTTGTTTTTCTTGGACGACATAATTTACGAAATTGGAATGAGGAACACTCTGTGGCAGCGCCGGTCAATGACATTTTCATACATCCCGACTACGATGCGTCACTTGCTACCTACGATGCTGACATAGCGATAGTGGTGTTGAAGCATCAAATACGGTAAGTAAGCAGACTATTGGATAAGAGTTGTAAAAATTGAAATATTCATTTGGTCTCCTGCTTTCTAGCTTCAACGCTTACATACGCCCGGCCTGTTTATGGAGTGGTGCTAACGACCTCGAATATGTAGCCGGCGAACGTGGTTTTATCGTTGGCTGGGGTCTTTCGCACGCGCATAGCCAAAGTTCTTTGGCGGGTCATAGACCCATCACTGCCACAGTGCCGCGAATCATCAATGCACCAATTGTATCAAATGAAGTATGTTTCGCCGCAAATCCACAACTACATAGTCTTACCTCAAATCGCACATTTTGTGCTGGTTTGATGTTATCCGCTAATCCGGCACGTGATCGTTTGACATTTAAATCTGCTGAAAAGAAAACATTGCATGGTCCTTGTACTGGCGATTCAGGTGCTGGATTGTTGTTGCTGCGCAACAAACAGTGGGTGTTGCGTGGTACCGTCTCAGCGACGTTGCCTTCAAAGCAGAACAAATGCATCAGTAATCAATATGTCATTTATGCTGATGTGGCAAAGTTTTTGGATTGGATTATCGCATTTATCATTTAGTAGTTGCTGGAAAGGTGGTATGCAGCAGAGTAGAGAGTGGGTGGCAAGCAGAGAAACTAGTCGAAAAAGAAATTGTTTGAATTATTTTTCTATTTATTTTACTTCTAAATATTAAATAATAAATTATCTGTTATTCAAGGAGTTTTCACTGGAACTTAGTTTTGAGTAGTGGCAGTTATTAATGTGGTAAGAGATATTTAATACATTCAATGAGTCAGTTGGAAAGATATACAGTTGTGCTCAATATGTATAATATTAGGGGAATTAAATTTGATATTGTTCGAGGAAATAAAAAGAAGCTGGGTTTTTAATATTTCCCATTTAAAATATAACAAACTCCGTAACAGAAATCATATTAAAAGAAATTTCAAAGCTCAGGAAAGTTAATTTAACTTTTAAAAATTTACATAAAAATGTCAATGTTTTTGGGGAGAATATGAAGAACATTTTTGGGGACGCAGTTTTATAGCTCATTCAATTTTAGCACAATAATGTGCAAGTAAGATGTACCTCCCCTGAATTTTTAGAATTTTTTTTGTCAAGGATGTCGGGTATTTTTTTTTATACAAAATTAATGTTTCTTCATGCGTTGTATGGAAAAAATTACTCAACACCCTTGACGAAAAAAATTCTGAAAATTTAGAAGTTTTGAGCGAGTTCTAATTTGCACAATGTTATACTAGAATTGATTGGTCTACAACACTGTATGCTCAAAAATTGTCTAGAAATTGTGCCAAATTTTTTTAATATTTTGATGGTAATTTTTTGAAGTTTATCTAACTTTCCTGAACTTTGTGTAAACTTTGAAATTTCTTTTTTTGCGGTTTTTGTTATGGAATTCGTTAAATTTTAAATGAAACTCATTAAACTCACATCTTCTTCTTATTTCGTCGTTAGATATATATTAATTTCACTATTATTATATTCAACACAGCTGTATATTTGAATATGACAAAGTTAAGAATGTGTGGTAAAGTCAAACTACAATAGCTTAACCTTTAAGCTACTGAAATAGAAATACAGAATATTTTGGGTTAAAATGTTGGTTCGAGGTTGATTTCAAAGTAAAACAAGTAAGGAAAGGGCTGTCTTTGACTATGCCAAAGACAGTTAGTAAAAACTCTGCAAAACTGCTAATTTAAAGATACATAGCCAAAACCGCATTTATCGGAACAATCAGTTGTATGGGAGCTATATGTTATGTAGGTCCGATCTGGCTGATTTTCACTACACACATTACTAATTATGACAAATATCGTAAACTAGTAGTCCGATTTTTAAAATAAAACTAGCAGTTATTTGTCCTTTTAATTAGAAGTTTTATTATATATCAGCAACTTTGTCACTACTATTGTTGTAAAAATCCTTTTAACTTTTCCGGCACCTCTTCCCTTAATAATTTTATAGTAGTATTTGACACTTTTCGAGCTGCTTTACTCCACTTTTCCCGAAACTCTTTGGCATTCCTTGCTACTTTTTTTGCTGCTTTAGTTTCTTTTTTGACCAATGCCCAGTATCTTTCAATTGGCCTGAGTTCTGGACAGTTGGGCCGAGTTGCTTCTCGAGGCACCAAAAGCACATTATATTTTGAATACCATTCCAAAGCCAATTTGCTGTAATGACAAGAAGCTAGGTCAGGCAAAAAAAAAAAGTGGAAACCTTATGTCGTATTAGAAAAGGCTTTAATCTTTTTTCTAAGCATTCTTTAATGTATATTTGGGACTTTATTGTTCCCGTAGTTACAAAAGCACTGCTCCTTTCTTCACAGCTGCAGATTGCTTGCCAAACCAGGAATTTACGAGGAAATTTTGACTGCCTTTTTGACTTAAACTTTTCGTGCACATTCCCGCACGAGTCTGCTGTGTAAAACTCCTGGCTTGGAAGCTGCGAAAAGTCGGCTAAAATATACGTCTCGTCGTCCCTGATGCAGCAATTGAATTTTTCAAAGAAACAAATTTTTGGTTTTTTGCGAGATTTTTTGCTTCCACATTCTTCACAGAGTTTCTGTCTGGAAATTTTTGAGCCTTGACCGTTTTGAGAAACAACTAGGAACATCTCACCGTCCGCGCCGGTTTTCTGCCTGAAATATTGGGGTTCTTCTGAAAAGCGGTGATGATTTCCTTTTTCATGTTTTGGTCACTGATGCCAATTTTTCTACCCGAACCTGATTTACGGGTAACAGCCAATTTGTCCATACCAAATTTCATCAATATATATCAAAAACTGAGAGACTAGTTTGCGTACAAACAGACAGACGGACAGTCGGACATGGCTAAATCGACTGAGCTCATCGCCCTGATCATTTCGGTATACTTATTGGTGGGTCTATCTCTTCTTCTCCTCATACTTACAAACATCGGACCAAAGTTATTATACCATTTCATGTTCATGAAAGGTAAACATAAATCAAATCGGGCTGCAATTGTCCTACCTTAAAAATGTTACCTGGAAGGTCGAGGTGGGTAAAACGGAGCAACTCCTGTACAGTTCCCTTGCGAAACAGTTGTTCTCATTCAAAGCAAAAATGAAGACCATTAACAATATTTTTTATTTATTTTAATATTTTTTACTTTATAGTCCCCTGCCAAACAATTTTTTTCTATTGGAATAACACAAAATGCACGCTTTTTTCGTCCCCACTCAAAAAAAAAGTATGGCATGAAGGCGTCTTCTACACAAAATTAATGTATTGATTGCAGTCATGTCGAGAAGATCGTACAATAGTATTGTTGTCATATTTTAAGTTTTGATTTAGCTTCCGTTTCGATCTTTACTTGAGTGCGTAAAGCCAACAGCTCTAATGTGTGCAAAAATTTCATATTTTTTGTGGCCTTTTACAATACGGTAGTGGTATGGAAGCCTTGATAATTTCCAACTAGCTCCATGGAATATCCTTGTGTTGATCTTCATTCTCGATTCACCCTACTAGTTCCTAGCCTACACATGCCTTATCTTATGTACACCAAGAACAGCAGAGACTTGAAGAAATTTTAAAAATACAATATATGAATTTATGTATATGATTGACGAAATAACCAATAACTCATAATTTGTTGCTTTTTGTCTTTTTTGTTGTTTCATGTGAAAAATTAAGAATATCCCCTGAGGATTCTAAGGAGATTGGCGAAACGTGGGGAAAAATTGTAAACAGAAAACAGTGTTTTCGTTGTTGAATACAAGTACTAGACCAGCAAAGCCTATAATTTATATATATAAATTTGATATTTTGTTCATTTATATGTGGGCTGTCCCACGCCCATTTTCCAAAATTAAAAAAAAGTCATTAATAAAATCATCAGGTCATTGTAGCTACGAAATTCTAGCATTCTATTTGCATCAGTCAAGAAGATATGGCATGGTCCCGTTTCTTACCTCTCTTTTAGAAAACTTTGTTCCAAAAGTGGGCGCGGATTTGTTTATTTTCCGTGGGGGTACTCCACATGTCTATAGTATAACTCGTATCAAGTTTCGTAATTCTATCTTACACCGTTCTGAAGTTATTAACAGTAGAATTTGAAATTTGCTTGACTTATAAGTGGGGGGTGCCACGCCCATTTTCCAAAATTTTGCCAAAATCATATAAGAAATAAGAAAATTGTGGTAACTGCCAAATTATATCATTCTACCCGTATCAATCAATGAGATATGAGCAGATCAGTATTTCTACATCCCTTGCAGATAACTTTTTTGAAAAAGTAGGGTCGACGAAAAGCGATTACGATTATTTTCTATGGATGTATGTACCACAACCATAGTATACCTCCTACCAAATTATTCTAGCATAAACGGTTCTGTAGTTATTAACAGTCGAAGTTTGAAAGTTTTTTTTACTCATATGTGGGCGGTGCCAAGCCCCTTTTCCTATCAAATTTCATTATCGTAGTTGCTTTTATTATTTAATGATCTCGTTTTAAACGTTTTTCGAAATTTTCGATATCGAAAAAAGGGGCGTGGTTATGCTTCTATTTCGCCAATTTTAAATAGCAACCTACCTTGGCCAGAAAGCAACCTATTGGCTTCAAATATATAAATTTTTACTCAAGTTATCGTGTCCACGGACGGACGGACGGACAGACATGTCTTAATGGATTCCTCTGTTCACTCTACAAACTATATATCTATCTCTATTATTTTGTACCGTTACAAACCACCGTTATATAACCAAAACTATAATACCCTGTGTACTAGTACACGCTGGGTATAAAAGTAGGCATTGTTTGTAATAATCTAAAATGAAAGCCGGAATGAAGAATTGGAAAAGGGATATCTTACCTTCTAGCAATATTTCTTCAGAATTCTTTCTACTGCAAAATGATATCATCAAGGGAAGGGGGTTTGGCATTACCTGGAGGTTTGGCATGGTCATATCAGACGCAGCATTTATTTCATATTTGTACGAGTATCCATTTCTATAGCATAAAAACAAAGGCACCAAGGATGGCGCTTGACCCACAAATATTGAGCTGAACAAAGAACACGCCACATAACATTTAGTTAACTTTTTCGAACCCTACTAGGACCGCTTACAGACGGCCTTCAAAAAACACTGGATATCACTCCATGTAACATCTCATATTAAAAACGTACAGACATCAAAACAAGTTACCACTTAAATTGCAAAAGGTCTGAGTAGTGAGAAATATTGTACTTACAATTTTAATACGCACTAAGTATAAATAATTGCAACAAAGTGTTTCACAGGAGCAGCTGTATCTGCTCCAAAAGAGATTTGGAAACTTTTTAAAAAAAATCCTTATTTCAAAGCTAATTTCATTGCCAATCGGCGACTTAAGCACATAATACCAAAGTGCGTCGATTTTTATTGTTATCGGCCCTTAGTGGGTTTGAATCGGAAGTTCAATGGGGGCCAGCGGGACAAAGCTCCTAACTCCCCGCCAACTCGCCTATGAACTTATTAAATTATTGTGTTGTGCTTGGCCCTTGATAAGTGTGCGAAATTTTGCATGAATCAGTTCTTACAAGGTGGCTAAAATCGAGTCTGAAAAAGTAAGGTCTTTAACCTAACTTTGAAGTCAATAACTAATGTTTTTGTTGTTATTACCAGTACTTCGCCCTTCCTAATGGGCACGATCACTCTGAGAATCGTCATCAAGCATTTTTCACGGAAGCCCATGGAAACGCGCAGTTTCAACAGATTTGGATCAGAGCGATATTGGTGTTAGAAGAATAGGTACAATTGAACAGCTAAAGAGGCGTTTAGTATCGTGAGGGGGCATACCAAATGCATGGCAAGTAATTGGTATGGTATGGTTCAGTCTGGATAAGTAAGAGTTTAATCGGTTACAATATCCCGAACGAAGTTGTTCTAGCATGAATCTAGACTTTCTCGGAAGTACACGTTCCTCTGCTATATATCAGGAAAGATTATATTTTTTTCATTTTACTTAAAATGTCTTCTAAACCAAAAGAGATAATGCAATACACTTCTCAATAATCTCCGCATTTCACTTCGTAGAAAGAGTCGTCGTCGATTTAGTCACAGACAGGGTTTGATTTCGCTAGTTAATCTTAGACTACAATTTGCACAATATCGCCAAATGACCGACAGCTGCTTGGTTTGTTATTTTTACCAGCAAAGCTCCAAATGTTTTCCTCAACACAAATTGTATTGCGTCAGAACTTCTTTAGCTATTTCACTGGAATTGGGTCGCAAGTCAAAGTATCTTAGAACACAACATAACGCATCCTTTGGTTAATGACACATGTCTTTTACTTTACATGTGTTTGACAATTAAGTTAGAGGGTGTATACCCAATAAACCATTTTCTTCAATCTCAAATTCAGAAGCATTTGCTAATCACATTTATTGGCAACTACCAAATATTAGTGCTCGTTTTGTGTTACAGTTTACAGTCCTTGTTCGTACTTTCGTCTGTGGGAGAATAGGCTGCTATGTAGGATTGTTCGGAAGTGCAGCCCCTATCTCACCACTAATTCGAAACCGCTACTACGATTTTCTTCCTTCTCTAACTTAGCCAGGTATTCGTAGTAGACTTCGAAAGGGCCGACTGCTGTCATGCCTTGCGCCGTCCTTCGCATTTTTTGAAGAACAGTGATGTCAGACAGCAGCGGCACAGTCTCTTAAAATAGTTTAGTCGTCAGAGAAAAAGTTATTCTCTTTTGAGCATTTGCTTTGATTTTCATTGGAAGCTGAATAAATAGATATAATACGGGTTCCTTGTGGCGTGCATTTAAGTAATATCACAACTCACCTCCGTGATTTAAATATTTATAGAGTGTGCCACTTGCTCCAAAACAAATGCCCGCTCGCAGCTGCTGGTTGTGGTGAATAGATGTTTCACAACCTATCTGAGTCCTTGAGGCCACTAAGTCAGAGCTCCCTTTTGACGGATATTTCAATTTCCATCTCAATTATAGATAACGCACGTTATATTACCGCACCCTGTACAGCTCACTTTGGAGGTGCACGAGAAATGCTACACAATGGTATCTACTTAACCTGCGGCAAATACAAACTTCATTACACTTTACATCGAATTAAGACTTCAACTTTTTTCTTTGTGAGAATTTGTTTAATATTGTTCATTGGGCGTAATGCAGCTTCATTTCCTGTTGTCAATTTGGTGCCAAAAGATTTACAAACATATCGTGCTCGATATCTCACTGCACTATTGATTATTTAAAAAGAGTCAGCCATCAGCTAAAAGAAGAAAGTAGTGAAGTATATTACATATCGAAACCTAACAGGTCAACCATAAATAAACGCACAGCGTTTCCCGATGCACAGAAGCCTACAGGCAAATATTTACGTAACCGAAATGAAAGTCCGACGCTGGTTTCCTTGGTCGAAAGATTCATGGTTTTTAAGCATATAGAACTTGAAGTTGGTAATTGAAGGGGATAGCAACAAACGGATCTAAGTAGATCTGACACTGTTTCAAGATTTTCAAGTTTGAAGTTGATTGCTCATTGAAAATTCTACTTAAATTCTGGATAGTGCATTTGTTGATCGGCCAATAGATGACACTAAACTGTCCACAATGGCATGTATCTCTTCATCAACGATTAAACACTCCATTCAACTATATAGGTATAACTCAAATTTAAAAAAATTTCACTTAAATCCTTTTGCTTCTGGCCCCATCAATTATAACATTTGGTTCACGTTTTAAATAAATATATTTGCTTAACAGAATTCGGTAAATTAGCAAAAATGATTAACCAAAAATACGTAAAATCAACATAACCGATATTAAAAAGGTCACTCACGCAAAAATTCACTCCACCGCCAAGGTTTCTAGCAATCTATTGACTGTAGCTACCCATAGAAGAGGGGAGAGGATCCCACCTTGTGTCGTGCCTCTGTTGAAGACTTTGTTCACCGACACCCCGGCTAGGTCAGCGTGCACCCTCCTACTCGTCAGCAGTTGGTGCACGAATGACACAAGCCAAGGCTCGATACCCAAAGCCGTCAGGGCTGTCATGATCGCTTCCGGCGTGACATTGTTGAAAGCCCCCTCAATATCCAGAAATTCCTTACTCGATAGGGATTTTTCTATATGCGTGACGAAGTCATGTAACGCTGTTTCTGTGCATTTACCTTTCATGTATGCATGCTGCGATGGTACGACTTTGCTCTCTAGCTTATCTCTAACGTGAGGCTCAATTAACCTCTCCAGTACCTTAAGTTGGAAGGACGCCAGACTGATAGGTCTGAAGTCCTTTCGGCCAACATGAGATGCTCTACCTGCCTTAGGTATAAAAATTACCCTGGAGTTTCTCCAAGGGTTGGGGATATAATTGAAAGTAAGCACCCCTTTATCTAAAGCCAATTGACAGGCGTTAGTGAACTTTACCACCAGTTCCTCAATTTCCTTAGTATCCCCGGCGTTTCGGGGCTACAAGCTGAAAGATACTTATCCAGCTCCTCATTATACAGTTGCCAGTCGGCATTCCCAAGGTTTTCGTTACGGGAGATGGTACATCGTGCGCCATATACGTAGAAATGCAAGCTCTAGGTTTACCCCCAGTGGCGCCACTTACCAGCGAATACCCTGCTACCTTCAGCCGGCATATTTTAAGCCCTACTATCCAGGGCGCCTGGATTAGGACGATATCTGCTGCTCCCTTTGATGCGAGGAGGAGCAGCAGCGGGGCCGACGCTGCTTTGCTGTGATGGAGGTTTGTCTGTAGAACTTGCATTATCACGGTTACTACGCTCCAACACAGTTATGTTACCGCTGTCCTCATCGGACATTGGCTCATCCCCTGTGTGCTCCTCACACCATCAGCAGATTCGTCCACCTTCGAACCAGCCATCGGATTGGCCCGGTTAGTTTCGACATCCACATCGACTGAGGACCTTCCAGTTACCCGTTGGAAGGTCTGGGTTATAGGCCCTGAGCACCTCTAGGACCTTTTCCGGCTCCTCCGGCTTGGATGGAATCCAAGCCCAAGCCCTTGGTCTACCCGGAATATCGCCGAAATCCCCCGCCTTGATAAGCGCACCCGGATAGACCTCCTTCATCTTGGCTACCGCCAACTTGTACATCGCGGCAGACTGCGAATCCTCACGGGCCACAGACCGTACCCTGGAACCATCCCACTTCTTTCCAGGAGGGGATGGCACCAGGGACCTCGGCCAAGACACTGACAGCATGGGTAGCCATCTCGGCCCGCACCCATTCCTAATTCGGTCGGAACGACCTCTCACCTTTGGGATTAGCGTCGTAGACCCCCAAAAGTATACTGCCTTTAGCAACTTCTGCCAATGTGGGGCCTTTGACTCTAACCCTTTTGGGGTTTGAGGTACCAGGCACGACCTCCATGGACCTGTTGCGTTTCGAGGTCCCCTCTTCGCTCACCAGACGACTCCCATCGAAGTCCGGGACGATTACCTTGGCCCACTCAAGCTCCGCTTTGAGTTCTGCGACGTCGCCAGACAGCGCCTTAGCTAGCAGATCGGGCATATGCCAGGATCTCCTCAGGATCCAGAGCGCTGTCCGCCCGTGCTTCGCACGCGCGTTTTTTAACTGTGGCGTAGGGAAGGGATTCCTCGCGCCATGCGCCCCAGCTTCAGCATTTGCCCCAGTATCGAGCCGCTTACTGAGTCCATCTCTAATTCAGCCGCAGCGCGGCTGGTAGAGGCGCCCTGCCTGGCAATAAACAGTGGGGGCTAGCCCCTCATTTTTTGAGTGTCGGCCTCTTTTTCTTTTTTTTAAATTATTTCTTTTCCATCGCTGAAACCACCGCTGTCCACCCCGAGCAGAGATCCGCAGTACTCGCATTATAAAAAAAATCGATTTTTTGTATTAAAAACTTTCCATTTTTTCTTGTTTAATTCGTAAAAAATCGAAAGAGACAAAAACTTACAACTTTTATTAGAAGATCGTAAAACTGTGAACATTCCAAAAAAGGCAAGCTTTATTTCATGAAAATCCATGGATAAACGGTAATATTATTAACAATTAAGTGAATGAAGGGAAAATACGTATTTTTAATATTTTTGATTATTTAGCTATTTAAGATACCTTTCTTAAAGAAATTCTACAAAATTTAGTACTTGAAATATTTAAAAATAGTAATTTTCTGAATTTGATTCTCGTATAAGAAACCAATTATAGTCCCCCATCATATGTATTTTCGTTCCAGAATCCTTGTTAACGCTCCTCCATTGACTTAAGTTGTTGGGAAATCGTTCTCCATGCTAGTCACTGACAACACCAAGATTTGAAGGAAAAAAATCCAAATGGGAGTGTAAGAAATGCATTTTTAGACACATGTTTGCACCTGAAATTATATGTATATGTAATTTAGAGGTTACAATTATGATGAATATTTTCGAATAGTTGGTTAGTAAATCAGAAATGATTTCCTTATAATTTGGACCAAGATTATTTCCTAAAAAGTTTGAAACAATCAGCCTAAATGAGTTTCAAGCAGCCTTTTCATCGGGTGATAGTAACGTCTCGAATGTTGAGCTCTGTAGTAGTTTTCGGATTTGTGGACCATCAAAAACACCTTCAGAAATTTTTGAAGCGGATAATTTAAGCATTCTAAGAACATCGCAAGAAATGCCCCAAGGAAAAAGTTGTATATATTTGATAACAAATATATATGACCATACTTCTTTCTTCGAAAACCCGCGTTGGCAACTTAAATTTTCCATACAATCTGAGGCATTTTTTCTTATGATCTGCGTTTTGCCTTAAGAAAAATTGACGGGGAAAAATTTCTTGAGTGTCATTATGGAGTTTTCTCATTTGTGGCGGTGCCCGTAGTAAGCTTTAAAAAGACCAAGTTGCGCAAAATGTCATACCTAAATAATTTGTTTGTCTGCTTAATATGCAAAATTTTCGGTAAATTGGGTATTTTCACTTTATTATCAATAAAACCAACATTTATTCATGTATTTTCACGAAATAAGGTTTCAATTATTTATAATGTTTACAGTTTTAAGACCGTGAAATAAAAATGGTAAGTTTTTAAAACCTTCAATTTTTTATGAATTTTTGAAAAATAAATAAATTTTCGATTTGGCAAAAAAAAAAATTTTTTTACATTTTTATGTGCATACCTCCACAACCGTCGATCATATAAAAAACTTTTATGATCAAGACTTGAAGAAAATTTTGCGGTGAATCCACTGGTGTTTCTCTCAACGAATTTAGATAAGTAATTTCCAATATATGATAAAATAAATGGAAAGACCTCTGTGAAAATTCGTGATTTTAGAAAAAGAAAAAAAAAAAATCGTATCCATAGAATTTTAAATTTTGGGTGTTTTTGTACTTAGGGGGCTATAATACATCGAAATTAAATAATTAGACTTCAAAGTAATTTCTCTTGTTGACTAGTGTTATTTATTTTTATACCTTTCATGAACATGAAAGGGTAGTATAACTTTGGTCCGATGTTTGTAATAATGAGAAGAAGAATAGATAGACCCACCAATAAGTATACCGATATGATCAGGGCGATGAGCTGCGTGGATTTAGCCATGTCCGTCTGTCCGTCTGCCCGTCTGTCTGTTTGTACGCAAACTATTCCCTCAAATGTTGAGATACCTCTAGGAAATTTTGCTAAGGGGCCACCATTTTGTAAAACATAAACCACTTGCCGGAACCAGCAAGAGCGGACCAATACAACGCATAGCTCCCGGACAATCGATTGTTCCGATAAACGGAGTTTGGCTTATTAATCTTGAAATTTTAGAGCTAGGAACTTGAAATTTTTCAGGTTTTGCACATGTTATATACGAGTATGTAATGTGTGTAGTGAAAATCAACCAGATCGGACCTACATAACATATAGTTCCCAATCAATAAATTTTTTCGATAAAAGGTGTTTGGGCTGTGTATCTTTTAATTAACAGTTTTGTAGAGTTTGTACTAATTGTAGGTAAGGATGGGACACCTAAAACCGTGATGCGTATTCATAGCTTCACAGTCGATAACAGCCCTTTCCTTACTTGTGTTTTATTAACTTTACTGAGTTTTAAAAATCAATGGTTTCGATATAAAAGAAAACCTTAATTCATAAGTAATTCACGCAGTACACATTTTAGATAAATTTATTGGAATAAAATATGTCATTCGTCATAATAGTATATCCTCAATAAAAAATGTCCCCTAAATCAAATTACGGATTTTCAGGTAGCTAGTAAAGGCATGAGATATCTTTGACGAAAATTCACGCTATTTATGGTTGACCTATAAGAGAAACTTTATCTTGAAAGCTTTTGGATAACACAAAATTAACGTAATTTTTGTAAAACTCGACAAAACAGTTTTGAGGTTATATTATAGTCACTACCTGTTTTTGATGGCATATGTATCGACATTCCGGGTTTTAACCACCTGCAAAAATGAGAACGGTGACCTGGTGGTCGATGTTCAGAGAGTACTAAAATTGTTGAAGGATCGCTTTTCTGCCTTTTTAAACGGAGAATTTGAACGAGAATTCAGAGAACCCGACCCTCAATCGATGATGATGAAATTAATGTTCCACAACTCGACTATAATGAGGTGCGAATAGCAATATCGCTGAGGGTTTGCCTATTGAGATATTCATAACGGTTGCGAGGAGCTGGTAAAGAGCATGTATCAACTTCTATGCAGAATATGGTCAGACTAATGCATGCCTGAAGATTGGAATCTAAGTGTACGCTGTAAAGTCAACAAAAAAAAGGGAAGTGACCGAAATATCGCTTAATCAGGATTTTTAGATTACTCATATAAGGTTCTATCGGGTGAAGAATGGAGTAAAAGCTGTTTCTTGGGCTCATTCTATGAATGGACTCGCCGACTAAGCAGGCAAAAGTACAAATTATTCATCTGTTACTTCCAAAGCAGTGAAAGCTCCCGCTTATTCTACTGACAACAGTAGCTACATGTCTGCGTATAGCTTGTAGAGCGTAGAGCTTCTAGAGCTTTTCAATGGTCCTCTCATTCGATGCTTCACCTTTTATAAAAAATGTCCTTCAAAGTAGAACTTATCAACATTAGTGTTTAACTGATTGGGCAATGACCCTCAACTTGAAAATCCAAAAGCTCTCTCAGATTCCGCGATACGAAAGTAAACCATAACATAGTAGTGCAGAAGCCCGAGTTTTTAAGCCACTATGGAAATGTAATTTCACAGCAAGTATTCACAAATATTGTCTACAATAAAGTTTTTTGAAGATAAGTTTTAAAGAACGAGTAGGAAAGAGGTTTATGTCGACGTCAAATGTACACTTTCCATATTCCATTTGAACGAATTTGTAACATCAAACAGCGCCTCCACATATATTCAATGGAATAAACTTGCAACCGCAGCCCATAAATACTTTGGTAATCAACGAGGGCTTAAACGCTGTATCTACTGTAATCAGGCGAAGAGTCAGCTTATTTGCCTCTTGAAAACCACGCTCAAGGCATCCAAACTTTCACCATGTCAAAGGACTTCGGTCACCAGGTACCAGGTTATGTTGGCTAAGCCAAGTTATGTATATAAATGAAGATTTTACTGCTCAGAAGGTATTGGTGTAATCGCCAACTGAAAGCTCAACATGTTATGTTAGATTATAAAACAGAAAACAAGTCGCTCTGTTATAGAAACATTATTTTACAGCAGCTCATCGTGTTCTAACTTAAATTTTATTGCTACAATGTGGCCATTCGGAAAACATTTGTAATTAAGCTTTTATAGTAAAAAGTTTTGATGCACAAACTTCTGCATATCAAAGCTTTATTTGGAAGAGAAAATGTCTGTTAATATAAGCAGAACTTTTTTTCTTAAGCTGTTACTTAAGTGAAGGTAATAGAATGTTGGGAAGCTCGCTTTTTGTGGCCAAGTTCAAAGGTTTTCGGCTATGTCAAATTATGTTGAGCGACACCTTCAGCGCCGCCAGCATAAATTTTCAAGGATATATTGAATCCCTTTTAGACAAACCCAAGCACTTATGCAAGAGCAGAACTGCACAGAAGCTATTTTTTACAGTGAAGCACTCTGATCATATTTATCATACAGGTGAATAAGGTTTTTTCTGACTCGTATAAGCAGAAGTAGTAGGGGTTTAAAACATGAAACATTTTCTTTTTGTCAATGAAATTTCACCATGCTTAGTCAATTTCTTATATTTGTGGCAACAGCAATAATTTTCAACATATATGTATGTACATCAAATAAATATCCATATAAATTGAATTAATTAAAAAAAAAAAAAATTTTAATAAAAAATTTAATTAAATTCAATTAAATATTAAATTAAAATTAAAATTAAATATTGTAAAATAATATAAAAAAATAAAACAATACAAAATAAAACAAAATAAAATATATAAAAATTAAATATCATAAAATTAAAATAAATTAAACAAAGTTAATTAAAATAAAATAAAATAAAATAAAATAAATAAAAACAAAATATAATAAAATAAAAATAAACTAAACAAAGTTAAATAAAACTAAAAAAAATAAATAAAAATAAAATATAATAAAATAAAAATAAATGAAACAGTTAAATAAAATAAAATGAAATAAAATAAAATACTTACTTTCTTTACCTTTAAACTATAAACTTTTGGAAAGGATATTGATACATAAACCATGAAAATGGAAGCAAAACTTTGCAAGTTGTGGTCATTTGAATTTTACTTTTCTTTATATTCGATTTACTCAGCCCACAGATGTCTCAGACCCCCAAACTTTGCATTTTTGAAAATTGAGATATGCCAGTAAAGCTACAGTCAAACCTCGCACTTTTTCTATGCGAGTTTTTTTTTGCCATTTTTTGTGTGCGAATTTTTTTTATGCGTCTTGTTTTGTGCGATCCTTTTTTTGCGCGGTAATTTAATGAAAAATATTTACTAAAACGTTAAGTCAGTGCTAACGGTTTTGCATAGTTTTTGTTCTTACAATACATTAACTAAATTTCTTACCTAAACATTCGAAATGCGTGCATACAAACTAATTTTTCAACAATAAAGGTGGAATATATTTTTGTCAGCTATTCTTGTCAGAAATATAACTTAATATAACTTATGACAGTCTCCATAGTTACATCCAAAAGCAAAATTTTTAACCTTATTCCATTTTTCACATTTGTGCAAAATTTACCCATAATTCGTTGCTGTGTGTGTTCTGTTAAAAGTCGGAAAGAATAGATTTATTTTTTTGCATAATGTGCTGAATTATTTCTGTCAGTTCTTGTTAACAAACGAATGTAAACAGCGGTTCATAAAAAACCTGGTTGCGCTCTACATGCAATAGAAAAATAACTTTAAAAGAGCTACCAATTATTCAACTCGTTTTGCTGGCCGTTTTGCAGCCACCAGTTAAATATTCGTTTATATTTGTTTCCTGCTGAACGGGCTGTATGGTTATACAGTTGTCTCAAACACACAATGCCAAACCACATGAACGTTAATATTAATCTAGAGCCTCACGCAATTATTCTTCTTAATTATTACTTTGAAGTGGGCATTTTAGCTTAAAGTGGCGTCTGGAGTTCTATAAGGAAAGACCGGGTGGTTTTACTCACACTTCAACTTTATTCGAGCGTTGATGGCATGCTGTTCACATATGGCAATGGTGGCCATTTAGTAATGGGGTTCTTTTCCCTCAATATGATTTTCAAGTTATCAAGTTGAGAGGAAAAACTAATTGAAATAACCGAATTTGTATGCCCATATATAAATATGCTCGTACACAGGGCCGTGGCCAGGATTTTGAAGGAGGTTGTTACCCTGTTTTTCTTGGTTTTCCCTAAACTTTTTTTAATAAAAAAAATTTCTGATTAAAACGAAGGGTTTAACGTAAGCATCAAAGAACAAAAGTAAGTTCATTCAAATAAGTAAATCTGAATTTTTAGAAGTTTATTAAAAGTGATTGTAAAAAGTCTAGACTTGTGCATAAAATCATTTCTCACTTCTTCTCTGTTCAGTTGAAACTTACGCTGAATACTCATGAAGGATAAGCCATCCAATCTTTCTTCGCCTGTAGAAACAGCAAAAAGGTTTTGTAAGGTCTAATGTTAGGGAAAGAGTGTGCTTCAGTACATGTGACGACATGCAATGTTGTATACATTTTGAGGAAATGGAAAATGTTTGGGGAGAGTTGACATCGCATCCAGTTTTTGGGCGCCATCCGGCATCCACTTCGCTCGATTAAGTTTTGCATAAAGTAATTTAAATATCTTTATAGCGAAACTAGCTTTTACCCGCGGTTCCGCCCGCATGAAAAAAATAAGCAAAATAACGAAGGTTCTTTTGAAGACATTTTAATTTATCAGCCTATCGAATCATAAAAAAGTTTTTTTTTAATAGGTCGGTCCCTGGTCCACTTCCCAGAAAAAAATATGCTCAATTTTAACAAAGACAAAGGGCTACCAAGGTAGCGAATTTCAAGCAAATCGCATCACAAATAAGATTTCTTTGAGAGTTCGGTTAAGTAGTTTAGACGTTAAAGACCCACAAACTTACGGATTTATAATATTAGTAAGATAAGATAACCAGGTTCCGGGGTGGAACTAAGTTTCAAAACACCTTCAACTGCCCCTCTAAATACGGCCCTACTCGCACACATGTACTTTGCACCTAACGACCCTGCAAAGACGATACGGGTAAAATGATTTGTCAATTTACCCGGAGCCATACCGAAAGTTTCCGTATTTTTCCCATGACGTTTTTATGAGCATCGGCAGACTTTTTTACTGTTTCTTTCCTCGCGTTCCTGTGTGTACGATTTTACATCTCGCTTTTCTCATTTATTTTTTGACCTAAGATAAACATATAGCTGTACTTCTCACACCGGTGTCACAGCTACTAGTCATTTGACTCGTATATTTTACCGACATAAATACCAATTAGAGTTTCAGTCACTCGATTTTTACAGGGAAGTATTATATTAATACATATGTTCTATACAAATCATATTTATTTACATACCAACATATATACTTAGTATACCGCATATGGCATATCTAATGGCCATCGGACCAACTCGACCAACGAAAATATCATAAGCCCCAATCATAGGCACCTAAATACATTTAACACTCCAGTGGTCGCGCCCCTATTGGTGCCGTTAGTAGTCGCGCGTACTATAGGGTGTTTTTTTTAGGGGTATAGAACTTCGAATTGAAATAAAACACAAGAAAATCGTTTTAAGGTCCATCAATTTAGCTTTATTGGAAGGATAATTTTATGCCATTAATGTTTAAATATGATTTCGGGCATGTGGCCGCCGCGGCTGGCTCGAATAAAGCCAATTCTACAGGTCTAATTTTCAACCACTTTTTCGAGCATATGGGGCCGTATGTCGGCAATAACGCCACGAATGTTGGCTTCCAATTCCCCTAACGTTTCTGGTTTGTTGGTGTAGACGAGCGACTTCACATATCCCCAAAGAAAATAATCCAATGGTGTCAAATCACACGACCTTGGTGGCCAATTGACAGGTCCATTCCGCGAAATTATGCGCTCATCGAATGTTTCCTTCAATAAATCGATTGTGACGTGCGCTGTGTGGCATGTAGCGCCGTCTTGTTGGAACCACAACTCATCCACATTCATGCCATCCAATTCGGGAACAAAATAGTCGGTTATCATGGCTCTATACCGGTCTCCATTAACGGTAGCTGCCTCTCCAGCATTATTGCGGAAGAAGTATGGCCCAATGACTCCACCAGCCCATAGAGCACACCAAACAGTCAGTTTTTGTGGATGTAATGGCGTTTCAAGGGTCTCATGTGGATTCTCTTCACTCCAAATGCGGCAATTTTGCTTGTTGACGTAGCCATTCAACCAAAAATGAGCCTCATCACTGAACAAAATTTTGCGATGAAAATCAGCATCGAAATCAATCTCATTTTCGGCCCATACACCAAAATCACGACGCATTGCATGGTCTCGCGGCTTTAATTCTTGCACAAGCTGGATCTTGTAAGGTCGCAAGCCAAGATCTTTGCGCAAAATCTTCCATAAAGTTGATGGACAAAGCTCCAATTGCTGTGCACGGTGGCGAATCGATTCATTCGGGTCCTCTTCAACACTTTGCTCTACAGCGGCAATTGTTTCTTCGGTGCGTACTGTTCGACATCTCTGCGGATGCGTATTATCACATAGAGTAAACGTAGTGCGAAAACGATCCATGGTTAACCGAATTAATTGCTCTGATGGACGATTATGTCGACCATAAAATGGACGGAGCTCACGGTAAACTTCGCGAACTGAACCATTATTTTCGAAATAAATTTGCACGATTTGCAAGCGTTGTTCTTTTGTCAACCTGTTCATGATGAAATGGCAAACCAAACTGAACATAAATGACATTAGAGTTGCCAGATTTGACCACAAAATGCCAGTTTTATCTCTATTCGGAAAACAAACCTGTAAAAAAAACACCCTTTACATGTGTAGAACATTTTCGACATAAGGGTTTGAAACGAAATATTCGTAAATAAAAAAATATGTTTTAATAATAACAAGGAACAGTTTATTATAAAACCAAATCAACCAAAAAATATTCATTTTAAACATATTAGGAACTTAAAATCAGACTTCTTGCGAATAACTAAAAAATAACGTAAAATTTTGACTTCCAATCCAAAATGACTAATTTTTTATTCGCTTATATCTAACAACTCCGATTCTTCATTTTCAGTGCAGTCTGGACAAAGAAGAAACTGATGATCAGGACAAATCCATTTTTTACATGTGTAGCATTGCTTTCTTGTCGACTTTTGTCGCGCTCTGCCACAAAAGAAACATTTTCCGACTCGACCGGTATTTGGGAGTTTTGCTGGACCGGGATTCATTTCCGGTGGATCTTTTAGGCCCAAAAGAATTATAGCTTTCATTTTTATAGATTTTGGAACACTTTCAGTATACATTCTCCGCTTTATGCAAGGAGCCACGAGCTCGAAACCAATTTCATGTAAATAATCTTTTCGTGGCTTGTTACTGTAGCCATGGTTTATTTTATGTATAACATAACCATTTATGGCACTTATATTCATCAAATCGAAGAATACAGTAAGAGGCCAGCGTCTAGAATTTCTGGAGATATCGTAAGAACCGCACATCTTGTCCACAATATCCACGCCATATTTGGTATTATTATAAAATGTAATCATTTCTGGCTTACGTTTATCTCCTGTGTGCGAGTCGATATTGCCGTCATAGTGCATAGAAGAATAAATTAGCACTACCTTATTTTTTTTTGGAACGTATGACACTAAAGTACCTTCTTTTTGAAAGCCAAATACTGAATCGTTTTCTTTTCTATCTTTGGTATTTTTAAAACTTTGTGGAATTTGCGGTTTATTTTTTTTTTACAGTGCCAACAACAGTGATCTTTTTACTCACAAGCTCTTTGCATTGATCTATATTCGTAAACCAATTATCCATGGTAACAGTGCGTCCCGAATGTTTTACGGGAGTAAGCATTCGATCCACTATATCCACAACCCTATAAGACTGTTCATATGGACCTGGCGGCTGGGCACCTGCATATATTTCCAAATGGTAAGAGTACGGTACTTTAGCGTCAGCTAACAAAAAGATTTTTATACCATACTTGGCAGGTTTGTTTGGGATATATTGCCTGAAACTGCAACGTCCACGAAAAGATATAAGCTGTTCATCTAAAGTCAGGTATTCACCAGGTATAAATTGTTTTTGAAAGTTGAAAGTTTCTCAAAAATTTCTCTCATGTCTCTTGTCATGCTCTTGACGTATTCTTCGGTCTCTTATATCGTCGAATCTGATTGCTATTAGCAGGAATCTAAATCTGTTTTGTGACATGCAAAGATAAATTAATTCGGTACCTGTACCTCGCTTCATATTCCAAAACTCTTTCAAATTCAGTCTTCCAGATTTCTGACAACCCATCACAAACAGTATACCAAGAAATGCTCTCATTTCCAAAATATCTGTTAGTTTAGCATCTCTATCTCTGGAAAATTTAGATTTTACTGTTCAATGTATATGTTAGTGGAGTTTACTATGATTTCCATGACGGAGTGGTCAAAATACAGTTCAAAACATTCTAGCTCAGTCTTGGCATTTTTTGCTGCCTCTTTAGGCCCTGCATGTTCTCTAAGAATGTTACAAGCCCGAGTTATTGTGACTGGGTAAGGATTTTTCCTCCACTTAGTACCATTTTTAGATGTGAAATATAGATTTCCGAGGGAACTTAGTGGTATATCATCATGGGATTCTATATCGGATTGCTGAGTGACTTGTTTAACATTTTCTAAGTCAGACTCGCTGTTACCTGCTTCCTGTTCTGTGTCCGTACTATGTGGAGATTCTTCCAAGCAGTCTTCGTCTAACAAATCATCTTCATAATTACTCTCCACTAAATCTTCATCATCAGTGTCTTCTTCTTCCAGCCATCTACAAATTCTTTCTTCTTCACTGCGTGAAGCCATTTTTCTGAAAAAAAATTCCCGCTCTAGTTACTGCTAACCTTCCAATTATCCGTATATATCATAACAAGTTCAATAAAGGGTAGTAAATATACAAGGTGGCGCATGTTTTCCAATCCCAATTCATCAAGTTGCGACAAAAAGAACTCGTTGATCATTGCTCTGTAGCGCTCACCATTCACAGTAACCGTTTGGCCCCGACCGATTATTGGTCAAATAAAGAGTCAGCAATATTCCGCGTTCTGGCATAGCATTTTCTGATAGGAGGATTACTTTTGCGCCACCCTGTACTTACAACAAATAAACATATACCGCAGCTCGCAAAAAGAATGTCACGCCAGTGGTTGCGCATACTACAATAGTATAACTTTTCTTTTGGCTTCAAAAATCTCCAACACTCGCTATCATCGGTCACTATACTATATCGGTTAATAATGGAGGATTAATGAGACTGTCGGTGTAACGGTACATGAATAAGCGAAAATATTCAAGTATATCCACAAGTGGTCTACTATTGTAGTACGCGCGACTACTGGAGTGTTAAGCAGCTGGAAATAAATTTTCAGAAGTTGTCCAAAACAGAAATGAGTATTATGAGCGAAAAAAATTGGTCTACAGTAGTCGTGGTAAACTTTAATAAGCTATGATTAGTTGGAAGAATAAAAAGCACAACTTAGCTTTTAGCTCACTGTATGCTACACAATCCTCTTAGAAGTTAAAGCAAGCAATTCATTAGAATCAAAATTGTGCATTTATTTAAACAAACGCCTTTACTAACGCCAGCTCTAAGCTCCAGGGATATCAAATATTATAAACCCAATTGTGAGATATTATGGTATTCTACTAAATACCCTACGAAAACTGCGATTAGTCTAAGATGGGTCGGAAAGGAACTTGCAACTAATGCGAGATTAGATCTTCTTATACGGGCTAGATGGATCCCTTCTGTTTGAGCTAGTCCCATGAGGAGACTAATTAGTCGATTGAATTGCCTAAACGGGGCCGGGTCGGATAGATCCCTTTGCTCCTTACTTGTACGCTAGGAAAAGTCTATTTTGGACACCTTATCGTAGGCTACAGAAGTTACAATTTACCTATACCAACTATACTTATAAGTGCTAGTTGGGACCAACTACAGAATACTGTAGACGACCGGTATTAATCGCGGAGAGCTTTCTTTGGAGACTAAAAGCACAATTTTTTTCAGGGTAACTCAATGCGTACTAATGAAAATGATGTGCCAACTAAAAAAAAATGTTCTGAGAGTAACAATAGACTTTGCAGACTAGAGGCTAATAATTAATTATAATATACTCCCAGTAAGGTATACCTGTAGTTAGAGTCGAACTAAATTCATGACCACAAAGTGTTTTGGGGTCAAGGAACCCAGTTCCGGGGCATTTTCCATATGCACCAAAAGGTTTAAACATCGGTAGTACTCCCTTAAACACACCCGAAGGTTCTACCATTACAAAAAACAACATTATGGGAATAACAATGTATGGGGTGGTTATTATTTCAAATACAGTAGTCGGTCTTAGAAAACATACATTTAATACCTCATGTTAATTTATATCATTAAAAAAAGAGATGTGACAACCCAGTGAAAAATAATGCGGAAAAAGGATTCGTTTTTATAATTCAGTTTCATCAAAACCCGTTTGGTCTTTGGAAATATTACATCGACGACTAAAACCCAAAAAACAGAATGCCCAATTTTAATCGAGTATCTTCTTTTCTGATAAATTAATGGTTAGTGGAGATCGCTCAGTGGTTGAAATTCAACCATTTTAATAATTTTCTGTTCCTTTCCTTGCAGATTCTTTCCTTTAAGAATAGCAACTCTCTCTTACTTCAATTTTCTTTTCTTCCTTTCCTTTCCTTCCTTTTCTTTGCTTTCCTTTCCTATACTTTCCTTTCCTTTCTTTTCCTTTCCTTTCCTTTTCCTTGCGTTTATTTTCTTTTCTATTCTTTCCTATATTTTCCTTTCCTTTTCCTTGCTTTCCTTTCCTTTCCTTTCCTTTCCTTTCATTTTCGTTCCATTCCTTTCCTTTCCTTTCCTTTCCTTTCCTTTCCATATCGTCGCCTTCTTCATAAAATCATGGATGTGATATTTTTCCGATTGCGAGTTATTATATTATTAAACATTGAAAGTTCTACATTTAAATATAATTCCAAGAACCATGAGTACCGGGAAATCACATTAGTTTGCACCCTAAACTACCTCAATCAGCCAAAATACGTATACTGATTTTTAACCTTTAAACTTGATTTCCCAACATTTTTATTTTAGAACATACGTGCTCTGGCGCACTCTTCTTTCTTACACATAAAAATATTTCACATTTACTTTTATGAATGTTTAATGTATATATGTACGATATAGGCGATATAAGCTTCAAAATTTGTTTCAAATACTTCCTGAATTATTTAAATAATACATGCAGTGGTTTATGGTTGCTTTGATATGCAATTAGGGATGTAAGTTCTCTGTAATTATGCGATTCCCGTATTTTCGGGATTAGTTAGTCACACTATTTTTCCTTTTTCTTTTTTTGGTTAGCCAAGGTAGTCTAAGTTTTCTTCAATATCTTTACACTGTTGTTGTTGTTGTAGTTAACAGTGCTTCGCCGTGCCCAATGGGATCGATCACTCTAAATTGTCATCAGACCCTTCTAACGGAAATCCAGGGGTTGGACCAGAGTGATGTAGGTGTTAGAAGAGTAGGTTCGACGGAACAGGAGAAGAGATGTTTGGTATCATGAGGGGACATACCACATGCAGGGCATGTATTGGTATGTTGGGGTTCAGTCTGGATAAGTAAGAGTTTAACCTATAACAATATCCAGAGCGAAGTTGTGCTAGCATGACTCTAGTCTCCCTCGGAAGTACACGCTCCTCTTCAGCCAATTCAGGTGGCTGAGTACTGATAACTGGGTTCACAGGCCGAGATCTGAGGGATCTGTCTACCGACTCGGTGTGGAGGTCATTTAGAGCCCGCCTATGGTTCCGCAGATCAAACGCAAAGAGATGTGGTGCCGGATCTCATCGTAGTGCTTACGAAGATGTCTCCTTATGTCTCTGGGGGGCGGCGCTACATCCAATAGGCTTCGATTTGGATGACTGCGTTTATGACAGTTCAGAAGGAACTGTCTTCTCAAGAGTTCCGAATGCTCTTGAACATTGAGAAATTTTGCCTCTAGATGGAGGTGAGATTCAGATGACATAAGCAGACATCCCGTAGCAGTTCTGATGGCGGTGTTTTGGCAGACTTGCAATTTCCTCCAATTGGTGTCAGCAAGGTTGTGCGACCATATGAGTGCAGAGTAGTCAATAACCGTTCGGTCAATAGCCTTATATCTAGCAAGCAATGTTTCTTTGTCTTTCCCCCAATTACTGCCTTTGAAGATATTGCGGTGGCATGACCAGCGAAGGTGAGGTCGTTGTCAAATGTCACACCCAAGTCTCGAAAAATAGAAATTAAACAAAAGGGGAGAGTGAACACCACCTTGAGGTAATTAGCGGTCCACCTTTTAAGGCCGGCAGGGAGCGGTGTCTCTTCCAGGTCTCGAAGGAGTGTGGCGTGGTTGACCGTATCGAATGCATGTGTTGATTCAAACTATGATTTATCTGTGTTGTAAGGGCATTCAAAGCGGATATAGTGCTGTGAGATTTGCGGAAACCATGCTGGTGATCGGCCAGTTTCAGATATCTTTACACTCGATGGTTTTGTTGACAGGGAAGGTAAGAGACTTACAGACATTTCTCTTTTATAACAAATGATTACGATATCTTGAACAGTTTTTTATTTATGATTAAGATTATGTCATTATATGTGTATAAAGCACTAAATAATCCCTTTTTTGGGTTTTCCAAAATATTCGATATCCAATGGGTGAGCGCTGGCACCATCTTATTTCGACCATTTTAAATAGTAATGGGATATAAGCTACAATTCAGCTGAATAATACATTTCAATACGTACATATCTGAACCAACAATCCCGGAATATTTCATTGCTTGTATGCATTTGTGATTTTATGCAAAAAGGCCAATTTGTTTAGAAATATATACATGCACTTGCAATACCAGTATTAGCTTGTTATTACGGCTTACTCATTGAATTTTGTTTACACATTTCAAAAGTCATGTCGGCTGTAGTAAAATGCATTTCTCTTAAAAGTATGCAGACATACACATCATGAGCCCTGTAAAGAAAATCTCCACTTTCGAACTGGTGCAATTCTGTTGCATTCGGATTTCAACTAGTTCATGATAACGCGCTTTATCATCTGCAGCTTTATGGACCTGCAGCTATAACAAACTCGTGTAGATGCATGTGCGTCATTGATGATACATAAAGTGTTAACACACACAAAGCATTTAATTAGTTGTATTTAATTTACTGAACAAAAAATATATATGAATTAATATAAAGTAATTAAGGTATTATTAAACGTCAAAGGAAGGAAATAAATATAATAATAAATAAATAAAATAAACCAAAATTTATTAAAATAATAAAAATAAAATAAAACAAAATAAAATAAAATAAAAAATAAAAATAAAATAAAATAAAATAAAATAAAATGAAATAAAATAAAATAGAATAATACAAACAAAATGAAATAAAACAAAATAAAATAAAATGAAATAAAATAAAACAAAATATTCATGAAATGAGCTCATTGCCAAGAATAATAATTTTTCACTTTTTGAATTTTTATGAAAATTATTATTGTTTTTATTTATTAATAATCATTTTAATTATAAAAAGTTTTTTTATTGAATAGAGTAGGAAAAATGTTTAGAGACAACTGCCATAGCTTTAATTATAGATCCATTTCGGAAGCTAGACTTCACTCATCAGTGAAATTTTGGCACGCACTGCTAACCATTAAGCTAACAATACGCTGGTTTTGATGTCATCTAAACTCCTAGTTCTATTCTTCTTTTACCATATGCATGAACCACTTCCGCCATTTGACAGTAATAAAATAAAATAATATAAAATAAAATTAAATTAAATAAAATAAAAGAAAATGAAATTAATAAAATAAAATAAAATAAATTAAAAAAAATTATATAAAATAAAAGAAAATGAAATGAAATAAAATAAAATAAAATAAAATAAAATAAAATAAAATAAAATAAAATAGAGTAAAATGAAATAAAATAAAACAAAATAAAGTAAAATGAAATAAAATAAAAGAAAATGAAACGAAATGAAATGAAATAAAATAAAATAAAATAAAATAAAATAAAATAAGATAAAATAAAATAAGATAAAATAAAATAAAATAAAAGAAAATAAAAGAAAGTTAAACAAAATAAAATCAAATAAAATAAAAAAAAATATATAAAATAAAAGAAAATGAAATGAAATGAAATAAAATAAAATAAAATAAAATAAAATTAAATTAAATAAAATAAGATAAAACAAAATAAAAGAAAATGAAATGAAATGAAATAAAATAAAATAAAATTAAATAAAATAAAATAAAATAAAATAAAGTAAAATAAAATAAAATAACATAAAATAAAATAAAATAGAATAAAATAAAATAAAATAAAATGAAATAAAATAAAAGATAATGAAATGAAACGAAATAAAATAAAATAAGATAAAATAAAATAAGATAATTTTTTTGTAAGTATAACGAGCTCAAGACCAGTTGATAATAATTCTTAGTTAATTATTATTATTTTTGATTAGAGGAAAAATAAATCAAAAATAATAATAATTAACTAAGAATTATTATCAACTGGTCTTGAGCTCGTTATACTTACAAAAATATGTAAAATGAACAGACCGTAAAACCAACAACAAAATAAAATAAGATAAAATAAAATAAAATACAATAAAATAAAAGAAAATGAAATGAAATGAAATAAAATAAAATAAAATAAAATAAAATAAAATTAAATAAAATAAGATAAAATAAGATAAAATAAAATAAAAGAAAATGAAATCAAATGAAAAAAAATAAAACAAAATAAAGTCAAATAAAATAAAATAAAATAAAATAAAATAAAATAAAATAAAATAAAATAAAATAAAATAAAATAAAATAAAAAAAAAATTAAATAAAATAAAATAAAATAAAATAAAATAAAATAAAATAAAATAAAATAAGATAAAATAAAATAAAAGAAAATGAAATCAAATGAAATAAAATAAAAAAATAAAGTTAAATAAAATAAAATAAAGTAAAATAAAATAAAATAAAATAAAATAAAATAAAATAAAATAGAATAAAATAAAATAAAATAAAATAAAATGAAATAAAATAAAAGAACATGAAATGAAATAAAATGAAATAAAATAAAATAAAATAAAATAAAATAAGATAAAATAAAATAAAATAAAATAAAATAAAATAAAATAAAATAAAATAAAATAAAATAAGATAAAATAAAATAAAAGAAAATGAAATAAAATAGAATAAAATACCGTTGCTCATATATTTTGTTATTAACTTTGAAATAGCGGTTTTCTTTTATGCAAAAACGTACAACTTCCATAAACAATTCTTTCGTTATATTTGTGTGGGTTTTTAATATGTTCCATTTGGATGCAATAATTTCCAGAGCATGATCTACTGGAATACTGGGAAATAAGGAAACCACATCGAACGAAATCAGACATTCATCGTCATTTATATAGGTATCCTTTATCTTGTTTTTAAATGCAATTGAATCTCTTACATTATATTTCGATGTACTAGTTAGGGTTTTGAGTATATTCACAACATATTTGCATAACTTGTAAGAGGGAGAGTTGATAGACGAACAAATGGGACGTAGGGGTGCGCCTTCCTTGTGGATCTTGGGAAGACCATATAATCTTGGCGCGTTAGCCGTTTTACTTAATAAACCGAATTTTTCTTTCGAATCAATAATTTTATTTTTGAATAGTTTCTCAACAATTTCATTATTTTTGTCTTGTAACCTATTGGTAGGATCGCGTTTTAGTAATCTATAAGCAGAGATATCATTAACGATCTGCTGTAATTTCAAGTCGTAGTCTGATTTGTCCATCAGAACTGTGACATTCCCTTTGTCGGCGCTAAGTACTAATAAATTTTTGTTATTCTTCAGAAACGTTTTGGTTGAGTGTAGGGTGTCTAATATAAACCTGTCCCGCGCGTTGTTGCTGGATTTGTTTAGATGATCTCTAATAAGTGTTGTGAAATTGTTTCTCTCAATTTCTTGTTGCTCTCTGTCTTCGATCGTCTGTATGCAATCCTCTCCGTCAGCTATCAATTTGAACAGTGGGAACTTATCATTGGTAATTGGTAGAGAAAACTTAGGACCTAAAGAGAGGAGCCACTGAGTATCGGCCGGTATGTTTGTGTGTGTAGTGTTGCAAAACCACTCGGGTACTAATAATAAGGCCGATAATAAATAAAAATAATAAAGTAAAATAAAATAAAGTAAAATAAAATAAAGTAAAATAAAAGAAAATAAAATAAAATAAAATAAGATAAAATAAAATAAAAGAAAATGAAATGAGGTGAAAAAAAATAAAATAAAATAAAATTAAATAAAATAAGATAAAATAAAATAAAAGAAAATGAAATGAAATAAAATAAAATAAAATAAAATAATATAAAATAAAATAAAATAAAATAAAATAAAATAAAATTAAATAAAATAAGATAAAATAAAAGAAAATGAAATGAAATGAAATAAAATAAAATAAAATAAAGTAAAACAAAATAAAGTAAAATAAAATAAAGTAAAATAAAATAAAATAAAATAAAATAAAATAAAATAAGATAAAATAAAATAAAAGAAAATGAAATGAAATGAAATAAAATAAAATGAAATGAAAAGAAAATGAAATGAAATAAAATAAAATAAAATAAAGTAAAATAAAATAAAGTAAAATAAAATAAAGTAAAATAAAAGAAAATAAAATAAAATAAAATAAGATAAAATAAAATAAAATGAAATGAAATGAAATAAAATAAAATGAAATGAAAAGAAAATGAAATGAAATAAAATAAAATAAAATAAAATAAAGTAAAATAAAATAAAGTAAAATAAAATAAAGTAAAATAAAAGAAAATCAAATAAAATAAAATAAAATGAAATAAAATAAAAGAAAATGAAATGAGATGAAAAAAAATAAAACAAAATAAAGTCAAATAAAATAAAATAAAATAAAATAAAATAAAATAAAATAAAATAAAATAAAATAAAATAAAATAAAATAAAATAAAATAAAATAAAATAAAATAAAATAAAATAAAATAAAATAAAATAAAATAAAATAAAATAAAATAAAATAAAATAAAATAAAATAAAATAAAATAAAAGAAAATGAAATAAAATAAAATAAAATAAAATAAAATTAAATAGAATTAAATAAAATAAAAGAAAATGAAATGAAATGAAATAAAATAAAATAAAATAAAATAAAATAAAATAAAATTAAATAAAATAAAATAAAATAAAGTAAAATAAAATAAAGTAAAATAAAATAAAGTAAAATAAAAGAAAATAAAATAAAATAAAATAAAATAAGATAAAATAAAATAAAAGAAAATGAAATTAAATGAAATAAAATAAAATGAAATGAAAAGAAAATGAAATGAAATAAAATAAAATAAAATAAAGTAAAATAAAATAAAGTAAAATAAAATAAAGTAAAATAAAAGAAAATAAAATAAAATAAAATAAAATAAAATAAAATGAAATAAAATAAAAGAAAATGAAATGAGATGAAAAAAAAATAAAACAAAATAAAGTCAAATAGAATAAAATAAAATAAAATAAAATTAAATAAAATAAAATAAAATAAAATTAAATAAAATAAAATAAAATTAAATAAAATTAAATAAAATAAGATAAAATAAAATAAAAGAAAATGAAATCAAATGAAATGAAATAAAAAAAATAAAGTTAAATAAAATAAAATAAAGTAAAATAAAATAAAATAAAATAGAATAAAATAAAATAAAATAAAATAAAATAAAATAAAATAAAATAAAATAAAATAAAATAAAATAAAATAAAATTAAATAAAATAAAATAAAATTAAATAAAATAAGATTAAATAAAATAAAAGAAAATGAAATCAAATGAAATAAAAAAAAAAAAATAAAGTTAAATAAAATAAAATAAAGTAAAATAAAATAAAATAAAATAAAATAAAATAGAATAAAATAAAATAAAATAAAATAGAATAAAAAGAAATAAAATAAAATAAAATAAAATAAAATAAAATAAAACAAAATATAGTCAAATAAAATAAAATAAAATAAAGTAAAATAAAATAAAATCAAATAAAATAAAATAAAATAGAATAAAATAAAATAAAATAAAATAAAATAAAATAAAATAAAATAAAATAAAGCAAAATAAAATAAAATAAAATAAAATAAAATGAAATAAAATAAAAGAACATGAAATGAAATAAAATGAAATAAAATAAAATAAAATAAAATAAAATAAAATAAAATAAAATAAAATAAAATAAGATAAAATAAAATAAAATAAAATAAAATAAAATAAAATAAAATAAAATAAAATAAAATAAAATAAAATAAAATAAGATAAAATAAAATAAAATGAAATGAAATAAAATAAAATAAAATAAAGTAAAATAAAATAAAATAAAATAAAATAAAATAAAATGAAATAAAATAAAAGAAAATAAAATAAAATATAACAAAATAAAGTCAAATAAAATAAAATATAACAAAATAAAGTCAAATAAAATAAAATAAAATAAAATAAAATAAAATAAAATAAAATAAAATAAAATAAAATAAGATAAAATAAAATAAAATGAAATGAAATAAAATAAAATAAAATAAAGTAAAATAAAATAAAATAAAATAAAATAAAATAAAATAAAATAAAATAAAATAAAATAAGATAAAATAAAATAAAAGAAAATGAAATGAAATAAAATAAAATAAAATAAAGTAAAATAAAATAAAGTAAAATAAAATAAAGTAAAATAAAAGAAAATAAAATAAAATAAGATAAAATAAAATAAAAGAAAATGAAATGAGGTGAAAAAAAATAAAATAAAATAAAATTAAATAAAATAAGATAAAATAAAATAAAAGAAAATGAAATGAAATAAAATAAAATAAAATAAAATAAAATAAAATAAAATAATATAAAATAAAATAAAATAAAATAAAATAAAATTAAATAAAATAAGATAAAATAAAAGAAAATGAAATGAAATGAAATAAAATAAAATAAAATAAAGTAAAACAAAATAAAGTAAAATAAAATAAAGTAAAATAAAAGAAAATAAAATAAAATAAGATAAAATAAAATAAAAGAAAATGAAATGAAATGAAATAAAATAAAATGAAATGAAAAGAAAATGAAATGAAATAAAATAAAATAAAATAAAATAAAATAAAATAAAATAAAATAAGATAAAATAAAATAAAAGAAAATGAAATGAAATAAAATAAAATAAAATAAAGTAAAATAAAATAAAGTAAAATAAAATAAAGTAAAATAAAAGAAAATAAAATAAAATAAGATAAAATAAAATAAAAGAAAATGAAATGAGGTGAAAAAAAATAAAATAAAATAAAATTAAATAAAATAAGATAAAATAAAATAAAAGAAAATGAAATGAAATAAAATAAAATAAAATAAAATAAAATAAAATAATATAAAATAAAATAAAATAAAATAAAATAAAATTAAATAAAATAAGATAAAATAAAAGAAAATGAAATGAAATGAAATAAAATAAAATAAAATAAAGTAAAACAAAATAAAGTAAATAAAATAAAGTAAAATAAAAGAAAATAAAATAAAATAAAATAAAATAAGATAAAATAAAAGAAAATGAAATGAAATGAAATAAAATAAAATGAAATGAAAAGAAAATGAAATGAAATAAAATAAAATAAAATAAAGTAAAATAAAATAAAGTAAAATAAAATAAAGTAAAATAAAAGAAAATAAAATAAAATAAAATAAGATAAAATAAAATAAAAGAAAATGAAATGAAATGAAATAAAATAAAATGAAATGAAAAGAAAATGAAATGAAATAAAATAAAATAAAGTAAAATAAAATAAAGTAAAATAAAATAAAGTAAAATAAAAGAAAATAAAATAAAATAAAATAAAATGAAATAAAATAAAAGAAAATGAAATGAGATGAAAAAAAATAAAACAAAATAAAGTCAAATAAAATAAAATAAAATAAAATAAAATAAAATAAAATAAAATAAAATAAAATAAAATAAAATAAAATAAAATAAAAGAAAATGAAATAAAATAAAATAAAATAAAATAAAATTAAATAGAATTAAATAAAATAAAAGAAAATGAAATGAAATGAAATAAAATAAAATAAAATAAAATAAAATAAAATTAAATAAAATAAAATAAAATAAAGTAAAATAAAATAAAGTAAAATAAAATAAAGTAAAATAAAAGAAAATAAAATAAAATAAAATAAAATAAGATAAAATAAAATAAAAGAAAATGAAATTAAATGAAATAAAATAAAATGAAATGAAAAGAAAATGAAATGAAATAAAATAAAATAAAATAAAGTAAAATAAAATAAAGTAAAATAAAATAAAGTAAAATAAAAGAAAATAAAATAAAATAAAATAAAATAAAATGAAATAAAATAAAAGAAAATGAAATGAGATGAAAAAAAAATAAAACAAAATAAAGTCAAATAGAATAAAATAAAATAAAATAAAATAAAATAAAATAAAATTAAATTAAATAAAATAAAATAAAATTAAATAAAATTAAATAAAATAAGATAAAATAAAATAAAAGAAAATGAAATCAAATGAAATGAAATAAAAAAAATAAAGTTAAATAAAATAAAATAAAGTAAAATAAAATAAAATAAAATAAAATAAAATAAAATAGAATAAAATAAAATAAAATAAAATAAAATAAAATAAAATAAAATAAAATAAAATAAAATAAAATAAAATAAAATTAAATAAAATAAAATAAAATTAAATAAAATTAAATAAAATAAGATTAAATAAAATAAAAGAAAATGAAATCAAATGAAATAAAAAAAAAAAAATAAAGTTAAATAAAATAAAATAAAGTAAAATAAAATAAAATAAAATAAAATAAAATAAAATAAAATAAAATAAAATAGAATAAAATAAAATAAAATAAAATAAAATAAAATAAAATAAAATAGAATAAAAAGAAATAAAATAAAATAAAATAAAATAAAATAAAACAAAATATAGTCAAATAAAATAAAATAAAATAAAGTAAAATAAAATAAAATAAAATAAAATAAAATAAATAAAATAAAATAAAATAAAATAAAGCAAAATAAAATAAAATAAAATAAAATAAAATAAAATAAAATGAAATAAAATAAAAGAACATGAAATGAAATAAAATGAAATAAAATAAAATAAAATAAAATAAAATAAAATAAAATAAAATAAAATAAGATAAAATAAAATAAAATAAAATAAAATAAAATAAAATAAAATAAAATAAAATAAAATAAAATAAAATAAAATAAGATAAAATAAAATAAAATGAAATGAAATAAAATAAAATAAAATAAAGTAAAATAAAATAAAATAAAATAAAATAAAATAAAATGAAATAAAATAAAAGAAAATAAAATAAAATATAACAAAATAAAGTCAAATAAAATAAAATAAAATAAAATAAAATAAAATAAAATAAAATAAAATAAAATAAAATAAAATAAAATAAAATAAGATAAAATAAAATAAAATGAAGTGAAATAAAATAAAATAAAGTAAAATAAAATAAAATAAAATAAAATAAAATAAAATAAAATAAAATAAAATAAAATAAAATAAAATAAAATAAAATAAGATAAAATAAAATAAAAGAAAATGAAATGAAATAAAATAAAATAAAATAAAGTAAAATAAAATAAAATAAAATAAAATAAAATAAAACAAAATAAAGTCAAATAAAATAAAATAAAATAAAATAAAATAAAATAAAATAAAATAAAATAAAATAAAATAAGATAAAATAAAATAAAATGAAATAAAATAAAATAAAGTAAAATAAAATAAAATAAAATAAAATAAAATAAAATAAAATAAAATAAAATAGAATAAAATAAAATAAAATAAAATAAAATAAAATAAAATAAAATAAAATAAAATAAAATAAAATAAAATAAAATAAAATAAAATAAAATAAAATAAAGAAAAATAAAATAAAATAAAACAAAATGAAATAAAATAAAAGAACATGAAATGAAATAAAATGAAATAAAATAAAATAAAATAAAATAAAATAAAATAAAATAAAATAAAATAAAATAAAATAAAGAAAAATAAAATAAAATAAAACAAAATGAAATAAAATAAAATTAAATTAAATTAAATAAAATAAAATAAAATAAAATTAAATTAAATTAAATAAAATAAAATAAAATAAAATAAGATAAAATAAAATAAAAGAAAATGAAATGAAATAAAATAAAATAAAATAAAATAAAGTAAAATAAAATAAAGTAAAATAAAATAAAGTAAAATAAAAGAAAATAAAATAAAATAAAATAAAATAAAATAAAATGAAATAAAATAAAAGAAAATGAAATGAGATGAAATGAAATAAAATAAAATAAGATAAAATAAGATAAAATAAAATAAAATAAAATAAAATAAAAGAAAATGAAATGAAATTAAATAAAATAAAATAAAATAAAATAAAATAAAATGAAATAAAATAAAAGAAAATCAAATGAAATGAAATGAAATGAAAGGAAATAAAATAAAATAAAATAAAATAAGATAAAATAAAGTAAGATAAAATAAATTAAAATAAAATAAAATAAAATAAAATAAAATAAAATAAAATAAAATAAAATAAAATAAAATTAAATAAAATAAAATCAAATAATACAAAAATAAAAATATAAACTGTATTATCGAAAGGTAAAGAAGTTAAGGTAACAAATTATGTATTAGAAGAAGAAAAGAAAAAAGAAGAGTGTAAAGTAAGTAAATTATCGAAAGATAATGGAAAGGGAAGAAAAGAAGGGGAAGTGACCAACCAAGAAAGGAAAGTTAAAACAATATCAAATAAAATAAGTGGACAAAAAAGAAAGGTGAACGAAATCAATAACATGCAAATTTCAAATGTCTGTGAATAGCAATCTTTGTTGCTCTTTCTAATAAAGTTGAATATTAAACTTCACACCCCAGTGGGTTAGGGGCTTAGAACATACCAGCGGTAAGATATGCCGGTCGTATGCGGCGACTAAAAGCCACAAGGGGAATTGCAACGTGATGTTTGATCTACAGATATGTTGCCTCTAACCTATCATAGCCTATATAGTGACTATTTCTGTAACGATTACAAAAACTGATAGTTAAAAGACGCTTTGAAATATCGGATATGGATAATCACTCATAAAAACCCTAAACTATCCAAAATGGAAGCGGTTGAGTGGAGCCACCTTAAAATTGTCCGAATGAGAATCGATTAATAACGAGTTGTCAAGTAATAGACTAGTTGGGTTGCCAAATACTTTAGCTCTAGGATAGTTCTGCGCCAACACAATTTCATCCAGGGTTAAACCTGAAATTATACCTGCCACCTCTGTGGTTCGAATATCAACTCACTAAATATTTGGAGTAGAAAGACAGTAAGAAAAGGATACAAAATCAAAGGTTTTTTTAAAATTTTAAGATAGAAAATATGCATCATTCCTACGTTGTACTCACTTACCTACTTTGTATAGCTTACTGAGTACGTACACTAATTTTGTTCAACTAAAGATAGGTAAGAATAGCATAAGCTATTTAAGATAGATTCCGATTTTTCTGTATGTTCGAGCAGAAATCTGATCATTTCGTTCTAAGTTCGACATGCAACTTTTTCAAAAATTAGAAGGAAATTCAAATTATTCGTGGTTTTTAAAAAGGGGGTTATGATGTGCTTATTTATTGGCATTTTCTCACACATACTCAATGGTGAGCGGAAATTTACATAACGGAAAACAGCATTCTGACTTCAGCAAAAACATAGTAAAACACAAGGTAGACAGTTCAAAGCTTACTCAGCTGAAAGCAGAAGACCCACAATACTAAGATCAAACAAAATGGCAATCGTAACAGCAGAGGTCAAAGACTGAACCAAGACCAAAACCATAACATTCTAAAATCTATTTATTGTTGTATTAGCGACACTTCGCCCGGCCTAGTCGACACGCTCCTTACCTAGAATTTTCATCAATTTCTTTTTACAAAATTTTTGGGAAACGTTATAGCGAAGTGAAACTAGCGTCGGTGAATCTACTCCATTGAGCGGCTAAACAGATGGTAGGTATCGACTTGGGAGAAGCCGTATGCCTGCAAAACAGTCTGGATTCAGTCCGGTAAAGAAAGAGTTTAGCCTCTCACAGTATCTAGAAGCTGAGCCAGAGTGACTTGCGTCTCTCTCCGAAAGACGCATTTCTCTGCACCGACAGGTGAGGCTTGTGCCTGTTTGACCGCTTTCACCGTGCGGGTGTTGACGAAGGAATTTACCAAAAGTAAATGTCGAAAATGTGTAGTCCATGCCGTAAATAACGTGGTCGAGGATTTGGCTGGTGACCATATTAGGTTCCACGACGTGAAAAACACGAACAAGGGGAGATATCACCATATACGTATCGTATCACAGCTCATAGCGGGAGGGAGCAGTTGCCATTAATGCGGGGTCACTTCCCCCGGAAACGATCGTGACATCCTCTGATGGAGGAGCTAACATCGAGATAAAGTAACTAAACAGAAGTTTGAATAGATCGTGGCACCGTTTTTTAATCCCAGCTGGCTTTAATCGTAAATTTTTGAGAGCCACGGTCGACTTTCGACCACTCAGGCAATTAAAAGACATTTGAGGTAGGGGGTGGAGAGAGGATTCTTTTAAGGCTTTTATTATTATTATTATTGTCGTGAACAAATTAAATATTTACTTTTGACTTTTCCATCGCAGAGATGTTTGCACACTCTTAGCCTCCTCAACCGCTGTGATGCTGCTGGCAATAGGTCTGTAGCTTTTTTACTTGTATGCGCATCCCTGGTAAAAGCCCCTCGATTATTTCTTTTTGGCCGACAAAACCTTAACACCGAAGGTGATAGAATTTGTGATTTGACCGCGGATCATAATTTTTTTGAATCAAAAGCAGAGAGGTTGCAAGCCTTTCAGCGCTCCTCCCACCAGCCGTGTTTAGCCTGATCTACCATCTCCCTGGTTTCAGCTTTGAGATCCTTGATTTGAGTATCCCCGAATTCCTTGATCCTACCTGCGGGAATTAAGGCTGAGGCTGAATCGAAAGCCATGAGGAATGCTCGTTCCCCTTCTCGGACGACAAAGTGGGAAGAGCAGGGGATGTGTTCTCTGCGTACTCTTGAAATCCGCCTCAATAAGCGTTTGAAATAGTTAATGTAGACACAGTTTAGAAGAATGATGGTAGATAGATCTTATCAAATATTTCTAGCGTGACTTCTTCAAATTTGGTGTGACTTGTCCTCATACCACCACAACGGAACTCAGTTAATCATTGCAACTACATTGTATTCATCGAAGCATTAAGCACGCAGTACAGCTTAGTCACCGCAAGAATTTCACTTTTTCTCATTTTTGTTTTGAGTTTTACTTGTGGCGTTTAAGGATCTAAATAGCTGTCAAACACAAAATAAATGGCTTCGGTGGGTTAAACTTATCGTAGTCTTAAAAGAGCTGTTAGTTGACGTGAGCAGTTTGAATTTAAAATGACTCGTCGAGAAATTAAAATGTCACGGAATTTTCAAACAGACCTCGTACGTGTAGACCGAAGTGGAGTTACTTTAAAGCGGTACTGGGTCAACAGTGGGCTACATGGTTAGATAGGTATGGGGTCCACCGAAGGTGATTACGGTACTAACGGCGCAGTGCAATAACGCTCACGGGCTTTTCAACTGTGTACTTTAAATGAAAATTCTCTTATTCTTTCCTTTTCCGATGATAATTACACATACACTAAAGTTTAAAGTTATCTAAATTACAATATACAGTTATATATGCTGACCACAACAGTAGTTGCTCGTTAATTAAATTGGAATATATGCATTTTGCACTCTGATACTGGCTTCGACACGAGCATGCTAAAGTGAAACAAAAAAATAGTTGTTTGCTTAACTCAATATTCTGACTGTCAACAAAAGACAATAATCAATTTTCATTAGTTGCTTGTCTCAACTTTTATTGTTTTATTATACATATCGTTACCTTAGAGTGTAAACCTGCTAAATCCTCTTGTTAGCCAAATTGACTTTTGATGCAGTTCGAAGGAGTAGGCGATTCCGCAGTAGGCAAGCAAATAAAACTCGTCAATATAAAAATATAAATGGCAAAAATCGTTTGATGAGTAAAGCTGCTAAGTACAATCAGTTCAATTTCAACTGCTAAATCCAATATATTTTGCTTCTTTTTTTCGATTATTGTTAAGGTAGATGGTGAAACTGAAAAAGTGACTTAACTAAGTTAAGTCGAGCTGGTGAAACCGGCCCTAAGAGTTAAAGATATATTTAGTTTTTTGCCTCTACTGTAAAATATGGTTTTTGGTCATTAGCAGGTTTACACTCTAAGGTAACGATATGTGTTTCATAAGAACCACCTTCATTTCGTAACATAAATTTTTACTGTTTTTGTTATGACTTACTTATTCATTACGAAACTGAAAACAAACTTTAAGTTAATTGCTAAAGTACGCCAATAAAGGTTTGGGTGTTAAATGCAGTCTGTGAGCTGTTGCACAAGTTGCCAAGCGAATAACTTTTATGTCAAACACAGCAATTAACGTGTCTCTGGTTGAAGACTGTTCAAAACTTACTTTTTGTATACGAGTTAGAAAACAAAGGATTTCAGATGACACTATGCTAAAATTAAATAATTATTTTAGCCAGACATACCCCAAGTCGTAGGTCTAAAGTTGTGTGCACCTTTCGTTACTTTGTTATTTGCTTTCATCACAGCGGTTTGCGTTGCTTACTAAGTGTCAGAATACAGTGACTTTAAAACTGCACATTGCTGCCACGTGCTTTCCAAACTATAAGTGCTAGCTTTTATTGCTTGCTTTTCAAACTTTTTCACAGCCGTCTTGGTATGTTCGTAGTGTGGTTTACCACACCGAAGGTTGCAGGTCAACATGACGGGGATAGTCGATCAAAATGTTTATTCAAAACGGGGTAGCTTACATAAGTCGAAGAAGACCTTTGGACCGCTTAATTGTCCTTCCACAGAACGTTACTAATATCAATGCCATATGCGGAGCCCACGTACTCGGAGCAATTACTGGACTGGTAAGTTCGATTCTTGATAACGCAGAAAGAACTCACTTTCTTTGAACAAGTATATATTTTTTTCTTTCGGCAGTAACAAGTATATCTGACTACAGAAGTAGTCACTGCGCTGACTGCGAGGAACTATTTCACAGTTTGAGAATCCTTAAGAGCCTTCTATTGTATCAAGTCAGTTTTTTCGGCCGCCAGTTGGAGGGCGCGCAGCTCAAGCCACTCTTTTGTGCGTATCATAACCTGATTGAGCTTCCTGCGTGCTTTTTCTGTATTCCGGGCGAAGATCAGTGCAGCAATATCGTCTACGTATCCGACTATGAAGGTATCATCGGTCATTTTTAGGTTAAAGAGTTCATCCGAGCTGACATTCCAAAGGCCAGGACCAAGAATTGAGCCTTGTGCTGCTCCGCGTGTGATGTTGATGCACCTCGGGCCTTTTGAAGTTGTGTACATAAGGCTGCGGTCTCTTAAATAGCTTCTGATTACTTGATGTTGGGGACATGGGATTTGAAACCGTTGCTCTAAGAAAGTCAGCATGACTGTCCATATCACGCGGTTAAAAGCGTTTTTTAAGTTTAAAGTTGCTAGGAGCACAACTCACCTGGATTTGAGAATGCAGTCTTTGTGTGTTTGGTAAGGTCTACAATATATTTTAACCGCGACAAAAGTATTTAAATTTTTGTTTTTTGACACACAGTGTAGCTATCGGAAAAGCGCTAATTTCAATTGTAGTCCCATCGTTGCAAGCTATGCTAAGTTGTGAAAACATCAAATGCTAATTGTTCGAAGAATGAATAGAAGAAAGGCGAATGATAGTTCGTACCAATAAAAAACACACAATGAGTTTGCTGTTAGAAGTGTCTGTGCTGTGTATTGGGCGGACACAAAACAAAAATATATACACTGAAGTCTCCCTTCAACTACCACGCTCTATTGAAAGTATTGGCTTCATCTGCTACCTCGTTTGGTCTAATGGAGTACTTAATTTTTCTTTCCAAAGACGTCTTGTGACTTATCAATGCAAGTAAAACATGGACATCAGACACATCTCCATATACTTTTCAGCTCATAGATGTCGGGCTTAAGCTTTTGCTCAAAAGGCCAAGTACATAAAACTTTATATTATCCTAGTTAAGTCGAAGCTAATTCCAAAATTAGATGTAGGGAATAACGGACTACCTTTGTTACGACATTGAGTAAACTTTCTTATACATCCTGAATAAAAGCTGACGCATCTTATTAACCAAAGATTTGAGATGGAATACTATCATCGCAGTGGACTGTCGGCACGTATACTTCATCGTATGTTGTAATTGTTTATCGTTAATCATCTGCTTTGGTCATTATCCGAGTGAAATAGCGTTCCCCTCATCAGTACAGTACACTCTGTATGCCCGCAGACTAATACGTCATTGAGATACGCTTAGCTTAGTTGCATGAACTGTGAAGCTGAGAGTTGTAACGGCTTTATCCTATAAGAGCTGCTAGATTCAAGGGAAAAGAGGTAGGTGATCACATCTTTGGTAGTTCTGCATACTCAGCGTGGCTCAGGGACAGTGGGCGTGGGTTTACCTCGATGTGTTCAGCGAAAGCATTACACGAATGATTAAAATGTATGCAGGATCAAGGGATTAGGCACATCAACCAAAGTTTAACAAAAGCAGCGGGCATCTTCTCCAAAGGAAGGTACGTCGAACAAGTAACTTACAACAGCAATTTCCTACTACGGTACTCATGTCTCCCCAACGCTCTTAACGAGGGAATGAAAAAGTTGAAACTCTCCCCGATATCACGTCTTAACGAATTCACATATGTTTCGTCAACCCAATATGTTGCATGGGTACTCACCTCATCATGACCCGATGTCACATTTTGTCAACCCCAATGGCCCAAATAAATTATTACCACACCTGCATATCTAATTTAGTAAAACAGACGGACAGACAGATAGACGTGTCGAGAGACGGACATGACTACATCGACTCAGCTCATCCTCCTTATAATATCAGTATACTTTTTGATTTGACTATCTCTTTTTCTTCTCATACGTACAAACATTTCATGTTCATGAAAGGTATGAAAATCAAAAAAAGATTTACAACTTTGCTTTTGCAGTGGGGTATTAACTACTTGCCCGGATATTTTACTTTTCATCCTGAACCTTTTGATATACATTAATAAATATTAGAGCGGGTCAAATTGTATGGATGGATTTTTTTGCATCAGGAGTATAGCAAAAACGTAATCTACAGATGATTCTAAGAAAGATTGCCTAAGAAACCAAAGCTCTAAAACCGATTTCGAGCCCACGACTTTTGCAAAATAGATATTTTGCCATATGAATGTAGGGTTTGGCCAAAAAATCTTCATAGCTTCTGATAGAGTTATAGGAAAAATATCATATTGGGCTTATTTTAAAGGTATTTTACGAACATTTCACAATCTGTATTAATATCTATAGTGTTTTTGAATTTTAGTAGATAAATCAGGCATAAATTATGAGAAATTAGCCTAAAATGAGCTTTTAACTACTATATTATCATTTTTAACAAATTTCTCATGGAAAATTTTTTTTTCCTTACAACTTAAATAAGTTCAGAACATTTCCAAGAACTTTCAGTCAGACAGTTTTTCTTTTTTCGAATTCGTTTTAGTAGAAAAAATTTAAAAAAAATTTTTTATTTTCAACTAATAAGCAAAAAACACAATTTTTATAATTTTAATGTAATTTATTTAAAAAATTATTTTTTTTGCTTATAATTGACCAATTTAGAGTATTTAAAAAAAAAAGTTATGTTATGTTATTATTTTTTAAAATCTTGTTTGCTCTTCATTCGTGGTTGTTTCTTACGACTTTCTGCTGTAATAGCCATAACAACTTCACGATTTTTTTCTACAACGCGTTTGGAGACAGATGTTAACAACTGTACGTATCTTTCTGTTCCTTGTAGATGCATTGGAATATTAGGATCATCTAGTGCTGGCTCATCATAATCTAAGAATTGTATCAAGTGATCGTATGGAATAGTTCTTGTGAATACCGGTTCAGATAGTAAATTATCGTCATTCAGATCAATCATATCAGTATAATCTGAAGCATTAAAATTGATATTATATTTTTTGTAAACTCTGAGCTTAGTTGGATCAAGTATTTTTTCTCGATAGTTTAAAGTTTTTTTGATAGCTCTATCACGTATGGCTTTTCTATCATCAAATAACATTGTTAATAAAATTTTTTCTGGATGAGCGTAGTATGAATTATTTTGGATTACACCATCTACAATATTAAGTAAATTACGTGGTAGGTACCGTGTCCAACGAATAAACTTTGATAAAAGTACACTGCCGTATACAACAGAATTATAGTATTTTACATTGAAATACATTGGCACATAAATTCTAATAATATAAACTGCTAGAGTTTTCAAATTTTCCGATGGTGTATTAGTTGTTGCATATAGACGTAATACCCTGCTTGCTTTAGTTAGCCATCGAGAACGTACAACTGGTCCTCGTTTTATGTTAGCTAAATCAGCTGAAACAGCACCATTTGAAATTGCTTTGGCCATTTGATATAAATATTTAACATCTGTAGATAATTCTCGTTCTTGTTCATCACTGATCATACCAGGCATATTTTCCAATGGTATTGGTTCAAAATCACTTACAACCTGAAAAATAAATTTTTTAGATCAATTAAAATTAATACAATTTTTCTATTTTAATTTGATTGAAAAGGTATTATAAAATAATTTTGACAAACGCATACCGGAAATTTTTCACAGTCTTGAATGTCTTTGTATATTTTTCCACTTGCTGCTCTTGGTCCCGTCGTGACTGCTTTATCTAATGCTCTGAATAAATGACCAAATGGTAATTCATTGAAATGAAGCAAACATATAAACCAGTGCAGTGGTCTATTTAAATGCTTTTCAAAAAGTCTTATAACACCATTTTCTATTCCAGTATTAGCTGGTTCTCCATCGCTGCATGTGCCAATTAATTGATCTTTTGACAGATTTTTTCTATTGAAGAATTCATTTAATTTTTTTAATTTGTGTTTTGTATTTTCTTATTCACCCAAATTAACATATCCAAGTAATTAGGCTCTTTTAGAACAACTAAATGGGGTTCTTTTACCAAATTTGTTCTCTAGTTAATGAATCATTTTTTCTGCCATCGAAAGAAAATGCAGTTATATTGGAATCTATGTATCGTTTACGAAGCACTTCATCTCTAGCTTTAATTTTTTCTCTTGCAACTTTAGATTTATCCATTATGACAAGTTCACCACGAACATCTCGAAAATTTATATCTTCGAAAAGGGATGTTGCTAAACATGAAGCAACTCTATCGGAAACACCGAATCTGTCACACATCATAGCAAAATTTATAGCATCGTATCGTTGGGTATAATGTGCTCGTTTCATTGTAACAGATACTTCTGCAACTGCTTCATTTGCAATTTGTGCTCCACCCGTTTCCATATCTGTTCCAAGTGTTTCGTATGTTGCATCATCACTAAATGTTGGCATTGTTGGTATTATTGTAGGTGTTTCTTCGACAATGTCATCCACATATTCAGGTATTGTGAACTTTCTATCATTATGTTGGTCCATCATAAATTCTTTTAAATGGTTTGGTATTAAACCACATGAGCATTCTGTTGTTTTTAACTTGCATTTAAATTTTCCAATGTAAAACAATTCATTTGTTGATTGTACAAATGCTGTAAATTGCTGCACTTTTTTTCTGTTTTTAATGCTTTCGTGATATTTTTCAATTAAAACGTTTAGCTTTCTCAGACTACTTCGTCTATCAATTAGTTGAATATTCAATTTATTCCAAATTTCAACCAATTTATCAATCACATGGGGAGTTAAATTTTTATGCGAAAACAATTTCCTTTGAATTTTAGCATGATCACTTAAAAAAAATAAAATCTTAAAATCCGACAACTAGATGGTAAATTCAGATTATTTAATTCACTTGATAAACCAAATGCAATAATATCGTGTTCAGGTATATATGACGCAGGATGACGGTTCATAATCACAAGTTTCCGACAAATTGACGCGCACGCACTTTCACCAAACTTCCTTTTCACACTAACTCTCTCTTACCTCCTCAAATATTTTCTATACCGCTTGCATCGCCTACTAGTTGTTAGTATGTAAGATTTACAACAAGTGTTTTATGAAACAGTATTGTTTACCTCGCCTACTAATTGTCAGTAAGTAAACTTTGCAACAAGTGTTTTATGAGACAGTGCGCGCCACTTCCTCAAAGTATTTTCCAATACTCTAAACTTACTATCAGATCCGACATATATGATAAAGTGAATTCAGATGATGTCGAAGGATATGGTTCATCCATTTTAAATTTAAATACAAAAAGCTGTGAAGAAAAAAATGTTCCATATGAAATTTGTTAAAAGTTCATTTTAGGCTAATTTCTCATAATTTAAGCCTGATATATCTACTAAAATTTAAAAAACTAAAGATACTAATACAGATTCTGAAATGTACGCGAAATACCTTTAAAATAAGCCCAACATGATATTTTTCCTATTATTCTATCAGAAGCTATGAAGATTTTTTGGCCAAACCCTACATTCATATGGCAAAATATCTATTTTGCAAAAGTCGGGGGTTCGAAATCGGTTTTAGAGCTATGGTTTCTTGGCAATTTTTCTTAGAATCATCTGTAGATTACGTTTTTGATATACTCCTGTGGCGCAAAAAATTTTACCCGCTCTAATAAATATATATCTCGATTCGTTTATGCCGAATGAAGTAATAGACCTAGTGTGCGTAACAAAAATAGATATCAAAAGGGTGTCTTTCATAGGCGACAAAGAACTCAACCGATCTTTATGAAATTTTCAAAATATATACAAGGGTTCACTGGGTAAAGCATAGACAATATATATTCTTGCAATATTGGGCGGAGTTACGCCCCGAGGTTATATAAAAAGTTTCAATTCGTCATAACTCCGAACTTTTTTGGTCTAAATTAATTAAATTTGGATATATGTGTCACTTAGTCAATATCTACATAATTTTGGAAAAGTGGGCGGTGCCACGCCCACATATTTTGTTTTTTGTTTTTGCTCTTGAACTTTCACGAGAGGTTCAGGAGTTCGCTGGGCACGACACAGTCTGTATACAGCTTTTGGAAAAGTCCCCAGGGTATTATAAAGCTGCAGTTCGGTATAGTAAGGAGTTTATTTGGTTCAGGTTTATGACATTTGAGATATAGATGTGTTCTATATATCATAACGTCAAAACAACTTCTACCGGGTTTGATAGTATATTATAAAATGGAGAAGCAAACCAGGAATTTCAGCATTCTTTTGTAAAACTGAGAGACTAGTTTGCGTTCAAATAGATGGACGGAGAGACGGGCATGGCTTAATCGTCTCCACTCATTGTGCTGATCATTTCAGTGAACTTTTGTCTTCTTCTTCTCATACTTACATACATTTAATGTTTATGAAAGGTATGAAATAATAACTACGTGCCCGAATATTTTGCTTGTGTCTTTCCCGATTGGGCTAGTTTTTGGCAGGAGTATAATACATACTACTGAGAAGCAGCTGACCAATTTTGATTGAAACATCTAGTTGAAATTACAAGCAATCGCCTTTGATAGCAGCAGAAATTTTATGCTGAAAAGTGGGTGGCGCCACTCCTACTTCCCCAAACTCCACATGATCGTATTGATATAGCTTGTAAAGTTATAGAAATATCCCGTTTTGCATTTTATAAACAAATTTTTCAGAACTTTGTTAAAAAACATAAACTTATTTCGCCCATTTTTCCAACAAACAGTTTATATATTGAACATTATCACCAAATTTCATTTAGACAAATCAATTTTTGGTCGGAGTTATAGCAAAAAAAGATTTGTGGAATAATCCACTATAAAAGGGGTGGGCCACACCCATTTTTGAAAATTTTTATTCTTTGGATTTCTTAGTTTACGGAAACCTTAGAAGTGAAATATAAGTGCCTAAAGCTAATTTGTCCTCACAATCTTTCATATAAAAGTGGGCGTGGACCTTTACCGATTTAGCCCATTTTTTCCTCGAACATTCCTCGCAGACCTGTAAACCTGCGTGCTTAATTTAAACATTTCTAAATTTTACTTCATCAAAAGTGGGCGGTGCCACACCCATTTTCAAAAATTTCTTGAAAAATGTATTTTATGCCTCAATCTTAATGCATACACCAAATTTTATATTCAATATATAAAAAGTGGGCGTGGCTATCATCCGATTTCGCCCATTTTAATTAGCACTCCGAGATAACTGCCAAGGATAAGATATCTCAAAATGTATCGTTCACAGCCGAACGGGCATGGCTTAACCAATTTCTTTTTTCCTCTTGAACATTTTAATATATATAAGTCAATATCTACCTCGATCCGTTTATGCCGTTATGTACTGCCGTTAGGCGACTAAAGGTAATATACCTTGTTTGCGTAACACTACTAATTTTGTGGATAGAAGACTGTGCTAGCAAAAAAATGCCGATCGATTCAAATGTCATTAAGGCGAAAGCTCTTAAAATGTATACCTATTAAAAATACACTGAGCAAGCAGCAGAAACATGTGATCAGGATTCTTGGCTACTAAAGGCTGGTTCGAAAATTTTAAAACACGATTTTCTTTACACAATATTAAAACTCACGGCGAAACTGGACTGGCAGATATAGAAGCTAGAGAGAATACCATAAAACTCTTACTAAAATTATTGAAGAGTGTGGTTATACAGCAGAAAAAATATTTAATGCCGACGAAACAGGACTAAACTGGAAAAAATGCCTCGGCGAACATACATCTCGAAAAGTTGAACGTCTGCACCAGGGTTTAAGGCCGCAAAAGACAGAATTACCTAATTCTGTGTAGTAACGCTTCAGGCGACTATATAACAAAGCCCTTATTTATAAACCGCTCCTTAAATGACAAATCCAACTTACCTGTTTATTGGGAAAATAAGACGGCTTGGGTTACAAGTAGTATTTTTCGAGATTGGATTTTAAATTGCTTTGTACCCGACATCAAACTCTACTCGAAAAAAAATAACATCAATTTCAAAGTTCTGTTAATACTAGATAATGCTTTTCTACCACCTAATGCAACGTCTACCGTTAGACCAAGACATAATATCTACGTTAAAAGCGTATTATATTCGGCAAACAGTTTAACATATTCCTAATAAAATGAATTCTAATGCTACTATGACGGTTACAGAATTGTGGAAAACATTTCAATTTTAAACTGTATTGAAATAGAAGCATCTTCTATTAAAGAATAGAAACAGTCCACGTTAAACGGATCTTGGAAAAAGCTATGGCCGGAGGGTGTTTTAAAAGATAGTGTGGTACCACCATTGAATTTTGAAATTAGCCGGATACTAAATGTGGGCCACCGTTTTAGTGGAGAAGGTTTTGATGATATGACCGAACAATATTAATAAAATAATATATCAAACTGAAGATTTCAACGAAGAAGATTCTATTAGCAACTGGATCTCAAACTGCTTCAAATATCGCACATGAAAATAAACACATCGATTCTGAGGAAGATAGCTGTGAATGAATTCCAGATTTCACCCTAAAGCGCATACAAGAGGGCTTTAATTTGGCTGAAAGAATCAAATGTTTTTTTTTTTGTTTCAGATAATGATACGTCAATGGAGAGATAAAGCAAATTCAAGAGGCAAATAGAAATGAATCTGGCGCCTTATTAAAAAAAAGCAAACAAAGGATAATAACTGATTTCACAATCGCACAACCACTGGGAGAACGTCCAACAATTTGTTTCTTATCAAATGACGAAAACTTTGCCAAGGAAATGTCTTATGATGAAGTTATACGCCCAAAGCGTTCACTATTTCGACGAAATATGATGTTCGAAGACAATGGCACAGAATAGCGAAAGCACAAAAATGAAGTTTGTTAATGAATAATATTTATGTTTTCCTATTGTTTTCTTTCATTGTTTTTAAATATTTTAAATAAAGTATGAATTTTGATTTTGAGTAGTAAACGTACATACGAGGTGTGTTCAAAAAGTATCGCGAATTCTGTGTTTTTTCAAAAATTATTTATTTATTCATGAATATCTATTTTGTCTCCTTCAAAGTAATCCCCATGAGATATTATGCACTTGTGCCAACGGTTTTTCCAATCTTCGAAGCACTTCAAAAAATCATTTTTTTGTATCTTGTTCAGCTCCTCCTTCGACGCCGTCTTTATCTCGTCAAGAGAAGCGTAACGTCGTCCTTTCATGGGCCTCTTCAGTTTAGGGAACAAGAAAAAGTCACAGGGGGCCAGATCTGGGGAATACGGTGGCTGCGGCATCATTAGTGTGTTGTTTTTGGCCAAAAAGTCGCGCACAAGCAACGATGCGTGAGCAGGGGCGTTATCGTGGTGCAAAAGCCAATTTTTGTTCTTCCACAAATCCGGACGTTTCTGGCGGATTGCTTCGCGCAAATTGCGCATAACTTGCAGGTAATATTCCTTATTGACCGTTCTTCCCTGTGGCAAGAACTCATGATGCACCACGCCCCTGCAATCGAAGAAAACTGTCAGCAAAACTTTCTCATTCGACCGAACTTGGCGCGCTTTTTTCGGTCTTGGTTCGTGCGGCAGCTTCCATTGAGATGATTGAGCTTTGGTTTCCACGTCATAACCATAAACCCACGATTCGTCGCCAGTTATGACCCTCTGGAGCAAATTTGGGTTGTCGCGGACAGAGTTTAACATCTCATTAGCAATGTTCATGCGATGCTGTTTTTGGTCACAACTGAGCAATTTTGGTACGAATTTCGCGTAAAAATCGAAGACGATCCAAAGCACGTGCAAGCAAAGCAGCTGTCAACAATTAACTGAACATTCAAAATGGCCGAGCTTGTCGGCATAAGTGAGAGATATGAGTACCAACATAACGCCACAAAAAATTCGAAATGCGAATATACGTAACCAGCGAAAATTCAAATTCGCGATACTTTTTGAACACACCTCGTACATCTTTAATCTAGTACCTATTTAATTTTGGAAAAAGCTTTTGAACATAACCTTCAAATTTATATGAAAGCTAAGTCTTTTATAATGCGGAATTTTCCTGGAACGTAACCACCGCGTTATACTAGGGACACCTGTATACATAATAATTAGTAAAATTTATAAACTAAACTTACGTTTTTATGTTGGCATATGTTCGATGGTTAGGGTATGCTCATTTTTATGATACGATAGTTCTGAAGTTTGATAGTAATGTAACTATCGTTGCTCTTATTTACAAAGATCATTTTGGGCATAGCCCTTTTCCTACTAATTTTATGATCGTCAGCATTCATTGATAAATCTTTAGAAATTTACTAAAGATAGATTTACGAGAGCAGTCTCGACATGTTATACATGAAGTGTGAGTACTGCCGGTATGAAAAAAATAGAGGCGACAAAAGTACAAGAAAATATGCTCGCAACTCGAACGGTTTCGGCAATAGTGAAATTTTAGAAGAAAAACTGCCACGGAGTATAGGACTTGACGTAATAACAAAAAAAATTATTGTAGGCCTTTCTTCTACAATCTATTCTTATTTTTTATGTAATAATTCACATGATCTTATCTATGCTTTGATTAAGGGACGTTTGGCCATGCCAATAACAATTATTACGCCCGTAGAGAAAACCTGTTGTCCCGTACTATGACGTCATTAGTGACGTGTTCCTCCTTATTCAAATTAGGTAGAGTGATTGCTAATCAGCTCCCGTTGTGGTTATTGTTCGCTTACCCTCCCGTTTTCTTTGTAAGCAAGTGAGTCGCGAAACTGGCCATTCTAAGCTAACCCAGCAGATAGTTTTGGTTATACTCTCACAGGGTCTGTACACCTTAATACTTTAAAAATACTGAATTATTGCATACTCTACTTTGTTGTTTTTTGAAGCGAGTTACTTCATTTAAACTTCCTTAAAATCAACATTGTTGGAGCGGATTATACTTGCTGGTAGAATGCGGTGCGTATTATACTTAATACGCTAGTTCCAATTAAATAATAAAAAGAACACTTTTGACTAAATAACAACGTTTATTTTAATTATAAAATATGATAGCGCAAATTTATATGCGCGCGGTTTAGCGGACTGTAAAAGAAGTAAAGTGAAAAATGGAATAGCAAAAATAGCAAGTGTCAAGCTGCAACGAGAGTTGCCACTTAGGTATGATTCTAAGCATTAACCCTTAGTTGCACTTGTACGTAAAGATTTTATAAAGTATGGAAAGCATAGATATTCGAATATAATGTAATTATGTAGATTAGGCGCGAACATGCCGGCCGCCTTGAACAACTGTTCAAAAAGATTTTAAATTTATACAATGTTAAGTATCGAATAACAAATGAAAACTATTTATACAATATTAAATAGCAAATTCCTTAAATGAAAATTATTTATCAAAAACATCAGTTTTAGTAGGAAGTAATGATAACTTAACTGCGGGTCTGAGCATATCATCATCAGCAGTCTTTATGTTGACGACGAGGACAAAACCATCGGTACCAGGGTGGAGGTCGAGTACACGGCCAAGCTTCCATTTCGTAGGCGGTGCATTGTTGTCGTGTATCACCACTATGTCATTAACTTTCAAACTTTGATTTTGTCGAAACTACTTTGTGCGTTTTTGGAGATTAACCAAATACTCGTCTAGCCACCGTTTCAAAAAATGTTCTCTGATTGTCGTTATAGTTTGCCAACGTTGAAATATAGTTCCCTTGAAGGTTTCGACTTCAAGATCGGGCAGTCCTTTCAATGGTTCGCCTGCAATGAAATAACCTGGCGTTAAAACTTCGAAGTCCTCTACGTCTGTAGGGATCCAACAAATAGGACGAGAGTTCACACAGCCTCCGACTTCGGTCAGTATGGTTATAAATTCCTCGTACGTTAAGAGCGTGGGACCTAGCGCGCGTTTAGATGGTATTTTATGCGCTTGATGCCGGGTTCCCAGAAGCCACCCATGTGAGGTGCGCTGGGTGGATTAAAATGACACGTTGTTTGCATGTCGGCAAAATATGACGATAACTTTTCGTCCTTGACACATCGCTCGTATGCAGCTCGTAGCTCTCTATCTGCACCCACGAAGTTGGTGCCATTATCGGAGTAAATGTGTTGACAATGACCTCGGCGATTGGTAGAGCGTTTGAATGCCGCTATAAAGGTAAGCGAAGATAGATCACTAGCTAGCTCTGAGTGCATCGCCCCAGTGCTCATGCATATGAAAGAGCAAATGTACGCCTTGGTAGTCTTGGCTCCCGTCCCATGCGAAAACTTTTAAGAGTACGGGCCAGCGAAGCCAACAGCACTGTGGAGAAAACATCGGGCGTTCGTAACGCGACTGATTGGTAGGTCCCCCATAGCTTGATGCGATGGTTTGTGATTCAAGCGTCTACAGCGGATGCAAGGTCGATATATCCCTCTTATAAGGTTTCGCATACCATTTACCCAAAAGCGTCGTTGAAGTACAGTTTGCATGATTTGTGGCCCAGCATGTAGAGTCGTGATATGTATTTCAGCTGCGACAGCTTAAGCGAGTGACGAGGTTTTCGGCAAGATGATCGGATGTTTAATGTCGGTTGTGAGCGAGGCCTTTTCGAGACGGCCCCCCACGCGGATAATTCCATCAGCGTCTAAGAACGGCTGAAGGCGAATGAGACTGTTGCGCAACGGTATTGGTTTGTTCAATCTGAAATTAGAAATTTCTTCCTGGAAAGCGTTAGTTTGAGTATACCTTACCAATGCAAGTCCAGCGTTTCGAATTTCAGCACGAGTTAACGAGCCAGTTCACGTTTCCGCATTGGAGTGCGCTGCAGCAAAGCAAGCGTTGTTGATAAATCGTAATAGTAGGGCAGTTATTCGCTTAAGTTTGGTGTACGAATGATATTTGCTGAGAAACTCCCACTCCTCTGTAGTTTGAGCTAACTGTAAAGTTGCCTCAGTCGATTTCAGCTCAAGATCGGTCGTATGTTGATTTTTAGGTTTCGAAGACAAGTCGTTGATTTCTTGTAGCCATTGTGGCCCATGCCACCATAACGGGTGTACGAGAAGTTGCGCAATCTGCGGGATTGATGATACGTGTCTCCAACAGTGTGATGGCAGGATTTCCTGCACTTCGGCTACACGATTGGCTACGAAGACTGACCAACGGCTGGGAGTACTTTAAAGGCACGCCAGTGTGACCATTGAATCGGTCCATGCGTGAAGTTTATCAAATGTACATCCGAAGCTTAGCTGGATTTGGCGAACTAGTTTTGCGCCTAAATGGGCGGCACAAAGTTCCAAACGAGGTAACGTAGTGGTCTTGAGTGGGGCGACCTTGGTTTTGGCAGCGACCAGAACAACTTGTATCTCACCACGTGCATATTGCGTACGACAGTAAAGTGCGGCTGCGTAAGCCACCTCTGAAGCATCGGTGAAAATGTGAAACTCAGAGTTGGTAATAACTTGTGTTCCTATCCAACGGTTTAGTTTTAGTGATGCTAGTTTCTGTAGTTCGTTGCGGTGATGAAACCATTGCGATGATACGTCAGGCGGAACCGGTTCGTCCCAGTCAACCTTTGCTCGCCAAATGGTTTGCAGCCAAATCTTGGATCGAATTGTGCACGGTGCTATTAGACCAAGTGGATCAAATATTTTGATCGAGTCTGACAAGAAAACGCGTTTTGTAAGTTTAGCAGGTAGCTCTTCTAAGTTAACAGCTATAAAAAGTGAGTCATCGCTAGTACACTATATTGTACCCAAAGCTCGAATTTCGTTGGCGTCAGCTAACAAGTGCGATATTTGTTTAGATGCGTATAGCGTAGCGTATACCGCACGCTCTCTTAGCGTTGAACATCATCTTTTTGCATCAAAATCGTTTATGACCACTTCTGCAACCCTGTCATTTGCGTTATTAGTATCCATAGCAGCTCGTTGCAACGATTTGATGGCTAAATGTGAAGCAGATGCAACACCATACGCCACTCTCAAAAGGCGGTAGTCTCGTATTGGCTCTGAACTATTATCACGCCATATTATTTTCTCAATATCTGCTATGAGCGCGTAGCGATGAGTGCGGAAGCGGAACAAAATAGAAAATAGATCTTGCTGCAGCTGTGGTCCTACCATTAACGCGTCGTTCAACGAGTTTCCCGATGATGTTTTCATGGAAGCGTTAAAGACAACTCTGAGCTTGGTTGTGGCACTCGTGTCTTTGACCACAGCGTGATGAGTCATATAATATGTATGGGATGTAGGAGGACCTGCTAACTCCATGTGACCGAGATCGACCAGCTCTTTTATGAAATCGCTATACCCCTGTTTTAGTGGAGTATCGTTAGCAAACCTTTTTTCCATGCGAAGCAGAGCGCGAACCGCGGCGTTTCGAGATTCGCCGAGCTTCACTCCTTCTTTAAGTGGTAGACGAACAATGTAACGACCATCGTCTGCGCGTTGGGTTGTTTCATTAAAGAGCTTCTCACAAAAGTTTTATTCTTGCTTGGAATGCTTTCTAGGAGTCAGTTCCTCGAACTCCCAGAACTTACGAACGAGCTGAGTTAGCTGCATGTCGCAATACCAGGCTGGGATGAGATCAGGATGTCTATCAGAGTTGGATGCGTTGCCGAACAACACCCAACCGAATGCGGTATTTTGTACCATTGGGGTACGGAGCTACCCCTTTCGCAACCCATTTAATAGAAATTTATCCATCTCGTCCATACCAATTAAAATTTCGATTGGTCCTGGCTTAGAAAAATGTGAGTCGGCTGGAGCTAATTCGCGAAGGTGAGCCCATGACGTTATGGACACATCGGTAGCGGGTAGATCGTTCGTGATCTTCGGTAAAATGAGTGTACTAATCTGTACCTCTTCTTGAGCTTGGCAAAAACGCGCCCACTGCCCTTCCACCAATTCTAAATATGTCGCTATTGCTTCGGTATCGACAGCAGTAGAGTCAGATTTACTGATTTGTACATACCTTTTTACTGCATTTCATGCAGAATCCCGTACCTTCACTGATGCCATGATGCTTGATGAATTTTAAGAAGTTTTGGCTTTTGTTTGGTAGTTTGCTGCTAATACGAAATGGAATCGTTGTTGTAGAACTGCACGTTGAATTGCAGTATGATGAAAATCAGACCACTTTGTAACAGTAGTATATGCGGTTGATGTTGTTACACTGATGGTACCAAGTAAGCAATGATGATTGTTGTTGTTATATGCGGTTTTTTTATATTCGGTGCGAAGGACCAGCAATGTTGGAGCGGATTATGCTTACTGGTAGAATGCGGTGCGTATTATACTTAATATGCTAGTTCCAATTAAATAATAAAAAGAACACTTTTGACTAAATAACAATGTTTATTTTAATTATAAAATATGATAGCGCAAATTTATATGCGCGCGGTTTAGCGGACTGTAAAAGAAGTAAAGTGAAAAATGGAATAGCAAAAATGGCAAGTGTCAAACTGCAACTAGGGTTGCCACTTAGGTATGATTCTAAGCATTAACCCTTAGTTGCACTTGTACGTAAAGATTTTATAAAGTATGGAAAGCATAGAAATTCGAATATAATGTAATTATGTAGATTACGCGCGAACACACATAGTCTATCAACTACATTTGCCAGCATGACAAGGAGCTTCTTACTGAAAGTGACGTGATGTGTTGTACTCACAGCGTAACTAAAATTTTGTTTTAATATTTTTATATCCAAAGGAGTTCATGGTACAGCCTTACTGTTTCAAGTTAATGGGCCTAATTGTGCATACTTAGTTACGTACTTCACTCATTTAACGAGCTCGTAAAACCAAAGTTATTTATACGCACGGTTAAACCTAACAAATATGAAGGCTAAATGGTAACAATGATGGTTGCTGGGTATGGTTGTGTGATGATGAAAAGAATACGACGATTAAGACGAAGATGTAGGTTTCTGTTAAGGTTATTGTTGCAGTTATGGTTACGTTAAGGCGCCCGCCGTTATTGTTGTTTTAAGCTACAAAAACACTTTCCAAAGGTTTCGGGGAGTTTTCGGAAGTGACTGTATTTTGCCAGATATGAACCCGATACGCTGCCGTACTTCCTTGCGGTACATGCCTGACTGTCGAAAGGTAATGATGCGCCACTTGACGGTTGATATACGGATATGATGCCTCTCACTTCTTATTACCCATCTTATCCTTCCTTACGGAAGGATGGGTGACATAACCTAGAAGGTTGTACTGGTCATACCAAATCGCTACCACTACAGTCGGCTAGTACCGCGAGGGAGTACCGGAGCGTACCGAGTTCATATCCTGCAAAAGACTGTCACTTTCGACAACACTACCCAAAAACCTTCGGGGAGTGTTTTTATCGTTACGACAACAACAACAACCGGCTTACGGACCTACCGCAGGGATCGCCGTGGTGTGGCGGCAGTGTTGCTGGCCTACCACACCGAAGGTGCAAGGATTTTAATAAGTTTTTTCGAATCGGGATCGCCCCTATGCTGTGGTTTGGCAAACTCTCAGAGTGTATCTCTGCCATGGAAGGCTTTTCATCAAAAATCCAGTTGCTTAGCAATATGTAAGAAAAATACGAAGCAGCACACCAAAGGTTGGTAGAATCTTCTCGCACGTATATATAACGCTCCAAATAACTATTTATTTTTTATGGTTACGGTTATGGTATCAGGTATGGTTGCAGCTATGGCTTTGTTTACCGTCAGAGTCAACGCATTTGCGATATTCATTTATTTATTTTGCCAATGAATACAACAAAAAAATCGTATAAGCTAAGTAGAACCAAAACTAAAAGTAAATGATCATTAATTGATCGATTATTACTTATAAAGCGAATTTTTCATGAAGAGAGTTTACAAAAATTAAAAATCAATCTCAATATATCTAGAGACTCGGTTGAACTCAATCAGGGCTCTATTAGTTGGTGAATTTTTAGAATATATAGTTTTGTGAACAAAACAAAAAAAATTCTGAGTATCGAAGATGCCTGGCAAGGATAAGGATGGAAATTCTTCCAACCAGCCCAGGACAGTCAACAATCACACTGACTACTTCGAAAACGAAGCAAGGGGCATAATTCTGTGGCAATAAGCAGAAAAAGTCAAACTCAAGTTTGATCGAAACGAGATAGTAACACCATTGTATTCTACGTGTTAGGATCTATAAACACACGAAGTTTCATGGCTTTTGCTCAAAAATTGTGGATTTTTGGACAAAAAACTGTATCTCAATTCCATACATTCATACTACGATTTCCACATTCAAAGCGCTCTACTGAAAAATTCAAAAAAATTACTTTGATAGTTTTTCCATATTGCAACAGAACTCTTCTCCATTACTTATTTTATCAATATCGATTTGCATCAACAAAGAATCATGAAAGCTTCTAATGGTAAAATAAATCTTACGACCAGCCACATAAACCAGACAATAATCTGAAGAAAGGCATTTACTGATATTATTGATAAACAGAAGAAACAAGAGCGGACCAATAATACTACCTTGTGGAACCCCCGACATAACACCATCTATTATGACCATGCAATTGCTATTAACACAGTAGGGCTACTTCTCGGCAGAAACTAAGTTTTTCACTGCAGATAACAAAATTCTTTGAATAATGCATTCAAAAAGTTTTGAGGTTGCGGAAAGCTTGGAGGTAGTCTTCCTTTACACCAAAAATGATATCCGAGTAGAAATCCCACGAATAATCACTCTGGCAAACAAATGGTACTACGGACTGAGTAGGCCATTGAGAAGTAACCATTTTAAAAATTTTCCAAACCATCCCAGATAGCACTGAGTTGATTGTATGGTGATTTACGTATCATTATTGATTGTTCTTGGTGATTGTTTTTTGATAAATTTGCAGTTTACAATAACAAAATGTACAAGTATCAAAAATCGCTCAACAAATTGATTAAAATTTCATAGGTATGTTTTCAAAAAAAAATAATGTTCACATGCTTATCTCTTTACGTCTTAAATCTTACATTTTACAATAGCAAAATGTACAAGTACCAAAAAACGGTCAACAAATTGAGTAAATATGAATTGTGTTGTTTCGTGATCCCGTTATGAGTTTACAGTTATTTCTTTTTGTGACAAAATAATGCATGCAATGCCAAATATACTCAGCATTTCTCACTTCCATTTAGTTCATCTGCAAAGCAACAGCTCTCTCGTGCGTGAAATAAATTAAATAAAACATGATTTTAAAGTAATTTATTAAAATAACTTACTAATTCGCTGTATTTATATATGCTAATTAAAGTGATAAAAAATAACTAATTTTATAATGTCAGCCACTGAAATAAAAAGAAAATGTTTCAAGTGGACGAAAAAGCCATTAGATTAAAGCTACAAAAACATTTCGTTTATGCAAACGAAAGAGTAAAAGACCGCCGTCTATCTTTGTCTGAAATTAATTGATTGTATTTATTATAAGGAAAAAACATATTAATGAATTAATTGGAAATAAAGTACAAACAAATTTGAATATAAAAAAAAAAAATTTATATTGATTAATAAGATGACTGAAAATTGACTGGAAAAAACTATCAAAATTGATAATAATATGACTGGAAATTGACCCAGTATTGACTGAAAATTGACTAGAAATTCATTGAGAAATGGATGACTGGAAATTGATACTGAAAATGACTCAATCAAAATCATTCAAATTTGTTCGACCACTTTCTCCCGAGAGAACAGTCAATTTACAATGAATATTGATATAGAAATTGACTGTTTTCTATCAATTTTTCTATTGAAAATGAGTCATTTTCCATTAAAATTTGATAGTACATGCTGGCTGGGATCTGGTGTAAAAAATGGGGCGTGGTTTTAATTTTTTTAAATTTAAAAACTGACTTTAAATATTCAATTTGTTAAACTTGTACTACTCTTTTCTCTTTATGGCGCGATATACAACAGGTATATCATCATAAACCTCCTAAGAGATTTTTGCGCCAAGCTTCTCTTCCAATTTGTGGTGTGCCGATTTGAATTTTCCCTACAAATTGGTGGGACCTACAGTTTTTTGCCGACTCCGAACGGCATCTACAAAGGAGACGAATTTTTTCTGAGAAGCCTGTCATGGCAGAAATACACTCGGAGAGTTTGCCAAACCACTGCCGAGGGGCGACCCCGTTTTGAAAAACTTTTTTCAAATCACTTTTGATGTTACCTGTACCAGGGCTCGAACCATGGATCTTCGGTGTGGTAGGCCGGCAACACTACCTTCACACCACGGCGGCCGCCGTGCAAAAAAAAAATTACTTCACTTTTGCGTCTTAACAAGTCAAAATGTCGCATCCGTTGCTTTGGAGTACCTCTTACTCTTATTAAATAAACGTCAAACAGAAAAAAATTTATTTTTTATATGTCTGCTTATTTACGACGCCATTGCTTTTATGTATTTTGTTGGATGCGAGTCTAGATCTGATATTGCAGTGGTTATGCTCTTCTTCTTTCTTTAAATGGTCATCTAACCGCCTGGGCGATTTTGACCGTCCAACATAGCTCGCCAGTCGTTTCTTCGTTGCGCCAACTGGCGCCAATTGGAAACACCGCGGGATCGCAAATCCGTCTCCACTTGGTCCTTCCATCGGAGTGGTGGTCTCCCTCTTCCTCTGCTTCCACCGGCGGGTGCCGATAAGAATACCTTCTGGGCTGGAGCATCTTCGCTCATTCGCACTACGTGGCCTAGCCAGCGAAGCAGCTGTGTTTTAATTCGCTGAATTATGTCGGCGTCTGCGTAAAGTTCATACAGCTCATCATTAAATCTTCTTCGGTACTCGCCGTCGCCAACGCGTAGAGGTCCACAAATCTTTCGAAGAACATTTCTCTCGAATGCTCCCAAATCCGCCTCGTCAGATGTTGTTAGTGTCCACGCTTCTGCACCATATAGCAGGACGGGTGCGATGAGTGACTTGTAGAGTGTTATTTTCGTTCGTCGAGAGAGGACTTTACTTTTCAATTGCCTACTCAGTCCGAAGTAGCATTTGTTTGCAAGAGTAATTCTTCGTCGGATTTCTAGGCTCACATTATTGTCGGTGTTAATGCTGGTTCCCAGGTAAACGAAGTCCTTTACTATTTCGAAATTATTGCTGGTAACAGTGGCTTGAGTGCCAAGGCGCGAATGCGCTGACTCTTTGCATGATGACAGAAGGTACTTCGTTTTGCCCTCGTTCACCACCAATCCCATTTTCTCCGCTTCTTTTTCTAATTTGGAGTAAGCAGAAGTTACGGCGCGGTTGTTAAGGCCAATGATATCAATATCGTCAGCATATGCCAAAAGTTGCACGCTTTTATAAAATATTGTTCCAGCGCGGTTAAGTTCTGCAGCTTGTATTATTTTCTCCAGCATTCAATTAAAGAAATCGCACGATAGGGGGTCACCCTGTCTTAAACCTCGTTTAATTTCGAACGGCTCGGAGAGGCACTCCCCAATTCTGACCGAGCTGGCGGTGTTGCTCAAGGTCATTTTGCATACCCGTATAAGTTTTGCGGGGAAACCAAATTCAGACATAGCGGCATATAGGCAGCTCCTTTTCGTGCTATCGAAAGCGGCTTTAAAATCAACAAAGAGATGATGTGTGTCGATTCTCTTTTCACGGGTTTTTTCCAAGATTTGGCGTATTGTAAAAATTTGGTCGATGGTAGATTTACCAGATCTGAATCCACACTGATAAGGTCCAATCAGTCTGTTAACATCAGGCTTCATTCTTTCGCACAATACGCTTGATAGGACCTTATATGCGATATTCAAAAGGCTGATTCCGCGATAGTTGGCGCAGTTTGCAGGATCGCCCTTCTTTTGGATTGGGCAGAGAACACTTAGATTCCAATCTTCAGGCATGCATACATCCGACCATATTCTGCATAGAAGCTGATGCATGCGCCTTACCAGCTCCTCGGCTCCGTGTTTGATAAGCTCAGCAGGCAAACCATCAGCGCCTGCTGCTTTATCGTTTTTCAATCGGGATATTGCTATTCGCACGTCATTAAAGTCGGGTTGTGGAACGTCAATTCCATCATCTTCGATTGTGGGCTCGGGTTCGGCATCTTCTCTGGTCTTTTGCTCAGTTTCTCCATTTAAAAGGGCAGAGAAGTGATCCCTCCATATTCTGAGTGCTCTCTAAACATCAGCCACCAGGTCGCCGTTCTCATTCTTACAGGAGTTTGCCCCGGGTTTAAAACCTTCTGTCATCCGCCGAATTTTTTGATAGCATTTTCGGGCATTATTCCCGTTGGCCAGCATCTCAAGCTCCTTTATTTCACGCTTTTCTGCCTCTCTCTTTTTCGCCCGGAAAAGCCGCCTCGCTTCCCTCTTCAACTCGCGGTAGTGTTCACACACACTCCTCGTTGCATTCGATCTCAGCGTTGCCTTGTAGGCTTCGTCCTTTCTTTTCGTTGCAGCGTGGCACTCTTCATCATCATACCAGTTGTTTCCTCGCGTTCGCCGGAATAAAATTACTTCTTCGGCTGCGGTACGGAGTGCTCCTGAGATATGATCCCACTGCTCATGCATTCCACTAGGTTGAATTGTGCTCTCGGAGAGCAGGTGTGAGAGGCGATCTGCGAAATAATTGGCGGTCTGTTGCGATTGCAGCTTTTCGACGTACAGCTTTCCCTGCGTTTTTTGTTGCGCCTGTTTTGTTGTACAGAGGCGGGTACGAATCTTGGCTGCTACTAGGTAGTGATCAGAGTCGATGTTAGGTCCTCGTATTGTGCGAACATCTAAAACGCTGGAAGCATGCCGTCCGTCTATCACAACGTGGTCGATCTGGTTGCGTGTTTTTCGATCGGGGGACAGCCATGTAGTTTGATGGATCTTCTTGTGCATAAACCTAGTGCTGGATATGACCATGTTTCGGGCACCGGCGAAGTCGATCAGCCTGAATCCATTTGGCGAAGTCTGATCGTGGAGACTGAACTTCCCGACAGTGGGGCCAAATACACCCTCCTTACCCACCCTGACGTTAAAGTCGCCAAGCACGACTTTGATAACATGACGGGGGCAGCGCTCGTATGCTTCTTCCAGGCGCTCGTAGAATGCATCCTTTTCCACGTCGTCCTTCTCTTCCGTCGGTGCATGAGCGCAGATAAACGATATGGTGAAAATCGTACTTTTATGCGGATTGCAGCGAGACGCTCGTTCACGGGTGTGAAGGACAGTACTCGGTGACGGAGTCTCTCTCCCACCACAAATCCCACGCCGAATCTGCGCTTGTCTTCATGCCCACTCCAGTAGATGTTGCAAGGTGTTCTGATCGTATTTCCTCGCCCCGTCCATCGCATCTCTTGTATGGCGGTGATGTCAGCTTTTGCTTTCCTCAGGACCTGAACCAGCCGGGCAGCGGCACCTTTCCCTTTAAGGGACCGGACATTCCAGGTACATGCCCTTATCTCATAATCCCTATTTCGTTTGCGGGTGTTGTCATCTAAAAAAGGGGTTCTCATATCCGAGGCTTTGTTGTTGAATTTCATTGGAACGTTGTTTTATGTGGTGGGTCCCGAACCCAACGCACAACCCGTTTCACTGGAGGTTGAATTTTATTAAAGCGAGGCGCTTGATTCAAGACCGACGCCCGCTTGCAGCCGCACCACATGGTGATCAGACGCTGCTGTTTGAACCCCCCAGCAAGCCCTAAAACCGATTATGTCGGAGTGGCCTTACCAGGTTGTCGCCTTCTCACGTTTAGCTCACCAACAAAGACCCAGAGGATACGTGGGCGCAAAGCCCGGAAGTAGTGAGCTGCTTGAACCGCATGCAAAGGAATCGCTCTGGCCATTCCCAGGTGAATGGCGATCAGAAACTTTCCCCACTTGCGTGGACTTCTGCACACGGCCCCATCCTCTATGGTTATGTTCACCACACCAATAAACCACCTTAGCTACAAGGCTGTCAGTATAATACGCGCAAGCATAACGATTTGAACCCTGCGCAAAGCACACAGTGGAAGGAGAGGCCGTTTTAATTGAGTCACTTCAATACTATCGGCTTTAAAAAATAGTAAATAAAAAGATGAGAAAAAAATTTGAAAGACTACATTTATATTTATGTCGCCAAAAAACAGCAGCAAATTTGTCTTTGAACAAAGACATGGTAGCTGTGAGTTTTGATTTTTAGATTTTTGTCATACCAATTGTAATCAACTTAGGAGATTTGGCTTGGAGAACGGCTTGAAACGTAGTCCTGCAATTGCAAATAAAATCTTTAGACACTCCCCCATACCACGGCCGATATGGTAAAATCGTGGCAATAAGAACTAATATCGGAGTGGATGAAACATGAAATAATGGTTACCAAGGTTACTTACAATAATTATTCTCAAATATCAACCCATGGTCGGAAATATTTGTCAGCCCCATCCACAACTTAAAAATACTTTGGCATCTGTTCTCCACCCTTAGATATGGTGTCGCATCAGTCAACTAGAATCTGATGCTAGGCTTGCGTTATTTTAAGTTTATACAAATCTACTACAAGATTACAATTTTGTATCTTATCCAAAAATATTTTTCGATGAAAGTAAAATACGCTCATGGATTTTTCCAAACGAAATGTGTCATTTTGGTACGTTCGTTTCCTATATACGAGTATGTGCACTCTGATGTTGGCGAGTGTACTGAGTATTTTCTAGCAATATAGAAGCATTACATATATGTTTTTTGGCGACATAAATATAAAGGTAGTCTTTAAAATTTGTTTATCACATTTTTATTTTACAAAAGGCCAGTTGCAATTGTGATCAGATAAGAAGAAGCTGTGCTCTTAATAATTTTCATTGAAAATACATAGAGAGAATTTTATAACAGAAACCACATAAAAGCAAATTTGAAAGCTTACACGAAGTTCAGGAAAGTTAATTAACTTTTTTAAATTTACATCAAAATTTGAATATTATTGGGCAGAATCTTAAGAAAATTTCTGAGTATGCAGTTTTATAGCTCATAAAATTTTAGTACAGTGAAAGTTAGAAGTACTTGAAAATTTCTCATGTATTTTTAGAATTTTTTTTTCTATAAAGTCTGCTCAAATTTTGATTAACTGTCCTGAACTTTCTGTAAACTTTGGAATTTCTTTTTATGTGATTCCTGTTATATAATTAGCTATTGTTTTAATGAAAATTATTAGAAATACAGCTTTTCTTATTTCTTCGAACGATATTCAATTTAATTTCACTACTATTATTGTTAACACATCTGTTCATATTTTACAGCGTACTTCGTAATCAAAATATTCGAACTCTCGATGTACGAGTAACGCAGCAGGACAGTTGGCCAAACCCTACTCTTATAACAGTTATTAGTTTATATCTTCTGTAATATGGGTGACCATATGTCAAGTTTAAAGTCTTTAACTCACCGGGAAGTTACTAAAAAATCGATGTCAAGATTCCCTCCCCTTTTAATTTTTAGCAAACCTATGTCCTTAGCTTCAAATGCCTAAGTCACCGAAAAATTAGTTAAAAAACTATAGCAAGATTTACCCCAGTTTTCAGCAATTTTCAATTTTTCTAAAAATTATATTGTCATAGTGTCTTGAACTATGTGATAAAATTCAAGCTCCTATGTCATGACAAAGTAAGTTAAAAAAGGATCGCAAGATTCCCAATTCCAAACGAATTTTCAAAATAATTAGATCCGTGCTCCACCTAACGAATTTTTTTTGGTGAGATATGGCATTGGCACCGAGGACTGGTGCATGTGTCCAGTTTCAAGTCTCTATCTCACCAGGAAGTTACTCAAATATCGGTCGCAAGATTCCCCCCATTTTTTTAGAGATTCACAGGAGAATATAACATTCAATTACTGTGAAATTTGTTTAATATCAATGCTATATTACTTCATAAATGTCGACATTGTAGAAAAAAATTCGAAAAAATATAATTTCTTTCAAGCTATAGTGGGACAGCCCCTTCACCTCACATATAAAAAAAATGTAATTCCAATTTTATTTCTATGTCCATGTCTGTAAGTGTGTAATTTATATCAATGAGCACAATGAGCTGCGTCACCTACTTTTCAATATAAACATTTTTGCTATCTTCTTAATTTTATCAAGATATTTCAACTGGTAAGCTGGTTATAATGATGTAAAGCATATTCGGGTCAAACATGAAGTAGTAAGTACCCAGTGCAAAATGGAGCTTATATATCTTTTCAAATATTTATTTAGTTTAAGTTAAAATGTTAAAACTGCGTCAATGGGATGCCATGATACATCAATCGGTTTCAGCCGAATTTTTACTTCCTTACTTGTGTCATAATATGTTTAATTCTACAGAATTAATTCATGCGAAAAAATAAATGTCAGAACAGATTGTTTTTTACGCAAAAATGCAAATGAAAGAAAAAATCCAAACAAATCTCAAAATGCAAATAATTATAATGCAAATGATGTTTAAATTCAGAATAATCAATTCAACAGAAAATCGCTTATAAACGTTGAACAAACAAACGTGCAGCAAATTTAATAATGCAAGTTAAAACGCAAAAATAAGCTGTTATAACCAAGTGTTGATAGAGTATTAGTAGTCAAACTTGTGGAAAAAAAAGCGAAACAAGTTCCATGACAGAACTACATATAACAAGATTGAATGCTTAATAAGCTACCATGGTTTTGCTTAATTGCAGCCAGGCTTCCTTTTTTCCATCAAAAGCTTTAACTAACCAGACCAATCACTTGGAATAGGACTTTACATCGAAAGCTATACAAATTTCTTAAATTTTTTTTTGATTTATTCGCCTTGTTAAACTGTTTCTAGAAAAGCCTCAAGCATATGAAGTTTGGCTTCAAAAATATACATGGGCATTTCCGCAGCAGAGAACAAAAAAATCCTGAACGTTTTTTTGCTTTGTTTTGATTTATATTATACACAGGTTATAACAAAATCATCCAATTTTCATAGCATTGTGTCAACACATTAAAAAAAAAAGTTGATTTGTTACCTTTTTCGAAAGGACACAAATAGTATTTAGCTCATAGCAATCCACCAAACATAGTAGAAAAGGCTAGCGTTCAATGTGAGAAATCATTTAATAGATATATTTATACCTTTCATGAACATGAAATGATATTATAACTTTGGACCGATGTTTGTAAGTATGACAAGAAGAAGAGATATACCCACCAATAAGTACACAGAACTAATCAGGGCGATGAGCCGAGTCGCTTTAGGCATGTCCGTTTGTCCGTCTGTCTGTTTATACGCAAACTAGTCCCTCAGTTTTTGAGATATCTTGATGAAATTTGGTATAGAGCCGCTATTTTCCATGGATTAATCATTCGTCGGGATCAGCAAGATCGGAGCAATAAAACGCATAGCTCCCATACAACCGATAAATGGGTTTTGGGCTATAAATTTTGCAATTAAAAAGCTAGGAACGTAAAACTTTGCATGTTTGGTAGTACTTATTATATATTTAATGTGTGTAGTGAAAATCAGCCAGATCGAACCTACATAATATATAGCTCCCATTAAAACGATTGTTCCGATAAATGGGGTTTGGGTTATGCATCTTTAAATGATCAGTTTTGCAGAGCTTTTACTAATTGTGAGTAAGGATCGGACACTTAAAATCGTGAGGCGTATTCATGAAAGGTATAAAGTCTTAAGCACAGTCGAAGATTGCCCTTTCCTCACTTGTTTAATTTTGAAACAGTAAATTGAAGTTTAGTTTGAAATCATAATTTTATATTTTTTTTTCATTTTCGCATATTTTTTGCTCCAATGTATTATTTATTTATTTATATTTTCGTTCATATCGACCCAAAATAATTTCCATGAATTATTGTAAATGTAAATAGAAAACTCAATTGTTTGGACAATAGAATCAACTGATAAATTGTTAAAATTTAGAAAAATTGTCTAATAAATATTTGTTTAGTATACATGAGCATACGTAAATACACACACCTAGCAGACAACAACAAATTGCACTCTTTTCCTTTCCCACTGCTCGCTTCTCCTTTATTTATTCTTAGATCTTCCTTTTGCTTTTCCCCACCACCATATACCGTTACTCTTCTCTAACCCCTTTTCCTCTTACACCTCTTATACATCTCAAACCCGACTCCCCTTCTTCTTCCATTTCCTCTGCGGGTACTGATATGTACATACCCAACAAGCAAAATACATTTACTATAAGCTTGCCATAAACTTACTTTACAATAAACTCTGGATATTAATGAAGCACAAAGAAAACACAAAACATGTTGGGGAGTGGCACACCCACTTTTCCAAAATTATGTAAATCCTGACTAAGTGATACATATCCAAATATTATTCATTTAGAACAAACACAGTTAGAGCAATGACGAATTGAAATTTTAAATGGCCTGTGGCGTGGCACCGCTCACTTTTCCAAAAAATATATATAGCCTATGTATTTTCAAATATTAATTCACGTTAGCAAGTGATACGGAAAGAAATAAAACAAGTGAATTAATATTTGAAAATACAAAGAGAAGAATATAGGAAGTGGTTTTATTATGGAAATACGTAGAAAAATTAGGATTCCTAAAGCTATGGGATGGCGTGAATAGAATAATAAACAAGTAAGGAAAGGGCTGTCTTCGACTGTACCGAAGACTTTATACCTTTCATGAATACGCATCATGGTTTTAAGTGTCCGATCCTTACTCGCAATTAGTACAAACTCTGCAAAACTGTTAATTTAAAGATACAAAGCCCAAACCCCATTTATCGAAACTATTGATTGTATGGGAGCTATATGTCATGTTGGTCCGATCTTGCTGATTCCGACAAATGATTAATCTCATCCAAAACGGAGGCTTCATACCAAATTTCATCAAGATATCTCAAAAACTAAGGGACTAGTTTGCGTATAAACAGACAGACGGACAGACGGGCATGGCTAAATCAACTCAGCTCATGGCCCTGATCATTTCGGTATACTTATTGGTGGGTCTATATCTTCTTTTTCTCATACTTACAAACATCGGACCAAAGTTTTAATGCCATTTCATGTTCATGAAAGGTATAAAAATATTACCTTTGTCTTGGCTGCTGACTTCTCGACGTTCGTGGCAAAAATCAAAAAGAAAAGTGCAAAAAATGTAGAGCTAGTGCAAGACCACCGGCGAGTGATAACTTTCGTTTGGAGCGGTAAGAACGGTTACCAGTTAGAGATAAATGATTATTCGCGCAGGCAGATACATATACTTGACCCAATACGAGGGGGGGGGGGGGGGTCGAAATATAAACAGACTTAATTCACACCTTTATGACATGTACGGTGAGAAAAAACTTTAAAGAACTAGTTTTCAACGTCATGACGGCCGTAATATATTATGATTGCCGCTATATTACGTTGCGGTGAATTTCACCGTGTTCTTGGCTTACACCTAATTACTTTCACATTGCAATGTTTTTGACAACCGTACCGCTATGTGACGGCCGCTGCAACACTTTCGAGGAAACCAAACCTTTAAGTTCAGGAGGGAAAAATGTTCACTTCAGGAGCCACAAGTGGAACTCTTAACACAGTTTTCTAGTCTCATCGAAAGGCATTTCGCTGCTTTCGTTCTTATTGATCAATACAAAAGGCATATCGAGCTCTATGCGCAAAAAACAAGTAAGAGCCATGATTTTCGATTTTAGCTTTTTGATAAAAATCGATCACTTATTAACACAGACATAACTCCCGAAAGTTTCGTAGCCGTAAAACGCACCGTTATGAAGTTAGCGAAAAACCCATTTAGACGTAAGTACATGTGTTTTTTTTATTCACATTTTTAGTGAGCGCAAAGTGGCTCTTAAATCTTTTTTCTCCTTTTCAAGTTAATGATAAAATATGATATTTCATTTTCAAAATCAGTTAAAAGGGTAAGATTCGGTATACTCGTACATATATATTAACTTCATCTTTTTTTTTTAAATTTTCGAATGTGGGCGTGGCACCGGCCACATATGAATGAGCAAATTTTCAAATTTTGAGTGTTAATAGCTTGAAAACTATTTACGCTAGAATAATAATTGTTGGGAAAAGTACACCCACTGAATATAATCGCTTTTCGACCACGGTCACATAAAAGTTCATAAAAGTTTACTAGAAATTAGGTAGCATTATAGAGCCATGCTATATATCATTGACTTATGCAGATAGAATGCTAAAATTTTGGAAATACTCGTACATTGGCCTTTTCGTTCTATTGTTGCTTTCAGCAAATTTTTGGAAAATGGGCGTGAGACCCACATATTAATGAACAAATAATAACTTCACAATCAATTGAATGATGGACCTTCGTACTAAACATATCATTGTTACGAAGAGTATACCCAGTATCTGTGTTAACTCAAGGAAAGTCGAATATTTTTATTGGTGTCTTCATAGAACCGTTTAGAAATTCACTGCTCCAAAAAAAATTACCTGAATTATAATTGATGCTCAGCGTTAATATGCAATAAAAAAGCCATGCTGTCTCTAAAATGTTTTCTGAGCACGCCTAAAAATGTTCCACTTAGAAAGCAAATGTAACAAAAAATGCAAAGGAATAATACAAAAATTGCACATAACAGGACAATTGCATCGTGACGCTACAGGGCATCATAGCTGAGTTGTTACAGTATTAGTTGTAACAGCGGATTTGATGCAGGTCCTTGGGTACGCATCCCAGTGTCAGATAACGGATATCACTTCGAAACACATACCATCGCTGAGCATATCGTTGTAATTTTTCTCTATTGATATATTATTTCCAAATTGAAATTGTTAAAATAAGCAAGAAAATATATTGATATGTGGAATTCGTGTACCCATATTATATAAATACGTTACATCATACTTTCTATACCACACTGCATATCCTTGCGAAATCTGAGGAAGCTCGAGTAATAAATATCCCGCTTTAATATAATGTGTTTTTGTGAACCGATATAGGACATATCAAAAAACAAATAAAAGAAGATTTACTTACTTACTAACTTAAATAGAGCGTAACCGTTTAGCTGGTTTTGGCGGCCTAATATAGCGCTCCAGTTATTTCTTCGCTTTGCAAACTGGCTCCAATTGGCATACCCCTCATCATTAAATCTTTTTGGACGTTGCCAACGCGTAGAGGGTCATAAATCTTTCGAAGACCATTTCTCTCGTATACTCCTAGAACCGTACCAATAGATGTTGTCAGCGTCCAGTCTTGTGCACTATACAGCAGGCAATAAGCACTTAGAATGATTCATCCTTCCCTATTCTATATAGAAGCTGATGCCTGCATTTTATCAGCTTCTCGCCCCAGTGATTGAATAGCTCGTCTGGCAATCCACGAGTACCCGCTGCTTTTTAAATATGAGGACGAATAACACTGGTATACAGCCAAAAACCACCAGAGACGCGGATATGAAATTCGTACATACAACCACCCCCTGATTCGGAAAATCGAGGTTTGATTTGATTTAATGGTACCGTTTTTGAGATATTTACGATTTACCGTTATTTAAAAAAAAAAAGATGGATCCACTTAATCATGTACTCGTATATCTCAAGACAAAATTGAGCAATTCCAAAGTGGTTTGAAAAATTTCAAATGTAAAAAAATTTTATATCAACAATGCATGCAAAACTTTTCGCTGTTCCCTGTTGGTTCGAAGATAATGAACAATCAATACTTGTTTTTACCTTTTTTTTTTTTTGTAAAAATATAAAAAACATTTGTATTTTGCGAGGAAGGATATCTAAAACCTTTTATTTTTTTCCACACGTTTTTTTTCTCTGTAAGCTCTGTTTTAGTACTAAAAAAAAAGCTTTAATCCAATAAAATCGATGGACTAATACAAAAGTTATAAGCATTCAAATAAATATAGCCATATAATTCTGAAGTACCCTACACGTACCTATGTATTAGTATTCATATATAAGTTAGTACGTAGGTAGATTTTCGAAGGGTTATAAGATACAAAAAACTGTTAATGCCGTTTTCTCAAGTAGGTAAACTTTAAAATTTCAAACTCAGGTACATTTGAAGCAAGAGCAAATTTTTAAAAACAGGTAGTGTTTTCTTTGTATAACTAAGGAACCTTTTTGTCTAGGTAGGCTTCGATTTTTACTTGATCTGAGTATAAAGAGGTAAATGCGAATTTTTCCTTCATAATATCTGCAAGGCTCACCGGATAATGTTCAGTCTATAAGTGCATTTTATAACCCGTCATTGACTTAATAAAATAATGTTTCATCTGCAGTCAATATGAAAGTTACATACTATAAGTATTTTGGCATTAAGCTTAAAAACACTGGAAAATCATGGACACCGAATACTGTGTGCACCACATGTCGAATCGAATTGATTCATTCGGAATCCGGAACAAAAAGGTGCGTAGTACAATTTAGGAATTTGACTAATTTCTGAAACTATCTACTTAGGCAACATATGAAATTTAGTACACCAATGAAGTGGAGGGAACCAATCATTCGACGGACTGCTATGTTTGTACTACAGAAGTACTTGGGGTTGGGAAGTCAAATAAGGTAACGCATACCAGCGTACCTACAGCGTCATTGCCAGTACCAAATTCAACGGAAGTTGCTCATCTGACTACATTGCCATTGCCACATTCAACTTTAGTTCAGGGTCCAGTTTCATTGTCAATAGCAGCATCTGATTACGCGGCATCAAGTTGTACTGGACTTCACACGGAAAACGAAAGAAACGCTTTGTCACAAGCACAACTCAATGATTAGATAAGAGATTTGGAATTGTCCAAGGTAACGGCCGAGCTACACGTCTCTCGTATGCAACAATTTAAATTCCTTTCATCCAATGTTAAGGTAACATATTATAGAACTCGTCACGAACCATTTTCCAAGTTCTATACGAAGGAGTTCAGTGTTTGTTACTGCAAAGACATTACTACCATATGATTCGAAAGAGTGGCGATTGTTCATAGACGGCAGTAAACTAAGTTTATCCCGCGAGATAATGCAAAAATTACTTAAACTTATCAAATATGAAGAGCATGATTGGATCAAAATTGGGAAGCATCTCTCCGAGTCGTTCGAAACTAAACGAGGTTTCAGACAGGGTGACCCCCTATCGTGCGATTTCTTTAATTTAGTGCTGGAGAAAATAATACAAGCTGCAGAACTTAACCGCGCTGGAACAATATTTTATAAAAGCGTGCAACTGTTGGCATATGCTGATGATATTATTAGCCTTAACAACCGCGCCGTAACTTCTGCTTACTCCAAATTAGAAAAAGAAGCGGAGAAAATGGGATTGGTGGTGAACGAGGGCAAAACGAAGTACCTTCTGTCATCCTGCAAAGAGTCAGCGCATTCGCGCCTTGGCAACCAAGCCACTGTTGGCAGCAATAATTTCGAAATAGTAAAGAACTTCGTTTACCTGGGAATTAGCATTAACACCAACAATAATGTGAGCCTAGACATCCGACGAAGAATTACTCTTGCAAACAAATGCTACTTCGGACTGAGTAGGCAATTGAAAAGTAAAGTCCTCTCTCGACGAACGAAAATAACATTCTATAAGTCACTCATCGCACCCGTCCTGTTATATGGTGCAGAAGCGTGGACACTAACAACATCTGATGAGGCGGCTCTGGAAGTATTCGGGAGAAAGGTTCTTCGAAAGATTCGTGGACCTTTACGCGTTGGCGACGGCGAATACCGAAAAAGATTTAATGATGAGGTATATGAACTTTACGCAGACGCCGACATAAATCAGCGAATTAAAATACAGCGGCTTCGCTGGCTAGACCACGTAGTGCGAATGAGCGAAGATGCTCCAGCCCAGAAGGTATTCTTATCGGCACCCGCCGGTGGAAGCAGAGGAAGAGGGAGACCACCACTCCGATGGAAGGACCAAGTGGAGACCGATTTGCGATCCCGCGGTTTTTCCAATTGGCGCCAGTTGGCGCAACGAAGAAACGACTGGCCAGCTATGTTGGACTGTCAAAATCGCCCGGGCGGTTAGATGACCATTTAAAGAAGATTGGAAAATATGTGCCGATCTTAAAGACGTTGAAGTGCTATGCGGTTTAAAAATACTGTTGCTTTCTCTGCAAATGGGAAAGCGGAGCTCGTCAAGACCACTACATCATAAAGGATTGGCCAGACCGAATCAAATTAAAAGTTTTTGGGGATAACATAAAATACTTCCCTCTCATAAAGAAAGAAAAAATTATTTTACCCCCGCTCCACATCAAGCTCGGCCTTATCAAAAACTTTGTTAAGACTTTGGACAAAGAAGGCGAAGTCTTCCGTCATTAAAAAACCATATTTCCAGAGATTTAAGAAGCCTAGATAAGGGAAGGCATTTTTGTTGGGCCGCAAATAAGAAAGATGCTTAACAATAACCAATTCAAAGAACTATTGTCACCAGTGGAGGTAGCAGCGTGGGATTCTTTTGAAAAGGTCGTTGCTTCTTTTTTAGGCAAACGCAAAAGTCCTAACTACGAAATGATAGTGAACGACTTAATCAAGTACTATGCGAAAATGGGTAAATAAATATATATATTTTAGGCGGCTTTTTAAAATAAACTTTAAAACCTATCTGCCCGAGAAACAAAAAAATTTGTATGAAAATTTTAAAGTTTACATGAGAAAACGGCCCTAAAGCTGAATTTATCTTTCAGTTCCGAACAAATTTTTTGTTTACATTTTGCTCGTTCTTTTCTCATTCTGTATCAGAGAAGTGGAAAAAGAACGAGTAAGTAAAATGTAAACAAAAAATTCGTTCGGAACTGGAAGATGAATCCAGCCTAAGAAAATAATTATTATTATGAATATTTTCTTTACCGGAGTAAATATGACTTCCGCACAATCTTGGTGAAGTGGCGAGCATGACGAACGGTTTCATCAACAAATGAAGTTAATTGAAAGTCGGTATCAAGGATTCTGGGATGTCGCAATGATGGGTGACTACTGTTGGTTTCTCATAAGAGAAACCGATCCTAATCCAAATAAGCGTCAAAACAAAAAAAATAACTTTTTCAAGTATAAAATAAGGTCATAGAGTTAAGACAAAACTTACATACGTTATTATCGTCTCACATGTAAATATGCTAATATTTGTAGGGTACTTAAGTATTATATGGTTCTATTTATTTGAATGCTTCTAACTTTTGTATTAGTCCATCGATTTTATTGGCTGAAAACTTATTTTTTTTTTTAATAAAACAGACCTTACAGAGAAAAAAAAATATCTGAAAAAAAAATAAAAAATTTTGGATATCCTTCCTCGCAAAGTACAAATTTTTTTATATTTTAAAAATCCATATTGATTGTTCAGTATCTTTCGCACTTGCAGGGCCCAGCGAAAAAATGTATGCATCGTATCAAAATTTTATTAGCTTTTACATTTTTCAAACCACTTTGGAATTGCTCAATTTGTTCTAGATATAAACATGATTAAGTGGTGTCATGTTTTTTTTTTTTTTGTTGAAATAACGGTAAATCGTAAATATCTCAAAAACGGTACCATAGGGGTGGTTTTACATACGAATTTCATATTCGCGTCTCTGGTGGAGAAAAACAGTTCGAATTTGTAGACCAGTGTAAGTTGAAATAACAAAAGAAACGTGCAGAAAACCAAAATTCGTAAAGGAATTTTGTGACGTAACAGCCAAATTATCTAAAGGAGACTGATTTGGTGAGGGCAAAAAAGACGTATGCGCCAAAAATTATGCTTGTATTACATATATAAAAATAAAATTGATTGCATTTTATAGGTTGGGCTAAAGAAAAGCTATGTATCTAATTCCATGGCAATACATAAACTGAATGTGAAGAAAATTAAAAAAACCTTCTCCTGTAAAATTTTCTTTTTGGCTCTTACGTATTTTTTGGGCACAGGGCTCGATATGTAAAGGGTGTTTTTTTTACAGGCTTGTTTTTCGAATAGAGATAAAACTGGCATTTTGTGGTCAAATCTGGCAACTCTAATGTCATTTATGTTCAGTTTGGTTTGCCATTTCATCATGAACAGGTTGACAAAAGAACAACGCTTGCAAATCGTGCAAATTTATTTCGAAAATAATGGTTCAGTTCGCGAAGTTTACCGTGAGCTCCGTCCATTTTATGGTCGACATAATCGTCCATCAGAGCAATTAATTCGGTTAACGATGGATCGTTTTCGCACTACGTTTACTCTATGTGATAATACGCATCCGCAGAGACGTCGAACAGTGCGCACCGAAGAAACAATTGCCGCTGTAGAGCAAAGTGTTGAAGAGGACCCGAATGAATCGATTCGCCACCGTGCACAGCAATTGGAGCTTTGTCCATCAACTTTATGGAAGATTTTGCGCAAAGATCTTGGCTTGCGACCTTACAAGATCCAGCTTGTGCAAGAATTAAAGCCGCGAGACCATGCAATGCGTCGTGATTTTGGTGTATGGGCCGAAAATGAGATTGATTTCGATGCTGATTTTCATCGCAAAATTTTGTTCAGTGATGAGGCTCATTTTTGGTTGAATGGCTACGTCAACAAGCAAAATTGCCGCATTTGGAGTGAAGAGAATCCACATGAGACCCTTGAAACGCCATTACATCCACAAAAACTGACTGTTTGGTGTGCTCTATGGGCTGGTGGAGTCATTGGGCCATACTTCTTCCGCAATAATGCTGGAGAGGCAGCTACCGTTAATGGAGACCGGTATAGAGCCATGATAACCGACTATTTTGTTCCCGGATTGGATGGCATGAATGTGGATGAGTTGTGGTTCCAACAAGACGGCGCTACATGCCACACAGCGCACGTCACAATCGATTTATTGAAGGAAACATTCGATGAGCGCATAATTTCGCGGAATGGACCTGTCAATTGGCCACCAAGGTCGTGTGATTTGACACCATTGGATTATTTTCTTTGGGGATATGTGAAGTCGCTCGTCTACACCAACAAACCAGAAACGTTAGGGGAATTGGAAGCCAACATTCGTGGCGTTATTGCCGACATACGGCCCCATATGCTCGAAAAAGTGGTTGAAAATTGGACCTGTAGAATTGGCTTTATTCGAGCCAGCCGCGGCGGCCACATGCCCGAAATCATATTTAAACATTAATGGCATAAAATTATCCTTCCAATAAAGCCAAATTTATGGACCTTAAAACGATTTTCTTGTGTTTTATTTCAATTCGAAGTTCTATACCCCTAAAAAACACCCTTTACTTGGCACATACAACCATCTCTTCACATATGATTGCTTGAAAAAAACTTTGTAATTTTAAACCGAGCCGTCATTATTTTCTACTTTATCCGTCTACAAACGAACCGCAAATACAGCAAAAATTTATATCGATTTTCACACATTTCTTTAACGATGAGTTACACTTTGCCACAATTCTGTGCGTTGCATACATAATTAAACAATTGCAGTAGGAATATTTCACCGTAGATTGATTAAAGTCGAATATCGCAAGCAAGCCAACGGGGTTATAAAAGAGTTATTATTTGAAAACAGAATTAATTGGTTTTTGTTCAGATATTATTTTGCATATATATTGCACAAGAAATTATTGGAGACAATCGAATTTGACAAAGTTACAAAAACAATCTTGTACCATCAAAAGCGGACTTTTCTTTGATATAAAAATCATGTTACTAGGATAAGCAGAAAAAAAAATATTGGGGAAGTATATTTCTTAAACAACACTTCTTCTTTGGTGTTGAGCCCTAATAATTGGGAGTGTGTAATGGAATGTGCAATCTTTGTACATATGTTTGGTAGGACCGAAAAGTTGCCTGGAAAAATGTATTTTTCATTTTTTTTTATTACACAGTGTTAGTCGCATTTGTTTATGAGACTACTGACTTATATTTTTTATTGATAAAAATTTTAGATTTAGATTTAGATAAATGCGTAGTTAGTTTGGATTTATATAAGCTGCTTTGTTCGAATGGAGCGGACTGGAGGGCTTAGAATACGCCCGAGGTAGGTGTGCCGACTTAACCCTTTCGACCCGACATTCGCATAGCAATGATGGGAAAAAAATTTTGATTGGAATTTGTTATTCAGGTGATATGTAATATATCAGTAAAAAAAAAATCTGAAATACAGTAACAGGGTGGGTCAGGGGGTGGTGGTAAACCATTGTACCATCCGGGATGTAATGTGGTACAAATATGTACCAACCGTCCGGTAAAACACACTTTAGTAATTGATAATAACATACACAAAAATACATATATTACATATAGTAAACAATATTTTATTGAATTTATATACTATTGCAAAAATGTTTTTGAAAAATATTTTGATACATAAAATTCACGTATGAAATGGTGCAAAGCACATTTTACAAAGCGGCAGTTAACACTCCTGACATATTGTGTTAGTTCGAGTCTGAATTTTTTGCGAACTGCAGTTGGCACAACGACGTCGTGTAGTACCTTCAACAGGAAGATGTATTGCCTTACGTGATGATGTTTGTGGTAATCGTCCGGGTTTTAGTGATCGGCGAACGGATGTGGTTTGTAAGCCTTCGTGTATCAATGCCTCAGCTAAGGTAACTAATAATGATTTGAATGGCATCTTGTTCCGGTTGAGGTCATCATTATCAAGCGATAAAAACTTTCTTCCACCATTTATCCGATTTCCTATCGTATTCGGACAGCCCAGACAAAGCTGCAAAGTCGACCGCTCCCATGATCTCCCGATAAAATTTTATTTGATTTGGACATGGTACTTGAATTTTTTCGCCAGTTTTCAAGGTTTTTGTGACAGTCGCAACAGTAGCTTCGTGACAATTGCCCAGTACTAATACTTCTTTCGTGTCTTGCTATTTTACGCACAACAGTCCAGTTGATGTGCATTTGAACTCCGTTTCACCTCTCTTCAGATTTTTGCCAGAGAATTTAGGCATATATTTTCTGTTTGCCATAACAGTCCCAACGGCTGGGAAATTAATAGTGTTCAATAAATGCACAGACGTAAAAAAGCGGTCGAAGCATAACACAACATCCTTCTCCTCGATTGAACTGGCTAGTTTAGAAACAACTCGTTCTCTTAGCGTTCCAGAAAATTGTTCTATTTCTATTCCCTGATAAATGTTGAAGTCATACCTATAAGCAGTAATAGCATCGCATCGAAGCCACATTTTTATACCCCGCTTGATAGGCTTGAGAGGCATATATTGTTTCAATGTACTGCGACCCTTGAACTTCGTCATTGATTCATCTATGCTTTGATACACACTATCCTGTCGGCATTTGTGAAATGTGTTTTTCAAACATTCTACCAAGTCATCAAGATAGTAAGTTTTGGTACTAGTCTGTGGCTTATCTGGTGGAGCAAAATACATTTTCGAACTAATGAAAGAAAAGCGATCGCGTGGATTGCTTCCTTCAATGATTGATTATCAAGTGACCTACGACGCGACCAATAGTCCTTCAGAGAAGGAAGCCGATTGTAGCACATTACAAACATGCACCCAACAATTGTTTTTATTTCGCCAGCATTGGTCTTACTTATTTTCGTTTTCTTGGCTTTAGACTGTGCCTTTCGTAAATCTCAATACGCTCATTTGTACATTGGGCTATATATGTACATGTACATGTAAACAGACCTAGGTAATAGTTTATTGAATACATCAATTACTGTTGAGTGCCTAGGTATGTTATCTGCTATTGTGCAGCTCCGAGGTTCATAAACGTTTTTTTTCGGTACGTAGTTCTCAACAGGAGTATTCCAAATAATATTGGCGTTTGATGCGACGGGTTTGGAAGCGACTTCGTCTTCTGAATCTTCGTTACCGCTGCTAGAGCTCGCTACACCATTTGATGCGAATTCTTCCTCAGCAGCGTCACTCACCTCGCCTGCTGACTCTTCGTTACCACTGGAACTAGTGTATTCACTTGGTAGGAAATTGTCGGAGCTTCCCCTTGAGAAGTCTTCATAGTCACTAGCACTATCAGTTTCATCTTCCAGAATTTTTCGGATATCTTCAGAGCCCATTTTCTAGGGAAATAATAAATTTTATTCAAAGCGACGAATTACGCTATACAGTACTTATAGAACTATTGGTACACATACCATACCGAACGATTGGTACATATAGGTACCATATGTTAAAATTGAGAATAAAATCTATATATTTTTCATAAATACTTACGTGTGATATTCTAAACACTTGTAAAACTTGTATTCTTATTTATTTTAAATATTTTTGGCGCTTTATCACTTATTATCATAGAAAAACTTTGAAAAAATTAACCTCGCACTTCTCTTTCACTGCTTTTTGATGCACAAAAACCGAATCCGTGGAAACAAATATCAACAAAATGTAAGGGGACTTATAGGTATGTATTTAGCAAAGCACAGCGGTGCTCAGGTGAATAGCACAACTCAACAGCATTTCATTGAAAAGTTTTAGGAACGTTTGAACTTTAGGTGGTACACATATGTACCTGCTGGGTCGAAAGGGTTAAGCTAAGTATTGCTACTTGAAATTAGAATTGCAATTGAAAAATGTTACCTTTCACTATGAAGTTACACTTAGTGTAGTTAGACCAGCACACCATAAAACGCTCTGACGCGCTTTTCAAAATACAGTTATTGTATAAAGGCATAAAAAGATACAAATTTGTATGAATAGAGCAAGAAAAGTGAACCGCTGCGCAATACAATTATACAAAAGTGTGGGTTGGGCAAGAACGCTTGGATGGTAGTGGTTAAGCACTGCTGATTTCGATAGTTTGAGAACAGTTTTAATGGCGCTGGAGATTGCTAGTCTCGACCGGGTGAACTCAATATTTGTTTATTTTTGTGATTGAATGCGTGCTCATGTAATCGTCTGCTCCTATAATTGGAATTTTACAATGTGTGACTTAGGGATGCTACATTTTCAGACTTTTTCTGTTCTGGTACTTTCAGAATCTAATATGGAAATCCCGAGAGTAGTCGCTTCACTAAATCAATACTTTGAACGGTTTTGATAGTGCAGCTCTTCTTATTTTTCAGACCTGTAGTAAATCAACGCCTCGAGTTTCATCAGTCTATCCTTCTCTGATAAACAGTGTCTGATACGGATATTTTTCGAAGTTTGTGAAACTATATAAATTTTCGTTCAAGTTGAATTAATTTTAAGGGAAAATGGAGAAGGAGTGCGTAGGAAATCATAAACTCATGAAATCTCCGCGTTTTCGTGACTTAAAAAAGTACATGCTTGACATCTCTCGTATGCATGATGATGGTGTAATTTGATAATTTCAAAATATTGGATTAGGTATTGTGGCTTACTAAACGTAGTAGTTAAATGACCTTTTAACGATGTATGTCATAGAAAATTTCAATTTTAATTACATATCCACGTGCTTACATATGCACACAATTGTTTAATATTAGAGAAATATTTTGGCACAAAACATAAAGAGCGTGTGAAGCGAAAAAGGGTGCAGGTTGTGAAGGGTGAGCTTTTTCTAAGAAAAGATGGCAAGCCTGCTCTGTTACTGTCAATTTTCATAATAATATAGAGAATTATTGTATGGAGAGCTATGTGTTGAAAATAGACCTGGATAAGTAGCGTGAAAAAAATGAACAAAAAAGTTTTTAAGAATGAGTTTGTTGATCCTCGAAAGCTAATAAGAATATTACCGATGAGGATATTCCCTCGCATTGCAGCGTATACCTTTGTACAGATTTGTGGGAGTTAAAATAAAAAAAAATAAATAAATAAAAATCTAATAATAAAAAATAAAATAAAACAAAATAAAATTAAACTAAATAAAAGAAAATAAAAGAAAAAAAAAATAGAATAAAATAATAAAAAAATTAAAAAAACAGAATGAAATAAAATAAATAAAATCAAATAAAATAAAATAAAATAAAATAAAATAAATAAAATAAAATAAAAGAAAATAAAAGAAAATAAAATAAAATAAAAGAAAATATAAAATGAAAGAAAATAAAATTAAATAAAACAGAATTAATAAAATAAAAGATAAAAAAAACGGAATGAAATAAAATAAATAAAATAAAATAAAAAAAGGAAATGTAAATAAAATAAATTAGAACAAAATAAAACAAAATAAATTTAAAAAAAATTTAAGCAAATAAAAATAAAAAAAGAAAAAATAAAATAAAAAATATGAAAACTTAAACTATATTATTATATTGTAGAAAAGAAGAGATAAAAAAATTAAAACCAAAGAAAATAGTAAAATAAAAAAAATTTATAAAATAAAAGAATAAAAAAAGGAATGAAAAAAGATAGAATTAAACTAAAGTAAATTAAATTAAATACAGGAAAATACAATAAAGTAAAAAAAATAGTAAAATAAAAGAATAAAAAACGGAATGAGATAAAATAAATGAAATTAAATTAAAAAATTATAAAAAAAATGTTAATAAAATGAAATAAAACACAATAAAATAAAATAAATTTAGAGAAAATAAAAATAAAATAAAATAAAATAAAATAAAATAAAGTAAAATAAAATAAAATAAAATTAAATTAAATTAAATAAAGGAAAATAAAATAGAAGAACATAAGATCAAATAAAAAAAATTTGTAAAATAAAAGAACGAAAAAAAACGAATGAAATAAAATAAATTAAATAAAAAAAAAAGTTTTAAAAAAATGTAAATAAAATAAAACAAAATAAAATAAAGCAAACAAAGGGATAGTCAAAATAAAATATGAAAAAAGAAAACAAAATAAAGATAAAAAAAAGCCGAACTAAAGAAAAAAGTAAACTATTTACAAGAAAGGAATCTTAATGAAGAGGTTGTACAGAAAGCGAACTGATGTACCGAAATGAACGTGAATAAAAAGAAGGTACGGAAATGAAGGTGAAGAAAAAGGGCCATCAAAGAAAGGAGACCATAAAATATAACGCAATAAATTAAAGAAAGAAAGGCGAGAGTAGTGAAGGAAAGGAAATAAAAATTAATAAAAAGGAAAGGCAAAGGGAGGAAGACAAAAAAAAGACCGAGGAAGAATAAAGTTTCCTTCAGAACCGGCAGAAAAGAATTGAAAGAAGGGTGATGGTAAGAATAGCAATTAATGAAAATAAAATAAAATTTTGTTGTTAGATTTTAACCAATATAATGCTACGCGCTTGAAAAAAATTCCTTAATAAACTCAGACAGAAGTAAATTAAGGAAAGACTGGTACAACTACTCGTCTGATCTGTCACAATGCTTAAAATTTATAAAATTTATTTAAAGGGCTTTCCATTAGCGTGTAAAATTGTGTAAGTGTGGATATTTAACACACACAGTTCTTATATACTTCAAGTGTATTTACATTCCTACATACATTTTCAATTCAACAAGAAAAACATTGCAGCTATGTGTAGTTAAATTAGCAGCGGTCAATAACACGTCATGTGTCAATATCAGAATAAAAGTATTTTAAAATATTTTTAATAAATGAAAACTCAAAACCGCATACAGCGGCCTTATGCCAAGGACTGTTACTTCACTTGTTGGGCGCCATTGACCTTTGACGTTAACGAACAGTATTTGTGTTTAATCCACAATAGAATTTCATTTTCAATGCGCTTTTTAGTATTTAAAGAATTTGTAACAATTACTTTTTTTTATAACAATTTAGATTATTTTAACAAATTTTTAGATTTTCTTATTGCGTGTGCGTGTATGCAAATAGTTAAGCTTACTTTGGAATAGAGGTGGACCGCGAAACGAATGGTGCTTCGAAACATAAAAAAAAACGTATACATCTTAACCAACTCTTCCAATATGCTGGTAAAAAAGTAGATAAAACATGTACGGGCTGCTCGACAAACATATGAGGATAAAGGAGCAGATAGTTTTGTAGGGCGGCGAGCAGATTTGATCCACTTGCACCTTGTAGGTGTCGTATATCTGTGAATATGGGCCCTCCTTTTCGTTTCGTTCCCGTTCCTATTTCATCCGTTTCAACCCTTTTGGTTTTTAGCCTGGGATTTAAAATGAAACTCTATATAAATGTAAAAACTTTAAGAATAAATATAATTTAGCATGAATAAAAACTTAAGTTGTTGCTCAGTATTTATTTGTGCAAATTTGTATAGTGAAATATTTGTTGTTATTGCTTTCAAAAGCGATTGAGCATCAACAATCGTTTGCATTTTATATTCATGGACATGAAAAATGCAGCATATACGTATACATACAGTGAATGTGGGTAATCGATTTTTGCGTTGATAGATGCAAGTAAACAACCCGTAAAGCAATCACAAAAATTGCAAACAAGAGAGGTTGATTGCCAGCAATGCGTCTGAAATAATTTGGAAGCAACATTTTGGTAAACCTGGAGAGTATATCTGAAATAGGGATTCCAAAAATCCTTGAGTTTATCAACAGCTCTGGTTGGTTGTAACATATATCCGTACTAAATTCAATACGAGTTTTTTATGGCATTAAAATGGCATCTAAAAGCTACTTGGGCGACTTAGGTCGCAGCCATGGTGCATGCTTCTTCTTCTTCTTTATATGGTAATCTAACCGGTCATCTAATCTGGTCGATGGTAGATTTACCAGGTCTGAATGGACACTGATAAGGTCCTATCAGTCTGTTCACGTCAGACTTCAATCTTTCGCACAATACCCTTGATAGGACCCTAGGATTGGCCAGAGAACATTTAGATTCCAATTTTCAGCAATGTATTCATCCGACCGTATTATGTGTAGAAGTTGATGCATGCGTCTTACCAGCTCCTCGCCGCCGTGTTTGAACAGCTCAACAAGAAAACCATCAGAGCCAGCTGTTTTATTGTTTTTCAATCGGGATATTGTTATTCGCACGTCATTGAAGTCGGGTTGTCAATTCCGTCATCTTCGATTGTGGACCCAGGTTCGGCATCGTCTCTGGTTTCTTGCTCATTTTTTTTTTATTTAAAAGGGCAGAGAAGGGATCTCTTCATATTCTGAGTACTCCGTCATTCGCCGAATGTTTTGATAGAATTTTCGTTCGTGCGTTATTCCCGTTGGCCAGCATATCAAGCTCTTTGATTTCAAGCTTTTCTGCCTCTCTTTTTTTCGCCCGAAAAAGCAGCCTCGCTTTCCTCTTCCACACGCGGTAGTATTAACACACACTCCTCGTTGCATTCGATCTCAGTTTTGCCTTGTAGGCTTCGTCCTTTCTTTTCGTTGCAGCGTGGCACTCTTCATCATCATACCAGTTGTGTCTTTGCGTTCACCGGAATGCAATTACTTCTTCGGGTGCGGTATGGAGTGCTTCTGAGATACGATCCCAGCTGGTTTATGCCAGTTAGCGGTTAAAAATAAATATGTTGAGGTTTGCCTAATTGCAATACTTTTGGTTATCAATACGCCATATATCCCTAGACAACATTGCTGTGTACGATGGATTAGCGAGCGGCTCGAACGAATAGTTCAGTTTTATCTAATGTAATAGGAAAGGTCGTTTATGTATAGATTTCTCTAATTCTACTAGAAATGTCGCAAAAAATCAAAGCGTCATCATTACTAACTTGCCCAGATCCCGGACAAATTCTATAGCAATAGCAGAAAACAGATTTATAAAGTCGTAGTGTGTTGGCCTACTATATCTAAGAAACCTTTTTTTCAAATAGGGGTTATTCAAATTTCTTTAAACATTTTATACATAAGTTAATACAGTCCATTAAAATTGAAGAAAATATTGTAAACAAACAAATATTTTCCTTCGGTAGTATGTTCAAAAAGCTATGTAACTGAACATGCTGATATACGTATTTATAACACATAAACAGGATACGTTGCTTAATATCCACACACAAACACACACTTTCTAATGTACAAACATATATACATCATGGTAAATCAATATCATGCTAGACATTTATTGACGCAGCTAACATTCAAATTCGAGGGAAGTATTTTTATCTCCAAAATAGAAATGCACTTAAGAAAATGCATAAAATACTTAAAAGTAATAAAAATGCAATAAAATGAAAGGAACCAACTGATCGCCCAAATAAGATTAGAATCAGTCCCTTCATGCCAATATTCACACAAACATACGCAATTAGCTTAGGAACATAGTTTTAAGAAATTGTACGAGTATATAAACAAGTTTAAAATATGAAATAAAGCAGTTCCAAATACGAACTCAAAACGATTAGTTTTAAATTCCCCCCACCAGCGGTAAGGATATACCATCGAGTGCATTTGCCCCTTAACAGGGGTTTTGATGACATCAAAGTTGCTTGAAGAGTTTTTTCAAAACGGGGTAGCCTCTCTGCAATGAGAAAGCTTTACACTACAAATTCATTTGCCTTAGCACAAAATTTTATTCCATTTCAACTACTAACTTCTCGTTCCTTTCCCAAAATTTCTTTACCGCATTTATTTTTCTTCCTCTCCTTTTATATCTTTTCCTTCCTTCCCTTTCCATTATTTTAATTTCATTACCTTTCCTTTTCTTTCCTTTCCTATCCTTTCCATTCCTTTATTTAGTTACTGTTTTTATTTATTTTATTTAAATTGTTTTTGTTTATTGTATTTTTCGTAAATCTAACCACAAATATTACAAAAATTGAAGTAATTCGTGTGTTTTTTTTTTGTTGTAAGTATCATCAATGAAGCTTACGTATTTTCGTCTGCTTCGTGCCCTCAGTTAGAGCCACACGATACCCATTAGCGATAAACGCAGTAACATCAACAATGCTCGGTAGAATGAATATATGATTCGCATTTTTAGTGTGTTACTTTAAAACTAATTTATTCATAATAAAGTTATATTGTTTGTATTTTTCTTGTTGATGGATGCGAAATTGATTTAAAAAAAATATGAAGAGCGCTGTATTCCTGAAGCTTTGCATCTTTTGTGTCTATTAAAAACAGCCAATGTGATGTAATTTAAATTTATATTGGTCACATTTAAACAAAAGGTCTTATTTTATTATTATGAAAAAACATTGTGTGATTGTATAAAGGTTTCACTTCAACGTGTCGCTGTTTTTAAGTGAAAATTTTATATTTACAAACGGCGAAGCTGCCAAACACCGCGTCTAAGTCAGTCGTATAATGAGGTATTTTTTAATATAGAATAAGTGTTACTAAGTTAACTGCACACATTTTTATGAAAGAATTTGTTAAGGACCGCAAAACCATCATACACACAAATAGCAACCTTATTACATAATCAGTCGTCAGAAGTATTACATTCATGTGTTTTCGCCATTGTTGTCCCTGCTGCAACTTGTACTGTTGATGCAAACATTCGGCATCCAACATTCTTTTTTTTGTATCAGCTTTGGGAATAATCTCTGTTGCCCAGATTCACAAGTGGCTTACACTCACACACTACGGTCTCACTTTCTTTTTTTCAACTCAGTATAAATGGAGACACTTTCTATGCTGTGATTCTACCGCGTCTGCAGTGCCTGGAGTTAGGTATGTTATCTGTTACGACTGTTACGAATGTTAATTAAGCAGTAGAGTACAAAAGCCCACGCTTACACCTGTCAAATGTAATATGTTACATAATGTTATTACGTGCACACTGTGTGGAAGTTGATTTCTCTGTTTAATATTAATTCTGCATTTAAGTCGAATTAAATTCTGTCTATATTATTCCACCTGACAGGTCTTTCGATTTAATAACTGCTTTTAAAAATTAATCAGCTTTTACTTTCACGCCCATTTAACTTTGTACTAGTAACAAAACATTTCTGAATGAATTTAATTATAATCCAAATATCATATACATATGTATATATGCGTATTAACTTTTTATATATGTACACACGGCTAAAAATTCCAGCTTAAATTTTAAACTTTTTTGAGCTACATATATGTCCAAACCAAATTTGGTTTCGAATTTTAATTATGCCAGTTTTCGAGAAGATGAACGTGAAGAAAAGAGTTTCATTTTTAAATAAGAAATGTTTTAACAATTAAAAAGCTTAAAAACATTTGTAAAAGTTGGCAGGATTCAAACCTACTATACCCGCATCAGATATTGAGCTACGGCGCACACAAAACTGTAATGAGAAAAATTCATTGACAATAAACGAAAAAAATAAAAAAAATTTGAGAGGTTTTTTTCAGGTCAGTTTTAATTCTAAACCGCAAGAAATTGAAAATTGGTGTAGGTAATTGAAAGGTTCGGAATTTATTACAAAAATGTTTAAAAAAGTTTTTCGAAAAAAAAATTTTATTTTCGAGTTTTGGAAAAGCCGATTTTCGACCAAAACAAGTCCCAAAACCTGAAAATAAAATTTTTTTTCAAGAAACCGTTATCTCCAACGTTCTTAGCGTATAATTTTAAGTGGGACAGGAAATATGAGACATATTCGTTTCCATCGAAAACATTTTTGCATGTACGCTGAAAAAACCTTTAAAAAAATGGCGAAAGGGTCAATATTTTGAACAAAACACTCCCCAAAACCCAAAAAATATTTTTTTTTGAAAAACTATTATCGGGTATACAGGGTATACATGAAAATTTTAAAATCAAACGAAAATTTTTTGAGTAGCTCATGAAAAATACCTTAAAAATAAAAGTCGAAAAAAGTCAAAAAAATTAAATTTCGTAGGCTGGAAAATTATTTTTTTGGGTATGCGTAGTGAAACTTATTTTTCGTCCACACGAATGGACCCACTCTAATACATATATTTACCGACTTCAGTTGACAGACCTACGCACGACTATGAAAAAGTGAGCATGACAATGAATATATCCCGAAAATTTCAATATCGTAATAAAAGTTTAGTATACGGCATTTAGTACAATATATAACTTAATAGTTAAGTATACTTAATTGTGTTACTTTTCAAAAAACTAAATGTTTTCGTCTATAAAGTTGTGGTTATGGTTGATGAAAATTTTAGCACACGATCTTTAATAGTACACGATCTCTAATAGAAAGGGCAATTTTAGTACTAAACATTAAACTTTTGATTAGCTTTTGCTTACAAAATTTTCTTTGCTTTATGGAAAATTTAGTGTAGGATTTTAAGTAAAACACACATACATACATAGCTAAATTGTAAAGCAAAATAAGATTTGAATGACTTGCAATAAAATTATGATTTTCTGTTTGAGCTTATATTTTAATAAAAATAATTTGAAAAAATCGAATACAAAATATGGTAAAACATGTAAAGTGTGTTATTTATTTTCAAGAAATTATAATATTTTAGTTTTCTGTTTGAACTAATATTTATAGGTCACTCAATCAAATACAAAATTTAAGTACTATTTAGTATATAGCAATTCTAATTTTTGTTTGAACTATGACAAAATATAGTAAAATATTTAAAGGTTTCTGTTAAATTTTGTATACCAACAATTTGTTTCAACTATTACAAAATATAGTAAAATATTTAAAGGTTTCTGTTAAATTTTGTATTCCAACAATTTGTTTGAACTATTACAAAATATAGTAAAATATTTAAAGGTTTCTGTTAAATTTTGTATTCCAACAATTTGTTTGAACTATTACAAAATATAGTAAAATATTTAAAGGTTTCTGTTAAATTTTGTATACCAACAATTTGTTTGAATTGTTGTTTTTTACGACCTGTATATTTGAAAAGCACCATGACTATAACCGAGCTCAAGGTCTATACTAATAATTTGCTTTTTATTTATTAATTATTGTTGTTTTTATTTCTTAATAATTACTAGCAGACCCGGCAGATGTTGTCCTGCCTAAAATTTTACATGCCTACATATAACAAATTTTACTCTTTTACTTCCCCACTTTTCGCTTCTTCTACATTTATCATTATCTCTTCCTTTTTCTTTGAACTTTTGCTTTTCCTACCTCCGCATATACCATTACTCTTCTTTAACCTCTAATTTTCCTCTAACACTACCTCTATGTCTCAAATTTCTATTCCTACTCCCCTTATTTTCCTATTTCCTCTGCGGGTATTGATACGTGCGTGCTTTTGAAGATATATCGAATTAACTTTTATTTGATCCTGTTACTGCTTTCTGTTTCCAAGTTTTTTTATATACAGGGTGGCTGATGAATTTTGCTACATTAAGAAACTCAAATAATTTTTTTCAGTGTATGGAATTCATTTTTCTTTTATTCATGTTAAAGCTCATTAAATTTTATTAAATATAGCTTAATTAGTTTTAACAATAATGGAATTTAAATGCCTCCCCTGCTCGTCGATGCATGTGCGGCATCTTACCAAAAAGTTGTTCATTACTGCTTGGAGAGTTGAGACAGAAATAGCCGCAATTGTTTCTCGAATGGATTGCCTTAGTTCATTCAAATTTGTTGGTTTTGCTTTGAAGACTTCCTGTTTGCAATAACCCCACAAGAAAAAGTCAGGTGCAGTAAGGTCAGGCGACCTGGGTGGCCAACGGAATGTGGAGTTTCTGGATATCAGCTTATTGGGAAATTTTCGTCGCAATTCTGTCATAACAGGTTGGGCTATATGAGGAGCTGCACCATCTTGCTGAAACCACACAGAGTTGAAAGAAATTCTCATTCGGCGTAATTCTGGATAGAAAAACTCTCTCAACATGCTCAAGTAACGGTCTCCAGTAACCGTAACGGTGTGACCGTTTTCTTCGAAGAATTAGGGCCCGACAATGCAGCGTGATGAAACTGCACACCACACTGTGACACGAAGTGGATGCAATTCCGTCTCATGGAGTATCTGTGGGTGGGAAGCACTCCATATTCGGCAATTTTGTTTGTTTATGTTGCCGTTTAAATCGAAATGGGCCTCGTCAGACATGAAAAGACAGTTCAACATGTTTCCATCCTCTTCCACCATTTGAAGCATCTTCTGGCAAAATTCCAAGCGAATCGGCAAGTCTGCAGCGTTCAGTTTGTTGGCCATTTGAATTTTCTATTGGAATAAGTCCAAATCTTTGTGCATAATTGACTGTAATGACTGTCTGCTTACACCCATTTGAGCAGATAAGCTTCTTGTCGAAACACGTGGATTGTTTTGTATGGCAGCAGCTACAGCAGCGATTGTTTCCTCCGTTCGAACTGAAGGGTTTCGATGGTAAGGTCTTCTGTTGACTGTCCCATGCTCGGCAAAATTGTTTACAAGTCTTATTATGGTCCATCTGCTCGGAGGATTGCCGCCAAACGTGCGCCTATACTCTCTTTGAACCGAAACTACGGACTCCAGTGTGTGATAGCGGCGGACAATCCAAATTCTTGGTTCAGTGTCCCAGTTATCCATTTTTGTTAAATGTAAAAGTCAATCTGCAAAATAAAAAAAAAATTTACCAGATTCATTAAATAGAAAAAAAGTTATTTAATTTTTTTTTGGTAGAGGCTTTCATTAGCCACCCTGTATATAGAAAGTATATCCGCGAAACGTGCTCAAGGCTAAGACTAATAATTTTTTCACTTTTTAATTTTTATGAAAATGAGCTCGTTTCATGAATACTTGAAAATGTATAGGCAGTAAAATCAACAAAAATGGTTGGTACAAAAAAACTGGAACATATATCTATACATAAAATAACATTAACTTGAACCAAATAAATTCCTAGCTATGCCGAATTGCTACTTTAAATAGCCTGGGGGATTCGCCTAAAACCTAGTATGGCCTGTGTCGTTTCACAGAGACCGGCAATTAATTTTGGACATTAATGAAGCACAAACAAAACATTATGTAAATTTTGACTAAAGGACACATATATCCAAATATCATTAGTTTAGACCAAATACGGCCAGAGTTATGACGAATTGAAATTTTATAAAGACTGGGGGCGTTGCACCGCCCCTTTTCCAAAATTATATATAGCCTATGCCGTACCCACCGAACTTCTGAACCTATCGTTAGAGCGACTCTAACCTTTGGATATTAAAGAAGCACAATTAAAACACAAAAACTGTGGGCGTGGCACCGCAAACTTTTCCAAACCTATGTAAATCTTGACTAAAAATAATAATTCCCAAACGGATTACCCACCATATCCCGCCCGACTGGCGCGGGAGGGCGCATCCGCATAACGCTTGGACTGTTCGCTGCTACAGAAAAAACCTCATGAGCTAAGTAAAGTAGATATAAGATAGGTTACACATTAAGAAATAACTAGTTAACAGAATAAAATTATTGTTAGAAGTTAATATAGGAATCAAAGAATAAGAAACAATTAGTAGCTATGAATTTAGGATAGAAATAATTGATTTTTTATGCTGAAAAGCGAGTCTGAAATATCAAATCTACCAGAAAGAGAGTTATAATCTTGACACAAACATCGAAAAGTCTCATTTAATGGAAATTCGTTAGACACTGTTTTAAGAATAGAGGTTTAAAATGCCTTGAAGGACGAGACGGTACATTGAAGCTCCCTTCACTTAGAAGAAACGGGCTGGAGAGTGAACCATTTAGCAATTTAATCACAAAAACAATTCCAAGCATTTCCCTCCGACTAGAAAGTGTGTGCAGATTAATGAGTTTTAAACGATTCGTATAGGGTGGCAGATTGTACAAGGGATCCCAATGAAAGACTTAAGGCCACATATATCCAAATATCATTAATTTGGACGAAATACGGGCAGAGTTATGACGAATTGAAATTTTATATAGCCTGGGAAGTGGCACCGCCCACTTTTGCAAAACTATATATAGCCCATGCCGTACCCACTGAACTTCAGAACCTATCGGGAAAGTTTCATAGAGGCCGACTATAAACTTCGGACATTAATGACGAACAAACGAAACACAAAAAATGTGGGCGTGTCAGCGCCCACTTTTCCAGAATTATGTAATTCTTAACTAAAAGACACATATGTCCAAATACCATTAATTTAGACCAAATAAGTTCAGAGTTATGACGAATTGAAATTTATGTAGCCTGGCGGGCGTTGCACCGCCCATTTTTCCAAAACTATATTTAGCCTTTGTTTTAACCAGTGATCCCAAAACTATATTGTGAAAATTTCATAAAAATCGGTTGAGTGCTTTGGACGCCCATAAAGGACATACAGACATACATTAATTTTTATTTATAAGATTTTAAGTATTAAAAGTTTTTATTAAAATGGAATAGGAAAATTGTTTTCTGTTAAATATTCCTTTGTATTATTTAGTACAAAGAAAATTTTGATTTTCTGTTTGAACATAGATTTTAATATAAAATGACTATTGAAAAATATAATAAAAAGTTTAAGGCTTCCTATTATAAATTTTTTTAAAATTATTTTAGTACAAAGAAAATTTTGATTTTCTGTTCGAACATAGATTTTAATATAAAATGACTATTGAAAAATACAACAAAAAGTTTAAGGTTTCCTATTATACATTTTTTAAAAATTATTTTAGTGCTTTTTAGTTCACAAAACTTGATGAAAATCAGTGAACTAATTTTTTTTTGTACACTCGCAAAATAATTTAAAAATTACTGTAATATAATATGGTAAATGATTTAAAGTTTTTTTGTTAAATATTCCTGAAAAATTATATTTTAGTACTATTTAGTACAAACAAATTTTGATTTTTTGTTTGAATATAGATTTTTATATAAAACTAGCTGACCCGGCAGACTTTGTCCTGCTACAGAACTATATACCAACTTGAATTAGAAATAAATATTGCCGATGATTATTGCCATACCACCTGTACCTGACCGTGAACATTTCATGAAAATCGGTCCATTATTACGACCGTCAGAACATTTTTAGGAAAGAGGTGTGGCACCTCCCAGTTTTATATACGTTTTACTTCTCCGTATATAAATAAAATAGCGGACCCGGCGAATTTCGACTCGCCCCAATTTAACGCCTTCAGATAAACTTCAAGGATAATAAAACACAAATAGTTAAAGTTTCAATGTTATTTATTTGAATGGGATCGAAATCAGTAGAGAGCGATATGATGAACAATGTTTTTGGTTTTGTGTTCCGGCGCAAAAACAAACAACGAAGACGGTTTCCTCTCCCTTGAATTGGCCCTTGATGATCGTAGCTTGAATCACATTGTCCATCACTTTCTTGACGGACAACCGCGTACCGTTGCACACTTTCGGATGATTTTGATTCCGCATCATGATTATGATCGATCCCACTTTCAACTGTAAATTATGCGGCGAAGTTCCTGACACACCATGCGCGTTCAAAAATTCTGTCGGATAGTTTGTCGCTTCGTCCTCGTCGTCACGCTTCCAACGGATTTGTACGAATGCAGTTCTCCTTTGAATAATCAATTTCAAGCTATCGACGTCCTTATTCTTCGCTGCAAGTTATGCCCGTTCACTAATCAAATCGAGATTTTTATAATTTTGTGCAATGCCGGAGAACACTTTGGTGATGAGTTCCTCTTTCGATGATGTGAACTCGCAAAAATTTACCGGGAACGATATTAATCCAGTGGAAACATCAACAGGTATTTGGCCATTGCTAAGCGCCAACAGTTGTCTCGAGAATTCAAGAGCCGATGAGTCGTTCTGCAACGCAACTCTCATGTTCGTGGTCAATTTCTTTACATGCCGCCACAAAGAGGACAATTTCAGGCATGCATTAAGTTCATCGGCAGCAGTAGATTTCGGGATGACAGGTAGCGTTTGGCGAAAATCTCCGGAGAGCAATATCATAGCCCCACCAAATTGTCTCGAATCACCTCTTAAATCCTTCGTCGTTCGGTCAACTGCCTCAAAAGCTCGTTTATGCGACATCGTGCATTCATCCCAAATGATGATTTTGCATTCTCGCATCAATTTCGCTCTCGCTGAATTCTTGGTCATTGTGCACGTTGGCTTGTCTACCGTGAATAGATTCATCGGCAGTTTTTAAGCTGAATGTGCAGTTCGACCGCCTTCCAACAATGTGGCAGCAATGCCAGAGGAAGCAACAGCCAACGCAATTTGAGATCTTGCCCGAAATGTAGCCAGAATCAAAGAAATGACGAATGTTTTTCTGTCCCACCGGGAGCATCAAGAAAGTAAATTCCTCCCGTTCCATCTTCAACAGCCTTATCAGGGAATCGTACACGTTCTGCTGCTCTGCATTCAACAGCTGCACATTTGTTCGGACTCTTTCGGCCAGCTCATCTTGATCATAGTCTTGCTCCCGTTGCAGTTCCCAATTGAATGCATCGTTTAACGAACGATTTGGCGCTGGCATTCCCAATGTCGACACCAGACTGCCGCACATGAGCATGCACATGTCTGCGATCAGAACTAACCCTTCGTTGCGCATCTCGTCATTAATTTGAAGATCGAAATTCAAAGTTGTCATGCGAAATCTGCGTAAAATGTCGTCAGCCATCTCGTCCTTATATTTGTCCCACAATGCGGTCGGGTTCGGTAGATGAGATGCGGCTGTGATGATCGCAAACAATGTACGAATTTGATTCGCTGGCGAAGAAACAGGTGCATCGGAGAGAGTGGAGTCCCAATTGTTTTCGAGCAAATTCAAACGTTGGCAAGCCTCTCGAAAAGTGGCGCATAGCACACCATCCACACTACGCAAGGAATCGAAGGATGTAGGGCCTCTGATGTTAACCAAAAGCAATATATGCCCGCAGTTCAAGAACATAACCTCACTTTTTACACGCAAACTTATTTTCTTAAAAAATGATCGAATTAATAAATATCGCAATGGAACTGCAATTGATCGTAATGCTTGTACCGTTTGTGGATGTGATACGCGATATTAGACTATCCGAAATCAGAAAAATAAATTGATAATCGAATCAATTGCAGCAAGAAAAATAGCACATTAGTTTAATAAAAAATTACAATTATAAAAGTGCACCTGTCAAATTACGCTCAACCTAAGCACAGCGTCATCTGTTATTTATCTCGTTATTTTTCTCCACTCAAAATGCAATTTTATCACAATGAATTTCACAATTATCCGAAATTTGCAGCTTTACATCGCATCAAATTATGCAATAAAAACATTTTCACGTATTTCCGGAATTTTCCGAGTTTTCCATTAAAAGTTTTCTATTTTTCCAAGCGAAAAGCCATTCCTAAACAATTGCACACAAAATTCTATATTAATAATCAATTTTCGATTTCTCCAATTTTCCGACTTTTTCGCAGGGTTTTCCCAAAAAAAACCTTCTCCTAGCAATTACGAAGAACTGAGAAAAAATTTGAGCCAAATCGGTCCAGATGTTCTCAATTGATGAATTACTATACATTTTTTACACCAATTTTATATATATAGATAACTCTTAAAAAATATGATAAAAGCTTTAAGGATTTCTATTAAAAATCTCTAAAAAAATATTATAATACTATATAGCACACAAAAACTGATTTTATTTTTGAACTAGTTTTTTTTAGTACACTCGCAAAATAATTAAAAAGTTAATGTAATAAGATATGGCAAATGATTTATAGTTTTTTGTTAAAAATTCCTTAATATATATTTTAGTACTCTTTAGTACACAAAAACTGTAATACTAATTACTTTCAAAATTACTTTCTTCCAGATGGCTGGTCAAATCGATATAAAAAATTATTTGAGTTTCTTAATGTAGCAAAATTCATCAGCCACCCTGTATGCAAAGTGATTTGAGGGCAGATTTGATTTCTTTTCTGATGCGGATAAAATTGTCATATCTTTCCAATAATAGTGAAAAAATAATTTAAATAAAAACTACCAGTCACAACTGGGTATAAAAACTCATTATATTAGAATTATTGGTATTAACTTTTTTATCCTAAAAATAGTACCAACGTTTGTAACGGTGCAGAGTAAATAACCAATGGATCCCCCATTCAATAACCAATGTTTACCTACAACAATCCGGACCGTCATGGTTTGGTTATTAAAACATGAAAGGACAAATGAAAAGATGCAAAATTATAACCTTTTTAGCTTAAAAGCTAACTCAACCGTTTTATCGACTGAAGTCAATGACCTTAACTTTACGCAGTTAAGTGTGTTTTTGGATTTTAAATAGGCACTCATTCTATAATCTAAAAGGGTTATTTTTTTGTTTCTCTCATTATCAATCTTCTTTCCCGTCATCTGACACTGTGAACCTTAAACATTCATTCATTCAACTGTTGTAAAAACAAATTAAATTTAAGTAAGTTTTAAACTTGAAATATTGCAGTGAAGAATGTGCGTTTGTTACACCAATAAATATTTGTAAACAACAAAATCTTACTATAAAAACGGGATGCAAAATAATTTGAGCCATTCGGTTTATGGGAAATCGTTCAAGAATTCCTATTTGAACCAACGAAAGGTTACTCATACGCCATGTAGGGCAAGCACTTTTAGAAATCATTGGCGTCTATTGAAGTATCCCAATTCAATCTGCTGAAGTGGTTTAAGTTGAGTGAGGGTAAAGTTCATAGCTTATTGCATGAACCAAAATCTAATTTTGACATAGTTTAGGCTACGTTGATTTAGAGTGTTCCGCAGATATGTTAGTATATATACATTAGATTTGCAAAAATTCAATAAAAAAGGTTTTTTTTTTCATTAGCATAAGTATTTCTTGAAAATATTGAAGAAGTTGTGTGATTTGTTAACATCTGCAAGAAACATATATATTTCGAAACATATTGTAGGGTGAAGGAAAATTCATATTTAGAAAAAAATAGACCAAAACAGTGAGTAAGAGAAGTCTGCAATGTTTTCTGAAAGAAAAAATTACCGTCAACTCTACCAAAAAAAAAAACGCCGCCTTAAGTACCGCACACTTTAGCTTCTTTAATTGCAAGCTCGGTCGAGCTCTAGGTAAACTATCTCATTGCCGCTGCAGAGCCCCATAACTAGAGAAGGCGATTTTTCTCCCCAGGTTATCCGATTTCGGAGAGGCGCCTTCATATTACAGCAGATGTTGTAAATTTCTCTAGTTCAAATTAGATCAATGAACACACTTTATCCATGTTTTTACCCTTTGGTGGTTGACAGGGTAGTACTCGTATAATGTCGCCGAAAAGTAAACTATAAAATATGTTTTTGGCTTACTCTGTAACAATATGCTAACCATCGTAACTGGCGTACAGAACGAACATAGGTTATGGAAATAACAGTTCTGGTCATTTGTTAATTTCAAACGAGATGGCAAATACGATATCCGAAACTCTGACAATATAAAAAAGCATACCAATAGCTAAGAATGACGACATGAAAAGATTTGGGAAGACTCCACTGAGCTTTTAAGAAAAAAACTGGCTTCCGGCAATTCGAGCAGCAGTGCTGAACCTTAGAGGTAGATGGACTGGATAAAGAGCCGACAAAAGTTGTTGCCCAATATAAATTTGAAATTGTTAGACAAGGAATTCAACATGAAAAATCAATGACAGCTCCGACAGCGTACTACGCCTGCAAAAGTTGATTCGGCAAGAACTGTGGACTATCGCCTTAGGTATTCCGCGGTATGTACAATACACTCATCCAACCGATACTAACGTACAGATATCTGGCCTGCTGCAAGGCGCTGGATGAAGAGCTTGGCACAAAGACTAACGTTCTTGGGTATATAAATCGCTGTAATCAGCACATCTAAGGAGGGCTAAACGTCATATTCCACCTAGCACCGCAAAAGAACCTCTCATACTGACAAAATCCAATTATGGGCACGCGACGATGCAAGGTTACATGGCAAAGAGACTTTTTAGGAAAACTGACGTCAGCCAATTAATGACAATGGAATTCGGTACGCAGAGAGTAGAGTCTTCCTCCATGAAGCAACAGCAACTGGATTTAGTCACTGGTAGAGATCATACAATCTTCACGGATGGTTCAGCAATGGGAAGTGGAACGGGCTGGGCTTTACAAGGAAGATCTGCAAGTCAAGCAAGCATATCGACTATCTGACTCATGCAGTGTCTTTCATACAGAAATCAATGCTATGGAAGGGCAGCTAGATTAATACGCGAGGGTGTTGTACCAGCGATCAATGTAACGATGTTCGTTGACAGCGAATCTGCTTTAAAGGAAGTATAATCTGACGTGGTGAAATCTGATATGGTGCGAAAGTGCCGAACCTGGCTAAAGGCTCAGGATCATCTCAACATTCTCATTATCTCAAGTGCACCTGACACAGCAATATTGATGAGAACGAATTAGCTGATGAGACGGCCATAAAGGGCTCCAATATACAGGGTGGCTGATGAATTTTGCTACATTAGGAAACTCAAATAATTTTTTTTTCAGTGTATGGAATTCATTTTTCTTTTATTCATGTTAAAGCTGATTAAATTTTATTAAATGTAGCTTAATTAGTTTTAAAAATAATGGAATTTAAATGCCCCCCCTGCTCGTCGATGCATGTGCGGCATCTTACCAAAAAGTTGTTCATTACTGCTTGGAGAGTTGAGACAGGAATAGCCGCAATTGTTTCTCGAATGGATTGCCTTAGTTCATTCAAATTTGTTGGTTTTGCTTTGAAGACTTCCTGTTTGCAATAACCCCACAAGAAAAAGTCAGGTGCAGTAAGGTCAGGCGACCTGGGTGGCCAACGGAATGTGGAGTTTCTGGATATCAGCTTATTGGGAAATTTTCGTCGCAATTCTGTCATAACAGGTTGGGCTATATGAGGAACTGCACCATCTTGCTGAAACCACACAGAGTTGAAAGAAATTCTCATTCGGCGTAATTCTGGATAGAAAAACTCTCTCAACATGCTCCAGTAACGGTCTCCAGTAACCGTAAAGGTGTGACCGTTTTCTTCGAAGAAGTAGGGCCCGACAATGCAGCGTGATGAAACTGCACACCACACTGTGACACGAAGTGGATGCAATTCCGTCTCATGGAGTATCTGTGGGTTGGAAGCACTCCATATTCGACAATTTTGTTTGTTTATGTTGCCGTTTAAATCGAAATGGGCCTCGTCAGACATGAAAAGACAGTTCAACATGTTTCCATCCTCTTCCACCATTTGAAGCATCTTCTGGCAAAATTCCAAGCGAATCGGCAAGTCTGCAGCGTTCAGTTTGTTGGCCATTTGAATTTTATATGGGAATAAGTCCAAATCTTTGTGCATAATTAACTGTAATGACTGTCTGCTTACACCCATTTGAGCAGATAAGCTTCTTGTCGAAACACGTGGATTGTTTTGTATGGCAGCAGCTACAGCAGCGATTGTTTCCTCCGTTCGAACTGAAGGGTTTCGATGGTAAGGTCTTCTGTTGACTGTCCCATGCTCGGCAAAATTGTTTACAAGTCTTATTATGGTCCATCTGCTCGGAGGATTGCCGCCAAACGTGCGCCTATACTCTCTTTGAACCGAAACTACGGACTCCAGTGCGTGATAGCGGCGGACAATCCAAATTCTTGTTTCAGTGTCCCAGTTATCCATTTTTGTTAAATGTAAAAGTCAATCTGCAAAATAAAAAAAAAATTAACCAGATTCATTAAACCAGGATGATTGCGAACCTTAAGATCCATACGGTCATATTTAGACAGGAAAATAATTAGCTTCCTTCTCAAACTGAACAAATCTGTGGTGAGAGTGCTTAAGAGCGTCATAACAGGACATTGTGCTAGCTCCCCAATGCTTCGACGATGGCGTACACGACATGCAGAAGCTTTCAGTATGAGCAGGAAGAGGAGTCGATTCACCAATTTCTTTATTGATGCCCAGGACTACAGTCAAGGCAACTCGGATTTCTAGAACTGCGCTTTTCCACAGTGAGCCAGAGGTGAGGGAATGCAGTTTTCGCTCCTTCTTGAGGTCATATGTATGTGAGAGTAAGTGGTTTAAAAATTATAAAATGAAAAAACCGTTTAGGCGAATGTGCCTCCACCCGGCAGATACATAACTGTCTCTCAATGGAAGTGTGTTATATACCAAGGTACTGAAGGCGTTTTGATATACATATGTATATATATATATATATATAGTTTCGTCAGCTCTACGTCCTTAGAATCAGTTGCCGAAAATCCTTGGTTAGCTGACTAAACTATATGCAAAAAACTTCAGAGCACAAAAGGAAATAAGAAAGGAATATTGGTATTCTTAAGGCTCAAATTTTGAGATGAAAGCTTTTAAAATCGATGTCAAATAACAAAGTTACAATAAAAACGTTATTTTGGCTCGTTCTGTAAGGACAAAAAGAACTTTCCAGAATCCCTCTGAACATAAGCTTCAAATTTAGGAACGAAGTTTTGCAAACATTTTGTCAACCTAGTCTACGGAGCACCCTAAATAAGTACTTCAGTACATGCCGAATACAAAAAATCAATATTGAACTGCCAAATATTTTTATAATTCTCAAAACAAAAATTTTTTTTAATTTCACAAACTTTTGGATATATTACTAGTTGCAAGGGATACCAAATTTGGAAGTTTATGCAATCTTGGTATTGTCAGGGTTTGGTTTTAAAATTCCCTACTTTTATATGTACGTATATGTATTAACTCTGAAAGCAAACAGAAATATTTGTACGTACACATGATTTACAGTTACATAATCACTTATACTGCATGGCTGAAATATCATGGGTGTTTTTCCTTTTCTCTAAATGGTCATCTAACGGCCTGGGCGATTTTGACCGTCCAACAGAGCTCGCCAATCGTTTCTTCGTTGCGCCAACTGGCGCCAATTGGAAACACCGCGGGATCGCAAATCGGTCTCCACTTGGTCCTTCCATCGGAGTGGTAGTAATCGAATTAAAATATTTTTGTTTTTGTTTTAATTGATTAATTAAGATTAGTTATTCAAATTTAGGATTAATAATCGATTAGGATTAAATTTTGGTCATGATTAATGAGGATTAATTTGGATTAATTTATTTTAAAAAAAAATCCTACGATTAATACATTTAATCTAAAATATTAATTCGATTAAAATTTTAGATTAAATTGGATTAAACAGGATTAATTGAAGTTTAATTTTAGAATTAATTCGATTTATATCGTACATATACAAATATAGGTACATATGAAATAGGTTTATATGTAAAACCGATACTTACCAATTAATGCTATAAAAAATAAATTACTTCATAAAAAATGAAATATTAAATTTACTTTACACTTAAAAGCACGTTGATCACATATGACAGCATATAACAACAATAAAATATATGAGCACCTTTAGCATATGTGCAAAAGTAAACAAGCATGTGCAAATTATTATAAGTAAACAAATATGCAAGTTATTATACATATAGAGTTGCCAGGAAACAATTAATCCTGTTTAATCCAAATTAATCAAAAATTTTAATCGAACTAATATTTTAGATTAAATGTATTAATCGTAGGATTTTTTTTCTTAAATAAATTAATCCAAATTAATCCTCATTAATCATGACCAAAATTTAATCCTAATCAATTATTAATCTATAAAAATAAAGTCAATTTTAATTAATCGATTAAATTAAAAAAAAAAAGAAAATTAATTGATTATTAATTTTAATCCAAATTTAACAGCACTGGTTTTAATTCGCTTAACTATGTTGGCGTCTGCGTAAAGTTCATACAGCTCATCATTAAATCTTCTTCGGTACTCGCCGTCGCCAACGCGTAGAGGTCCACAAATCTTTCGAAGTACCGTTCTCATGAATACTTCCAGAGCTGTCTCATCAGATGTTGTTAGTGTCCACGCTTCTGCACCATATAGCAGGACGGGTGCGATGAGTGACTTGTAGAGTGCTATTTTCGTTCGGCGAGAAAGGACTTTACTTTTCAATTGCCTACTTGGTCCGAAGTAGCATTTGTTTGCAAGAGTAATTCTTCGTCGGATGTCTAGGCTCACATTATTGTTGGTGTTACTGCTGGTTCCCAGGTAAACGAAGTCCTTTACTATTTCGAAATTATTGCTGGCAACAGTGGCTTGGTTGCCAAGGCGCGAATGCGCTGACTCTTTGCATGATGACAGAAGGTACTTAGTTTTGCCGTCGTTCACCACCAATCCCATTTTCTCCGCTTCTTTTTCTAATTTTGAGTAATCAGAAGTTACAGCGCGGTTGTTAAGACCAATGATATCAATAACGTCAGCATATGCCAACGTTTACACGCTTTTATAAAATTTTGTTCCAGCGCGGTTAAGTTCTGCAGCTTGTATTATTTTCTCCAGCATTCAATCAAAGAAATCGCACGATAGGGGGTCACCCTGTCTGGAACCTAGTTTAGTTTCTAACGGCTCGGAGAGGCACTCCCCAATTCTGACCGAGCTGGCGGTGTTGCTCAAGATCATTTTGCAAAGCCGTATAAGTTTTGCGGGGAAACCAAATTCAGACATAGCGGCATATAGACAGCTCCTTTTCGTGCTATCGAAAGCGGCTTTAAAATCAACAAAGAGATGATGTGTGTCAATTCTTTTCTCACGGGTGTTTTCCAAGATTTGGTGTATTGTAAAAATCTGGTCGATGTTAGATTTACCAGATCTGAAGCCACACTGATAAGGTCCAATCAGTCGGTTCACATCAGGCTTCAGTCTTTCGCACAATACGCTTGATAGGACCTTATATGCGATATTCAAAATGCTGATTCCGATGATGGGTGTTTCATACATCAATAATATTTGTATTCATACATCTAACAGGAGCAAGATTAAGACAAATTGCACAACTTTGGACCATCGAAATAAGAACAAAAGAGCCCTTACACCCTTTATATATCTTACCCACTTTGTTTCGTTTTACCCATGCTAGTAAGTCATGTCTGGTTCCAAACGGTTGGCCTTGTATTGAATTGTCTACATATTATTTTGGTCGATGGCTCAAAGTTGTGACGATGTCTCCCAATTTGTCAAAGTCACAGAATAAAAAAGAGTTATAAAGTTAGCCCAGGGAATAATCCAAATATGGATTATTTCCATAGACGTCTACATTTTTCTTTGCGTAAATTTGAATAAATTTTTAGAGACAATAAAGAAAAAACAAAGAGCATTCAACCGAACTTGAATTCACTTACAGCTGATATCGTAAGCACATATGAGCAGCGGCTTCTAGTGTGAAAATAAAAAATTTGCATTGAAGTAGGTGTGTGTATACAGCAATGAATTCGCCTTGATTCAACCATAAACGTAGAAAATATCCAGTAAGTGCTTTTGTTTTTTTTTTTTGAATTACATGACTTTTCATTCCCACCTCATGCATTCTCCATTTATATAAATAACTCATTCAGCACGTATACTTTATCTGTGAACAAATATGTTCTCATCTTGAAAGTTACGCATTTTACATACTTTTTAACTTGGTATGTAGTCAAATTTTTTTTCCAATGTTATTGAATTTTTGAAACAGGTTTTTCAATTTCCCAAGTTTTGTTTGTGTGTACATATTTGTAAAGAAAAGGGAATAAATTCAAAACTTTCTATAGTGCGAACGTTAGACTCTCAGTTTATTGTTAATTGCTAAAATATTGCGCAGCAACAAAAACATCATATATATTTTATTTCTAAAATCATATTTTCAAAGTTTCGGAATTTGTTTCTTACTGGGATTTATTACTGCCGGCAATTATATTTTAAACATAGTTCTATTTTGACCCAAGCAAACTTAGGGAATAATAAAGTTTGTCAACTAACAAGTTATGTGGTCAGCAGGCCTATAAAATTTAAACGTAATAGTCGTAGATATAGTAGTAGGATATCTACTTAATTCCAAAAGTAAGTTTTCTTAAAAGCTTTCACAAAGGCTGCGTATAGAACATAGACCTGAGAGCCGTCCTTTATAGTATCCAACGCAAAGTTAGTAATAAATCTAGAAGTTGGAACACTTAGACATTTCGAGATAAAACCCAGGGTGCTTCGTATGAATATGAGGTTAGAAGGAGGAGTTCTTAGTGTGGGAATTGTAGAGTATATTCAACTTTAAAGCAGAACACTATTGTTTGCAAATAATTTGAGTAATCCGTTTAAGAAATTTAAATTCTACAACAATAAATTTAAAAAACAACAAAATCTACCTGTAAAAAAATTTTTTTGAAATTGATATGCTTTATTAAATATAAAAAATGGCTCCATAACACGCAGCAAATAAGCTTATTTGCGCCAACAAAAGGTTACTCATACGCCATGTAGGGCAGGCGCACTTTTCGCCATAAGTAGCAAACAGTAGGCCAATTCAATGTAATGTGGAAAGTTAAAGTAGCTTAAGTGGTATTAACGAAAAGGTACTAGTTTCGCACATTTATCTAAATCGATTGATATTTAGTAACGCAACATATTGCAATCCATTAGGAATGCAGATATCACGAACACCCTCTAATGACCACTGTTTCATAAGCTAAAAAATCTATTTATTTTTAATTAATCGACTTAATATATTTGAAAAATTTAATGCATATGAAGTTATTGTGTTTGAGTAAAATGCAGCAGACTGCTGAAACTGTGAGAAACGCTTCGTCTCATTTGGACCTACGCAAATAACAAGAATTTGAAGTCTGGCCAGAATAAAGCTTTCATGACTGACACGTCACCATGACGCCAAATCGATACTTATAAAGCAAGCCAGAAATGGTTACAAAATTAGAAAGCATAGCCGGCAGCTTCATCTAGTAAGCAACGCAAGTGACAAAGCCCTTTCAGACAAATGAGGGGGCATCTCCGCGTGGAGTCTCAGTATAATTAGAAAGATGTGTCGGTTGCCTGTTTGAAAAATTGCAGCATTTGAAAAATGATATTCCTGTGCCTCTTCGGCTTCTTCGTAACTTTTTATTTCCCAGAACTCTGCACCCCTCCTCGTCAGCTTTTTTTGATTCATGAGCCTAATTCTTTACTTTCGTAAAAATTTTCGTGTTTTGTAGTTGCAGTACTTCCAGCTGAACTTTTTCTCCTGTTTCACAGCCCTTACTCCATTTTCCTTTGAATTACCCTCAAAATTTCTTTTCACTTTCACTTTCCCACTCCATTTTCTTTCCTTTTCTCATTCACTCTCCTACTCCTTTTACTTTAGCTTCCCATTTTTCTTTCACTTCCCGACTCCATTTTCTTTCCCTTTCTATTTGCTTTTCCCTTTAAGTTTCCTTTTCCAATGCCTTTCCCTTTACATTTTCATTATACTTGCTCCTTAATTAGCATAATCAATTTTTCTTAAGTTTTGGAAAAAATATGTCCCACAATATCATTAGCAGTAACAAGTACATTTCCTCATTGGAGTTACTTGAGCATGCATTTTTTTTATACCCAGCTGTGCTAGCAAATTCGTAAATTTTTATATTTACCATTGGTTTTTAAAGACAAAATTTCATTTAGAGAGAAAAAGAGTTCCATGAGGTGATAAAATTAATTATTGCTGAAAAATTGCGTGAGTGATCAAATTATAAAATTCCTCATTTTAATACCTTCACAACCGTTTACGGCAAAATGACAAAACTTTGTGCAAAGTAAGGGTTGTGGAGAGTAAACTCAATCAACGTTTACATAAACAAAGCAGAAAAAAAATGTCCAATACAGCTCGGTGTTAAGTAAGCGACATTTCGTAAATTTACAACCACACAAAACCAATAACTTTGCTGCCAAATTATTTCCAACATCTGCGAAAACAAGTGTAGGGTTAAAAAGAGGAAAAAGTGCTTAGATCACAAAGTAGGCCACAAAATGTCAAAAGTTCGACAAACTTTTCAACGTGATTTATGTACGCGGAATACGTGTGTGGGGTTGTTTAAAACCACAACATATTCATACAATGCTACTGTTAAACGATATACGAAGAATGGATAAACGATAAATAGAGAGAGCGAGTTTTACCCATGCGTCCTATGTAAACAATGTTGTGGCTGAATTATAGGTGTAGATTTTAAGGAAATACGAATTTTATTACGGTCTTACTCTCATCAGCTTCTTCTTTAGACAAGACAATATTCTACGTTAGTTATTCGCACTTGTTTCTTTCGTCCTTTTCTGTTTCTTTCTTTCAATATATTTTTCTTTGCTTCACTTTCCTTTTCTTTCTAGTTTTTCCTTTTTTTAATTTTCTCTCTATCTCTATGGCGCGATATACAACAGGTATATCATCATAAACCTCCTAAGAGATTTTTGCGCCAAGCTTCTCTTCCAATTTGTGGTGTGCCGATTTGAATTTTCCCTACAAATTGGTGGGACCTACAGTTTTTTGCCGACTCCGAACGGCATCTACAAAGGAGACGAATTTTTGCTGAGAAGCCTGTCATGGCAGAAATACACTCGGAGAGTTTCCCAAACCACTGCCGACGGGCGACCCCGTTTTGAAAAACTTTTTTCAAATCACTTTTGATGTTACCTGTACCAGGGCTCGAACCATGGACCTTCGGTGTGGTAGGCCGGCAACACTACCTTCACACTGAAATAATACAGTTTCTATTTGTGTTTACTTATTTTATTTTATTTTAATTTATTTTATTTTTTTTTATTTTTTTTTTAATCTATTTTATTATATATTTTATTTTCTTTTATTTTATTTCATTTTATTTAATTTAATTTTATTTTATTTTATTTAATATTTTTTTATTTTATTTTTTTTTTTATTTTATTTTTTTATTTTATTTTATTTTATTTTATCTTATTTTTTTGCTTTATTTATTTCGTTTTATACAATTTTTTTAATTTGCGACAAAACACCTCTTTGTTCTCCCCGTGAGAGCCGAGCCAATAACATCAACTCAAGCAAGCGTGCATCACGTGTCTACTAACACAATAACGGCTCTATAGTATGTAAACATATGTTTATAATTTGCAGTGGTGTCACTTTTAAAGTGATTGTTCTACATTATTTTCAATTCTGTGAAATTTGGATATTCAGAAAATATGAAAACAATATGCCAAATATAGTCAAAGATTTGCGATAATAAGCAAAAAATATGACTATATGCATAGTCGTAAAACTTCTTCATTTTCAATAAAAAAGCATCCTGTCTTTATTCGGGATGTCTAGAAGGCTAAACAAAAGTATGCAATTTCATAGAATTCCGATGATTTTGAGCAGACCCCTCGATACATGAAAATGTAATTTTTTATACCATAGAAGTTTAGTTTATCCATAAAAAGGGCTGCACTTTTTCAACTTGCGTATTAAGTGTGTGTAGAAGATCTTAAATAATTTTTTATGAGCCAATTAAGTATACTTTAGTGTTGAGAACCAACGCATCACTGCTTCGTACGTTATGATAATATAAGCAAAATTTAATTTTTGATGTGTAAACCTCTTTGCGCACGGAAGAGCTATTCAGAAAAGTTACACGTCGACGCTTGTAAGCGCACATGTAGGCACCTTTGGGCTCGGTGGAGCAGAAAAATTATGCGTAAGATCTGCCTGCGTCTCTGTCTGTGCTTTGTTGTTGATGTTGTTTCTGGTCAAATATGAGTTGTAAGTGTAGTCTGGCTAAGTATGCGTGTAGAGAATCTTGTTTGACTGCTTTGCTGATATTTATGTGACGCTCTTCTTATGTGGGTGCGTGTGTATGCAAGTGTTTGCTGATTGTTATTATTCGGTAATCGTGACTAAACACGATGAATGCTATTGCGTGTATCTTAAATATACACAGTTTTTAAAAACAAAATAAGTGATCATTTATGGTAAATTTATTTTAGCTCAAACGGCAGTTAATCTGTTTTGTTTGTGTAATCTTTGTTGTTATACTTATGGAACAAAATGCAAAAAATTAACTAATATAAAATAAAATTAAATTAAAATAAAACAAAATAAAATAAAATTAAGTTAAATTGAATAAATTAAAATGAACTATGTTAACGGAAAGGAAAGGAAGGAAAAGGAAAGAAAAGGAAAGGAAAGGAAGGGAAAGGAAAGAAAAGGAAAGCAAAGGAAGCGAGAGGAAAGGAAAGAAAACGAAACGAAACGAAAAGAAAAGAAAAGAAAAGAAAAGAAAAGAAAAGAAAAGAAAAGAAAAGAAAAGAAAAGAAAAGAAAAGAAAAGAAAAGAAAAGAAAAGAAAATAAAAGAAAAGAAAAGAAAAGTAAAGAAAAGAAAAGAAATGAAATTAAACTAAATTAAATTGAAGGAAAGGAAAGGAAAGGAAAGCAAAGAAGAAGATTGGAAAGGAAAGGAAAGGAGATCAAAGAAAAGGAAATGAAAGGAAATAAAATTAAAGAAAAGGAAAGGAAAGGAGAGGAAAGCAAAGGGAAGGAAAGCAAAGGAAAGGAAAGGAATGTTAAGGAAAGGAAAGAAAAAATAAAATAAAATAAAATAAAATAAAATAAAATAAAATAAAATAAAATAAAAAGGGAAAGAAATAGAAAGAGAGAAAAGAAAAGGAAATTGAATAAAAATATAAAAATAGAGAATAAAAAGATGGCCAAGAAGGAGTAGCTAATAATAAAATAAAACAAAGTTTTGTGGTTCAAATTCCACCTTTTTGCGAGCACGAACTTAATTAAATTTATGTACAGGATCCACATGTTTATACATAAAACTCCACGAGTACTTGGTACTCTCGCCTTCTTTTTTGTTTGTTAATTTTACATATTTAATAACCGTTTATCGCACAATTAGTTTACCGATGTTTACGATAAATTATTTCGAAGGAATTTCCTATTCTTTCTGTTTTCAACGACAAAGCACTTGTTTTATATCCACGTAGGAATTCCTGGTCTATTTTTTAAATCAATATACGGTGAAGTATGTGCCCTACAATTGCTTAATTATGTATGCTGCTACATCAAAGTAAGAGTATATATTGCTTTTTGAGAAATTCGAGTACGTTGAAATGATATTGGGGCTAAAAGCTGTGTTACCCAGTTTCAAAAAAAATTTGTCAAAATCACGATAAATTTTTGTTGTATCGAGCGCCACAATTCTAAAGGTTAGTTTGTGAATCTGGTCCAATATCAGGGAAAAAACAAGTAAGGTAAGGCTGCGCCGAAGGCTTTATACCTTTCATGAATACGCAACAGGGGTTTAAGAGTCCGATCCTTACCCACAGTAAATACGTACTCTGCCAAATTTGACCGTCTTACCTAGTTAATTAAAAGATACAAACCCATTTTACCAGACTAATGTTTGCATTGGTTCACTCTTGATGATTTTCACTAGCCGCATTAAGTATACTATAGTTCGCCCAGTGGTTGAAATTCAACCAATAAACTTTATTTTATTTTATTTTTTTGCTGTAGGTATGTTTTATCCGCCTTTTTTTTCTTCCTTTCTATGTCGTTCCTTTCCTTTAACATATTTTTATTTTCCTTGATTTCTTTTTTTACTCTCTTATTTTATTTTTTACTTTCCTCAAACTTCTTTTCCTTTCCCTTCCCTTCCTTTTATTTTCTTTTTTTCCACTTCGTTTTCTTACCTTTCCTTTAATTCCCTTTCCCTGCCCTTCCTTTCATTTCCTTACCATTCCTTTCTTTCCTTTAATTTTCCTTCCTTTCCTATTATTTCCATTCCCTTCCCTTTCCTTCCTTTCCTTTCCTTTTCCTTTTCTTTCCTTTCTTTCCTTTAATTTTCCTTCCTATCAATTCTTTTCCTTTCCTCTATTTTCCCTTAATTTTCTTCGGTGTTTAATACTCTTTATGAGTAATCATTTATTTTATTTTTGTAAACCCTGTTTGTAGGTATCAGCAATGAATTTTACATATTTGCTCATATTTTACATTGCTTGTTTAATGTATCCAACAAAGCAACTTTTCGTGCTCTCAGGAGAGCAGCTGACACTGGGCATCGTAGCCAGTAATCAATACAATAACAACAACTAAAGCAAAAATGTATGACACAACAGAGTATCTATAGTGCGAATACTTATTTTTCATTGGTCCACTACCAACTCTTCGCACTCACAGTGAGAGCCGACCACACGAATAACACAAGAAAATGCATGGCAAGTCTACTCACACTACTACGGCTCTTAATTTTTTCCTACAAAGCAACTCCTCGGCCATGCTCACGATTCAGCATAGTACACACACACAGCGTGTCTATAGTGTGAATAAGTAAATGTGTAGTGGTGTGACTTTTATGTTAAATTTTTTATATTAAAATGATTTTTTAAATTTTTTTTATTTACGGATAAAAGTACACCTCAAAATTTCTTATCTATACATATATAATTTGTATACCTTAGAATTATAGTTTAGCAGAAAACGGTTCTACATTGCATTCATCTTGTCTATTTATATATAAGATAATATGTACCAAACCTGCAAAAAAATTTACGTTCCTAGCATTTTATTTGCAAGAGTTATAGTTCAAAACCCGCTTATTGGAACAATCGATTGTATGGGAGCTATGCGTTGTATTGGCTCGATCTTGTTGGTTCCGACAGATGATAAGTATATATTACAAAATGGCTAATTTGCTGTCAAACAGTCAGACGGACATGGCTACATCGACTCAGCTCATCGCCCTGATCATTTCGGTATACTTATTGGTGGGTCTATCTCTTCTTCTTTTCATACTTACAAACATCGGACCAAAGTTATAATACCATTTCATGTTCATGAAAGGTATAAAAATCGGTTAAATGAAAGCATGTGCTTATAGATACAAACTAAGGACTTATCCTTACCTCCGAACCATAAGATTGGCGCATTTTAATCGAAATATCGCGTAAAAGTGATGGAAGTGACTAACATTTTTTTTTTAAATATTTGTATGTGCTTTAGACTGAAAAGCTGGATTGCTGCATAACCAGAGTTACATCCTTTTGGGTCCATTATCGTACGCTAGTGGTATGCAAAGATGCTATACAAAATTCCCCCCGTAGTTCTGTTAGTGGGATAGTCGTTCACTGAACAAATTGTACTGAGAAAATTGTTAAAACTGTAAATGTAGAGAGTGAATCGTCTCATTCATCTGGTGGAAATTACAGAGTGATCTTAAATGAGTTCTGAAATCATGTACAGCTTTGGGATATAGAATTTCAACCAAAAATCACAAACTTCACGCTCATTTGAACATTTTCCTGAGAACTTGTGGGAGTTCTTGTGTGCTTAACTAGACTTGTATACAACTTGAGGCATCTTTCACAATAAAATGAAAATTTCACTGTCACACAATGTAATTTATGTGCGAAACAGCTCAGCTTTCGTAGTCATTCACACTTGTAAAAAGAAAATAACAATTTGACACGCCTGACGACCACGAACAATTGGCCTGACTTTAACTGTAATGCCACACTTCAAATGCTTTGGCAGGTATAATTGTATAGTATGTAACCAATCTTCATAGGAATAGGCTCACCGACTAATTTAAGTTGCTAAAGTAAATACAATTATTAAGGCATATATATATTTGTAATTTTTTTTTGTGTTTATCGAACAACATGACAGTGAACTTACCTTAATTTTAAAAATGATACCTACTCTCTGATTCGCTTGTTCTGTTTTTTTAAGAAGCAGCAAAAATCCTCACCGCCGGCGAATAATCATAATGTTTACTGAAAGAAGACATTAGACCAATCAGCCTCTCTTCGCTCCATTTGAAAGCGATGGCATGGTGATTGGTAAAAGTACGAATTAATATTTCACGACAAATGGCCTCTTTTAAGCTTTGTATGCTATGTTATATATCTTATAACTAAAAATTAGTGTATGTCTGTGTGTCCTTTATAGGAGTCCAAAGTACTCAACCGATTTTTATGAAATTTATACAATAAATTCTTTGGATCACTGGTTAAAGCATAGGCTATAAATAGTATTCGAAAAGAGGGCGTTGCCATGCCCTGGACTATATAAATTTACAATTCGTCCTAACTCTGAACTTATTTGGTCTACATTAATAATATTTCGATATATGTGTACTTTCACGATAGGTTTAGACGTTCGGTGGATACGACATGGACTATATATAGTTTTGGAAAAGTAGGCGGTGCCACGCCCGGCGAGTATATAAAATTTCATCTCGTTATAACTCTTAACTTATTTGGTCTAAATTTATGATATGCGTTCTGTATATCAAAGGAAAACCATGGAAATTTAATAAAAAACAGCTAACCCGTTATATCTTCGAAACTATGTACATATCATTACCTGTAGAGGAAAAGGGGGTAGAAGGGGAGTAGAAATAGAGAATTTGATACTTAGAGGGGGTGTTAGAGGAAAATGAAGAGTGAAAAATAAGCTAACGGAATACGGGAGTAGAGGAAAAGCAAAACTAGACAGAAAAATTAAGCTATAGGAATAAATTATGAGGAAGCACCAGTGGAGAGGGAAGAGAGTACAGTTTGTTAAATATAAGCACCTCAAATTTTAGGCAGAACAACGTCTGCCAGGTCTGCTAGTATATATATGTATATAATAATATATATTTCCTCTAAAATCATGGGCAGATTACTGAACGCCGGTGTCGGCTTCCTTTGCTGGCTTGAAGAGTACGAGCTTGAAGTCAGCTGAAAACTAAGCTGCCTAATCACTGTAGGTCGTCCATTAAGAGGATGTTGAGACCGAATCATCTAGTCGCTTCACGTCTAGCTGATTGTGACTGTAAGAGGAACCCAAATATATAACAAAGAGTTCTATGTCCGCGGCCGCCGTGGTGTGTTGATAGTGTTTCTGGCCTACCACACCGAAGATCCCAAGTTTCCGTGTCTCAAGGGAAAGGTAACATCAAAAATGTTTGGAAAGCTGTTTTAGAAAAACGGGGTCGCTCCCTGCATTGGTCGGCAACCCTCCGAATGTTATACTGTCATGAAAAAGCTTCTCAGCAAAAGGTCACCTGCATTTGCAGATGAGTCGTCGGCACCCGCAAATTTGTAGTAAAAATTAGCAGCAGCACACCACAAATTGATAGAGAAGCTCGGCCTTAATCATTTCTTTGCTTTGTTTTTTTATGACACCTAACAGAATTCCTTATAAAGGGTGTTTTTTTTAGGGGTATAGAACTTCGAATTGAAATAAAACACAAGAAAATCGTTTTAAGGTCCATCAATTTGGCTTTATTGGAAGGATAATTTTATGCCATTAATGTTTAAATATGATTTCGGGCATGTGGCCGCCGCGGCTGGCTCGAATAAAGCCAATTCTACAGGTCCAATTTTCAACCACTTTTTCGAGCATATGGGGCCGTATGTCGGCAATAACGCCACGAATGTTGGCTTCCAATTCCCCTAACGTTTCTGGTTTGTTGGTGTAGACGAGCGACTTCACATATCCCCAAAAAAAATAATGCAATGGTGTCAAATCACACGACCTTGGTGGCCAATTGACAGGTCCATTCCGCGAAATTATGCGGTCATCGAATGTTTCCTTCAATAAATCGATTGTGACGTGCGCTGTGTGGCATGTAGCGCCGTCTTGTTGGAACCACAACTCATCCACATTCCTGCCATCCAATTCGGGAACAAAATAGTCGGTTATCATGGCTCTATACCGGTCTCCATTAACGGTAGCTGCCTCTCCAGCATTATTGCGGAAGAAGTATGGCCCAATGACTCCACCAGCCCATAGAGCACACCAAACAGTCAGTTTTTGTGGATGTAATGGCGTTTCAAGGGTCTCATGTGGATTCTCTTCACTCACAATTTTGCTTGTTGACGTAGCCATTCAACCAAAAATGAGCCTCATCACTGAACAAAATTTTGCGATGAAAATCAGCATCGAAATCAATCTCATTTTCGGCCCATACACCAAAATCACGACGCATTGCATGGTCTCGCGGTTTTAATTCTTGCACAAGCTGGATCTTGTAAGGTCGCAAGCCAAGATCTTTGCGCAAAATCTTCCATAAAGTTGATGGACAAAGCTCCAATTGCTGTGCACGGTGGCGAATCGATTCATTCGGGTCCTCTTCAACACTTTGCTCTACAGCGGCAATTGTTTCTTCGGTGCGCACTGTTCGACGTCTCTGCGGATGCGTATTATCACATAGAGTAAACGTAGTGCGAAAACGATCCATGGTTAACCGAATTAATTGCTCTGATGGACGATTATGTCGACCATAAAATGGACGGAGCTCACGGTAAACTTCGCGAACTGAACCATTATTTTCGAAATAAATTTGCACGATTTGCAAGCGTTGTTCTTTTGTCAACCTGTTCATGATGAAATGGCAAACCAAACTGAACATAAATGACATTAGAGTTGCCAGATTTGACCACAAAATGCCAGTTTTATCTCTATTCGAAAAACAAACCTGTAAAAAAAACACCCTGTACCTTCTGCTAGTACTTACACATGGACGTGGATTAAGTGCTACACTCAACCAACATTTTAACTCGTTTAATGCCTATTCATCATCATGCATTGGCGCTTTACAGGCTATTAAATTTGGGCAGTCGTGTGCCAAACCAAGATAGTAATCAACTTTTAGCAAAAAACTGACGACAGCTGGAAACAAGGTAAATCAAACACCATTTTTCCATCATAGTTGGGGCCTCTCCCTTCCTCAGCCACCAAAATTTAGTACAGGGTGGCTGATGAATTTTGCTACATTAAGAAACTCAAATAATTTTTTTTCAGTGTATGGAATTCATTTTTCTTTTATTCATGTTAAAGCTCATTAAATTTTATTAAATATAGCTTAATTAGTTTTAAAAATAATGGAATTTAAATGCCCCCCCTGCTCGTCGATGCATGTGCGGCATCTTACCAAAAAGTTGTTTATTACTGCTTGGAGAGTTGAGACAGGAATAGCCGCAATTGTTTCTCGAATGGATTGCCTTAGTTTTGCTTTGAAGACTTCCTGTTTGCAATAACCCCACAAGAAAAAGTCAGGTGCAGTAAGGTCAGGCGACCTGGGTGGCCAACGGAATGTGGAGTTTCTGGATATCAGCTTATTGGGAAATTTTCGTCGCAATTCTGTCATAACAGGTTGGGCTATATGAGGAGCTGCACCATCTTGCTGAAACCACACAGAGTTGAAAGAAATTCTCATTCGGCGTAATTCTGGATAGAAAAACTCTCTCAACATGCTCAAGTAACGGTCTCCAGTAACCATAACGGTGTGACCGTTTTCTTCGAAGAAGTAGGGCCCGACAATGCAGCGTGATGAAACTGCACACCACACTGTGACACGAAGTGGATGCAATTCCGTCTCATGGAGTATCTGTGGGTTGGCAGCACTCCATATTAGACAATTTTGTTTGTTTATGTTGCCGTTTAAATCGAAATGGGCCTCGTCAGACATGAAAAGACAGTTCAACATGTTTCCATCCTCTTCCACCATTTGAAGCATCTTCTGGCAAAATTCCAAGCGAATTGGCAAGTCGGCAGCGTTCAGTTTGTTGGCCATTTGAATTTAATATGGGAATAAGTCCAAATCTTTGTGCATAATTGACTGTAATGACTGTCTGCTTACACCCATTTGAGCAGATAAGCTTCTTGTCGAAACACGTGGATTGTTTTGTATGGCAGCAGCTACAGCAGCGATTGTTTCCTCCGTTCGAACTGAAGGGTTTCGATGGTAAGGTCTTCTGTTGACTGTCCCATGCTCGGCAAAATTGTTTACAAGTCTTATTATGGTCCATCTGCTCGGAGGATTGCCGCCAAACGTGCGCCTATACTCTCTTTGAACCGAAACTACGGACTCCAGTGCGTGATAGCGGCGGACAATCCAAATTCTTGTTTCAGTGTCCCAGTTATCCATTTTTGTTAAATGTAAAAGTCAATCTGCAAAATAAAAAAAAAATTAACCAGATTCATTAAATAGAAAAAAAGTTATTTAATTTTTTTTTGGTAGCGGCTTTCATTAGCCACCCTGTATATAGGAAAACCTTTCAGCTAACTTTCTCGCTGAACTTCCCTAGACACTCATCGTTAGCTGAAGGACTTATGGAGCGAGATATTTGTACCTGTGATTGATTCTACTTTCTATATGAAAGTTCTGTTTATAATAAAGGTTCTCAAAAAATTGATGATAGAATAATAAGGGAGCGTGTCATTATTCTGTATTACAAAATTCTGTGTGACAAAATTCTGTAAATTGCAAAAAAATTCTTCTTGAACAAAATTCTGCTTTTTTAAAATTCTGCTTTTTAAAATTCTGCTTTTTTAAAATTCTGCTTTCTAAAATTCTGCTTTCTAAAATTCTGCTTTCAATGTTCTGTATTACAAAATTCTGTATTAAAATATAATGTTAACAATGTTAAAGAGGTAATGTAATTATTTTGAAAAAGTGCGCACATGTACATATGTATATATTTTATTTGTTTTGTCGCAAGTTTTCATGTGGTTGTTGTAAATTATTAGGCTGTACTTAAAAACGCGCAAAAGAGTCGGATCGGTGGTATGTTGCCACCGATCAGGGCAACCACCTGGACTTGGCATGGCGTAGCCCAGGGTTATTTAAATAAGCGCGGCCGAAGGCCGCCTATGCAGAAAGGTCTTTTGTACAGAATAACTGTAGTTCGCGTAGCTGCGCACTTTTTCAAAATAATTACATTACCTCTTTAACATTGTTAACATTATATTTTAATACAGAATTTTGTAATACAGAACATTGAAAGCAGAATTTTAGAAAGCAGAATTTTAAAAAAGCAGAATTTTAAAAAAGCAGAATTTTAAAAAGCAGAATTTTAAAAAGCAGAATTTTGTTTTTAGAATTTTGTACATACAGAATTTCGACACCAACCCAATAATAATACTATAAAACCGCAGCACGGGCTACACGTACAATAACCATCTTCTAAAAACAGAAAGAGTAATGTACAAAAACAACACGTTCAGCATACATGATTTACATATAGCCAGAATATAATACAATCTTGTACGCTCGCAAGCAGATAACAACAACAACAATCAAAGAAAAAGTTGATTTAAGCAATTGAGTTCATCAAACTTACAAAAGCATCTCTCCATATAGTACGTGTGATCCCTCAATATTTCACAACTTCGTACATGGTCTTCGGACTAAGCTGAACTAAGACTTTCTTTACGTGTTTCGTAATATTTTTATAACATGCTAAAAAGGAAAGAATTATTTGAAAATAACCAACCACAGGTTCATGAATACTCGCAAAATGGTCCTTATACTTGTACAATTTTTCTTGAGTGGTTTGAACTGCTGGAGCTATTAAGCTCAATATTGGTGTGCTTTGCCACAATGCTCAAAAAATGGTATCATTTTAGTTTTATTTCTGCAAAAAATCGTTTTACTAATCTATAAAGAGAGTGATCCGTGATCAATATACAAGGTGGCGCAAAAGTAAGCTTCCGATGTTCAGCATATCGGTTGTGGCACGTGCAGTGTGTTCTGTTGCACCGTCTTGTTGGAACCACATGTTTTCCAATCCCAATTCATCAAGTTGCGGCAAAAAGAACTCGTTGATCATTGCTCTGTAGCGCTCACCATTCACAGTAACCGTTTGGCCCCGACCGATTATTGGTCAAATAATTAGTCAGCAATATTCCGCGTTCTGGAGCAGTGTAGCGTAACATTGTTTATTAACGTGTATTTCGCATGTGTTTACTACACAAATGTCAAAACAGAACTGACTTTAGGGGCCAATCGCAAAATTTATAGCATCTTCTGATAGGAGGATTACTTTTGCGCCACCTTGTACATAAATACGTACATATTTATTAGTGAAGCATACTAGTAGGCGTGTAAGTCAATTTTATATTTTGTCACATACTTATAGGAGTTAAAAGTACCCGTTTGGGTAATGCTTTCATACCCGTTCGGGTATAAATGGGTACAATTGGTCTCTCCATAGGACGTGCTTAGTCGCATCCTTTGCGACTCCTCCCGAACGCATCCTAGACTAATCGCATTTTTTGCAGAGATGTTAGTACGTTCATTCAAATCACATTAAATAAGAAGATGCGTACAGTATTTCAACGTAATTTGTTATGTCTGTTTTTCCGTTTGTATAGTGCATACAGAGCAGTGCAATTTGAATTACAAATTAATAGCTATATGAAAAATTAAAGATACGAAACTTTAGTTGAGGAAATACAAATTAAATATTCAAACGTATTAATGTATGAAACATAAATAAATCACACATACTTAGTCTTAAGTACCATTTAGCAAAGAAATACTGTATTTTCGGCACTTAATAAAGTATGTGATCTCGAATATAAAGAAACTTGCGGTAGGAAAACTGTTTCACTACATCCACCTCTTTGAATTTAAACATTTGAAAAGCTCCTGACTTAATATTCTTATGAAATGAGATTAAAATAACGTTCAGGTTACGGTTTCGGTTTGGCTCTTCACATTTTATGTCGGTTTCGTTACAGTTTCCGTTTCAAAATTAAAAAACGAACATAAGTTTATGAACATAAAAATTTATTAAGTTTATAACTTAGATACAAAATTCAAATGGCTTAAAATAGGCCATATTTGTAAAAAAAATTTCCTGCGGACATCATGGATCTTCTCCGATATAATAATGAATATATTTCATGCCATATATGGATAAAATTTAGCCAACATAAATTCTAAAAATTAACACATTATTTACTAAAAAAAAGTGTTCTATTTTTTTTCGGGACCTGTATTCAGTGGAGTCTAAAGATATGTATCTATCCGTCATGAAACTTTCATGGAACTTTTCATAAGGGGTTTTGAGAATTTAAAAAAGGGTTTGTCATTTAATTCAATATCTTATAGGTCAATAAAATAAATAAACGAAAAAATTAATATAAGGCCATAATATTAATAATCACTACAGAAATTTGACTTACTTGTTTGAGCGCGACAGTTTTCGAGAAAAATTAGACAGGGCACCACTTTGTAAAAGAAAATATGTGTCCACAAAATAAAGTAGAAAACTAAACAAAAAGTCAGAGTAGTTTGGAATCGCTTACGCCTTTCGAAACTGTTTCGGTAGCGTTCTTTTCAGATTAAAATAACGGTACTGGTTTCGGTTTCGAAAAATGAATCGCTTTCAATCGCTTTCGGTTTCGGTTTGAGTCGTTGTTATCAAATCATGTATCTGCACTAGGGATGCTAATGTTAGCGCAAGTAGTAACCTTGGAAAACTAGTGGAAGCTCAATATCACTTAACTGAATGTGAAACAACAATTGCTGGATAAATTTCAGCCGAAAAGATTTTGCAATCCAGGAAATTCGCTGAGCTTGATACTGGGCCTTTTTGGCAACAAAACAGCAAAACATATTTTAGTTTGCGTTTGTTTTTAATTTTTTGTTCAAAATTTACTTAAAGAACAGCATTCAAATACACACAAAAAAATTGCAATCAGAAAGTAAAATGCTAACTATTACTGAGTTGTTTTTGTTTGCGGTGTAGCGTGGCAATCAGCTGTCACCCAAGCATGCCACTTTCTACAAATTTACCGTTCGTGTAAAACGTTTGATGTGTAGACATCTTTGGGCTTGATAGGCCGTGTTCAAACTCAGATACAAGTTGATGTTAACTAATTGCTTTTTTGTTTTCAGTAGAAGAGAGGGCGACGATGGAAGGGGACGGGTACAGAGTTGCCTGTGCTCGCGAAACACGTTTTGTGTTGCCTTTGTCTCAATTATGTTATGTTGCCCGCAGACTAATTTTGACATTTTCCTTCAGACTTTTTTTTACATTCGCATGCATACAGATTAATAAATAACAAAAAGGTAATTGTATCAGCAGATTTTCAAAACTCATGCCCAAGAAAATAACATATTTATTAATTAATATTAATTTAAATTAAAACACAATGTTTCATTCGAAAGATTCGTTCTACGCAGTACCAAAATTTATTAGTACATATATATGTGTTCACAGAATGTCAGTACAAAACATGATCAACGAAAGCAACTCCTTCTCGTGTTTAAACAGCATGAGCAACACTTGAGTAACACCAAAAGAGAATTGCCTATAAAAGCAACTCCGAGTCTTCCCGTTTGGACACGGGCATAGGAGCTCTCCAGAAAAGTTACGCGTCGGTGCCTCTAGCGAGCCTCTGCCGCTGCTTGTAATTCTGATTGTGTTTTGTTGATACAAAGTTACAACGCGTGACATTTGTCTGTGCCTTGTTGTTGATGTTGTTTCTGGTCATATATGAGTAGTAAATGAAATCTGGCTTAGTATGCGTGCATAGAATCTTGGTTGACAGCTTTGCTGATATGTATGTGATGCTCTGTTTATGTGGATGTGTGTGTATGCAAGTGTTTGCTGATTGTTATTATTCGGTAATCGTGACTAAACACGATGAATGCTATTAATCAGCAAAAGACGAAGGCAACTACGATTAACATTAATATACATTAATATACAAAGGCCCATAATCATAGTCAAATTAAAATAGATTTTTATCAACTTAAACATGATTATATAATAAACATCATTCCATGTCTGTCATAGTCAACTTAAAATGCATTTGATGTCTAAGACGGGGTTTTAATTTTAAAATGACTAAAATATCATTTTAACATTTTAAAATCACGGATCGTGTCTACGGTTTTGCGTGTGATATCGCTTACTCCAAACTTGAGTTTGGCTTTTTTCGCTTGTTGCTACAGATATGCTATGGTTTGTGAATTAAATAGCTGACACAGGGTGACCTTGCAAAACATAAAAAATTTCTTCATACCACCAACCAATTTAATTTTTTTTTCATAAAGGGGACCCTGTTTCATTTTAGCTAAAATGTTTGTTTAATATTACTACGATTGACCAACATTTTAAATGTCTTTTTGAGTTAAGTAAAGATTTTAATTAAAACGCGTGTTAAGCAACGACTATGATTATGGGCCAAAATGTTTACAAAAACAAAATAAATGATTATTCATGATAAATTTATTTCAGCTCGGAATACTGAAGACGGTAGTCAATTTGTTTGTTTGTGTACTCTTTGTAGTTATCCTTATTGAATGAAATGCCAAAAAATTAACTAATATAAAATAAAATAAAATGAAATGAATTAAACTACAATAAAATAAAATAAAACAAAAAAAAACCAAATAATAAAAATTGTTATTATTCAGTATTCAAAATAAAATAAAATAAAATAAAATAAAACAAATTAAAATAAAATAAAATAAAATAAAATAAAATACAAAAAATAAAGTAAAATAAAATAAAATAAAATAAAATAAAGTAAAATAAAACAAAATAAAATAATATAAAATAAAATAAAATAAAATAAAATAAAATAAAATAAAATAAAGTAAAATAAAATAAAGTAAAATAAAACAAAATAAAATAAAATAAAATAAAATGAAGTATAATAAAACAAAATAAAATAAAATGAAATTAAATTAATTTAAATTAAATTTAATTAATTAAAAGGAGCTATGATAGAGGGAAAGAAATTAAATAAAGAGAAAGAGAACAAAAGTAAAGGAAAGGGAAGGAAACGAAAGGATAGGAAAGGAAAGGAAATGAAAGGGAAGGAAACGAGAGGAGAGGGGAGGAAAGAGAATGTTGAAAGAAAACACAAGCAAATAAAATAAAAAGATATTAAAGTAAAGGAACAGCATAGAGAGAAGGAAAAGAAGGCCAAGAAAGGAGTAGCTAATAACTAAAGTAAAATAAAGTTTTGTGTTTGTTCTTTTGTAGTTTTTCAGTGAAGTTCAACCACTGAGCGAGGCCTAATTTAATTTAACTTATATACAGGTTACACATTTTAGCACATCAATTTACACGAGTATTTTGTACTTACGCCTTTTTTAATCGTTTCGCGTTAAAAAAAATGAATTAAAAAATCTTGGAAATATCGTAAAAGCTTCTTCTTTGCCATTAAATAATATTTCAACTTTAAATTTCTAGGATCCCGGGATTAATATAAAAATATAGAGTTTTAGCTGACCTGAAAAAAAAGAAATCCCGGAATCCTGGGATTGACTTCCCTAATGCTAACGTTTATGTAAACTCCTCTGCATAGTAAAGTTGTAATATATTGTTAGTCACTTCATGCAACTTGTTTTAAGTGAGTAGATCTTTATTTATTAAGCCATGTGCGATACAACTATAGCAAACAGTCGGTCACAGTGAGTATGATCCAGTTGGTTCTTCTAGTTCTTATTAGTTATTACGAAAAATGTCTCAGCTAAAATGACAACATAAAAGGTTTTTTTATAGACATTTTTTGAATCTGGAGGCACTGATGGAGCCTGTGTAAAAATGCAAAAACTTTTTGAAAATTTCGAAAAATGGCAAGAGAATTTTCAAAGTCTAGGAAAGAATTTCAAAACGATTTCTAGCTATGCAGTTTTGTAGCTTTTAAATTCTAGTCTTACTAAGTGCAACTTTTAAGTCTCCTCGGTTTTTGGAAACTTTTTTTTTCTGCGTGGAAAAATCTCACAAAATCTTTTTTTTTTAATTTTTTAAATTTTTGCTTGGTTTTAGAAATGCTGATTAAATAAATTTCTATGAAAAAATATATATGTTTTTATATTTACTTAAGCTGAATACTTCTGCTTAATAGTTATATTAGCAGAACCAACTGGTTCATCTTCTCTGCGAGCCACTGTATAAACATACTAACAAATTCTAGAAGCGAATTTCCACTACATTTTTAACTGCTGAAAGAAGAAAAGAAGTTTTTTTTTTATTATTTATTAAGATGAGTGCACGGTCATGCACGGTGTTAAGCGATATTTCTTACCATACATTTTGCTAACTGCAAGCGAAGACTTTGAACATTTTTTCAATAATGTTTATATTACAGCATCGCCTTTCGAAATTTCATGACATAGTCCTTAAAACGTCGGTCACGGTCATCAACAGATAATGAATTTGTCACACGTGCCTTTGTATTTTTTATTTTAATTGATAGTTGTTTTTACATGACAGGTCGCTAGCCACATTAATATAGAAACCAGCTTACTCTTAAACAAGCAACTGTTTTCAATAGGGTTTCTTGATGAAGAGACACCGCCAACTTTATAGAGTAGGCAGTCTGTATATTGATGAGGCGGCGCTAGCAATGGCGTGTACCCAAGAAGATTTAATTACGAGCAGCATTGCAGACACCGACATAGTCAAACGAATGAATGTGCAATGGATGAGGATGCTCAAAGGTATTCTTATCGGCACCTGCTGGTGGTAGCAGAGGAAAAGGGAGACCTGCGCTTCACTGGATGGGCCAAGTGGAGACCGATTTGACAGAAAGAAGAAACGACTGTTGACTGTTGTTTCAAATAAAGCATATATTAAACTTAAAATTATATTAAGGGATTTAAATTGGTGAGAATATTTATTTCTGAAGTTTGAAGTTTAATCACCCATGCTTAAGACTGGGCATCACACAATCTAGATGTTATTAATCGCCAAGCCGCCACCTCACGAACGTCACATCATCTGCTCCCAATATAGGTATGTAGCCTGTAGACATGATAGAAATTAGCTTGTCACTTTTTCGGAATCATTACTAGATCATATTGGGATTGTTTTCGAAACTTTTTGCAACCATATCAGGATTATTTCGACACTATTTTTGAGATCATTTTTAGAATTTTCACGGATCATTTCGGAATTGGTTCCGTGACCAATTTAGAATATTTTTTGGAATCATTTCCCCGACTTGTTCCTTTCGGAACCATTTTAGAAGTATTTCCACATTGTTTTTGGGATCATTTTTAGACTTTGCCAGCATCATTTCAGGAGTATTTCGAACTTTTCAGGGAAATGTTTTTGGGATCTTTCCCCGATTTTTTCCTTTCCGGAAAATATTCCGGTAAACCATTAGGAAACGATCAAAAAAATACTCAAAATCATCTGCAAAAATGAAATGCTACCGAAACCATAAAATTATGCTGAAACGATGCGTATCGATCCAGAAACTATGCCGAAAAAGTCCCCAAAAGAACCCGAAAGTAATCATGAATTTTTCCTAGAAAAGTTCCGAAAACAATTTCGAAATAATCCTGAAAAAGTTCCTAGGTGGTCAAGGGAACAATTCCAAAATGATACCGAAAAAGTTCTGAAGACAATTACTAGGCAGTCCTGAAAACCATACCGAAGTTATCTGAACCCTTCCTAATTCTGCTACAATTAACTATTTCTTCCAAAAGATTTTGGCCGTCTAACAAAGCTCGCCAGTTGCTTGTTCTTTCTGCTAACTGGAAACACCACGGGATCGCAAATCGGTCCCCACTTGGTCCATCCATCGAAGTGCTGGTCTCCGTTTTCTTCTGGTATCACCAGCAGGTTCCGAAAGGAATACCTTCGAGCAGTGTCTCTTCACCAAGAACCCCTACTGAAAGCCGTTGCTTTTCTTTATTGCAAAGAAGTAATGTGTATCCATTATTTTCTCACTTTTTGTTTCCAGAATTTCGCGTATTGTAAACTTCTGGTCGATGGTGTATTGACCAGACCCGAATCCGCACTGATAAGGCCAAATCAGTCTGTTCACGCCAGGCTTTGGTCTTTCGCACAATACGCTGGATAGAACTTTATATGCAATTCTCAGGATCTCCCTTCTTATGGATTTGACCGAGAACACTTATATTCCAATCTTCAGGCATGCATTCATCCGACCATATTTTGCATAGAAGCTGATGAATGCACTTTACCAGCTCCTTGCCGCCGTGCTTGAACAGCTCAGCAGGAAATCCATATGCGCCTGCTGCTTTATTGTTTTTCAATCGGGATATTGCTATTTGCACCTCATCATAGTTGGGTTAAGGAAAATCAATTCGATCATTTTCGATTGTGAGGTCAGGTGCGTCATATTCTCTTGCTCGATTTCTCCATTTAATAGGGCAGGAAATGTGCTCTCCATAATGTTAGTGCTAACAAAAATTATTTCTTTAAAATACTGGTCATTGGCAACCGTCCGGGTAACTTTCAAACATCCGCAAACGATTTTTCATCAGCAGCATCACCCCACTACTTTGTACCAAGTCGATCATAGAAAGGCTCAAACTACCATTTTACAAAAACCTGCTCAATCTGTACGGCTAACAAAAGACTTCAATGAGCAAACAAAATATTTTATTCCATTAGAGTCATTAGAAATTACTTTTTGCATGGTCTTTAGCGGCATTGTTGTTTCACTTTAAAAGCTTACTTCTCTATTACGCAATATACCCGAAAAATGCAAGGCTTCATCGTCTCATTTTAGTTTAAGCAATGGTGTAAAACAGATTGTTATGAGCCATTTCCGTCTCAACTTGTCGTTCAACGGCAAATTAAGCAGGCCACATCCTGCTCATTGCCAAACTTATTAAACTATTATGAAGCTCTAACGTTTAGGACCCTCACAACTTTTTCTTACCACACCGTGATTGCCTTAATCTTGAACAAGTTTAATAATCTTTGTCACCTTGTCGTGCGAAGCCAATAATACAAAATTTAGCTTTATGTAGAGAATAATTTTTCCAATTAGGATTTATATGCTATAAGCAAAATAGTGAAGTTGGAAAGTAGCAAGATACTTATAGCATAAAATGTATTCCCTGAAATATTTGATATTATAATAGCTGGTATGGCTATATATTACACAGAAAATCTCTTTATGGCAACTCTTTTTATTTTAAACATTCGTTACCATAGTTACTAAAGTACTATGTTTATCTCTTCCTCTAAATCTATAACAATCTATAACATATTTTTCAATCTATAACATATTTTTACCAGGATTGCATTAAGTTCAAAACCCAAAATGCAAATGGTCTGTAAGGTTACGGTCTGGATAGGAAGTTACGATATTGAACCAATACTCTTTGGCATTGTTTCTCATAAGGTTGATTAAATTAGTGGTTTTATAAATTTTTATAATAAATAAACACAGCTTTAGCTCTACAAAGTTCACATATTATGATTAGAACATATTGATTTCGAGCACGCCATAGTAATCAACGCACGTATTTTAATATCTTAAACCAAGAAATTGAAAATTCTGTTTTGTACCCCATTAAAATGCAATACCGAAAAAAAAAATGTATATTCATACCCAGCTTGTACTAGTACGCAGGGTATTATAACGGTGGTTTGTAACGATAAAAAATAATGGGGATAGATATATAGTTCTTAGAATGAACAGAGGAATCCATTAAGACATGTCCGTCCGTACGTCCGTCCGTGGACACTATAACTTGAGTAAAAATTGAGATATTTGAATGAAATTTGGCACACAGGTTCCTTTCTGGCCAGGGTAGGTTGCTATTAAAAATGGGCGAAATCGAAACCACGCCTCTTTTTTCGATATCGAAAATTTCGAAAACGGCACAAAAGAGATAATTTAATAATGAAAGCACCTGCAATAATGAAATTTGGTAGATTTATTAAGTTGGTTGTCCTATTGACAATTTTACCAAACTTTTGGTAAATGGCCGTGGTACCGCCCACATATGAGTGAAACAATTTTCAAATTTCGACTGTTAATAACTATAGAACCGTTTATCGTAGAAAATAAGCGAAATCGCTTTTCGACCACGCCTAGTTTTTCATAAAAGTTATCTGAAAAGGAGGTAAAAATACTAAACTGCCCATATCTCCTTGAGTGATACAGGTAGAATGATATATTTTGGCAGTTATCCCAATTTTCTTATTCTTTTTACGAGTTTTGCTAAATTTTGGAAAGTGGGCGTGGCACCGAGTTGCCAAGCTTCCCTTCGCTATAACTCCCTTTTTGTTATACTACTTTTCATGTGCCTGCCATGACCCCTTTTTAGAGATATTCAGCCTGAAGAGTTAAGGATTTATAGGAGTGACATGCCCACTTTTTCCGATAACTCCTGGTTTTTTCATGAGTATGGTATTGATACCGAGTATCTTCATATAAATTTTCAGATCCCTACCATGAACCGCTTTGGAAGTATAACGCATGTAATAATGTGACGAACAAATCAAGATTCATTTTTATAAACGTATATAGATATAGATATAGATATAGATATAGATATAGATATAGATATAGATATAGATATAGATATGGATATAGATATAGATATAGATATAGATATAGATATAGATATAGATATAGATATAGATATAGATATAGATATAGATATAGATATAGATATAGATATAGATATAGATATAGATATAGATATAGATATAGATATAGATATAGATATAGATATAGATATAGATATAGATATAGATATAGATATAGATATAGATATAGATATAGATATAGATATAGATATAGATATAGATATAGATATAGATATAGATATAGATATAGATATAGATATAGATATAGATATAGATATAGATATAGATATAGATATAGATATAGATATAGATATAGATATAGATATAGATATAGATATAGATATAGATATAGATATAGATATAGATATAGATATAGATATAGATATAGATATAGATATAGATATAGATATAGATATAGATATAGATATAGATATAGATATAGATATAGATATAGATATAGATATAGATATAGTTATAGATATAGATATAGATATAGATATAGATATAGATATAGATATAGATATAGATATAGATTTAAATATAGATATAGATATAAGTTTATGTCAAATAATTTGATGCTGGTTCATATTCACCGCGATAAATGTCAAAATTTTCCTTCGGTCTGTCCAAATTTATATTTTTCAATCATGCGCCACAGGGCCTTTAATATTTTATTTATTTGATGTGCAGAAAGAGCACAAACTTCAACTTTACCAGCTTGGCTGTCAGCACACGTATATTTAAAATGTTTTTGAAATGTTATTCCTGACACAGCAATTTAAAAACAAATAACCTTATAGCAGAAGTTACATACGATACATTTAAATTGGCTGTTAACGTAGCCGATAAAAATTAAAATTGAAACAAAAGTAGTCAAGAGACACACGGAAAGCCTTTTTATACCCTTCATGAACCATTTATAGCTTTGGTCCGATGTTTGTAAGTATAAGAAGAAGAGAGAGAACCACCAATAAGAGTACCGAAATGATCACGGCGGTGCGCTTAGTTGATTTAGACATGTCCGTCTGTCCCTTTGTCTGTCTTTTGAAACGCAAACTAGTAGTTTTAGAGATATATCCATGAAATTTCAATTGTTTCTATAAACGGATGTTGGCCTCTAACTCTCGCCATTAAAAAGCTATGAACATAAACTTTTGCAGGTTTAGTACATATTATATACGTTATGTGACTAGTGAAAATCAGCCAGATCGGAATAAATTAATAAATAAATAAATAAACATAAAATATAGCTCCCATACAATCGATTGTTCCGATAAATGGGGTTTGGGCTATATCTATTGCAATTTGATAGCAAGGAACACGAAATTTGGCAGTTACAGTACTTATTACATATGTGATATATGTTATGCAAATCATCAAGATTGGACCAATATATCGTACAACCCCCATACAAACAATTTTTCCGATATGTCTCTTCAAATTAACTGATTAATAAAGTACAGTTTGTACTTAATTTAAGTAAGGATCGGCCACTTAAAATCGTGAAAGTATACAGCCTTCGGCACTGGCGAAGACTGCGCTTTCCTTACTTGCTTTTTTATTTTCTTGAATGCAACCTTGCGCACTTTTTGTTTTTGACACTTTTGCTTTATGTATTATTTCTTTTGTAATCATGCTAGTGAAAATAATAAAACTTTTCATCGGTTTTTGTATTGTGTTCCAATGCACCACTGTAAGAAAAATTTAAATGCAAAACTAGCTACAAACAGATATATCATATTTTTTCGTAGTGACTTAAGCTGCCTGCTGTAGGGATAGTATAGAGGTCATGTATACAAATTTTCATTTATATTTATATTTATTTCACGTAATATCGATGAGAAGATGTAATAAGTAAGATAATCCTACCGGCGCCCGCTGTAGGTTATCACTAATAGGAAAAGAATGAAGTTTTGGTAATTACTTGGATGATCAAGCGCTAGCTAATGATGATGATGATTTGTATTTATTTATTTCCTTGTACACCCTAAAAGAGCAATAGTGAGCATTATAAATATTGTGGTGTTCATATATGACTAAACAGCGAGTGTGAAAATTAACAACAGATGTAGTCTGCAAAATCATTAAAACAAGTAGTATAGAATAGAATAGAAAACTAAATACCCAACTAATGTTGTGAAGTGCAGGGCCGAATTCAAAAATCCGTGACATGCTAAGTGAACTTTTTATTCAAAACAACGTTTTACGTTGTTGGGAATATGGGAGATAGCTGCACTTCGCCGGCTAATTAGAAGATCACCCTTTTTAAAAATATTTTTCAAAAAAGAATTTAATCAAAATTTTGTATCTGGGAATTTAATTCAAGAGCGCCCTATCTTAGCTAAAAATGTATTAAAATTTCGTTCAGATAGGGCGTTTTTGAAACTCATTCAAAGATAGGATATTATAACCCCATATTTGAGAAATATGGCGTTGTTGAAAAAAATTTCAAGCTGGAGCCTTCTTCAAAGAAATTCTGGAATGGTGCGTTTTTGAAAAATATTTTGAAATATGGAGATCTTCCGCTCAGTCATCGATCATCATCGGTGAAAGAAAATGATGTGTTTAATGTTCAAAATCGCTAAAGCATTGTTTAAGGGACTTGCACCCTTAAAAAATGCATCCCTTTAACACCTGACTACGGCAACCCGGTTTCGAACTTATTGGAATGAGAGTTCGAGGTTTCCCAAGTGGAGTCTATAAAAGCCGATGCAACATTAAACTCCCTCTCTTATCTTCTCAATCAGCATCGACTACATCGTACCGCAGCACTCCGCGTGGCGAAAAAAAGATCAGTTAGACATCGTATGACATTTCAAGGATTCAACAATCAACATAAGTTTACCTATGCATAAGTATATCCATAATATTTTTCTTCATATTATTTTCGTTTGAATGTATACGAGTACATTAAATTAACCGTATGTATATATACACATATATACTTCAGTACATGACTTTATATATCTCTACCCATTTATTATCAAATAAACCTGCGTTCCATATCCATTGAAAAACGTTCAACGTGCTCACATCTTTTCAAGCATACTAAAAAGAAAAGCTGTTAACTCAACCAATTTTTTGAATGAAGAAGTCGTTTTGAATGAATAAATGGTTTTTACCGCGGCGCCAATGACAATAGCAACAGAAACCAAATTTGGAAGATGAATAAGTAATATTATACAATAGGTACATTGCTTATATATAATATTTCCACATTCATGTAACAAAGCCGATACTAGCAAAGCTTTAGCTAGAGGAAGGCAAACATTTAGTTGAAGGAAGTATCATAAACTTTTCCAAGCACAAAAAAAAAACACACAATTGTGTGTTAAAGATGTATTATATTACAGTATTCCTAAGCCTAAGTAATTCGGAGTGACGTCATTCTTGAGCAATTGGTTTGAAGTACCGGTCGGTTCAATTATGCATTATTACTCTTTTAAAAAGTTGGACAGTTCCAAAGTTATTGTGAATTAAAAAACGATGGACGATCACAGGGCATACCAAGTGATCGATAGGGCATAACAAATTTCGAGATATCTCTAAAACTGTCGGCCTAGTTTACGTTCAAATAGACAGACCGAAGGACATACGGACGGACATGGCTAAATCGACTCAGCTCATCGCCCTGATCATTTCGGTTTCATGCTGATAAACGGTATAAAAATTTATGGGACTTGCATTTTTCTTTTGTTTATTCTTTATTTTCTTATGAACAATTTTTTCAAGTACTAACAATATATAAATAACAATATAATAATAACAATTCAAATAAGAAAATAGTTAATGACACTAAATGCTAATTTTAAAAGCAGTTGAAATGTCATTTCTTTAAGTAGAATTATAAATGCTTGTGGGGCGCATAATGCTAAGATAAATTTTCATAAAATTCATATTTTTCAGGTACAAATAAAATAGTCGAAACTAGACTGGATAAAATAAAACTTAATATAGGTAAAGCTAATCCTACAGTAACACTAAACAACAGGAATTTATACAATTGGTCGCAACAGAATTTCTATACCCTCATGATTGAAACCAAGTAGCCACTGTTTGACTTCCCTTATAAACTCAGATAGTCTTCTAATAAGTTGTATCTCAGCAGGTAATTTGTTGTACAATTTACACGATACGGTAGTGAAGAAGTTACGAAAAAGTGGGATACGGAAGCTAGGAACTGTTATATGAGATGACGATCTACTTCTTAGGCAGTATGGGTTGTAAATAAGGCTTTGCGTATACCCACTCCTTATAAAAAAATTGTCAACATTTTAAAATAGTATAAGTGTCGCACGGGAAGATTATTTAATTTCTTGAAAAGGCTCATAGAGTCTGATAGACGGCACGCGTTACACATTCTTCGGATGAGACACTTTTGTAAAATTAAGAGTGGGTGAAGCTTATTAGAGTACGCACCAACCCAGCAACTGATGCCATATAGTGATTTTGAGTGAATTAGTTCATGGTACACTAATGCCAGTATTCGATTTGAGCATAGTTTTTTTAAGTTATAGAAAGAACGAACCGCTGATAACACGTACGATTTCAATGCAAAAATATGTGACGACCAACTCATATCATTGTCGAATATAACTCCCAAATATTTAAAATTAGCCACCACTTCAATCTTGAAGCATTTACTGTCACAACTTTGTGTCTCATCAAAAGTGTTCGTAGAGTTTTGTTGAACACATTATTTGAACACACGCTATGACGCATATAGTTTGAACCGTGAAAGAGATGTCGTTTCTTGGTATTTCCTTTCCGCAAATAATAAAACACATCAGTTTTGTCTTGTTGCTTACCACGAGGTTATGGCTTGCGAGCCATGACCGTAACATAAACACATCGTGATTAATATCATCGTGATCTATGTATATGCGATGGCAAGGTCATCAGCAAAGGCTGTTACTTTGCCAATAAATGGCAAAGAGATGATAGAATTGATGTATATTAAAAACAAGATTGGCCCAAGAACGGAGCCTTGTGGTACCCCTACGGTTAAAGCTCTCGGTTCACTTAGATTATTTCCAACTTTAACTTTCTAAACTCTATTCGCTAAGTATGACAGAAACCAACTAAGAATGTTGCCACGAAAACCCGCTGATCTAAGCTTACTCAGTAAGATACTATGGTCTACCATATCGAATGCTTTTGTTATATCCACAAAGAGACTAGCACAGCACATTCTATCATCAATCGCCTTATATATAAAAAAGGAAAAGTCGAGAAGAGCATCTTCAGCTGACAGGCCGGACATAAAACCAAACTGCTTTGGGCTAAAGAATTCTATAGTATTCAAATACGCTAAAATCCTAGCTTCTGTTGCTTTTTCAAAGATATTTGAGATTGAAGATAGCAAAGATATGGGCCTATAGTTATTTTTGTCTTTTTTATCTCGCTTTTTGAAGAGTGGTATGACTGTGGCACATTTCAAATCTTCTGGAAAAACTCCGGAGGTTAACTTAAATTAAATAAATATATCAACTAAAGTTATTTCAGTTATAAAGTTACCTCAAGCTCAGTTGAATAACCAATATATAGTGATATTTCAACAACCTAAGTATTAAAGCTCAAATAAAAATATTTTCTCTATTTGATATTGCCAACCTTAAATCAAAAACACGATTAAGATACTATAACCAAATTAGACGCTCGGAATACTTTTTATTGTTATATGACAAGGAATGATCCGCAGAAAAATAGATAAAACCGAAACACCGCGCCTACTTTCAAGTGCAAGTAGGTGTATCACCGATTACCTTTTATTTTTTTTGAATAACTCTGTGAGCTCGGGGCTATTGATTTATGGCATAATCATGCCAATGATTTCAAAATAACCGAATCAAGGGATTTTTATTATGTATTCGCCATTTTCCAACAATTTTGGTTGAAGAACCCCCAAAACCTTCGGGGAGTGTTTTTGTCGTTACAACAACAACAACAAGAAAGTGAATAAATTGCTTAAGAAACTCTCTGACCTCCAGCTAAATGGCGGGGTGCAACAAAGCCGTAGGCAAGAAGGCCATATAGCCCTATTTTTCAACATATTGCGAAATTAGGCCATTTTAATTAATAAGGATTTTTTTTCACAACGAATGTGAAATAAAGCTATTATGGCATTATTGCACTTTTTTAATATCACGTGTGATTTCTTTGTATGACATGACATCTCAATGGCATCGCATAAATTAAAAATAGTTTACCTGATTTATTTAGTAAAAAAATGCGCCGTAGGCGAAAATTTGGAATAAAAAATTGCCCGATTTTTAATTATAAATTTTAATTTTTTATTATGATAAGAATTTGAAATACTTAGTCCTATTAATTTTACATTCAATGACACCCATTTTGGCGTTACTAGTCTCGCAACGGCGTTTTTCCCAAAATTCATATCAAAATATAAAATGCAAATTTGAAAAATAAATTCGCCTGTGGCGAAGGGTATTATAGTTTTGGTCATATAATAGTGGTTTGTAACAGTACAAAATAATAGAGATAGATATATAGTTCTTAGAATGAACAGAGGAATTCATTAAGACATGTCCGTCCGTCCGTCCGTCCGTGGACACGATAACTTGAGTAAAAATTGAGATCTTTGAATGAAATTTTGCCACACAGGTTGCTTTCCGGCCAAGGTAGGTTGCTATTTGAAATGGGCAAAATCGAACCATAGCCACGCCCCTTTCCTCGATATCGAAAATTTCGAATAACTTTTAAAATGGGTTAATTCAATAACAAAAGCAGCTACAATGATGAACCTTGCTAGGCTTATTAACGTGATTGTTCCATTGACGATTTTATTACGTTTTTGGAAAAGGGGCGTAGCACCGCCCACTTATGAGTCAAACAAATTTAATTCGACTGTTAATAAATTCGGACGGTGTAAGATAGAATTACGAAGCTTAATACAAAGTATACTATAGACATGTAGAGTACGTCCACGGAAAATAAGCAAAATCGGTGAACGAGCACACCCACTTTTGGACCAAAGTTTTCTAAAAAAGAGGTAGTAAACCGGAACATGCCATTTCTCCTCCACTGATGCAGATTAAATGCTAGAATTTCGTACTTACAATGACCTGATGATCTTAGTAATGATTTTGTTTTTTAATTTTGGAAAATGGGCGTGGCACCGCCTACATATAAATGAACAACATGTGAAATTTCAGCTACTATTAATTTCAGAAGCGTATTAAATAAAATAACGAAACATGATACGAGGTATACTAACTACGTTTTTCAAAATTATATATAGCCTATGTTTTAACCAGTGATACCAAAACTATACTGTGGAAATTTCATAAAGATCGATTGAGTACCTTCGACGCCATATTAAAACCTCTATAGGTCACAACTCCACAACAATTTAGCAATTTACCACGATTACTTTTACACAGCTAAGTATTTAATATTCGGTTCCACCCGAACTTAGACTTCCTTGCTTGTTTTCAAATCATAATAGAAATCATAATAGAAAATTTGAATTTCGAAATAAAATTCGCGCTCTTTGCAATCAATTTCCATTAAAGATGAAAAACTTTGCTTTTCGTATTGAAATATCGCACACTAAATTAAAAACAGTTACAATAAAAAAATATTTGATGATTTTTCGGCATGAATCGCTTTACAAAACCTTCACCAATAATTGCATTCGATTTTTTCTAAGTAAATTATCATATGTATATCGTGCTTGTTTTTGTAAAATTAGAGCGCCATCCTGAAGCGTTCAACACAAAGTTTTTCAGATTTTGAAATGTAACTATTTCGTATTTATTCTCAAATGTCTATGCCTTTATTTCACATCATACATTTCGCATAGTGGAAATAATGGCATTTGCATTAATAGGGCTTTATTGTCTATGGCTTCATGGCACCCCGCCCAACTAAACTGCAACAAATAATTGTATTTTTAAAGCCAAAATCAGAGCCGACATAAGATAACGCCATCAAATAAACTTATATTTTAGTGATTTATATACCAAGCCTAACAAATAACCAATCACTTAGGACAATTATGAATGAAGACAACAAAATATGCTTAGTCACATGTTTCTAAAAACAAAAGACAGGATTGCAAAGAAAATGAAAATTTTAGATAGGGACAACGAAACGAGCATTAGCAACATGAAATGAACACAAAAAACAATAACAACACCAACACAACATTTAACGGTCAACAATCACTTAGCTGATTTTGATAATGAAAGTTGAGGGAAGAGTGAAAAGCTAAAAGACATTGGAAAGTCTACACATCCAACAGCAGCTGACCAAAGTTGTGAAATTCATAGAAGACTACGACATCAGCGCCTACACAGCAGTAATTAGAAAAGGATGAAAAAACCAACCGGTGCAAAGCTGAAATAGAAAAATATATTGTCAATCATTTTTTGTGAAATACGTTTTGTAATAACCCTGCAGTCAACTGCTAAACTGGTTAGTAAACATTCTAGTTCATTAACTAGAATTCGTGGGCTTATTCATACCAGTCTAAGGGACTGCAACGTTTCCGCTATCATAAGTAGCAACAACCCTCCAGAACTGTCAATAGCACCATACATACACGAACGAGGAAGATTAGAATTCAATATTCGGACAGCAATCTTTCAGCTACCATCGCCGTCCTACATTTTAATTTTCTAATATTCTTAGTTTTAAAATATTTATTTATTTAAATTAAATATAAAACTTTCTTGTAAAAAATAGTTTTTATAGTGATATCATAATCCTTTTGAGAATTTCGTGTTCAAATAGTACATTTGGGTTGCAGATCATGTAGGTACGTGCATGTCATGTTATTTTTTGCGATGTCGCTACTGCAATAGAGGCGCACGAAAAAAAGTGGAAACAAAACGATCATTTGTCAAAGCAATTGTGTAAGTAAATAACATTTATTTTTGGAATAATCAAAGTAAGCTTTTTCTGAAGAAAAAGTTTTCAACAAATTCATAAAATAAATATTAAATTGTTATTTTCAGGGTTGACTTATTGTGATTGTGATATGCAGTTTTTATAAATAAAATAACAGTGAATCTCCAACGGAGTCGTTTAGAAGCTGCAACAACGAAAATGGCGAGCAGTAACACATGATAACAAGGTGGCTAAAATAACACTTTTTAAAAAATTTAGTTACTAAGAGCTTTCACATTATGTACTGCCTACATGGTTACTTGCAAAGAGCTCCGAAACTTATCATTTTCACCATAAAAAGCTAATGTTTCCTTGAAAGATATTTTTAGAAGTATGGATTAGGTTCTATCTGAGATTAATTTATAAATTTTAAAAATTTCCACAAAATGTTTCAAAAAAATTTTATATTTTTATAGAAATTTGTTTCCATTGTTCAATATAGAGAAGTAGAAGAATTTTCATTAAGTGGTTTGTAATATAATTTTGAAATTTTCTTGTATTTTAAAAAATTAAAAAGGACTAACCTACTATTAAGTTGTACAGTAACTGGTATGATACTGGTGTATATGGTGACTAGTATGTCAACTGGTATGGTGCTGATGCAGAAGCTAATATAGAAAAATTACAGAACTCTAACTAGTTGAGCCGGTTTAGCAAACTAGTATTTGACTAGTATAGAACTAGTGGAATTGACTGGAGGGAATGTATTTGTATAAATAACCAAGGTGATGTAAGATGTACTCTGAATGTTTAATCTATAAAGTTTTACATCTAATTGTCATTATGTTTTATGATTACGTATTGCTTGAAATTTAACAAATAGACTCCTTCGAAAGCGTTCAAAAACGTAAGAAAAAAACATAGTGTAATAATTAAAGGTGTGCTCGATTCGCACCTTCTCGCTCTAATGCCGCCATTTTGAACTCCCTTAGCCATTACAATGTTGCCTCTTCATAAAAGTACTTTTTTGTTCCGAGTATATTCCTTACGAAAAAGTACTATAAAGCATACAAACCAAATTTTTCTGATAAATTATGCAACGGCATCCCTTTTGTCTTCAAATCTGCTTTGTGTTGACTTTTCTATTAAACAATGCTGTAACAATTCTCACATAATGAGTTTGTTTATTTATTTAAATTGCAAAAAACCCGATCTTTTCTCGTCGAATGAGGGTAAGATTTGCTGTGATATTTACTAAAGCAGATAATAAATGTTTTAAATATGTTTCACAGGCGGGATACTGCCAACCAATGGATTTATTCAATGCATAAGCTATGCATGTGTTTACGAATAATATATGTATGTATCTTGTCTTCTGTTGTCCGGAGCAGTATCGCATTAGTAATGCCGTGCTACTCAGGAATAAAGACCTCAGTTGCTAGAAATACATGACTGACAGTTATGCCATAGCAGTGTAGGTTATTGACTGGTGATGGGCCCTTGGCATCGGACTACCTTTCCATTGTCATGCGGACTTAGTGGCCGGCAGACTTTATGACTGTAGTTGACGCACTTATTGGTACAAATTTAATAATTGCAATATTTTACCTTGATTTGGAGCAGACATCGGTCAACGGTCGGCAGGCGTCAGTCTCGTTTAGATACAAGAAATCTAAACCAAAAAAGGGATGCCACAAGTATATTTCGAGGTTTCCTCCTCCACCGGAGGGAGAATCCATGGTTGTCTACGCTGACAATTATACGATTATGGGTTCGGGTAACGGCTCCTCCATTTACGAACTCTGTACTAGGATAAACTGTTACCTCCTAGTCTTTCCAGCTTGTTCACTGAGCGAAATCTGACCATATCTCCGACTAAATTGACGTCGACGCTTTTCACGACGTGTAATGCGCAGAAGTGTTAAACTTCCACGTAGATGGTGTAACTCTATCTACTGTCAGCCAACCTAATATCCAACCTCCACTAATAATGCCACCGCAATAGCCTCAAAGGTACAGAGCAACAAAATACCCAAGTTACTTGCCGGCAGCACTTGGGGTAAAGATAAATAAACGGTGATTGCTACATATAAGGCTATTGGCCGACCGGTTATTGATTATGCTGCACCCATGTCGCCCAACCTTGCTGATACCAACTGGAGGAAATTACAGTGGGATGCCTTATTATGTCATTTGAGTCTCACCTCCATCAAGGGACTAAATTACTCAATGTTCGTGAGCACGTGGAACTATGAGCAGACAGTTTTTACTGAACGGCCACAAACTTAGTCATCCAAACCGTCATCTATTGGATGACACTAGACATATCTTTATCTGTTCAATTGAAGAGCTTGATAACGATTCTCAGAGTGATCATGTCTATTACTTTTACGCTGTCACCTTATGACAAACATCGTACATGGAGAACCTAACGCCTGCAAGGTCCATGTTCTTTATATGACTAGCTTAATTCCGCCAGGCATAAGAGCAGATGTTTGTGCTTATTTTGCTTTTAACGTGGGTGTAATGAAATATGCCAAGCGACAGCTTTCCTCCCTCCCATACCCACTTCTCGTCCTTCCGGACCAGAGTTTAGCGACATAAGTTAGTAGACTGAATAGGACGCCGCAGGCTCAACTCCTCTTACAGCGATCCTGTTTTATTACCCTCCAGACTAAACTAAAAGAGCTTTTTATCTTATAAATAGCTTTACCCTCTTAAAACGGTTGCAAAATTTTATACCGACCGTTAAACTTTTGAAAATTTTTCTTAAAATTATTTGTCTACGTTGTAATCTATATTCAATCACTAAATAAAAAAGTATGAAATTCAGTACTATTTTACTAGGGCGGCCTTCTTTTATGCCCCCATTCTCGTGTACTTCCAAAATGCAACACGGCCTTCCGAGCTACTAAGGGCGTTCGCTTTGACGTCTGTCAAAAGAGATATCCCCTTTGTTTTTTGCACTATGGGGAAAAAATAAAAACCCTTTTTTTAACGTTTTTGGAAGATACCACTCCAACCCAGCAAACGATAAATTCATTTCATTTATGGGAAAATCAAAATCAAATAGACACAAGAAAATTTTTTTTCTTGGTTTTAGGCAATTTTGGTGAGGTGTTAAGACATTTTTGTAAATTTTTTAAAATAGGTCATTTTGACAAACACAAAAATATATGTGTTTATGTTTTTGAAAAAATTTGTATTTATCTGGTCTACGATTTAAAAATTCACATGAGAAAGCGAAACGTATGGTAAGTTTAAAACCCATCTAAACTCAAAATATCGAATCCTGAATAAATTAATATAAAAGTAGCGGTGCTATAAATTTGATAATTTAGATAAATAAGTCACACATAATTAGTTCTAGTAGCATATTTCCAATTCCGGAAATCCAAGGAAGAAAGAAAATCATCAGGGGATTTTAGGAAGCTAAAAACATACGGGTTCCCGTGAACAACGTATCTATTACATAGAAACATAGTTATTTTTTTATGCTATTTCTTTATTTTAAAGTTAAACTAATTTGTTTTGAGATGCTTATTCCTAATTTGGGACTGTAATTATTAAAGCTACCGTGTTAAGTTCATCATAGAGAAGTAAGAAACATATTTTGGAATTAATTAAAATGACCACCACCAGTTCCAAGATATATACTAAAATGGTATTGAAATCAATCCGGAAATGATCAGAAAATGGTCTTGAAAATAATTTCTAAAGTACCAAAAAAAAATTCCGAAATGTTCCTTAAATGATTCCAAAAAGGTCCTTAGATTGACTATGACGAATAAAACCATGCATTCCCGGCAACAGCCCTATTTTGTCAAAATCGAGTAACGAACTAGCACTATAAAACTTGAGTCAAATCACTTAAGTGAATTGAAATTTTAACACGAAAATCTTAAGAAATACAACTACAACTATATGCGCATATGATCATAATTTTTAAGCATCTCGAGGTACTATTTGATTATTTATTTTTAGATATTTGAAATTTTATTACTTACACAAAATATTTTGAATAAACAATAACATTTCTTTACAGCTCAACAAAATATAAACGCACACCGTGAATTTTATTTCAAAAATTTCTCATGTTCATATAACTTGTATGAGACCAAGCGAAATTGAATTCCGTGCGTTAAAAGCCAATTCAAAATCCAAAATTTTTGTGCGTGACATGTTTAATTAAGGTTATCAGCCCAATTCTAAATGAAAATTCCGCACGGATTTTTTCCCCTCTCCAATTCCTCGTATTCTGAATAAAAAATCCTTGGGCATTTTTTCACTCTCCCTCTCCTCTTATTCTGATAATGTTCGAAAAAGGGAAACCCCGTTAAGGGAGAAAAGTAGCTATTAAGAATTTGAAGAAAAGGGAGATTTCGCTGTCATGTTTAAGGAATTTTTTCAGCAGCTAAACTGAGAGGAGCGCGGGATAAAATTGAATGCTTCTTGTATTTTTTTAGGAAAACTATTAACTTGTGTAAGTATATACTAAACTAAAATAATGTTATATTAGCATACGATGTATTTTAGATCGAAAAGTACAAATGTACAACAGATATGGATGTTTTTAAACTTGATGCAAGGCCATCATGAAATTGTATTTTTGAGTTGCTGAGTGTGCGATGTAAGGAGTTCCGGCCTTGTTTATTCTATATTACTTTTTAAATTTGCAAACAGCAAAAAGCAAATTAAATATACAAACAAAAATTGTAGATAACGTTTGTGGCAACTCAAGCGTAAATGTACTATCTCATAATCCTGCGTTTATTTTCCTGTGGCTCTTATTCGCTTAATTTCTGCCACAAACCTATGAAAAAATATTTACATTTTTCAATTTCGTTAGCCAATTTAGAAATCCGTGTATACCATGCCAATTGCCAAAACAGCTGCTTTCGAAAATTCGAAACTCCTCGTCTCCAATTATTCTTCTCCCTAGAAGAACATAAATGGAGGCATTTTTCCAAGGGAACAAAAAATTCCGAGAGAAAATTATTCCGTGAGAATATTTAGAATTGGGCTGAATGTTAATTTTGCGCATTATTGTTTGATAATTTTTGTTATTTTAATGAATTGTTTTACACAAATATATTTGTTCTATTCAATCAAAAAACTTTTGATAATTAACTAAAAATGATTATTAAAAAATAAAAACAATAATAATTTTCATAAAAGTTGAAAAAGTGAAAAATTATTATTCTTGGCCTTGAGCTAATTTCATGAATACTTGAAAATGTGCAGGCCGAAAATCAACAAAAATTGTTGGTATAAAAAAGCAATAACAAAACCCGAGAAGACTCGGTAAGACAGTTCTGCTGATAAAACAGATCTGTCAAAAAATCCATCATGATAACACTACTTTATTTAAAATGTTTAACAAATTTTGTAAATGTAGATTTCAACTTCTACATACAATAAAACAATTCGTCTTTCGACCAACAAAAGCAACGCACGGTTTTTAATTAACGCTGTGCGTTTATATATGGTTGTGCTCTTTGTCTCCAAATATTTCTAAAATGAATAAAGAATTATTTATTTTTTCTTTGTAACTCGCCACTCAAACTTTCAGAAAACGTCCATCACCGATTTATTTATTTGAATTTATTCAACAGAACAAAGAGCCTTAAGGACTGGCTAAAAAATATTTATGAAAGCGAACAAAAACTTTGTATTTTTTTAAAATGATGAGTGGCGAAATTTTAAAATGATTTTAACGTCAACACTAAAAGTGATACATTGTTCATATATAACATATTCGCACATAAGTTTTGAATGAGGAAGTGACATTAAGCCAGTGTTCAGGGCGTATGAGTGACATATGCGGGCAGTGTGAAAATTCCGTGACTTTTTTTTAATAAAAAAATAAGTTTTGTGAACATATAAGGCGCCTTAATTGCTTTCGTAATTTTTACTCCATAATCAATTTAAAATCTCTTGTTAGTATTTTAATTCGATTTTAAAAATTATATAAACATTTATTTAACCAAGTTCAATGAAGAATAAGCGAATTATTGTAATACTAAGTGATCTATTTCTATATTCTTCCCATTTTTGTATACCTTTCAAATAATGGGATCTTTCTGGGCTCTCGAAAAAGTCACTTGTTACAGTGGTGCCGTGTACCTTTGAGCCGGGTCCCTTACCGCCCAGTAATGCCTTCAGTTAATAATTGGAGCCTGAATCTGGAGAATATGTTGGTTGAAGTTTCAGTTCACAACAAAATGTATGAATTTTTGCCATGGTGCGACAGTGCATTGTCATGATAGAACAGCATCAATAGCGAATCTGTTCATATCTCGGAATATGGGAATAGTAGCACTTGCTTTTTAAAGCACTGCGGTCTTAATTTTGTAAGGAGCAATTGAAACTGATGGAACAGAGACCCCTCCGTTTTTTGAGAGAGAGACCCCTCCTTTTGTTATTTTGGCTGATGGTTTATTGAAGCAAAAAATAATGCTTAATGAACTTCGCTTCTTTTTTATTAAAGCTTCTTTTCCTGTCGAACGCAAACTTGGCTAAACTTTTGCAGTGGTCTTTCAAGAAATGGCAGCTTACGTGCGCAAAAGTGACCGATATATCAAATTGCCTTCTCAAGAGTAAAGATTTCGTTAAAACCTCAAACACGCGTATATAAAGTTATACCCATCACACGTCGTATCCTTTAAGTGTATACAAGCGGCTGAGTGGAAGATCAAGAATATTAATATTGTTTTCGAACAACGCTTTATTTCAAAGCTTGGTTCAAGAGCACCCTATCTCAGTTGAAAATGTATTGAATTTTCATTGAGATAACGCCCTTTTGAAACTTATGCTGAGATGGAGCACTTCTTGAAACCATTTCTGATATAGGGCGTTTTTGAAAACTATTTTGTTATATATTGTTCGGCGAGAAAACTTCCAAGAAATTAAGTCAAGAGAGGAGTACGTAAAGTTTTCTCGTAACTTGCAAGCAAAACAGCTGTTGCGTTTTCATTGGCTAACAGCTTACAATTTTAAGTTTTTGTTGTTGTTTTCCTATGTCATGATCAGCTGTTTTTCACTTGCAAGTCTTACTGAGTGAAATATCCCAAGCAATGAAATGTCAAAATGCGATCTCTTCGAGCAAGTTGTTTGCATCGCCGAATATTGTTTAGTAAAATTGTACTATAAATTTTTTCAAAATTGTATGCTTGCCGAACAAAGCTTTTGTGATTTTCCCTTTAACGGTTTTAGTTTTGCCATTTTCTAGTATAACAGAATTCATTTGCGATTACTCTTAATGTTACGTTGTGTTTTCCCCGGTACAACCACCTCCTGATACCAGCGCTACAGCCGTAGAAGCAATTTTTTAAACCCGTCATACCTACGGGTCGTTGATTTTAATTGCCATTGTCGATATCATTATCATAGTTATTGTTCACCTTCCTTCTGTTAATGTTGTTTTTGTGACCGAAGTAACACTACCTTCAGTACCATTACGACTTGATCTATTCCTTCGCTTCCACCTGCTGTTAGCTTCATTTTACGCATTCTTTTCCATTACTTATTTTGCTGTACCTTTAATTTTTCAATTTTCTTTTCTGTATATTTTCATTCACTTTTAGTTTTATTTCCACTAATCGTTCCCTTTATTTTTTAAGTTTTGTTATAATTCTCCTTTTTCGTAATTTTCATTTCAATTGATGTCCACTCTTTTTTGTTTTTTTGTGTTCATATTTGTTTATGTCATAACTTTTTACTATTAATAAAATACTCAGTCTATTCGAGTTAACCTTTAACCCTCTGCAGCTGACGTCGTAGTCTGACAGACACCGCAAATCAGAACTCAGAGTGTCTTATGGAGAAATTTTAGCTATGCTCCCTATACTCTCTTTATCTTTTCTATTGATATTTGTACGTCGTTCAGCACAAAAGGAGCGATCGGGAGCAACACACCTATGTAGGTTCACGTATGTATGTAGGTCCGCAGTAAAGTGTATACGATACCTCCACGTCAGTATTTATTAGTGTAACTATCCAGCAGACCACTAGGTTAGTACAATTGTGATATTTCATAGTGTCTTGTAGACCTCATGTCAGCTATATCGCAAAAGTATCATAGTGTCTTTCAGGCTTCACAACAGCAATAAATGAGAAGGGGAGATTTTTTATTAAATATGGCTCGAGATATGGTGCTCGATCATTTTAAATCCAGTGTATATAACCGCAGACTACCAAGAAAACTGCGAATGAACATAACTCGAGAATCAGTGGTAGGAAACTATGCCATTTATGCCCACCTAAAATAAAAAGGAAAACGAAATACAGATGATGTTCTTGCATAAAACCTATTTGTTTGCAGTGTTCTAGACATCTCTACGAAAAATGCCAACAAAAAATGTAATACTTCATAAAAAGAAATCTAACCACACGATTTGGCTAAAAATGGAGTCTGAATTTATTTAAAGTTTATTTTTTAAAAGAGGATCCAAAAAATTCTATATATTTTAAGAGCTATTGTATTTTTTTTTTTGTTAAGTCAAATGTACTGGTTTGTTGTTTTTATGAAACTGAAAGAAATAAGTAATTTTTGTTAAAAACTTATTTCCTTTAAAAGTGTTATAACATGTTAGGTTAACAAATATTTATTGTTTAAGATAGTATAACCAAGAAAACACCAAATAGAATTTTTGGCACATAAATATATTGTTACAATTTGTTCACGTCAGCTGCAGAGAGTTTAGTGCGTCGCAACTATGAAAACTTAAGTATAGGCGCTATAAATTGTTTACAGCTACAAATATGTTGTTGTAAGGGAGTTAAGTGTGTTAAAGGAGTAGCCGACAATAATCATAAACCGAAAGCGAAGTCAATTTTTACTTTCATTATGCTTTTGTAACACATAACTGTTAAATTTATGGCTGCTAACGTGCTGTTAAATTAACAGTGCTCTTTAATGCAACACAGATTTGCTCCAGTACGAAAATATGTACGTTGCTCGGCAAACACTTCGGGTACGGGTAGCATTTGTGGGCGATTCATTCAAAAATACGACACACAACCATATTTATGTGTGCAAGAGGAAAGTTGCCTTGAAATAGTCAACATAACAAGAAGTTGGTTCAGTTTAGTGAAGGGCGCCGTGGTTTTCATACATGAAAGGCGGTTTAACGGATAGAAAATTTTGATGAAACAGTTTTAAAATTGTTGTTAAGATTATTAAAATAAATAAATGTATTTGTAGTATCACAATAATAATAAAAATGGTTCTGAATTAAAAGTATTTCATGTGATGTGCTATTTTGAAATAATCAATTATAAAATGCTACTTAAACATGAGATATATGTAAATCAAATATTATGTAGTAGTTGTTGGTGAAATAAATATAAATATATTGGTTAGTGTGAAACAAAACATAACAAATGAAATGCAGCAGTAATTAGTGCCAAATATTTTAGTTTTATTATTTAGTGTATGGAAGAATTCCATTGCTCTAACTCCATTTCAGCATTTTAAGGAGCTTCAGTAGCAATTTTTGAGTGAAAGCGGCAAATGAAATATTCGTTGAGTTGTTGGCTTATATTCAGCAATAAATTAAAATAAATCAAATTAAATTACATCCATTGCTCTCACTCCATTTCAGGCGCAATTTTTAAGTGAAACCGGCAAAATATTCGTTTATATGCACGGCTTTGCTTCCAAAATGTTCGTTGAGTTGTTGGGTTATGTTTAGCATGAAATTAAAATAAATCAAATTAAATCACATTATATTATATTAAAATTGGATTGTACTGAAAATAAGTTCAACTAAATTTAATGAACTAGCTAAATTAAATTAAATCGAACTCCAAATAGCAAAAACATTTAAGTTTGAGTGCAGCCTAGGAGTGAATTTTATGTGATTTTCCTGTAGTAATTTAAATGGTTTGAATTTATTCGATTTTGTTATAGAAAATTGTTCATCGCACAAAAAAATTTAAGAAAGGACTAGATGGCAGCGGTAGTGAGAGTGAGTAAATTTAATACGAAGTTTCTGACCCCCATTCAGCTGTGAATGGCCAGAGCGATTTTTCATGCGGTTCAAGCAGCTCACTGCTTCCAGGCGTTTGGGTCCAAGTATCCACTGAGTAGGCACCGAACACCCGCTTGGTGGTGAGTTATTGTGCGAAGGAAATAACCTGGTAATTTCACTTCGACATAATCGTTTTAAGAGCTTGCTGGGCAGTTTAAAACAGCAGCATCTAATAACAGGCGGCTGCAAGCGGACGTCGTGGATCAAGCGGCTCGCTATATAAATGTGTAACATAACTTCAAAAGAATTACAAGATAAGGGCATGTACCTTGAAAGTCTGACGTCATTGCCCACCAAGAAAGATACTACCATTACACCTTGTGACGTTTACTTGGAGTTAGCATGCTGTTGAGCGCAGATTCGGCGTCGGATTTGTGGTGGTAGAGAGATTTCGTCAACCAGTACTGCATTTCACACATAGAACTAAAACTTGTTAGAGCCATCGGTACATGAACAGCGGCATAACTATAAGCCTATTTCTTTCATAAGAGAATATGGAGGGGCGTGGGAAGGGGAATGGGGGGAAGGGAGTAAGGTAAAGGAAGCGAAGGAAGCAGAGGTGGAAAAAGATAATAGTCAAAAAAAGGGGGGCAAGGAAAGGTGAAAAAGAAGACAGGCAGAAAGGCGCTTGTGCGAAGAGCTTGAGCTAGGATCCAGCAAGAACAACGCCCACAAATTCTACCAAAAAAATACTGCAAATAACGGAAGGATGAGAGAACATGTAGGTTATAGAGGGAGCACTTCTCTACCCTCCGAAACCGAGCAACTACACAGAGAAGAACCCGACCCCATAATCGAAGTGCTCCTCACTCGACTAAAACGAGATACGAATAGAAATATCGCGGTTAAAGAAAAAACAAAGCCGAGAGCGCTGACGGATTGACGGCGGCGAGGAGTTGGGAAAGTGTATGCAGCAGCTTCTTTGTAAAATATGGTTAGATTAATGCATGCTTGAAGATTGGAATCTCAGTGTTCTCTGCCCAATCCATGAGAAGGAAGATCCTGCACACTGCGACAACTACCGCGGGATCAGGCTCTCAAATATCGCATATAAGGTTCTATCAAGCGCATTGTGCGAAAAACTGAAGCCCAGTGTTGAGAAACTGGTTGGACCTTATCAGTGCGCCAGTGTGCCTTCAGACCTGGTAAGTCTACCATCGACCAGATCTTGGAAAAACTGCCGTTTGAAACAATTGACGCGTTCGACAGCGCGAAACGGAGGTGCCTATACGCCGCTGTATCTGAATACGGCTGTGTAAAATTACATTGAGCAACACCACCAGCTCAGTCAGAATCGGAAAGGACCTCTCCGAGCCGTTCAGAACTAAACGAGGTTTCTAACAGGGTGGCCCTCTATCGTGCGATATATTTAATTCAATATTAGAGAAAATAATACAAGCCGCAGAACTTCATCACTCAGAAACCATATATTACAAGAGCGTTCATTGCTGGCGTATGTCGATGGAATTGCCATCATTCGGTCAAATAACCGCGCCGTAAGTTCTGCCTACTCCAAATTGGAGAAAGAAGCGATAAAAGTGGGTTTGGAGGTGAACGAAAACAACACGAAGTACCTTCTGTCATCATGCAAAGAGTCACCGCACTCGCGCCTTGGCACCATTATTGGCAGCCATAAGTTTGATATAGTAAAGGGCTTCGTTTACCTCGGAACCAGCATTAACACCAATAATAATGTCAGCTTAGAAATGCAGCGAAGAATAACCCTTGCCAATAAATGTTTCTTCGGAGTGAGTAGGCAATTGAGAAGCAAAGAATTGACTCTTTCCACCAACAAAAAGCATGCTATACAAGTGGCTCTTAATACCCGTCCTGCAACATGGAGCAGAAGCATGGATGATGACAGCCGCAGATGAGACGGCCCTTAGAGTATTCGAGAGAAAGGTTCTCGAAGGATTTCTGGGCTTCTACGCGATGCAGGCGGTGTTTACCGATGAGGATTTAATGATTAGTTGTATGAGCTCTACGCAGACATCGACATTGTGCAACGAATCAAAACCCAGCAGCTGCGTTGGCTTGGTCATGTAATGTGAATGGAAGAAAATATTCCGGCCCGGAAGTTTTTCTTGTCGTAAAAATCTGAATTGTCTATATAACACAGCTATTTATCTATATGAATTAGTAGGTGTGCGTCAGGAATGGGTTAAGAAGAAGAAATAGGCAAAGGAAAATAACAGGGTGAGAAGGGAGAGAATATATTTTATCATAAAATATTATTGATTGCATCTGTCCAGATTGTGTGGTAGAAGTGGTACATCCTCTAGTTTAAGAAAAAAGGTGTTAGATCTACCGCTTTAGTTTTACAAGCCCGAACACTGCCCACGACTGATGATACACATCCTGCTGGCTTAGAATTCACACAATCTCCAACAAAAACAACCTGAAACACAAACAAGCAATAGGCGTGACTTATGGAGCGTCGCAACTAAGTTGTGGCCGAAAATAAACACAACAAAAACAAGCAATGGCTCTGTGAGTATTGCTACCATTGAACTACCGCACAAGAAGACTTTCATTTTTCAAAATTATCTCTTTTTCGCTCCATACCCTTAGTCCATCGTTCATCCAATTTGTGTATTCCTTCCAAAAAATAGGATTGTCAAGGCTTGTGAAATCGAAATTTTTTCGTTTTGACCCGAATCTTTGACCAGAAAATAATCAACCTTGCCAGTACACGTCAGCGAAAGTTGAAAGGATATCTGGAGTCGCATTTGCTTTCGAAGCTCTCCAAGAGGTCCATCCCAACCCTGCGGATCTTTTGGTATTGCTCAAAGTTAGTCGGTGGAAGCATACCACCATTTGCGCTCTTAAAGGCTACATCAAACCACCAAAGAGCTTACATGCGCCAATTCACTTATCTAGGCTTCTTCTACAGGAGTTGGCGTAAATTGAAAATTTGGTCGATTGTTAATAACATTCAATAAGCAATTTTTTATGTTTGAGCTAAAATATTGCCATTACCATACTTCGTCATACTTAGTTGGGTCGTGGTAAGCTTTTCAATCGTAAACCGTTGGCACACCTTTTGTTCATTTTAATTATCTGTAACGCGTTTGCGTTGAAATTTATGTTGGTTCACCAAGCTAAAAAAATTGGTTTCAACAAATTAAATCTTGTTCCTTTTTGTATGAGTCTTCTTTACTCTACTTTAACGTTAAAAAGCTAAATCAATTTTAATTTGTTATGGCAGGCTGAAACAAAGTTATAGCAAACGACTTAATTAAAATATTTAGTTATTTCAGTTACATGTAGTTTAGTCATCATTATCATCATCATCATTGATTGAAGCTTAATTATCTGGCCCACTTTGTCAGAGACCAACGAATGTCAATTAACACAGAGTGTCATGACTGGTGCGCTCTAGACATATCCTCTTTGCCAAAATTGACGTCAATTAACGAAAATTTGAGTTGGCTGCTAGCGTATATGGTTTGGGGCCGTAAAGCAGGAGGGGTGTAAAAAAATAAGTCACAATCAAATGAAAATCTTCTAGCCAAACCCTTTTTGTATCTCATTGCTGAAATTAATTTAGGCTTAATCAATTATTTCAAGTAAGACAAGGACTTCCACTTTTTCAAGCTTGTAGCTGTCATTTGCATCGCTAATCTCAGTTTATAGTGTTGCAGGTCTGTTACAGGGTATTTAATAACTATGTTACAATCGGAATTTACATGTTCGAACCATTTATATACCAATATTTGAATTTTATATTTTTAATAATATAGGTATTATTTCGGAATCTTATAAACCAGTATTTTACGCATTATGCGCATATTAGAAAGGTTTAAAAACGTTTTGAAACCTTTTCCAAAATTTGTGAATTATTTTTATTCTGAAAACCCGAAAATACTGTTTTCTAGGATTTTAAATTTTACACCTTTTCAAGTTTATAATGAGAAAGAGTAAGTTTATATTAAGAAAACACAAGTTGATAATGAGAATAATTAAGTTGTTAATGAAAAATTCGAACTTGATAACGAGAACATTAACAAATTACTTGGATAGTAATTGTGTCACAAGAAAATTCTTACAAGAAAATAGTTTAATAAATAAGAACTTACATTTCCCATTACCAACTTGTGTTTCCTCAATATAAACTTACATTTCTTACTATCAACTTGTGTTTTCTCAATTATACTTGAAAAGTTGTAGTAACTTGAAGTGGAAATTTTATGTTTTAAAAACATATTTGACTTTCTAAAAATTTTTTCTGAACTCATTTTTTGTTCTTTTTCATAATTAAAATTGTTTATACGGTATAAAGCTAAATCCGGTGACAAAAATTTTATTAATCAAGTGCGATTTTAAATTAATTTAATATTTGTTTCTACACCAATGCCAATACGAACTTGGCAAGACGTAGGAGGCTGACTCCTGGTTTGATGACAGCAAGAACTTTGTCAAAAAAAGCCGATCTTTTGAACTGTAATCGGATCCTAAGTAGTTTATTTGTGCTTTATGACGCTTAGCGTCCTTTTCAAATATAGTTATTAATTCTTAAGTAAACCTCTTGCGCCTTATCGTCATTTCTGGAGTTTTATGCCCATCTGCACTAGGGTAGGGAATAAATAATCGATTTATATTTCAATCGATTTTTACTTTAATCGATTTTTTACTATCGATATTTGCGGATCCATTTTACCAATAGTAAAAATCTAATTTTAATAAATCTATTACCAAAACTACACATTTTAAATCGATTTTTGTTAAAACTTTCATCTCTGCTACGGATTAAAAAATTGATAAAACCATGTTCACCATATAGCTAATATATAATAAGTATACCGAAATGATCAGGGCAATGAGCAATGATTTAGCCATATCCGTCTGTCCGTCTGTGTGTTCGAACGCAAACTAGTCCATCAGTTTTTGAGATATCTGGATGAAATTTGGTATGGAGCCGCCATTTCGTAATATTTAACAATTTTTCGGAACCAACATGATGGGACCAATACAACGATTAGATCCCATACAATCCATTGTTCCGATAAATGGGTTTTGTGCTATAAATTATGCAATTAAAAGGCTACGAACGTAAAATTTTGCAGATATGGTACATATTATATACGTAATGTGACAAATGAAAATCATCAAGATTCGACCAATATATCGTATAGCCCCCACATCTTCTTCTTTAAATTAATAGGGTAAGAGTTTGTTTGTAAGTAAGGATCGGACACTTACAACCGTGATGTGTATTCATGAAAGGTATAAAGCCTTCGGCATAGCCGAAGACAGTGCTTTCTTTACTTGTTATAACTTAGTTTTGCGAATTATGAAACGAAATTACTTTGATAAATTTATTTTGTAAATTACCAAACGAAATTACTTCGATAAACTTTTTTATTTTTTTTGCGAACTAAGAAAGCGTTAAGTAACTCTGATATAATGACACATATATCACCAATTCCGAGGGAAATATTCAACCCTACACAGGTATCATTTCGAATGTGTTTTTGTTATGACAAGGTATAAACCCCAACAATTTTTAGTTTCAAATAAGACACCTCAAACTAGAACGAATTTGGCTTTAATCTAGTACGAATTATTATTCTTATTCAACTGTAACGCTCTGAAAGTTACAATTATCCCTTTGATATTTTGTTTACTACTTAAAATAAATAAAGTTACTGTGCGACAAACTATTCTACTTTTTATTATGTTTTGTTGTTTTTCCGACAGGGTAAATAATTGATGTATATTGGAACGACTTTCCGTCATCCCTTGTCAAATTTGGTTTTGAGACAAACCGGTTTCGCCGTTATGCCATCATCAGTGTCGATTTTCGTTCTGATCTGTTGTTATCCTTTGTCTTTTATTTATAGTAGGTAGCAGGTAACGTCAGCATGGGTGTCTGTTTGTGTACGTGTGTGCATGTGTTGTGTGTGTATATTCAGAAACGGGGGTGGTTTTCACCGATCGGGTTTTGTCTGGTTGACTGAGGCAGGTAAAAGTTGGTGATTTTTGTTGTTTGACCTTTTTTGTTCGTTTGCTGTTTTGTGTTTATTTGTCGTTGCGGGTGTGTTCGTTGTACCTGAGTGATTGCTTTGTTTTTTGTAAACATTTTAAAGGTTCGAATATTGTGTCGGAAACAGTGTTTGTCTGTTCGTTTATTATTCTACCGTCGAATGTTTTTTGTTTGTAGATTTCCATGTTTTGAGTACGTTCAGACGTCGGCCTTTTGCTTGTACATGTAGGACCTTGACTGTTTTTTTGATGTTTCCGGGGGGGCATTTATTCTTCACCATGTGATTCGCAAAGTTGGACTCTGGTATGCTAGTTGGATTCCGTGTATTTTTGTTGTAATCTCTAATGTGTTCTCTGAACCTCTTTCTTACTTGTCGTCCTGTTTGTCCTATGTAACTGTGCTGGCATTCACAAGTGAGCTTGTATACACCATGGATTCGTCATAACGTGACTGGACAGAGTTGCACCCGCAAGCTCTTCGGCCAGTGAATTGCGCTAACTCATCATATGAAGTTACAAAAATACGATCTTACTATTGAGACGTGAGTGAATCTGCCGGAATAACCAATACATGTCCGGCATACAGTTTGTTTCTACACGATTCACAACTTATTTTTAACTGATCAGTTAAGCAGATTCTTGTAATAGCAAACCCTTTGTGGTCGAGCCTAGTTCAAACTGCTAGTTTCGTAGGACTTCCATTAGAAGCAATTGATTAAAAATAACTGAAACGAGCTTGCCGATGAAGTAGGCCGAAGTGCTGTTAGAACAACAACAAAGTCAGAAATATTGACATTTTATATCCTAAACTTTCGTCCGATATTTGTAAGTATGAGAAGAAGAACAGATAGACCCACCAATAAGTACTCCGAAATGATCAGGGCGATAAGATGAGTCGATTTAGCCATATCCGTCTGTCTGTTTGTACGCGAACAAGTCCCTCAGTTTTTGAGATATCTTGATGAAATTTTTTATGGAGCCGCCATTTTGCATGAGATTAATCATTTGTCGGAATCAGCAAGATCGGAGCAAGACAATGCATAGCTTCCATACAATCGATTGTTCCGATAAATGGGGTTTGGGCTATATCTATTGCAATTTGATAGCAAGGAACACGAAATTTGGCAGTTACAGTACTTATTACATATGTAATCTGTGTATGAAAATCATCAAGATTGGACGAATATATCGTGCAGCCTCCATACAACACATTTGTCCGATAAACGGGACTTAGGCTATGTATCTTTGAATTAACAAAATTTTGCAGAGTTTGTAGTTATTATAAGTAAGGATTGGACTCTTAAATGCGTGATGCGTATTCATAAAAGGCATAAAGCCTTCTGCACAGCGGAAGGCAGTGGTTTTCTTACTTTTGTATGTAATTAGGTTCTTTTGCTCTGCTGCCTTGATTACAACTTGCCACACTCAGGCCTCCAGATAAATTAAATTTATAACTTGATATGCCAAAACCGATTCACGTTTAATCCCAAATTATATTTTATTGTTTGATTCTTCTTAATAAAGTGTTAAGTACAAATCATTAAAACAAGATATTATAAACCATTCAATCATACAAAATATTCTGCGAACTGTATTCAAATTAACTAAGTGATGCATTTGAGCAATCACGCTAGATTTGTTTTCCAGTTAAACAATTACATATCAGTCAAACATTTATCATAAGTGATAAATTAATGGTTCTACGAATACAAATGTTGCGAAGTGTGAATCTTCTGGAATAAGACTGCAACATGTGGTGTTATGTATATATGTATGTATTTATGAATGTTAGTTGCTTAGCAAATTTGCTATAGCTCAATTTTTGCTCAAGTTTTCAAGAAGAGTTGCAGACAGCTGAACAGACGGTTGTAAAGATATGGCTCAATAGATTTTTACCAGGTCGTTCTTGAGGCCTATTTGAATGCTTTTATCTATCTCGCTACAGTTAATTTCAATAAGGGGTGTTACGTATATATCTAACGTGAGGGTTCCCCTAAAAAGTGTTGAGTTTGTGGTTAAGTGCAAATGAGTGTTTTTTAAGCCGGTCGAAATGGTAATTTTCGTCATTTCATATATTGTGTGGACTTGTTAGTTTTTTTATTGCTGCTTATGTGTTTTTATACCTTTCATGAACATTCAATGGTATTATAACTTTGGTGGATGTTTGTAAGTATGTGAAGAAGAAGAGATAGACCCACCAATATGTATACTGAAATGATCAGGGCGATGAGGTGAGTCGATTTAGCCATGTCCGTCTGTCTGTTTGTACGCAAACTAGTCCCTCCGTTTTTGAGATATCTTGATGAAATTTGGTATGTAGCCGCCATTTTGCGCAAGATCGAAGCAATACAACGCATAGCTCCCATACAATCTTTGGTTACGATAAATGGGTTTTGGGCTATAAATTTTGCAATTAAGAAGCTAGTGACGTAAAATTTTTGCAGGCTTGGTACGTATTATATACGTAATGTGTGTGGTGCAAATCACCCAGATCGGACCAACATAACATATAGCTCCCATACAATCGATTGTTCCGATAAATGGGGTTTGGGCTATGTATCTTTAAATTATCAGTTTTGCAGAGTTTTACTAAATGTGAGTAAGAATCGGACACTTAAAACTGTGATGCGAGTTCATGAAAGGTATTAAGTCTTCGGCACAGTCGAAGATAGCGCTTTCCTTACTTGTTTTTTTTTATATATTTGTGTATTTCCCTTACTTTTTTGTAAATTAGAGGAAGCCGAAGTCTGCCAAAAATGTGTATCTTGAATACAATCGCAAGTACTGTACGAAGTTTTCACTCTTCCCTAACTTCCACCCAATACAATTTTCCAAATCGATTCAGATATGCCGTCCGTCCCTTCGTTGGAACGATAGCTTGAATCTATATATATACAACTCAGCCAATTTTGGTACAAAGTTTTTTTTATTTGCAAATCTATAGGTAACAATATCTGAAATAACTTCTGAAATATACACTTAAATGTGGTTCAATGGTATATATAATAATACTTTACTTTTCAATTGCCTACTCAGTCCGAAGTAGCATTCGTTTGCAATACTAATTCTTCGTCGGAATTCTAGGCTAACATTATTGTTGGTGTTGATGCTAGTTCCTAGGTAAACGAAGCCCTTTACTTTGTCGAAATTATTACTGCCAACAGTGGCGTGGTTGCCGAGGCACGAATACGCTGACTCCTTGCATGATGACAGAAGGTACTTCGTTTTGCGGGGATACCAAATTCAGACATAGCGGAAATGAGATAATATTTGTCGATTCTTTTCTCACGGGTTTTTTTCCAAGATTTGGCGTATTGTAAAAATCTGGTCGATGATAGATTTACCAGGTCTGAAGCGTATTATGTATTATGTACAGAAAATCTTTGGATAGCGAAGCCGGTCTTGAATCAGCTAATTATTATTTTTTATAAACGCGACCCAAGGCCGTGCACACAATAAGAAATTCTATGCAAAAAAAAAACTGTGGACTATGTTATTTAGAATTTATAATATGCCGCTTAACATGGGATTATGACAGGACAACGTGTGCAACGTTGACCAGTGTTAATATATTTGTAAAAATTAAATAAAAACAAAAATACGGGCGTATTATGAAAAACGCCATCCGATGCACTTTTTCCTGTTTAAAAAAAATCGTTATTTCTTAAAGCCGTTCACTCTATTCAGTGATGGTCAGTTAATCAGAGTTGTTGTGTGAATTAGTTTGGAACCACATACTGGTGTAGCAGAATCTGAGTGACTGCGACGCAAAAGTTTCACGCTGACTTACATAATCAGGTCCTTAGTATAAAAACGAGCGTTTAATTTTTTTTTACACAACCCATGAAAGCGGAATTTCACTTCGAACTAAAATCAAATAAAATGTTTTCATAAGTGAAACGATATAAAAACTTTGGCCCGATAATATTAGTTATGAGAAGAACCAACTGAGCTGAGTCGTTTTAGAGTTTTTTCGCCGTTTAAGAGATATTTCGCTCAATTTTGTAAGTTAGACATTTATTAATTTATTTATGCTTTGTACGAACTGGCAAGGTCGAATAAGGCTAAGATATATGTCTCCTATATCTCATTGTTCATTCAAATAAGTTTTGTGTATTAACCATGAAAACAACAAAGCTAAAAACAGTCAGTTTTTTCAACTTTAGCAATATAATTTATAACCGAATCTATCAGTTAAACGGTTTATAAAGTCTCAGGGGAGCGCTCTCCTGGTTGCTTTTTAGTTTTTTGAAATAAAGTCAAGCCGCAAAAACTCCCTTCAAGCACCGGTAGATCTACCAAATCACAGTTCACACCTTATGGTGAACTTAGCCCAACTTCACACGAGCTATGTACGCCTGCACAAGCAAATGCAAAATCTCAAACGGAGAAGCGATCCCAAATAAGCTTCTTATTTTGAAAATTTTTTCATTTCAACAATTCACGAAAAATGAACGAGGTTGAGTGAAGCAGATCAGCTGCCCTTGGAATTGACCTCCAAAAGTAGTGTATTTCATATTTTTTTCCTTTTTTTATTATTTCTACACTTTATTTCATGAACATTCCAAAAACTTTAAGCCAGTTTTTTATTCCTATTAGACTAACCAATTTTTGTGGATAAACAATTTTGACCAGTACAAAGTTAAACGAATATTTTAACGCAAAATTGACTTGTTTGTGAAATGCAAATAAAACCTCTCACTTGCAAAACTAATATTTCGATTAAAATGCGAGTAATTCGTAATATTTGTATATACGAGTATGTGCACTAATCCAAACTCGTATGCACACATTAACACAGAAATATGCAAACGTTCACATATATAGACACTCTGACCCCAGCAACAATTTAGTCTGATACTAACTTGGAACGCATTTGATATCAAATACCTCTGTAAAATATTCAAAGTAAATTCTTCAAAACAGTTCAGTAGTTAAATCAAACTGTTCTCAACTTAAAAGGTTTTTCCTACTAATTCATCAAGTTGGGAAATAGCTGATTCTTAAGTTTTTTTCTTAGACCTTTTTACTACCTTTATATTAAGAAAATTTCGTATTTATGTGGTCATTTCCATACAAAATTTGCGAATCTTGCACAGTCATTTTAGGCAAATTCTTTGAGAGGAGAAATCCTTAGAAAATACGTTAGAAACAGGGACCACAAATAATAATTTTTTTTTGTCCATTCTTGAGTATAGTTTTATTTTTCATAATAAAACTCGAAGCATCACATATCCTGAACTATGTGGGACTACTGCTTTAAAATTTTAACTAACAATCATCTTATTCTATTTCTTGACCCTAAAGAAAAATTATCGAAAATTCTTTTTTGTTGAATGCAGTACATTGTATTTAATGGTAGAAATATAAATATATATGAGATTGAAATTAAGGCACGTATATTTTAATACCCATTCTCCACCATTCAGGGTACAATTTTCAATAACTTATCTTTGGAATAAATCACTTAAGAGTAAGAGGGGTGGTCGTTTAAATTTGTACAGTGAAATTTTCCATAGTTCAGGATATATGACGCTTTGTGTTTTATTATGAAAACTAAGATTATACACAAGAATGAATAAAAAATTTAAAGATTCAAAAATTATGAATCTTTTTATCGACTCCTAACTTACTTCGCACAATTGCTTGCATGCCTGTATATATTGAAGTGTGAAAACATTTCAAATTAAATTATAAATAAACAGATGAGGCAACTAATTTATATCAAATAGGCTAAAAGCTTACTGAATACCTAAGGACAGAAAAACCTAAGAATGTACAACAACAAAAATAAGCAAAATAAAAATGAGCTACTAAACAAATTCGACTAAAAAGTGCATACACAATAATAAATTAAATTATACTAACGAGTTTTAGTTAACGAATTTAATAAAAACAAGTAAGAACGGGGCTGTCTTCGGCTGTGCCGAAGGCATTATACCTTTCATGAATACGTGCAAACTTAAATACGCATTGTTTAAAGTTCTCTAAAACTTTGTCAGCAATACTTTTAATTTTCTTTTACCATCTATAAGCAAATATCTCACCAAGTTTCAAGTTTTAATCTTTTAAAATGAGGGAGAAATGGCCATAATCCTCTTATCTGAACGATCGGTTGCATGGGATATATACTATATATAGGTCCGATCTTAGCGATTTTTTTACCAAATTTTTTTTTATCTGTAAGCAAATATCTCACCAAGTTTCAAGTTTTAATCTTTAAAAATGAGGGAGAAATGGTCATAATCCTCTTATTTGAACGATCGGTTGTATGGGAAATATATGCTATAGCGACCCGATTATACCGGATCCGACAAATGTCTTATATAATACAAAAATACATCCGTGTGCCAAATTTCATCGAGATATCTCAAAAATTGAGGGACTAGTTTGCGTTCAAACAGACGGACGAACGGACGGACATGGTTGTATCAACTCAGTTCATCGTCCTGATGAATTTGGTATACTTAATGGTGGGTCTATCTCTTATATTTCTAAACGTTACAAACATCGGACCAAAGTTAATATACCATTACATGTTCATGAAAGGTATAAAAATATACAAAACTTCGCGGCGACCTAGTCACTTGAAATTTAGCACATACACAAGTACACAAATATAAAAGTCCTTTGTTGTGGCTTTTTAACGACGTTCATACAAACGTTATCTATAATATTTAAATTATCTGTTTAAAATATTTGTTATAACTTTACATTGCTTGCTGGGACTTGATGCGCCAGATTATAGGTCAATTTGGAAAAAGGTGTCTCAAAATCTTATTTCTCAGCAACGGTAAAAGCTAGAGCGATTAAGACAAAAATGCTTGAAAATTCAATCTTTAACGATATTGGTAAACATTTAAGAACCCAATTTTAAAAGACGTTTTTAAAAAACCTTAAAAACCACGATTGTATTCATGACTATAAATGACCTCAAGAACAAGAATTTTAATGTATTTTAGGAAAATTATTAAATAATTCTTATTTTTTACATAATTATTTTTTAATAATTATTAAAAGTTTTTATCTTGAGTAAAGAAGGAAAATTATGGGGCATCCGCCATTGCTTATTTTTTAGAAGGTATCTTTACTAACTAGATAACATTTGCGATCTCAATTTGCTTCATTCACTACCCACGTGTCGAATGGGTTTGGAGATAATCTCCACATCGACGTTATTTACACTGACTTTATAAAGCGTTTGACAAAGTTTGCCACATTTTATGCATTCACAAACTTGATCTGGACCACAGTATACTATATGCCAGATAAGCAAAACAAGAAAATGTAAATATTCTTATTTGACAAATTTGTTTCATATCGGTTTAAAAGCTGGCTCCGAAGCCTTAACGCAAAATAAATAAATTTTTATGGGCTTTTCGTGAATGTTGTAAACGTTTAATTGCTTCCTGATAAAATAGTATAGAAAAAGGCAAATGCCAAATAATTCGTAATACATGACTAAAAATGCAATATTCTCTGAGTCTTTTATTGGTGTATCGCAAGGCGAATATATGCAAAAGCAGTGGGAACTCGCATGTGTGACATCATTATAGGAAACACATATGTCCTTAAGCAGTATTAAGATGAACCATTCAAAAAGCAACGATCAAACACAAATAGAGCTAGATCTGTTTATATATATAAGGCAGGGTTGCGCATCCGAATATGACTGTTCTATTAAAATGATAAAATGTCAATTTTTCCAACCACCGGATGGTATCGAAACCACTTGAAAGCGTCTACTTATTTATTTGCAATATATTAGTATCCGGATATTTGCTATTTTTATGCTATCAAAGTTGAGAAGCATCATTCAATAACTACCTAAAAAAGTCAATTATTGTGGCATTTTGCTTTAAAATTCATATAAAAATTATCCGTGTACTTTTGTAACACCCGGTTCAAATGGGTTAATGACTTTAAGCAACAATCCATACACATTTTTATATGTATTAATTTGGAAAAAAGCATAGACGTCAGTATCTGGTAAGTTGTGTACTGTGATCTTGGCTTTCGATCTGGTCGTACAGAGTTTTGAAACCAAGAAATATTTTTTTTTTGATAATTAAAAAAACTCCACAAATCAGCAAAATGATGTTTTTCAAAAACTTTTTTCAATACATACATATTTTTTCTCATATTACCTAATAATTGGTCTTCAGAGCACTTTTTATTTAAGCGCTCTAACTTTCACCGCTGCTGAGAGATTTTACTTTGAGACAAAATATTCCAAATTGCCCCATAGTGCGACTTTGTCTTAAATTTCACATTTGGAGGCTCTCTAGTTTCGATACAAACACCACGCGTGGTTACGTATACGCCACGTACGCACAAATGCTTGCATGCCTGTATATAATAAAGTGTGAAAACATTTCAAATTAAATTATAAATAAAAAGATGATGCAACTAAATTATATTAAATAGGCCAAACACTCACTGAGTACCTAAGGACAGAAGACCAAAGAATGTACGACAACAAAAAATAAGCAAAATAAAAATGAGCTACTAAACAAATTCGATTAAAAAGTGCATAATCAATAATAAAGTGAATTATAGTAACGACTTTTGATTAACAAATTTAATAAAAAACATACAAAAGTGTGTAACAACTTTCTCACAACGCTATACTTTAAATATTTTGCTGTTAGCACACTGCTTCCACTGGCAAAAACAGGACAACGACACTTTATTTTTAGAAGACAGCAAGCAACGCACATGCCTCAAGTCATTTGTGCAGTTAACTCGAGTGTTGTGTCAATATAGTATTGTGTGTATATGTAGAGAAACTAAAATAAGTGAGTGTGTTAACTGCTATTCCTACAATATAATCGATATAAAAACTCAAAACATGGCTACGAAATCTACCAATATATACACAGCAGAATCTATCAATCAAAGTACTGCTACCACTGACAACTTTGAGCGTTTCCAAGACTATATGATTTTGAGTGAGAATAACAGTAGCGCCTTATATTCATCAACAACAACAACATCAGCATACACATACATCTACAATAATGAAAGTTTAGTCAATGGCAGTTATGGTGTTGTCGATGTGACAACTCCGCGTATTTTTTCTGAAATCCCATTTTGGGTAGTACCATGTTATGGAGTGATCTTTATAACGGCGATAGCTGGTAATTTCCTAGTGATATCAACACTCATACAAAATCGTCGTATGCGTACAATAACAAATGTGTTCCTATTAAATTTGGCAATATCGGATATGTTATTGGGTGTGCTATGTATGCCCGTAACGTTGGTTGGCACGCTATTGCGTCACTTCATTTTTGGCGAGTTCTTTTGTAAGCTCATCCAATTTTCGCAAGGTGAGTGACATTTTTAGATTGAGTTGTAATAGAATACTTATATTTTTGTGCTGCTTAAAATATTCTTGTCTATGAAATTGTCCTTGGAAATGGTATGATATAGTAAAGATTATCTGTATTAAGTTCGTCATAAGCGGAAATTTAACGACATCATTGATGTGTATTATATAAACAATTTTAAACTAAAAGTTCCGTATACTTCTGCTCATTTGCTGTGTCTTACTCAAAAGACTGGGCGAAAAAATAAGCTTTTTTTTATAAACTATAAATAATATGATTTGGAAAAATGTGTAAAAGTTACGAGCTTAAAATGTTGCTTTCAGTGGTCTATAATTTCTCGTTTATATTTTTTATTACTGAGTTAATTTTTACATTAAAATGCCAATATATTAAATTAAAAAAAAAAGTATTTTTAAAATTTAAGCTACATACTCGTATAGTTTTGCACAAAATTTAATTCTTAACAAAAAATTCTAATAAAAAATTTTCGTCAGCTGAGCCGTTCCAAAGTAATCCCAAGTAGCACAAAAAGTTGCTGAAACCGAGCGTCGACCATAGTTGCAACTTTAAATTGTAGAGCCACTAGTCTGTGGCACGTAATAGTAACAAAAATGGAAACCAAAATGGTAAATAATTTTTTGGTAATCGCAAGTTCCAGCGACGTTAATATAATAAATGTCTCAACGTTCCCCTGACGTTATAGTTACTTTGCAATGATGAAGTAGCGTGGTAACAGCGACTTTCAAACTTCTCTTTCTAATTCATTGCTCGTTTTATCTTACAAATTATGTTGTAATTATATATTTGTTTATTTATAAATTTATATTGATCCTTGTCTAAAAGTGGAATAATCATATTATTGCATGAATAACAATAAAAGAGAAACTCTCGTTTTTTCCAATAGCCTGCGTAGAAATAAAATTTACTCTTAAACATAATGATAACATATCGATACTTTCCATGCGCCACTAACATTTTAATTCTTTTTCTTAATATTATACTTTTAATGAACGTGAAACTGTATTATAATTTTGGTCCGATGTTTGTAATTATGAAAAGAAGAAGAGATAGATCCACCAATAAGTATACCGAAATGGTCAATGGGCGATGAGCTGAGTCGATTTAGCCATGTCCGTCTGTCCGCCTGCCTGTTTGTACGCAAACTAGTCCCTCCGTTTTTGAGATGTATTGATGAAATTTGGTATAGAGCCGCCATTTTGCATGAGATTAATCATTCGTCGGAATCACCTAGATCGGAGCAATACAACGCATAGCTCCCATACAATCGATAGTTTCGATAAATGGGATTGGGGCTATAAATTTTGCAATTCAAAAGCTAGGAACGTAAAATTTTTCAGGTTTGGTACTTATTATATACGTAATGTGTGTAGTGAAAATCACCGAGATTGGACCTACATAACATATAGCTCCCATACAATCGATTGTTCCGATAAATGGGGTTTGGGCTATGTATCTTTAAATTATCAGTTTTGCAGAGTTTTTACTAAATGTGAGTAAGGATCGAACACTTAAAACCGTGATGCGCATTCATGAAAGGTATTAAGTCTTCGGCACAGTCGAAGACAGCCCTTTCCTTACTTGTTTTTTTGTTTTTTTATGGTATGTCGTTGCAGCAGCACTTTGAAGACGTGCAAAGTTATGACTACCACAAATTTAATGTTTAAAGTCTCACTCTTCTTTCGAATGTTTTTGAAAAAAAATGAAAACATATTTGTTACTTTTTCGTCAATTCTTGCTTTTATGTTTTTTTTTTACAAGTTTCTAAAATAAAAGCGTGAAATCAAAAAACTGAACCAATCTTTAAAACTTGATTACTCTCCAATGTAATTTGTGCCCATTTTTTGTAAAAATTCGATAGGCTGCAAAACTATAAGCATAATAAGCTTTTTACTTCAGTGGTTTGGCAGTTTTAAAGCAAAAATTAGATCAGTCTTAAGCAAGTAAAGTTAATACTAAAATAATTTTCAAACCGGAAACAAATTTTTTTTTTACCCAGCCTAATACAAATTTATGGGTCAAACGTTTTATGGGATGAGATCAATCAGTTAATGTTATCGGAAGATAACCTATAATAGGTTGATTGCGGTTTTATATTTATATACTTCATTTGTCAGATCCTTGGCCTGCAGCAAATCTGAGTATGAAGTGAATTGATGACTACGCCTTTTCATGTTAATAGCAGCAACCAGTCCAAAGTGTTTTGCCGCAACCTTATGAACTTCCACTGTCAGAATACCAAAGAAATGTATTCGTAAATAAATGTATGAGATGCATATTAAAAACGAGTTCCTACCGCATCTCATGGAAAGATATGGGATAGGTAAAATTCTCAACTGAGGCGAAATTCGCGGCACAGTAATCAGTTTTACTGCGATTAAGTAGCATCTATTGAGGATGTTGGAGTGCATTCATCGTTCTCCAGTTTATAACTCAATAGTCTAAAATTTAAATCCATAACAACTTGCTGTCAAGTATAATCTAGAAGAAAAAGGTCTTACGTTCAATGCCGTTGATTGTTTTACACCACCTGGAGGAATGGGCGAAGTACGATGGCGTAACTACTCTCATATTTTACTATGCTAGTTTGCAATCTGTTTAAAAATACAGTCAGAGTGGTTTCGATTTTGATAGCTGTTGGCAGGGCATACTTAAAAACTCGTGAGATTGAAATAAAATGATTTCCACACAGAGTCGGTATACCCAGCACGCGTCCATTGAATGCCTTCATTCAGGCACACACGCAACCAATAACCGCAAACTTTCGGGATAGGCAGAGTCACTCTGGGCCAACTTCGAACTGGATACTGCCTAAGGGTTAATTCCTTCTTATCGCAACAAAAACCGAACATTGCTACTCCTGTAACACCAATTTTATTCTGTGATCGAAGTACGTTTTACGTTCCGTGATTGAAAACGAGTTTCTAAGTCACAATAGCCCGAAGCCCACAATTCGGAATGATGGCATACGTGAGCAATTGGCTGAAAGTACCGGTCGGTTCAATTATGCATTATTACACTTTTAAAAAATTGGGCAGTTTCAACGTCATTGTGATTTAAAAAACGGATTTCGATCACGAAACGTATGTCGTAATCCCGCCCCTGGTCCAACAATACTGAAACTGCCAGTTTCCTGGGACTTCCGTAAGTAAGCTACTGATGGCAATATTGGTTAAGGAAAGTGGGAATAAGGCGGGGTAGCATACTTACAGCAACAGCATTTTCAAGGTACCTTTTACCAGGCAAACTTTACTTGTCCCCCAACTTCTCCAAATCCTTCGGCCCAGATTATATTGAAAAAAAAACTCGAAACTTTTACTTTCTCTTCCGTTGAATAGTTTTCCGCCAAGTTCCTTCAGTATGCATTCCTTAGTTTATTTCACTTAAAATTTAGATAAAATGCTAAGTGTTAAAAAGATTGCTAATCATAACCCATATCACCAATGCAAGAGCACTCTCAAAAAAAATTCCAAAAAAAGCTCTGATTTGAACTTTTGAATAGTGAGAGATATAACCATTTTAGGTTTTATAAATAGTAAACTTGAAATATGAAAATATTTCGGTGAATATTCAGTGGCTTGTCTTAAAGCGAATAACGCGAAAGTTTGCAAAAAATATCTCTAAATTTGTTTGGAAAATAATCCAAGAGAATCTGTAATCATAATATATAAAAAGTCCTGATGCTTGACCAAAGTAACCTCTCCACCAACTCAGTAGATAACCAAGCTGGCATGTATGTAATTTGATTATATTTAAGAGACGTGATAGTTTCTATTTCATATGGAAATCTAAAAATTGGTCATGTCTAATAATTTTTTTACTGAAATGTATTTAAAATAAAAAAAACTATATATTTATAAACACCGCGAGCAATACATTTATTATGAAAAACTTGAAGCATTTGGATGGCACTGTATAAACACTGCTGATGTCTACATTTTGAGTACGGTTATGAAGCCACTGGATAGTGCTGCTGACAGTTGAGAACAGTTTTTCAGTCAATGGAACGAGGTACTTAAATAACTGATCCTGGGTAGCTGGTAGCTTATGAGGAATGAACGAAGGAACGGAAAAAAGCCAATTAATTAGAATTTGAATTGGCAGATATAGGAATAATAAAATGCACTGCGACAACAATCGTATCGACGTGCCATACGACAACTAACACTTTCAAAATTTCTTACGAAAACTATTCCAAATTTCGTACGAAAACTAAAACTTTCGACTTTTGTCTGACGAAAACTAGCAGATTTTCAGCTACACTTGTTGTGAGACCACAAAAAATGGTAATTCTATACGACAGCACGTAACTGCTAATATAGGTCCAAAAATCTCGGGAAAGGTATCAAACGACGCGTTTTGATCTCTGTATCAATAATCCGAAAGTGGAAATTAAATAATTTGTTTCAGTGAAAAGTTATTAGTAAAAAACCCAACAATTGCCTAGGTCCGATCCCAAATAGGGGACTTGATCCAAGGTATTTATGTGCACAACACCTTTCTGCGTAGGCTTCAAACAAATAACCTTAGCCGGTCCAACACCGCACTTTTCGGTACACCCTAATCTGTGATTACAACAACCACATGAAAATGACAGAAAAATTGCAACTTTAATTGCAAATATCTCTGAACAGACATAAAATATCGAATTTCCGCTTTCGGATTATTGATACGAAGGTTAAAACCCGTCGTTTGATACCTTTCCCGATATTTTTGGACCTATATTAGCAGTTACGTGCTGTCGTATAGAATTACCCAAAAAATTATACAAATATGCGCAAACAGCTATTTGAAATTCCACCACTTATATTACATTCACATTAAGCCATAAACTTGAGTTGATTGCCAACATGAATATCAATTAACTCAAAAAATGTCCCTTTAACTCGAGTTTATGACCCAGTGTGAACGCAGTCTTATTCACTTATTTTAGCAATGTTCAAGTGTAGATGGCGCGCTCGCCTTTAATTATTCTAGCATTGTTCAGTCTTACTATTCAACTGTAGATGTCGCGAGGCATATGAATGTCACAGTCACAATAGCGTTGCAGTACAAATTGATTTTTTTGTGCATCCACAATCGTTTATTTTAAAGAATTTATTTTATAAAATAAATATTAAATACGCTGAAACAAAAGCACTCCGCTAATTAAAACATGGTTTCGCATGTAGAGCCAACCCCCACCTTTAAAACGATACCTTATTTATTAATATTGGTTCCAAATGAGAGCAGAAAATTAGGAAATAACACAAAAAGACCTTACAGAAATAAAATATATGATGATAGCTTTATCTGAAATCAAATAAATTCGTAGTTATGCTGGATTCCAATTTTATATAGCGTCGCACTCAGAGGCCCCTAAATCCACTGTAAAAGTGTCATAAAGATCCACCGCCCACTTTTCTCAAATTGTGTAAACATTGATTGAACGACACATACCTCCAAATATCATTAATTTAAACCAAGTACATTCATTGTAATGAGGAATTGTGATTTTATATAGCTTGGTGGTGTGGCAAACCCCACTTTTCCAATATTATATAAAGCCTATATTGTAACCAATCAACCCGAAAATCTGTGAAAATTTCATAAAGGTCGGTTGACTCCAGACACAGAAAAACATTCAATTTTATTTATAAGATCGAAATTTAGCTCAAAAGAATGAGATTGGTATTGCCCACATGGTAGTGAAAAAGGTTAAACCCTCTACAGGTCATAACTCCATAACAATTTACCTTGACCACTTTTACAAAGCTGGGTATTTAATGTTCGGTTCCACCCGAACTTAAACTTCCTTACTTGTTCTTATATTTACTTTATTGTTATGCGTTACCTGCCATTTCAAATAAGCCCCACAATTTCGATGAGCACATGTTCGTGATTCGTTCACAAAAACGCTGAAGGCGTATTTACCTGTACGAACAATGAAATCGGCATGTTAACTATGAATTTAACTCACATGCTCAATATCTATCTACATACCGAATTCCTATTTTTACAATTTTGTTACCGAGCCAACACCGTTTAAAAAAATAACAAACTCAATTTAAGTGCTAGTTTTCTTCAGACACAAACTGAAAGTGCTAGTTTTCGTCAGACAAAAAAATGCTGGTGCTAGTTTCTGTATGGCACGTCGGTATATAATCGCCAAAAATGGATAGGTAGCATTATTTTTCAAAAATTACCTGATATTTATTGCCCTTCAATTAATTAGAATTGATTGATTAACTTGTGCAACTTCAGAATAATGGTAGGTGCAAATCCAATTTGGCATAGCTCTGAGTTTATTTTGTTCGAATCAATAATGTTTGAATACACAAATCCTTTATATCAGTCTATATAAAAATTTATCGAAAGTCGACGGAGCATCAAAAAAAAAGTTTAAGTTCGCTGTATTTAAAAAAGAAGGATTAGAATGATGGAAGGAAAGTGGGAAAATTAAACCGAAGTTGTAAATGAGGTGTTAGAAGAAGAGTGGAGCACAAGAAAATTAAGATAAAGAAAATAAGTAGATGAAGACGAAGCATGGTAAAAGAGATAAAAGAGTACAATTTGTTGCAAGTAGGCTTTTATTTTTAAGGAAGAAATACTTCCGCTTGGTCTGCTATTTAGCTATACAAAGTAATGAAAGAAAGATCCAATTCTACTGAAAAACCATTCAAATTAGTTTAAAACAAGTAAGGAGGTCTAATTTCGGGTGGAACCAACCATTATTTACCTGGTAGTGATCTATTATGGCATAAAAATTTACGCAGGTCTATTTTAATCCTTATCAGTTCGTATCATGAAGCTAGCTCACTGTTTTCAATAAAAACACTTCTGTTATGAGTTTTGAGTGGTAAGTTAACTTATTTGCATATAAATAGCTTCCCTACTAACCACAGTTAACCACATTTTTTCAAAATACCAATACATGCACATTTTATGTGTTAAAAATTTGCGTTCAAATAAACAGACGGACGAAGAGACGGACATGGCTAAATGTGCTCAGCTCATCGTCCTGATCATTTCAGTATACTTTTTGATGGGCCCATCTCTTCTTCTTCTCATACTTAAAAACATTTCATGTTCATCAAAAGTATGAAAATCAAAAAAGGTATATAACTTTCCTATTGCAGTGGGGTATTAACAAAATGCCCGGATATTTTGTTTGTGTGTTATCCGATTTGATTAATTTTTGACAGAAGTATACGACATACTATTGAGAAATAGCCGACTAATTTTCATTGAAATAGCTAGTTGAAATTACAAGCAATCTATTATGCTCAAAAGTGTACGGCGAGCTATATCAGTAAGATTTTGCACACATAATACAATTATATTCAGTACCACGCCTACTTCCTTAAAATGCACACAATTTTTTCGCAGTCAATTTTTGCTTAAAAATCTTATTATGTGTGTAATATCTTACTGATATAGCTTGCATAGTTATAGAAATATAGCGTTTTAAATTTTACAAAAACTTTTTCAGAACTACGTCAAAAAACTGGGCGTGGCCGTTGACCGATGTCGCCAATTTTTACAACAAACAATTACCTTTATATATTCAACTTTTTCGCTAAATATCGTTTCGAAAAATAAATTTTAACCGGAGTTATGGCATAAAAAGTTTTGTATATTAATCCATTATAAAAAGGGGCGGGATCACTCCCATTTTCGAAAATTTATATTTTTAGACTTTCGTCGTTTACGGACACTATGAAAGTGAAATAGAAATAATATAAAGTTATTTCACGCAAAGTTATTGCCTATTAAATACAGCTGTTCCTTTTCAAAATCTTTCGTATAAAAGTGGGTGTGGACCTTAACTCATGTCGCCCATTTTTTTCCAGAAAATTCCTCGTAAATATGTGTGCTGAATTTCGTTTCGATATCTTGAAGGGTTTTTGATTTATGATATTATGATTTGATTAGTTTTAAATTTGACTTAATTAAAAGTGGGTGGTGCCACTCCCATTTTCAAAAATTTCTTGAAAAATTTATTTTCTTCCTTAACGTTAATGTACACACCAAATTGTATCCTTATAAATCTATTATGTACTGAATAATCACTTTTTTTGAATTTTCGAAAATTTTCTATACATAAAAAGTGGGCGTGGGTATCATCCGATTTCGCCCATTTTAAAGAGCGCCCGGAGATGAGTGCCAAGGAGCCTGCCTACGAAATTTCGTTAAGATATCTCAAAATTTACTCAAGTTATCGTATTAACAGACGGACAGACGGACATAGCTTTATCAATTTCTCTTTTCCTCCTGAACATTTGGATATATCTAAGTCAATATCCATCTCAATCCGTTTATGCCGTTACATACACCGTTAGGCGAGCGAAGTTCATATATATTGTGTGTGTAGCACTACTATAAATAACTTCAGAGTTGTCGTTTGGGAGCAATTTTAATCATTTAGATCTCATAAAAAGAGATAATTTACATATCAGAGAATAAGTATTTCATAGCTCCAAATGGTGTCCTTTTACTTCGTTTTTCTTTGCTCTTTGAGTTGAATTAAAAGGAAAACTCACTTACAAGCTTTCTACGTGAGGGTTGGGCTGCACAGATGTGGCTCACTCGTTTGGCAAATAAATCACAATAACACAATGACTATTTAACACCCCGTGAATTATGCGAACGACTATGGAAAGCAAACAATCGTTTTGCAATCACTCATACATACATTACAAATAGTGTCTTCTGGGTATGTAAGAGTGTAAAATGTTTTTGATTTACCATTTTGTTCTTTATTTTAGTCTGGAAATGGCATTCTTATTGCAGACAGCGAATATTAAAATGAGTGACAACGCCTTGTGAATGGTGGTAAGGTCTTATCTATTTCCGTTGTAATCACTATGCCTCTTAACCACTTAGTCTTTAAGCAAATCACGCCAGCCATCACTTATTATCAATAATTGACATAAACAAGAATTTCTTCTAGCCCAAGGCACCGTTGCCCATAGACATAATATGACCCAGCCACCATAGCTTTTGGATACTCTTATTGAAATGTCCTGCAATACGTCTCACGGCAAGAGCCATAAATCTTTCGTAGAGAGTTTCACGCGCATGCTGTGAGATCAATCTTATCTTTTCTCTACACTCTGCATAATATTTAGACCTCGTAGAGTATGGATACTAAGGCGTTTATGCCTGCTGTTTATCATGTGATCAGGAGAGAACCACTGCTGGAGGCCGAATCGTTTGAAGGTAAAACCGAAAATTCCTTCCTCAAACATCATCGTGATCAAGGTGCAAAACGAGGTTTCTAATCCAAGGAAGGAACAGCGAATGTATGTCTTTGTACCTCATCATAAAAGGATATCCTCTGTTGGCGAGCAGGCCAAGATAAATAATATTTTGAAGAGCTTTTTATTCGCAGTCTTTTTGCCACCACAATTTTAGATTTCTATATTCTTCATGTAATGCCGCGTACATCTTATTCAACAGGAATTAAGTAAGCCAATCAGCTGTAACTTTTCTCTTTTTAAGAGTCCGCACACTTTAATAGGAAATCGTCATTAAATTTCCTTTACAAAGCCATTCAGTCAACCTCATGGTGTGACACTAGGTCAGGGGACAAATCGTACTTGTACAAACTGTTTGCTTCAGAAAACTTTTCTGACACCATCTAGCATATCATTCGTTTTTAAATTGCCGTTATTAGCGGCTTCCTTTTGTTGCAATCTTCCGCTTTCTTGGTGGGACTGCTGCATAAAGTTGGAGTTCTGTTATACAAATTGTTTATTCCAATTTTTCATTCGTGAACTCGATTGTTCAGCCATCGTCCTATTTTTACATGCAGTTAGTTTAGCTTGACATTTGGACCTTGAAATGTCGTCAAGACTGTTACTGTGTTGAAATGGATTCGTTTTTGTGCACCAATGCAGCATGCTGCCACGCTCGCTGCGGCTTGACAAATTTTGAAGTTACGTTTTCGCTGGTTGCGAGAAATGCGCGTGTTTGCAACAAAAACTTTGTCACCAATTTTTAATGATGTCTGTGGTAGCGGTTTCCTTTGTTTTAACTTGAGCTTTCTTGTACTTTTTTTCTAATTCCGTTGTACTTCAACAATGCGCTGTTAGAGCTTCCCACAAATAATATAGAAAAGTACCTGGGTGACCGAGCCTTGCTCGGTGGCAACCCTAGGTGGCAATCCTACTTAAAAATATTCTGGTTGGTATACGGCCTCAAATACCTTCCGTTTGTTACCCATATTAAAAAAATATTATTCGGTAGTGTGGCAACCCTCTAAGCTTCCTTTAGTGGCAACATCCAAGTAGAAAATCTTAGAAGGAAGCATACTATCCATCTACCAAATTTCATCGAAATCGGTTTAGCCGTTCCCGAGATAGTGGTCGATATTTGAAGGAATAAATAAGATGCGGTCAGGTGGCAACCCTACTCGAAAATACTTTGGTTGGTATACGGCCCAAAATACCTTTCATTTGATACCCATATTCCCATATATTGCTTAATATTTAAAAAAAATTATATAGGTGGCAACCCTGTGAACCACTTCAAGTGGCAACACCAAAGTAGAAAATCTTAAAACAAAGGATACTATGCATATACCAAATTTCATCCAAATCGGTTAAGTCGTTCCTGAGATAGTAGTGGATATACAAATATACAAATATACAACTATACAAATATACAAGAATAACTCGTTTAAAGTTATAAGATTTATGCGGCAGAGTGCTTTCCTTTCGGGTGCGGTTTGGTTTCTGTAATAACTCTTACGGGTGTGGACTGTATGCTTATTGCTGCTGACTTTCTCCAATTCAAATTCAAATATAAGTTTATAATAAATCAAATACTTAACAACAAAATAAGTTTCAAGATAAAGCAAGCAAAAATACAAAGTCGCAGTTACCATGCTGCCACATAATTGCTACGTAGCCCTAACTTCAATGGAACGTCGCTGGAATTTTGCGGTTACCAACAAATTATTCGTCATTTTAGTTCCCAAGTTCGTTTGTATTACGTACCCGACTTTAAAAAAGAACAAACATATTTACCTTTTCTTTGATGCATAATTTTCTTTAATTAATCAAAAACTTCCGCAGGAGCTCAAAAAATTAGCTATACCAACCCAATATCAGCAACGGTTCATGAAATCTCTCAACAGACCAGATTTTTAAATAGATTTCATATTTTTACGGCAATGATTTCGCTTTTACTTTAAGTTTTGAAAAGTAATTAGCAAACGCGCAAGAAAAACCATTAATTTTCGGCACTAAAGAGGGGTTTTAAATGGCATTAAAATAAGAGAATTTCGTTAAGCGACAGTAACGGCTGCAGCTCATTAGAGTTGCGTGTCAGCTATTCCATGTTTATTGTATGTATGTGGAATCTTCGCTTAAATGCAAAAAACTCACTGTTTCTTGCTGTGCAGCACTTGGAACTAGGCAATTTCCATTAAGAGAAAACAAATTTTGTTTTATTACAAAATGGCAACTGCAAGCAGAGCGTGTGCTGCAGGGCTGTCATCTCAACTATCCATCTGGTTCAAAATCAACAAAAGTCACGATTTGTATAGCTCGTTGTGCCGTGCACACAAGTTATATTCTTTAAAAACCCTCGAAAGAATGGCGTAATGTCTTTAACGAATCAAGATAGGCAAAGACTTATGCATACAAAAGTATTCATGAGGAAAAGAGAACTTGATTAAGAGGGTTAGATTATTCGGTACATAAAGATGAAATTTGGTGTCTAAATCGAAACTTTGGCATCCAATAAATTTTTTGTAAACTTTTGAAAAAAAAAACACAATATTTGATGAAGTTAATTTTACAAATATTACACCGCGTTACACACATTCTGTCCTATGAACCAAATATACTTTTTCGGAAAGGGAGACAAAATTAAAATACACGTGTATCGGCGATTTTAATGTACACGTTAGAATTTTTTTTTATGTATAAAGTATAAAGCTCGTAGGGTCCGTTTGTCCGCCTGTGTGAAAGACTTTGGATCGATTTTTAACGCATTTGCAATTCAATTGTGCAATTCAATGTTTCATCTGTCATACCAGTTGTAAGTGTTGTAACAGTCATAAACAGTTTAGTGTTAGAAAGTTACTACCCAACAATCATTTCTGTAAATGTTTTTCAAAATAAATTAAAGTAAACTTGCTACAATAAGCCATATGTAAGCTTTTGCAGTTTTAATTTATTTGAAAGTTTCAAGTAAACTTTTTATAAACTTCCAGAAAAAACTGTTACAAATAATTTCAATTGAAAAGTGAAATGCAAATGTTTATAAAAATTCAGAAAAAACTATTTGCCAGTTTTTTTCTTTTCAACTCAAAATATTTCCAATTCTTTTTAAACAAGGTTTTATATCAGAATGACGCCGAAAAACCAAAAATCATGGCTGCATCTTAACCACTTCCGCAATCTGGTAATAGTTGGTTTAAGTTGCAGCATTCAATGTATGATTAGAACTAAGTTATTTATTTTATTGCAATAGCTAAATAATATACAAAATATGGCTTGAAAAAAGTTTCACAAAAAAACTTTTAGAAAGCTTTCTTTAAAATCTTTTTTGTAGGTTTAAATTAATAAGCTTTTTATCAACGTGTCGTTTCAATTACACAACGTTTATTTTCAAACGGTTTATAACCGAAAAATCTGAATTTTTAAGCTTAGTATTTATTTCGGGAAGCTTTTTAAAGATTTATTTTAAGTTTACTTTGCTTGTTGGGTATTGATAAACTACAAATATATGGAGTAGGATGGGTCGAAAAACATTTTTTTTTCGGAACGCTTTAGTAGTTTAAAAATTAGGAGTCCCTTTAAGTTATGCCGGAAAAAGTGAAACAAACAAAATTTTTTTAACAAAAAAAAATTCAGGAAAATCTAAGAACTGATAAAAATCTATTTTTGAAAAAATTTGACGTGATACAGACATTTCCACGAGTCTGCCTGCAAAAACTAAGCTCGATTGGATCACGGAAAAAGGGCTAAAAATCGATTCAAAGTCTTTCACACAGGCGGACAGCCGGACACTACGAGCTTTATACTTTATACATAAAAAAAATTCTGACGTGTACATGAAAATCGCCGATACACGTGTATTTTTATTTTTTCTCCTCTTTCCGAAAAAGTATATTTGGTTCATAGGACAGAACTAAAGCTCGTTTTTGTAACGCAGTGTTAGAAAACATAAGTCAATCACAAAAAAATGTGTAATTGAAAATGCCCTAAATCGGTTAAGTACCACGCCCATTTAAATACAAAACTTCTTTAAAATGATCTGCGAAAAATAACTTTATATCAATTCGAGCTTTAAGATATGCTTGGATTTATTGTTATTTCTATCAATGACTATTTTTCTTTCAAAAATTTAATCAACAAAAGAATTTTGTAATAAGAGTTTACTATACTAGGTATATAATCAAGGCAACAAAATACTCGTACAAAGTGGAAGCTTAGCGAGCTACAAACACACATTAATATATTTTCAATGTACATATTTCGTTTTTTTAAATTTGTAGTTCTAATGTCAAAATGGTACTGCGCCAGCATTTGTAGTGTCAAAGTCGAGAAAAAAGTAGCTATCAGCTGATTGCACACTTCCACCTTGTACTGAATTAGCCTTGGTATATAAAGATCGGTTTCATCCGACCTTTGGCTTCCTTACATATGTGTTGCTGCAATTCTTACCATATGCCAAAGCAGCAAACTAGTTTTTTCAATCTTTTAGCTAGTTTGCAGCAGCTGTTCCGACTCAACGCCGTATAACACATATCGTGTACGACACAACTAAAGCACAAAAGTCCTTCTTCTAAACATGTTTAAATAAAATTCTAGGTATAGGTTGTAAAATTTGCATAGGTTTTTATTGATAAATACCACATATTAGTTATTTGAAATATGCAACATAAAAACTTTTTTCATGGTCCATTAAAAAAAAATAATTACACTTCTTAGGTTAACTTAAACATTTGTGCAACAAAACTAAAGCACCAAAACAAGGTAGGTCTTGTTTTTCTTTAAATGTGTTGTAAAACCCATAAGATCGCAGTAAGCGTGAGTCACACTAACCACGCCTATATATTTCGAAACATTTCAAGAAACGGTTCCCTTCTTTTATTTAGCCGTTAACGAGGTTTGATGATCTATAGGAGTCTAAAAGAGTTGCTGAAAATAATAACTTCGTGGACTAAAATATATTTTCTTGCTTCCTAGAGAAGTTTTATGAAAGAGTTTGTGATATTAACCCCATGTGGGACCATTTAAAGACGCGCTCTTAAGATTGTTTGTTTCACTTCGGAGCTTCGAAGCCTCTCTGACTTCAGATAGAAGAGAAATAAGGGTTTTCAAGATTTCATCTAATTGAATTAGTACAAATATAACGACGAATCTTTTATCTGCCTATCAAACAAAAGTTTTCTGAAATATTAGGACGCTCTGAAGCTTGTTCCCAGGCCTAAAGAACAACGCTTACTCACTTTTACTATAATTTTTAATCGGTGGAACATGGTTGAGGCATTGTAGGGGTTTACAGACGATTCTCCGGCCATAGAATGGGTCCAATCCATACGATTGAACGGGTATTGGCTTGCTTTATGTAAAAAGATATTCATAAAATCTTCACCCTATTTCCTAACGGGGAAGGAATTCCTTTAAGGAGCATCTACCAATAAGACATTCTGCTGAAACGTATACCGATTTTCTTCAAAAAATAGTTTAGGCCTAATAATGTTGACATATTGTCGTAGCCCGTGGCATTTAACCGAACAGAGAATCTGTAGAAAATGATGGATCCTAAACAAAGACTCTGTATTCGGTCAAGTTGCACAAGCGTGGAAAGTTATTTTCTAAAATATCTTACTTAAATAACAAACTCAATGCCAGCACGATGTAAACTCGCCATAAACAGCCACGGATATGCCACCAAATAACCAAAAAGAATCGGGTTTGTCCCAGAGATATTTGGTGGTGCTTCAGTTTTGTCGATCAACTTTGTGAGTTCATCGAATTCTGTGTACAAAAATTGTTTGGATGAGCTGGTAAACTACTTTTATTTATTCAAATAACATGTATTCTTCCTGAAAAAAAGTACTAAACTTAAAGGAACTTTTACTTACGACTTTTTTGAGTAAAATATTTTAAAGGGAATTTCCGTGCTTTAGTTTTGTCGCACACTGTATATAGCATTTTTTTTAACATCTCTCCATGCTCTTGTTTTAAAAATTGGTTAAATACTTTGTAATAAAAAAAATTTCGAAACTCAGACCACTTTTTTCACGTAGCTGAAGAGTCCGGTCCGTATTCCTAATTTACATATGCAAGTTCTCCTGGCAAATTTCGTCGTGATAAGTGAGATATTTTTAGAGTTATAGCCTCATTTTTTTAAGTTTAATGTAATTTCATATCGATGTCAATAATTTTGCCTTTTGTAGTAAATTTATGGACACTGAAGTTTGCCTCATCTTTCGCTTATACTAATTTTTATGCTACAATCGCTATCGCAAATACTTATTTTATGTGTAATAGAGTGAATACTTTTTAACAATATTATGTCCATAAAAATTATATATAAATTATTTGTAAAATTAATGAATGAAAAAAGTTGGATTTTGTTTAGTATCCGGACAAACAAAATTTGTATGAAATTTCCATCTTGAATGGATAAAAATGTAATCTATTAAGCTATTTTTGGAGTTGGAGTTTTAGCGATAACTATTTTTGGCGGAGGCTGGAATTCAGCAGCGATACCTAAATTTAATGGATTCTTATCTTATATATTAGCTTTGGTAATGCATGGAATTTATTATAATTTAAAATTTATTCTAGGGTACTGAACTGCTTTTACCAGCAAAATAAAACCAGTATTGTATATTTTTCACATGAAGCTTATGACACATAATACATCCTAGGAATCTACGATATTAATCAAGTAAATCAATAGTGTGAATCATATTCAAACCTGGCAATGCTGCTGGTGAGAGTGTCACACTACTTTTTTTGATTTGCCAATATAACAAGTAACAAATGAGTGGGAACGCATACTTTATACTCATTGACAATTATACCAACAATAGTATATTCCCTTCCCTACCAACTGTGGTTAACCGTGGAGAAACTCCTACGCCAAAAATTCAAACATTTTTACTAGCACCAACGCATATTTTTGGAATTTGTATGGAAAACGGCAAGCGCCTAAAGGTATGCACTCACACCTACAAAGAAAAACATTTTCAAAATGATTAAAAAAAGAACCTCGCCGAACAAATTTGCCCACTTTTTCATCCACTTGTTTGGCACGCGCGGCTCACTGTTTATCCAGATTTTTGTCAATTGCTGGTTGGCAGGGTTCTTAATTTGGCATACAGCGAAATGTAAGTTGTTTCTTAATAGTGTTGGTTGATAGCTGAAGAGTTTGAGTTTGTTAATGCTTTAGGTTGTTTTTGCTGAGAATCTACACACGTTCATTCGCAGCACATATACTTTACATGTATATATCAGTACAGTAACTCTGCAAAAAAAAATGCGCTTAGTCTAGGATCAGTCCTGGATAAGGCACAAAGGAGCATGCGAATAACGGCAGTTCTGATCTGCATGTACGGGTTCAACTGTTCACATGCTTAAAATCCTATGGAGATACTAATTGCACCCAGTTAGACCCGAAAGCACTTATACCCAAAAGCTTAAAAGTCCAGATGTATTTTATGCTACACAAATTAAATAAGTATTTTCCTCCTTTTTGGCATATATTCAATTGTAGCCAACTGTAGACTAAAAGGATTAGTCGCAGTTCACTCTCTTTAGAAATAAGTCACACGATTTTGTGCAGGGTAATTTTCTATTACTCACTTGTACATTTACAAAAGGTGCAGGCGTAGCAAACGATATATGCGAATAGTATGTACAAGGTGGCGCAAAAGTAATCCTCCTATCAGAAAATGCTATAAATTTTGCGATTGGCCCCTAAAGTCAGTCCTGTTTTGACATTTGTGTAGTAAACACATGCGAAATACACGTTAATAAACAATGTTACGCTACACTGCTCCAGAACGCGGAATATTGCTGACTATTTATTTGACCAATAATCGGTCGGGGCCAAACGGTTACTGTGAATGGTGAGCGCTACAGAGCAATGATCAACGAGTTCTTTTTGCCGCAACTTGATGAATTGGGATTGGAAAACATGTGGTTCCAACAAGACGGTGCAACAGCACACACTGCACGTGCCATAACCGATATGCTGAACATCGGAAGCTTACTTTTGCGCCACCTTGTAAATAGTATTGGTTAAATGTAGCCACTTGTAGCACAAGAACCATCCGTTTGCTTTCCAGGCTTCTGCTAACTTACTATTACTAGAGTTCGCCCAGTGGTTGAAATTCAACCAATAAACTTTATTTTATTTTATTTTTTTGCTGTAGGTATGTTTTATCCGCCTTTTTTTTTCCTTTCTATGTCGTTCCTTTCCTCTAACATATTTTTATTTTCCTTGATTTCTTTTTTTACTCTCTTATTTTAGTTTTTACTTACCTCAAAATTCTTTTCCTTTCCCTTCCCTTCCTTTTATTTTCTTTCTTTCCCCTTCGTTTTCTTACCTTTCCTTTAATTCCCTTTTCCTTCCCTTCCTTTCATTTCCTTACCATTCCTTTCTTTCCTTAAATTTTCCTTCCTTTCCTATCCTTTCCATTCCCTTCCCTTTCCTTCCTTTCCTTTCCTTTTCCTTCTCTTTTCTTTCTTTCCTTTATTTATCCTTCCTTTCAATTCTTTTCCTTTCCTCTATTTTCCTTTAATTTTCTTCGGTGTTTAATACTCTTTATGAGTAATCATTTATTTTATTTTTGTAAACCCTATTTGTGGGTATCAGCAATGAATTTTACATATTTGCTCATATTTTACATTGCTTGTTTAATGTCTCCAACAAAGCAACTTTTCGTGCTCTCGGAAAAGCCCCTGACACTGGGCATCGTAGCCAGTGATCAATACAATAATAATAACTAAAGCAAGAATGCATGACACAACAGAGGCTCTATAGTGCGAATACTTATTTTTCATTGGTCCACTACCAACTCTTCGCACTCACAGTGAGAGCCGACCACACGAATAACACAAGAACATGCATGGCAAGTCTACTCACACTACTACGGCTCTTAATTTTTTCCTACAAAGCAACTCCTCGGCCATGCTCACGATTCAGCATAGTACACAAAAAGCAAGTACACACACACAGCGTGTCTATAGTGTGAATTAGTAAATGTGTAGTGGTGTGACTTTTATGTTAAATTTTTTATATTAAAATGATTTTTAAAATTTTTTTTATTTACGGATAAAAGTACACCTCAAAATTTCCTATCTATACATATATAATTTGTATACCTTAGAATTATAGTTTAGCAGAAAACGGTTCTACATTGCATTCATCTTGTCTATTTATTTATAAGATACATATATATACCCCTCTACAGCAAAGACCAGGACTAGTGCCTTTATCTCGCTTTCCAAGTCGATTCACATTGTTCACCCATTCACAGAGCTACCATAGGGAGCGTTATAGTAAATCGAAGCAAATTGAAAGTCGCTGGTTCGACGCGTAGTAATAACTACAGAAAAACTCACCAGAAAATTCTGTATAAGGGCACAGCATACCAATACAGGTAATATAAACTGAACAGCTGATTCGTTTTTTTTCGTTTTAATTTTCTCTAAACTGTCAAATATGCTTTCAATCAGTTTTTTTACACTTTAGCATGTACCGTGCTGTTTTGACGTTTTAGAGAAGCGATTTTCAACATGACCGCCATGCTATTACCTGTTTTGCTATGCCATGGTATAAGGGCAATTAATACCTTGCTAAAAAGCAACGGATAAATAACTGGATAAACAGTGAGTCACGCGTACCAAAATTGCTGATAAAAAGTAAGTAATTTTGTTCGGAAGGTTTCACTTTTTTACCATGTCGAGAATTTTTTTCCGTGTACATGTTAGGTCTAAAGACCTGGATAGTTTTAGGCACTTATTGTTTTCTATACAATTGTGGATTAGAGTTTCAACACCAGGTTAACCATGTTTGGTATTGATGTAGGAATAGCGTTCAGAGCGTACTTAACTCATGACAGATGAGGCATAGCTGGAGCAAAAGCAGTACACCGGGTAACTTCCCGAGCTGTACACGCAATGCTAAGCCACATAGGAGGTGAATCCTATTACAAATACCAATGTATATATATTTAGCAGGGATGGGCTATTCCCAAAATCCTTAGGAGGGGGAGATTTCACGTGTTTATAACGAACCAATCACATGAGAGTCAGGAAGGTTTTCATGAGCATTGCTTGATCCGGAAGTTTTGCACCGGCCGTTTGATGTATTGGCCTGCCAACTAAAAGTCTATATCTTAAAATAGCGACACCTCTAACTAGTGCTATGTATTATTTTCATATAAAAACACCAAACATACGAGCTATACTCAAGTATTGGATGAGGTAGTAGCTAAGGTTAATCAAACTCCTCAGTCCACTTTATAAAATCTGCATATTCAAGCTTAAGTACGAAACAAAGAGCACCTTAGTCATTTAAATGCCCCAAAGAGGCAGTTGTCTAGTAAGTGAGTTGGTGTCGGAATTTGTTAATTTTGATACTTTTTTGTCAAAGCAATATCTAGTATATTATGTTCGATTTCACCCTTACTTCTATTTTCTTAGAATTCGGTAAACACTTTCCCACGCTTCAGGCCCTCTCATCGACCAGCATTACTTGTGACAATCATTCACTGCTAACCGGCCAATGATTGCCAATGCGTGGCTGTAGCAACACAAGAACTTTTTTGCTTAATTGCATTTCGTTGTCAGTTAATTGCGTTGCGCATTCGATTTAAAGTGACATTTCTGTACGCTTGAAGTCTAGTCGAAACATGGGAAAAATTTATATCGCATGATGCATGCGAATTTTGCCAGAAATAGAATATTCAATGGTTAACCTAGAGAAATTACTAACTAAAAATCGTAACATATTCATTTAAATGCTTTGGCAGTGGATTAAATAAATGTTAGACTATGCAATCATGAAAAACAATATTGTAGCATATAAACGACAAGCCAGGCTAAAATAATAACTTCCACGTGAAACAGATTCGCTGGCTTAACCCCTGATTCTGGCGTGGTAACGATTAAATTTTTTGCGGCAAAGAAATAATATGTCAACTTTTACTTCCATTTGCTATTCTACTGACTAAAATTGCCGTCTAATATGGGAACATCACGTAACCGTGAACAATTTTTTGTAAATGTTTTATTTGTCTAATACTTTTTTTAAAAGAGCACAATTTATAATTTTTTTTAAAGGAAAGTCTTTCAAATTATTTTCATACAAACAATTTTTCACGTAGACTTCATATACTACATCCTTTTCGCTTTTCGTTTTTCATAAAAATTTTGAAAATATTAAAAATCTTCAAATTTCTCACAAATAGCGTGTTCAAGTCATACTGTGCCGACGAAAGGTTTCTGATGCAGATTTTGGCTATTTTGGGAATATATTATAATAAGGATCTGCAATTGCATGCCAAGCAGAACAAAAGTGACGGCTAGATGCGTAGAATGTTGTTTTTGTTTCCGAAAAGTTGCAAAGAAAAACAACGAAAACCTTACTTTTATTTATGCTTCTAAGAGCTTGATAAATTCCTGAAATACTAATAAAATAAAATGGTTTTATATGAATATAATTCCCACATGCACATTAAATGCAAAAGATATGCAAGTCATGAAAGTTTTAAAATTTTTCAAAAACCCTTCATTGTGTGCCTGACGATTATGGACTTCCGTAAATAAAATTTTTTTTTGTGAATATTTTCCCATACTTGATATTGTTTCTTAATTTTTAAAATTTAATGGTAGTGAGTATTAAAAAAAAATAAGTAATTCTAGACATTTTGCAACTATGATCTAAACTATTAGTGATAGACAACTTTTCATTTTATTGAAGACACACACAACCTGGGCAGTTTAAGATTACACAAAACAAGTAAGGAAGTCTAAGTTCGGGTGGAACCGAACATAATATACCTAGTAGTGATCTATTATGTCATCCCCATTTAGGCAGGTCTATTTTAATACTTTCAGTTCGTATTTGCATTCGAATAGACAGACAGATAGACAGATAGACGTATCTAGAGACGGACATGGCTACATCGAATCAGCTCATCCCCCTGATTATTTCAGTATACGTACAAACATTTCATGTTCATGAAAGGTATGAATATCAAAAAAGATATACAACTTCGCTTTTGCAGTGGGGTATTAACTACTTGCCCGAATATTTTACTTTCCATTATGAACGTTTTGATATACATTAATAAATATATATCTCGATTCGTTAATGCCGAATGAAGTAATATACCTAGTGTGCGTAACAAAAATAGATATAAAAAGGGTGTCTTTCATAGGCGCCAAAGAACTCAACCGATCTTTATGAAATTTTCACAATATATAATTGGGTTCACTGGGTACAGCATATACAATATATAGTTCTGGAAAAGTAGGCGGAGCCACGCCCCCAGGCTATATAAAGTTTCAATTCGTCATAACTCCGAACTTTTTTGTCTAAAAATATGATATTTGGATATATGGGTCACTTAGTCAATGTCCACGCCCACATATTTTGTGTTTTGTTTTGCTCTTGAAATTTCACGAGAGGTGCAGAAGTTCGCTGGGCAGAACACAGTATATTATAAAATGGCGAAAGCAAACAACGAATTTCAGCATTCTTTTGTAAAACTGCTGCAAGCTAGTCTGCGTTCAAATAGACAGACGGACAGACAGACAGACTGTCGGAGAGACGGGCATGGCTAAATCGACTCCGCTCATCGTGCTGATCATTTTAGTGAGCTCTTCTCTTCTTCTTCTCATAGTTACACACATTTAAGGTTTATGAAAGGTATGAAAATCGAAAAAGATATTGTGATGGGTTTATGTGTTAAAGTATGGTCCTCTTCTTTGTGAGGGCAGAGAGGATTCTGCTGATCAACAGGCATTCATTAGGTCTGCCGAAATTGAGAAGAAATTAAGCATAAACATAACATTTAGGGGTTCAAATTCATTCTGTTTTATTCAGTAAAACTTACAACTATTTATACTGTTTTTGATAACTAAAAGAGATTTTCATAACTGCTCCTGTTTTCATATTCTCAGTAGCTGAATTTCTAGTTCAGCAGCAAATGATGATATGACCAATGGCAACGTTTCGCTGAGCTAGGTCTTTCGTTACATGTTCTGTCAGCGTCGCGCCGGTCTCATTGCGCTATGCAATTGGTTATTGCGGTCAAGATTATTTCTATGTTTGTTGCTATACAAACAGACGTAAATGGAGGTTGTGGCAATTGTATGATATGTGTGTTTGTGTGGCAATGATTCACTACAATATGTAACTTCGCTATTGCAGAAGGCTATTAACTACGTGCCCGAATATTTTGCTTGTGTGTTTTCCGATTTGGCTAATTTTTGACAGGAGTATAAAACATACTATTGAGAAGCAGCTGACCAATTTTCATTGAAATATCAAGATTGAATTATAAGCGATTGCCATTGAAAATAGCAGAAATTTTATGCTGAAAAGTGAGCGGCGCCACGCCTACTTTTTCAAAATTGACAAAATTTTTTCGCGGTCGAGTTTTTAGTTGATATAACTTGCTTACTTGTAAAAATATCGCTTTTTAAATTTTACAAAAAAATTTGTAAGAACTATATTAAAAAACTGGGTGTGGACATTAACCGATACCGCCCATTTTTACAAGCAACAGTTACCTTTATATTGGCGGCCGCCGTGGTGTGAAGGTAGTGTTGCCGGCCTACCACACCGAAGGTCCATGGTTCGAGACATGGTACAGGTAACATCAAAAGTGATTTGAAAAAAGTTTTTCAAAACGGGGTCGCCCCTCGGCAGTGGTTTGGCAAACTCTCCGAGTGTATTTCTGCCATGACAGACTTCTCAGCAAAAAATTCGTCTCCTTTGTAGATGCCGTTCGGAGTCGGCAAAAAACTGTAGGTCCCACCAATTTGCAGGGAAAATTCAAATCGGCACACCACAAATTGGAAGAGAAGCTTGGCGCAAAAATCTCTTAAGAGGTTTATGATGATATACCTGTTGTATATCGCGCCATTGAGATAGATAGTTACCTTTATATATTGAACATTATCACCAAACTTCGACAAATCAATTTTTGGCGGAGTTATGGCATAAAAATTTTTGTGGAATAGTCCACTATAAAAAGGGCGGGGCCACGCGCATTTTCGAAAATTTTAAATTTTTGGATTTCTTTGTTCACGGAAACTTTAGAGGTGAAATATAAATCATGTAAAGCTACTTTAGGCAAAATTATTGCCTATTTAATATATCTACGATCCTCTTCAAAATCTTTCATGTAAAAGTGGGCGTGGACCTTAACCGATTTCGCCCATTTTTCCTCGAACATTTCTTGCACACCTGGAAACCTGCGTGCTGAATTTCGTTTCGATGCCAAGCCCATTTTTAAAAGTTTCTTGAAAAATGTATTTCATGCCTCAATTTCAATGTATTCACTAAATTTTATGCTTATAGGTGTATTATGTACTGAGTAATCACTTTTTTGTGTTTTCAAAAATATTCTATATATAAAAGTGGGCGTGGCTCTGATCCGACTTCGGCTATTTTAAATAGCACTCGGAGGTGAGTTCCAAGATAGCTGCGTACCTAATTTCATTAAGATATCTAAAAATTTACTCAAATTATCGTTACATACTGCCGTTAGGCGACTAAAGTTAATACCTTGTGTGCGTAGCACTACTAGGTATAGAAAGTAATTGATATATAGATTCTTATATGAGGGCATACGACTGCGATTTCATGTGTTTGAGAAACTTTACAGGGAAATGAACTATATCGACAATAAATTTTCCCATAAGATCGGAATTGTAGAAAATATTGGCAAATATATCAGAACCGTAACTTTTGCTAAGGTTCGCGTGTGTTAACTGATGAATCGGGTTTTTTTTAACTTCAAATGTGACCAAACTTTCAAAACTTTTAAGCAAGCATCGTGGATCCGCTCGTGTGACAGCGCCAGCCACTTGCAGTATTTCACAAAAATCGGCTGTAAACACGACAGCCTCAGAGTCAACTCATTTAGAGAACCACAAACCATTAGGGGTTGTATTGACAGCATTAATATGAGACATCGAACAATCGTCTTCATACAATCAATGCTGCATGCTGAAGAGTTACCAGCGCCCCTATTTCTTAGTTTTTTTTTGTATATATGCTGGTTTGTTCGAGTTAAATCCTGAGTGGTGACTTAAAACTAGAATGCGCGGGTTTCTCCCCTATAACAGCGACTATTCATGAAAGCGCTACCGCAATTAACACTAAGGGCCGTTTAATCAATGTCTGGTTATGATAAACTTTATCACATGCTAACCTAATCATGGCTTGCCCCAGAGCGACATTTTCATTTACACAAAAGTCTGATGAAGCTATCATGGTAAAGTTGGTCATTGTGAACCTTTTTGGGAAAAAACTCACAAAATTTGCATTGTTACCACATAAAAAGTGAAAGCTGCTCTTGTTTACAATTTTAAATGAACCATTTTGGCGTACAAATTTCGATTGTGATACCTCTTTATATGGATACTATTACATTTTTAAACTCCATTACTCGCAGAGTTTGATAGCAAAACTATGTATCACAAGATCAGATTTGTATTTTCAGCTGTCACTTTTTGTTTTGCTAAGCACATAATCAGAGGTCCATTCTTTGATAACTTTTTTTTTTTTATCGCATAATAACCACAAACGCAGCCAGAAATATTTTGCTTCTAACCTTCACATTCAACTTATTTGCCACAGCACAAAAACTGATTAATATATATTTTTTTATTTCATTTTATTCATTCTTATCTTATTTTATTTTTTTCTTTTTAGTTTATTTTATTTTACTTTATTTGTATTCTTTTATTTCATTTCATTTTATTTTAGTGTGGTTAATTTAAGCTTATCCGATGTAATGCGTTTTTTTAGTGCGAATTAAACAAGTTTATTCCTCTATGCTGCTCAACGTTTCGCCAACTTCCTTGGCTTACTCAGGAGCGATTCTATTTTTATACCTTTCATGAACATGAAATGGTATATTAACTTTGGTCCGATGTTTGTAACGTTTAGTAATATAAGAGATAGACCCACCATTAAGTATACCAAATTGATCAGGACGATGAACTGAGTTGATAAAGTCATGTCCGTCTGTCCGTCCGTCTATCCGTCCGTCTGTCCATCCGTCCGTCCGTCTGTTTGAACGCAAACTTATCTCTCAATTTTTGAGATATCTCTATGAAATTTGGCACACGGATGTATTTTTTTATTATATTAGACATTTGTCGGATCCGGTATAATCGGGTCACTATAGCATATATCTCCCATACAACCAATCGTTCAAATAAGAGGATTATGGCAACTTCCCTTAAACAAATAAAGCTTATTATAAAAGAAAATTAAATGTATTGCTGACAAAGTTTTAGAGAACTTTAAACAATGCATATTTAAGTGTGCACGTATTCATGAAAGGTATAAAGCCTTCGGCACAGCCGAAGACAGCGCCGTCCTTACTTGTTTATATTATCGCAGTCATAAAAATATACAAAAACAACATTAATTATTAATATGAACACAGAGAGACGTTATTACATAAAGAAATACGATTATTTAAAGCATTTTTACTTACATTTACGTTACTACATTAAAAACAATCAAAAATTAAAATTTTTTAATTTTAAAAACAATGAAAACTTTAAATTTTTGATAAAAACGATACCATCTACTGTGGTACACTTGTCATACTAAAAGTAAATTATTAGATGCATAAAAGATAAGCATCCGCAATGTTATCTGTGTCTTTCTTCTTGTTAACAGTTTTGTCTCTTTGTTCTTTGTCAATTATTCTCGTATTAGAAAAGTCAGCTGTGTGACTGTATGCTATTGCATGCTGAGATAAAGCTGTGTTTTGTTTGTGTTTTCTAATGTCAGCCATGATCCAATAATTTATATGGTCGTTTCACATGACATAGCGTCTTCTTCTTCCTCATCCACACCTTATGTCAAACTATCATATCTTTGTTTTTTGTTTACATTCTTTGTTTACAGTTCTTGGAAAAGCTATTGAGTTCGCTTCGTGTTTTATTTATTTTTAATAAAAATTCGCTGTGAATTGATATTTTACGAGTGCTTTGTGATAACATTTTAAGAAAATGTGTGATTTATGTGTTATACGTGAAAAGCTTAGAAAATAGGCGAATCGTTTTTGCGCGTTCCCTCTCACATGTGCATTTTGACATAAGAATTCACCGACGTCAAACGGTAATTTCGTGCTGTTGTGTGCCTAGCGCGCGCTTTATTGTGCCGATATATATTTTGTTGTAGTTTTTTGGCTATTTCCTTTGCAAGCTATTTGGTAAACTACATTGTTTTGTTGTTCTTTGTTTATTGGGGTTTTTGTTCTTGTAAACCATCTTGACAGTGTGTGGTTTGATCTGTACGCTAGGGTGATGTTTTCTTTTTTGATTATGTGATGTGCTAGGTTTTCTGTTAGCCTGGGAATATGCGTGACACTGTAGTATGGTTTTGTCTCGTTGTTTGTTGTTGTTTAAGGTTGATTATGGGAGTTTTGCATTTGACGATTTTTTTTTTTTTTGTTGTATTAGGTCGGAGATTACAAATCAAACTTCGCTTATAGACGTCGTCGCGCAGAGTCGGCAAAAATATCCCTGCATCTCAACCAAATTAAAAAAAAACAGACTGTACTTTTGGTTGAGATGTAATTTTTCGTTATACTACTCAACATAAACAACTCAACATAAGAAATTAATCCTATATTTAAAAAAAAAAAAAAAAAAACTTCGACTTAAATAAAAATTATGACAAAACTGCATATCTGAGATAACGGATCTCAGCAATAAACGGGAATCTTCAAACGGAACAAATTATATGGGGTGATCGCTTCCATAAACGCGTGGAATACATATAACCAAATATATTTTGGTGTCGTTTTAAAATGAAATAACGTTTCAACACAAATAAAGAATTATAAAAAGTGCTACCTGGCTAATACAGATGTACAATCTATGACAAAACCTTAACATAATTATTGAACATAACTTGGCTAATACAAATGGAGAATCTTGACATTAAATTTTTCATGTTGATTGTGTGTGAAAGCCAATTTAAATATTTTACAAACATAACTTGGCATATATAAAAGAAAGAACTACAAACAAACTAAACATTTTACAAGACAAAAAACTATAGTGTATGATATAACCGGCATTTTGAGGGACAAGAGAATATCCCCGCCTAATAAGTACGTCACGTGGAAGTACTCAAAGCCACAAAAAAAAAAGGTCGGAGATTAAGTGGTTAGGATAGTTATTTCTTTTAAGTGTAGTTTTAATTTTTTCTATATTGGTTTCATGAAATTTGCTATCGCTTATTGTTAGGATTTTATGGATAAGATTTTTGGCCGCATTGATTTTGTATTTTCGGGGATGTGATGACAAAAATTGATTTGGAATGCCAGTCCAACATTATTTGGTTGTTGAATTTATGAATACCTGCATCTAAGGAAGGGATGTTATTGTTTTGTTCCATTTTCATAGTGAACTGTAGTCTATGGTGGTATTTGTTTAGCATATTTAATATTGTATCAGTGTCATCTCTTCTGATAATAGGAAATATGTCATCTACGTATTTTACTAAGAATTTGATGCCTTTTGTTGTTTTCTGAGCTCCGATTATGTGTTATGCAAGTATGCAATATCACCTAGATTGTATGGATTGCCAAAAATACACAAACCTGATTTTCCACTGTAAACGTCCCCAATAAACAAAGCACAACAAAACAATGTAGTTTACCAAATAGCTTGCAAAGGAAATAGCCAAGAAAACTACAACAAAATATATATCGGCACAACAAAGCGCGCGCTAGGCACACAACTAGCCGAGCACATTGCTGACATTACAAAACACAAACAAAACACAGCTTTATCTCAGCATGCAATAGCATTCAGTCACACAGCTGACTTTTCTAATACGAGAATAATTGACAAAGAACAAAGAGACAAAACTGTTAACAAGAAGGAAGACACAGATAACATGAGGATGCTTATCTTTAATGCATCTAATAATTTACTTTTAGTATGACAAGTGTACCACAGTAGATGGTATCGTTTTTATCAAAAATTTTAAGTTTTCATTGTTTTTAAAATTAAAAAATTTTAATTTTTGATTGTTTTTAATGTAGTAACGTAAATATAAGTAAAAATGCTTTAAATAATCGTATTTCTGTATGTAATAATGTCTGTCTGTGTTTATATTAATAATTAATGTTGTTTTTAATATTTTTATGACTGTGATGATATAAAAAATAGAATCGCTCCTGAGAAAGCCAAGGAAGTTTGCGAAACGTTGACCAGCATAGTGGAATAAACGTGTTTAATTCGCACTAAAAAAACGCATTAGATCGGATAAGCTTAAATTAACCACACAAAAATAAACGTACTGCATACCGTATGTCCCGCAAATTTGTAGGAAAAATTATAAGCAGCACACCCCAAATTGGTAGAGAAGCTCGGTCCTTATCTCCCTAGGAGGTATATATCTCACAATTTTTTTTTACTTTATTTTATTTTGTTTTCTATTTTTTAAATTTTATTTTATTTTATTTCGTTTCATTTCATTGTATTGTATTTTGTTTCACACAAATCCAACAACAAAGCTTACAAAAAAGCAATACTAATTAGCTTCAATAAATTGAACACCACTCACATGCTTTATTTCTGTGGCAATAAGGACGAACTACCAAAGTCATTTTCGTGAGGTTTTCAGTAGAACACTTTGAAAATTAAAGTTGTAGTGTAAGTGTATGGAATTGAGATATAGTTTTTTGTTCATTAAATCCACAATTTTCGAGCAAAAGTCGTGAAATTTTGTTCAATCCTCGCACGGAGAAGTAGTAGTGGTAGCTTGTGCTTATTGCCATAAATTTATGTATCACCAAAAAAGTAGTCGCATATTCTTACCTTGATTATTAGTGACTTCATATCTCGAACACTTCGTGCACTTACACGATTTATTTCTAAAATGTTAATAACAAAAATTAATAATTTTAAGGTGATGAAATCTTATTATTCATGGTATAAATTTTCACTTCTTTTACATTTTCGGTCGATCGCTCAGCTGCCTCAGTTGCTGTCTCGTCATGGACATTGGTTGCAATATCCTGTGAACGTTATTACGCCATTTGTCATCCATTGCGCTCAAGGACATGGCAAACGATTAACCATGCATATCGTATTATTGGATTTATTTGGTTTGGTAGTATCATTTGCATGACCCCAATTGCGGCATTCAGTCAATTAATGCCAACAAGTCGACAAGGTGAGTAATTATGAAGATATGTACAGTTTCAGGATTCACTACCTATATAAAACAAAAATCTAGAGTTTATTTCGCATTCAATGTAACTATCGGTGTGATACCCGCTAAAAGGCCACCTACCAAAGTGTCTTATTCTTTATTATCGTCGTGCATTGAAGTAAGTCTTTAGCTCATGTTTCCCGCAATTCCGCACTGTTTTTTTAGAAACTAAAGATCAAAGAATAAACCTAAAAAAAAAATGGGTACTGTCGTAAAATGTTGCGGTAAAATGAATAAAAATAGGATAATTAAAGATACAGGTTGTAAAGATTAGAATTTCTATTCTTGCAGACTTGCTGCTAGCTCAGGTAAAATGGAGATAGTTTTTCTCCGTATTCCTAAAATTGTCGTGAAAGGTTCCCGTTAATTTTATCTTAGGCTCTCTCAAATCAAAGTATTTTGCTTGATCGAGTAGTGATTAAGCCAATCATCCTACGGGGTTCAGCGGATGGCTTGGTTGCTCGACGACAGCAGAGTTCACTTCTCAATTACCCACTCCATTCCAGCATAGCGAAGTAGAGGGGCATATGCTTCCTGTTAATACGTATTTAAAATCGACAAAGTGTGCGTTTTTTCAAGAATTGACTAACTACAAAAATGTGGTCCAAAGCAAATTTGCCAAGTCTCATGAAAAACTGATTAGGTACAACCAAACAACATAGCAAAATACGCTTGAAAGAAACTTGTATTCGATATTAAAATGTTGATTCTATTTTGACGCAGTTTACAAGATCACAATTTTTGAAAATTGTGCAGAAAACACAAAGGGAAAGCTCTCTTTCTACGTTTAAGATGAGCAATCAGCGCAAGTGTCCGCGCTAGGCTTCAAACTTTTAAAGACTTCCCTAATTTTCGATAAAATTTTAAGAATTTATTCCCGCCATTCCGTTTGCCTGTTTTGTTCGAAAAAGCCACCTCGCTCTTCTCTTCAATAAACGCCATCGACGTGGCTATGTAAGTATCATCCTCTTTTACATTAAAAAACGTGACTCTTCGTCATAACAGCTTTTTTTTTTCAATCTGCGCAAACTGTTTTTAAGATGCGGCAATTGCTTATATATTCCATTGGGCTGACTTTTGCTCTCATGGAAAATTTTAGCTCTTGCAATTTCCAGTTCATTGATGATCTGTGGCCGCCACTTCCACTGATGCTCACCAAAGTAAACAGCTTTTTTAAATCGCGTTAGCTTCACGGAAAATCATCAGAAAATACACTAAAATATTCCCATAAAAGACATTTGTTGCGTATCTGTTCACTAACGTTTTGTTTTTTTCTCTTAAGTTTCTAAGGTCAAACAAAATCTCTTTTGTTTTTCAGTTAACTAAATAGCACACTAATTGAATACTCTCTTTTGTTTCTCCTTTAAATCACTTTGGTAAACCAACGTGACTGCTACCCAGCCACCAAAATCGTCTTAAATCATTTTCTGATACCGTTTTGCTTGAAATTTGTTCCTACAGCAAAGCGCTCGTAAAAAAGCACGTTGAGGAGATGACTCTTCGGATGTTACTAGCTTTTGTTGCTTTTCACTGGCGCCAACAAGGTCTTTTTCAAAATCAAGGAATACATATTTTTCCTTAAATAGGGGTTTCGAAAGGATGGTATCTAGATGGTCGCATATTTATTTGGAGGTTACAGTTTTCTTTCCGTAAAGCAATCACCTCCGTAAGTATTCGCTACATACCTGCCAAAATTTTGCATCCCTCTTAGTAATGGTTTCCTTTAAGGTGTCCTAAGCTTCTAATAAACCTGAAAATGCAAACTATTGGGAAAGAATTATAAGCTATGTACTAAATTTATTTTAATTTTACAGGGTACATCTTCAAATTACGAATTTAAATGCTTTAACTCTATCATATTAACCTCTTGACTCTCTTCCTGCTTAAACAATTATTTGTAGTTATCCACTTGCTGTTCTTTTAATTCCACTTCTCTCGCTTCCTTTCTCTGCTGTTGCTTTCCTTTAATATATTTGCAATTTATTTGATTTCCTCTTCTTTTTACAGCATCTATTTTAATTTATTTGATTGTTTCCTCAACTTGCTAATCCATTCCTTCACTTTTGTTTCCGTACTTTTCTTTAATGCTGCATAACTTACTTTTCTTTAATTTCATCTCCATTATTTTCCTTTCCCTTCCTTTCCTATCTTTTTCTGTGCTTTCCCTTCCTTTCCTTTTCATTCCTTTCCTGTCCTTCCTTTTCCTTTCCTTTGCTTTCCTTTCCTTTCCATTCTTTTCCTTTCCATTCCTTTCCCATAATTTATTGTGCTCTACTCTCTTTTGTCTTAACTTCTTTCTTTCTTTTCCTGTTATTTTTATCCAATTTAACAATACAGTATGTTTTTTGTATACTTAATTTTATTTCGCTTCATTTCACACAAATCTAACCTTAAAAAATACAAAAACCAAATTAACTCCTGTGATGAATACTCTCAGCTGCCGATAATTTTAACTTAGCCGTCTAGCAATGCAATGGTGAAAGTTACATTCAACTCCATTTAGCAGTTTTTGAGTGATGCTCGACCAAACATACAGACAGACAAAAGTTCTGTTGATTTTGATTATATTGGCCTAATAATGATAGAAGTGTAGCAAAGGGTCCAAAATTTAGATTACCAGTAAGAAAGAAGGAATCCCCACTTTTCCAATACATCGCGGATGGAGAGGATCTCATACAAACTCTCAGAGACAAAAAAGAACAGGAAGAAGCACGAACCAAATTATCTTTATTAATAAAAGAACACACAACAACAAATAGGTAAAGTGCAATGGATAGTGCAATAATAGACACAGTGCAACGAACGAGGAAATTTATGAGACAAAACGAAAACATAAAAATTTTGACGAGTGATAAAGGAAACATAACATTAGCAATGAAAGCAGATGATTACGATAAAATGGTGGACATATTAAATGACTTATCGACGTATAGAGTTAAAAGACAGAATCCAACAACGAGATTTTAAAATAAAAACAACATGAGAGTCGGTAAATTGTTCAAAGTGGGAATTATTTCGAGAGGCCGAAAAATATACCCTCAGTACAAACACGGCACTGCCACCAAGGATTTATGGACTACCAAAATTGCACAAAGAAGGCATACAACTTAGACCTATATGTTCAGCCATCGGGTCCCCTCGTATGGGCTATGCAAATATATTGTAAAAATATTGAAGAACTGAACGACGAACTCTGTATACAATATAAAAAATACATTGGACTTTAAAGATAGAGTGAACAATACTGTTATTTGTGACGATGAAAAAATGTTTTCTTTCGACGTGGTATCACTATTCCCGAGTATACCTACACAGTTAGCACTTGACGTTATAGGAGAAAAATGGACGAAAATACAAAAATTCACAAAGATACCAAAAAACATGTTTATGGATATATTAAGATTTTGTGTTGAAGAAAACAGATATTTTAAATTTAATGACATTATATTCATACACCTTTAAGGAATGCCTATGGGATTTCCTACATCACCAGTAATTGCAGATACGAGTATAATTATGGAGGAGCTATTAAACCGAACTGTGAAAAAACTAGAATGTGTGCCAAGACTATTGACAAAATATGTTGATGATTTGTTTGCAATCATACAAGAAAGTGAAGTACAAAATACGCTTAATGCATTAAATTCATTTCATAAAAATATAAAATTTACAATAGAGCTTGAAAGCGAATGTGAATAACCTTATCTCGACTCCATCGTAATAAAACGAGGAAATTATCTAAAGACAAAGTGGTATTAGAAACCAACAGCATCAGGACGAATCATGAACATTCACTCAAAACATCCGAAGTCAATGATAATGAATACAGCAATGGGCTGTATACTGGCGCGGATCCAGGGGGGGTCTTGGGGGTCCGACCCCCCCCCCCCCCCCCCCCCCCGAAATGTCCAAATTAGTGAAATTTTTTTATATGACTACATAATAAAAGTTAAAATAAAGGAATTTTAGATCATGAAATTATATGGATTTTGCGTCAGGGATGGATAAGGGAGGGTCCCAACTTTCTGGACTGTTAGAGTAAAAAAAATTAACATAATAAAATTAAAAAGAAGAAATAAGTGGCACGAATCATTTTTTGGTCCAATAAGACTAAAGTGGCAACCGTGGTTACGTGATGCAGCGCCAATGCTTGTAATTGACACAGTACATTTGTTTGTTGTTTGTTGGAAAAGCCTCTTATGTATATAATATTGAACTGTAACTTTGTCATTTCCATTTTATGCTTGGTATTGTGGTTTTCAGGTGAAAATGTCTCAAGTCGCCTAGAAACTATTTGAGACGATACTTTAACCCTCTTATAAATCAAAAATAAAATAGGTTTATCAAGCTCTTATAATTGAAAATTTGTATGGAAATCTCATTTAAAAAAGCTTTATAAACCTTTAATATTTTTTATTAATAACGGGGTAAATGTTTTGAACATAGAATATCTTCCTGGCATCGTTTCCCATTAGATTCAGATCTTTTCATGCCTTGAACATGTTTTTAAACGACGATTTTCACTGCAAAATGTTGCCAGCGTCCATGACTGAATCTAATGAGAAACGATGCCAGGCACACTTCAAAACATTTAAATTTTCAATTGAACAGCACAATACCTAGCTTTACTCTCAAAATCGTTTTTATGACAAAAAAAAAAAAAAGTTGGACCCCACCGAAATTATTTTCTGGATCCGCGCCTGGCTGTATATGAAGGATGCTGCATATATCGGATAAAACTTACCACAAAGAAATCTAAAAAGAAATGGTTATTTTATTAAAGAAAAACGATTTCCCCGACAATATTATAAAAACATTGATAAGGAAAGCGAATACCGAGAATCAACAACATCAAAGAGAGAAACCTACAAATTTCAAGTCCGTAACATACGTACCCCAACTATCGAAACGGTTAGCAAAGTCTGACTGTTATAATCAAAATATTTTTCAAATATCCCATAAACCCAAAAATACACTAAAGGACATTTTCAATAGCACTAAGTCAAAAATACCTCTTACAGAAAAAAGTAATGTCGTTTACAACATCGCTTGCAATGGTAATAAAAACAAAACATGTAATCGCGTCTACATAGGTACAACTAAATCGAAATTAAAAACTTAGTTAGCTCAGCACAAATCAGATGTCAAACATTGTTCACACTCACATACCCAAAAAACAGCACTCATGGCCCACTGTACAACTAGCGGCCATTCTCCCAATTTTAATAAAGTAAATATTCTCCAGCAAGAACAAAACTTCAGCAAGCGCTTTACACTGGAAATGCTGCATATAATAAACACACCGGTAAACATTCGACTGAATTGCAAAACAGACACTGACAATTGCGCTCACCTAGTATATAGACACTTACTAACTAACAAAACGACAGTAGAAAGCTCCACGTCACACAGCATGGGCGTGTAAAATCTAATGTATGTATGAGGATACTGATGTTATGTAAATTATTTGATTATATCAAAATTAAAATTTTATTGTTTTTGTAGTTTCCCTTGAAGATGGTTACCGAGGTGTAACCGAAATATATCGGAAAACAAAATGTAAAACCTTGTGTTTTTTATTTTAATCATTGACCACGAGCCAGCAAAATATAAAATTTTGCTAAGACAAAGGTAGCCAAAGAATTACCAACTGTCCGTCACAATAAAAGTATTTTTAAAAATATCTCTGTTTTTTTCTCCTCCATGCCGAGAAAAACGTTCTCTTTCTTCGATTTTGTTAATTGCAAACAAAATCATAACAAAGGAAATTATGGTTTCAAAAATAAAATTGTCTGTAAAAATCAAAATTAGAAATTAAAAATTTTTTAGTTTTTGTATTTCATTAAAAACAAGTTAATTAATAATTTAAGCATTTGTTAATAATAATATTAGAGACATAACACAACAAACCATTATACATAGTAAATAATATTTTATTTTATTTGGTCCTATTTTATTTTATTTAATTTTATTTGGTCCTATTTTATTTAATTTAATTTTATTTATTTATTCAATTTCGGTTTAGTTCGGAGTCTTTATAGCTTATAAATATTTACTATGTGAAATCAACTTTTTCATAAATAAATAAAAATATCAAAAAAAAGTTTTTGGAAATTTATTGGGTCTTTTTTAAAGATTAATATGTATAGAATTCAACAGTTTGGCAAGCACAGGCAGTGACTAAAAGTATGCAGCCTTTGCTGTGCTGTCAGTTTGTTTTCGCAAAGTTTTTAGGTAGAGAAATGCAGTACGTTTTTTCTTTAAGGGGTTTCTGAATGACTGCGTAATCACATGTACACGCCATCTGCAAGGGGAAAGTGAATAATGACCCGCACGCTGCCTATAAAAAATTATAAACTTTTTTATCTTCATTTGTGGCTAGCGGGACCTATGTATCTATTATGTCATATTTTATCCACTTTTTTACCCGCGTATGGGCATATACATATTTTATGTTATTGAAGTATTTCATTTAAAATTTTACCAACTTACATACTTACTTTAAAAAAATATTGTTTTTGAAAATTTTTTTTACAAAATATAAAAAGCTGCTTCTTTTTTTATTTGCTGATGCGAAACTTACTCGTTAACCGCAATATTCGTAGAATGTAAGTTACTTTGCTGGCTGGGTATATTCCAGCCCAATACGTGCGTTCTTTTTAACTGGATCCGGATATTATATTTGCTATAGTCAATTGGCAACTTTTATCTTTAAACCATACAAACATCCATTAGCAGAGCTAAACAAATGGCAGTGATAAAGAAAGCAAGAACAAATTGCAAAAGCAAATCCAACAAAACCCCATAATAGGATGTACTAGGAGTAGTGACGCCAAACAAAAGAGCAGCGCAAAATCGCTTGCTTTGAAGTCTTTTGCTTATCCAATCAGACAGCTGTCCAAATGAAAATCGTGTGGTCTGAAAAATGTTTATTTACATACATACAAACATACATTCATGTAGTTTTAAATTGTCACAAACTGTTCTCTCTGACTACGCCAGATTTGCAGCGATGTCCATTATCACACACTGAACATCAATTGCCAACGCATTGAACCGCTGCTAACTCGTTCCAGTAAACTGTTATATTGGAAAACTGAAATAACCAACGGCGACGACGTTTACTTAATTTCGACTGATAAATGAGGCAAATGACAAACAAGAACAAGTAAGAGAAGCTAAGTGCGTTTTATACTTAGCTGCTAGCAACAAACTTTTTTTTTGTGATTATACAGCTTTTGATTATGTCATATCGCCTAAGTGGGCATATAACTTTGGTAGAGATTTGACCTCGAGTCGGAAAAATCGATTATCAGAAATAATCAGTATGCAGTTTATCATTCAACTTAATTAAAAATGAAATTAAATGATGAATATGAAATTAATTTAAACCGAAAATCGAAATAATTATGAAAAAATCGATTAAAGCTAAAATCTATTATTTATTCGCTACGCTAAACTTAAAAGAAAATCACTTTCGACACTAACAAGGAATTTCTGGTTCAAACATGGGCTACTATCACTTCGATTTAAAATTGATTTCAAATGGTTAAATGTGATTTACCTTCTTTATTCGTGTTCAGTAATTAAGATATTGGTTTATTTTGCTTGTTGACTACAACTGCCTTTATTTTACAAAATGTTGCTCTATTTATACAAAAGAAATACATAGGAGTTATCATTAACATACAGCGTGAGAACGCTGTAAGATATACGTGTATACATACATATGTAGGTATATATGTACATAAACATATATTCTGGTCGCACGCTTTTATTGCAACGTAAGCGTGCGTTGATGTCACAAGTTTATCCAAAAATGCAGACGAAATTGGAGATGTATCATATTCGTTGCAATGCATTCCAACAAACTGTGGGAATGAAGACGTTGGCGTCAACATCCTCCCCCCGATGAGCGCAGCTCGATTAAGTGTTAATGGTAAAATCCAAAACTTCATTTAGATGACGATGACGAGGGGCTGGTGTCGGTTTTTCGTGTTCGGAGTGATCTGTATTACTGGGCAAAGCTTGCTGGTGCTTCGTTTTACATCTCCATTTGACGAGCATAAACACCAGTAGGCATACAACTAAAAGCAGCGCTGTGTAACCAACTGTGATATGATGAGTATTTTGAGCATCAAGTTTGTTTGGTAGCTCTAATAGATTATGATTGACCAATTCGGCTTGTAATGACGTCAGGTTTTGTGTTTGTGGTATATATTTTACGTCGTCCATCTTCCGAAGTAGGGGCTCTAGTTGCTCTGCAGAAGCCACCTTAGAGATTTCACCAAGCCTTGTGTAGGAAGAAGCCAGACTACTGGATATTAGCTGATGCGAGTGAACTGATACAAAGCGATGTTTAAGGATGCAGTCTGGTTGAAGTGATAGCAGTCCTGATCCCTTTAAATTGATCTCGGTGATATCTCTTCCACATACCACAGTGGCACGAGATGAAACTGATGTGGCATATATAAACTGGTTGTCATGCCGTAGTGGTATCCACGCAAAGTCGTTTGCTATTTTTCTTAGTAGACATTTTGATTGCGTATCATCACGGAAAAGATTTTCTTCACATGCGCATTTGGCCGATCCACGGCTATAAAGGATTTGAACTTTTGGACATATGTAACTGCCCTGCTTGATGTCCACACATGATTGAAATTCGGACACCGTCATTGGAAAGTATTTGTCGAGAGCCGTATTGATTGCAAAAACTGAGGCACATGGAACGATCTCAATCATTGTACCATTGGTCAAGTTGGGGATCGGTACGATGTTGAATAGGTCGTATCTATCACGTTCCACAAGCGGCAAAGTGATACTAAACACCAAATGCTTTTGCGTGACTCCTCCTTTGACTTTCATGAGCTGGTATAGTTTTAATAACTCGTCTTGTTGTACCGGCAGTTCCAGTGATGCTGATAAGTGAGTTTTAATGTTACTCACTTCATGTTTTAATTGGTTGGGCGTAAGGAGCAGAGGACTTATTTTCCCATGATGAGAATCCATGAGAACGTCCAAAATAGAAGACTGGATTCTCTGCAAATTCCCTGCGATAAGCATTTGAAACAATTTGTCTTCGAGTCTCTCATCCGTGTCACTGCGCATTCCATTTAGTATGAGGCTAATCTGCTGATCTATTACGCTGAATTTTTTGGCAACTGCATTTTGGTCTTGCTTCAAAATGTTGATTGTAGAGTCCACAATAGACGTTTGGTTTTTGATCAGGTTAAGTAGATGAGATTCATTTTCTTGTACTTTTGTGACTGTGCTCGACATTTGTTCGGCATATTGTGAGTCTAAGATGCCGAATAATGAGTACGCCACATTTCCAATTATGTCCACTGCACCTCTTTTCTGCCTGTTGGATTTCACTATTGAGGCATCCAGCTGTAGAGCATCTACATTCTGTTCAAAGTGCTTTACCAAAGCGTTGCATATGCCTTTTTGCTTCATCTCTTGACACAAATGTCGCAACGCCATTGTACCTTTTGACAGTGCTGCCAGTTCTGCTGTGAATCCTTTCAGGTCGTAGTAAATTATAAGGTTCCACTCCGATGAGGATATAGCGGTTGATCCAATTCCCTCAAAGTGAATGCCAAGCTTTGACCCAAATCTCCTGTTTTCAATTTGAGCTCCCAAAGCTATGGGGAGGATCAGTAGTGATATTAGTAGCGTAGCAAATCCTTTGTGCAAGGAATGGATTTCTTTCTTTGGTGGAATTTTTTCGACCGGTATGCTGGTTGTCTTTTCTTCTGACTCACTATTTGTCTCGATAGGTAGGGGAGCTAGCCGATGAATTGGCCTCCTACAAGTACCAGTTGCGGTTTTCACATCTGCCACCCGCACCACATCGTCTTTTCCTTTGTATACATTGACGACTCGCCCTAGCGGCCAGTGAAGTACTGGTGAGCTGTCTTCTTTTACTATCACCATGTCACCTATTTTGACATTTTGCTGCTCGATCTTCCATTTGTGCCTTGACTGAAGCTCAGTCAAATATTCGCTTGACCATCGCTTCCAAAAGGCCTGCTTGAGGTGGGAGACTAATTTCCATCTGGTTAGTAGGCTAATTTTTTGTGTTTCAGAATTTGTGTCTAATTGCGCATTAATGGGTTCTCCTATGAGAAAATGGCCTGGAGTTAGAGCTGCAAGATCGTTGGGGTCCTCGGACATTGGGCTGATGGGCCTGGAATTAAGGATGCCTTCCACCTCTATGACAACCGTGTCCAATTCTTCATAAGTCAGTGATGCTGTCGAGGTGCTTCTGACAAGGAGATGCTTTGCTGATTTTACGGCTGCTTCCCATAGTCCACCAAAATGTGGACTTCTAGGTGGAATGAAATGAAATGTGATTCCCTTTGTGGCACATTGATTTATGATGGATTCACGTGCAGAGTCGGCATGCACCGCATCGTTGAGTTCAGCCAGCTGGTTTCTTGCCCCTACGAAATTTGTTGCGTTGTCACAATATAAATTTAGGCAATGTCCTCTTCGGCTTATGAACCGCTTTAATGCGCCTATGAATGCAGCAGTCGTTAAATCACTTACTAGTTCAAGATGTACTGCCTTTGTTGCAAAACAGCAAAACACGGCTATATATGCCTTTTGTGGTCGTTTTCCTCTAATCTTGAAGTGAACCGAAAATGGTCCACAGAAGTCTACGCCAGAGTTGATGAATGGTCGTGCTGGAGTTACCCTTGTTGATGGAAGATTACCCATGATTTGGCCCATCAGCCTTGGTTTAGCTCGGTTACATCTAACGCAGTTTGCCACAATTGACCGAGTCAATAGTCTTCCCTTTATTGGCCAAAATCGTTGCCTTGTAAAAGATAATAGTGCTTGGGGTCCACAATGCCGGTTTTCTTTGTGGATCATTTGAATAAGCAACTTGGTTATTGGATTTTTATAAGGAAGTAGCATTGGATGTTTGGCATCGAACGTTAGTACTGATTCTTGTAGGCGACCTCCCACGCGTAAGATGCCATCGTTGTCCAGAAACGGAGAAAGGCTGCGATATGGGCTGTTCTTGCCAACCACGTTGAATTCTTTGAGCTGCTTCAGCTCGTCCTGGAAGTCTAACTGCTGCGTTGTTCGAACTATGACCATAAGCGAGGCTTTTAGTTCAAGTACTGTCAATGAAATGCCCGATTGCTGTGATCGTTTTCGGGTCCGATTGATGAATCTTAACATGTATCCTACAACTCTTTGTAATATGTTGAAAGAGCCATTATGTCGGATGTTATGAAGCATGCTTTCCTGAACAATGGTACTTGTTACAGGTACTGATATCAGCTTCTTGCGTTCCATGTTAGTAGTTTCGTCTATTGTTGATATTGCCTTGGAATATTTTGATGACCAGGTGTCTTCTTCGCCAAGCAATACTTTTGGCCCATAAAACCATAGGCTGCAATTTTCAAGCTTCCCCGGCGGTAATCCCCTTGATATAATGTCGGCCGGGTTGTCTTTGGAGCCTATGTGCCGCCACTGTTCAGAAATAGTGTGCTCCTGAATTGTAGCTATTCGGTTCGCTACGAATGTTTGGTACGATGATGAAGGTGAGTTAATCCATGCCAGGACTATTTGTGAATCAGTCCAATAGTACGTAGGAACATCTAGCTTTAAGTCCGTCTTTATCCTTTTGCTTAGTTGAGCTCCCAACACTGATGCACAGAGCTCCAGCCGTGGAAGAGTTTGCCGCTTTAAAGGTGCTACTCGTGATTTGGCACACAACAGCCTTACGATTACTTGTCCGTTGTTCAGCTCTGATCTTATGTATATCGCAGCCCCATATGCCTTTTCGGATGCATCTGCAAATACATGAATTTGAACTTTCGTTGGAATGTATCCTTCGAATACGTGCCTTGAAACTTGCATGTTGTTTAACTTTTCTAAGTCGCTCCGGCATGATGCCCATTTTGCACTCAAGTCGGCTGGTAATGCTTCGTCCCATTCTAATTTAAGTTGCCAGAGATCTTGAATAAAGATTTTGGCATTGACTACTATTGGTGCCAGTATTCCCAAAGGATCGAAGAGTCGGGCTATATCTGCACTGACTGACCGTTTAGTGATTACACTGCAACTTCCCAGGTGCACCTTGACACAAAATCGATCGATCTTGGGCATCCATGTTAAGCCCAGGGTTTTAATGGTTTGGTTAACATCATTGTCGAAGTCGACATCGACTTCCTGGTCCTCCATGCCAACATTTTGCAGTAATTGTGCATTATTGGAATGCCACTTTTGTAGGTTGAGACCCTGTTGCTTTAAAATGTGTATTAACTGCTGTTGAATCTCAATAGTTGTGGTTAAGCTGTCTGACCCACCAATTCCGTCGTCTACGTAAAAATTGTCATGTAGAAACTGGGCACCGAGAGGATATTGTAACATATTTTCCTGTGCAATTTTTTGTAGGCATTTCGTCGCCAAATATGGAGCTGATCTAGTCCCATATGTGATTGTATTTAATTGATAATGCGTTATTGGCATACTTGGATTATTTCTCCAGATGATGAGTTGGAATTTTCTATCTTCCGGATGAATGAGCATCTGGCGATACATTTTTTCCACATCTGTGCTGAACACAAATTTAGGTAGACGAAAACGAAGCAAAATAGTGAAAAGTTCGCTCTGGACGGTAGGGCCGGTATACATGAGGTCGTTCAGGGACATTCCGGAAGTTGATTTTGCTGATGCGTCGAATACTACACGCAATTTCGTGGTACGACTTTCAGGCCTCATGATGCAATGATGAGGAATGAAGTACCTAGGCTTCCCGATGGAGTCAATTTTCACCTGCGTCATGTGTCCCAACCTCTCATATTCTTCCATAAATTTGATATATTGATTTTTTGTCTCAGGAGATTTTGATAATCGGCGTTCCAAGGCAAGGAATCGATTATATGCGATTACATACGATTCTCCTAAGGCCTCTATGTTGTCGTGAAATGGCAATTTGACCATAAACCTTCCACTTTCAGTGATTGTTGTATTTTGAGCGAAATGAGTTTCGCACTGTTTTTCAGCAGTGGATAATTGTTTTCCTCGTGATGCAACTTTCTCAAGTTCCCAAAGCCTAGAAAATGCAGCTTCTAAATTGATGTCATCTTCGGTGCATACTCCACATGTTGCGTTTGTGATGTAGTTGCCACCAACTTTTCCTGAAACGATCCATCCTAAAACCGTATTTTGCAGAATGGGTAAGTCTTCGGATAATTTAATTTGTCCCACTGCCATCAACTGGTTATAAAATTCTGCTCCCAACAATATGTCAATTTTGTCGGGACGATTAAATACTGGATCAGCTAGCGTGATATTCGCTGGAATTTTCCATTCTTCGATATTGATGTCCTGTGAGGGTTGTGGGGATATGATATGAGGTAACACTGCTGCCTCTAGCCGTGTGGTGAAAGTGTTGATTCGGGAATATAACGCAATATTGACTCTGTTTTGTACCTTAGTGTTACTCGAGCCTATGCCGTTAATAGAAATGGAGGATGGCTTAGTTGAGATACCTAGTCGCTTTACCAGTCTCTCAGTAACAAAATTCACTTGAGATCCTGAATCTAAGATTGCACGGCACTGCACTTCTGTTCCATTTCCCTTGACCTTTACCATTGCAGTGCTGAGTAGTACATATGTGGTTGCTCGTGAGAGTTTGGAGGTTGCTAGTGACGTGGCTTCCTGGTTTGAAATTGTTGCTTTGATTGTGAATGGTTTGGCAGTTTTCAAATCAGTTGATTCCGCTGGAGTGGTTGACATTGTTGTGTCTTTGCTAGCATCCTCGAAATGCAACAAGGTGTTGTGCTTTTTGTTACATTTTAAACAATTTCTAAGTGCGCAGGTTTTTGCAGAATGTCCGGGTTTAAGACAGTTGTGACAAAACTTCTGTTTCTGTATAAATTGAAAGCGCGCTAATGGAGATTGTTGGAGAAATTCTCTGCACGAAAATAATTGGTGCTTTCCCTTTTTGCACAGGCTGCAAGCGTCGTTGTTATTATTCTTTGCCGTAACCGAAGTGCAGACCTTTGCATGAGGGATAGAAATTTTGCTACCCATAGCTTCCATGGATTGGAAATGTTTCTCAAGAAATTGCAGGAACTCTTGAATTGTTTGCACTTCACGGGGTTTCAACAAGGATTGCTCGTAGCGTAAACGTGTTGGCTGGTCCAATTTCTTCAATAGCAGGTGAAGAAGCAGTGGATCCCATGTTGAAGTATCTATTTTAAGATTTTTTAACGCTAACAGACACTCTTTCGTAGTGTCATGCAGCTTCTTAATGCTGTCCATTGATGAACCTCCTATGGAACTGAGGAGCTCGTTTATAAGCTTACTAACGAGTAGGCGTTTGTTGTTGTACCGCTCCAGAAGTACGGACCAGGCGGCTTCGAAATTATCCTCTGTTGAGGCAAAATGTTTAATGAGATTTCCAGCCTCCCCGACCACGTGAGTCTTCAGGTAGTACATCTTCTGAACCTTTGAAAGTGGTTGACTGATGACAAGCTGTGTGAATAAGTCGTAAAACTCCTGCCACTTAAGATAACTGCCATCAAATTTTGGGATTGTGATCTTCGGCAATGTGACCGATTGATTTTTGAATGGCATTGTTTGCGGGTTACTTTCCCCCGCTTTGAAACTCCCTCGTACCCTTTCCTCCAGGGTCAAAAATTGGCTATCATTGTAACCCTCATGAGATGGATCGTCGAACATCTCATAAATTTGAAAATGGATGTCCTGGATATTTGCCCATAGCTTTTCAATCACCGGTTGGCATCTAGGTGAAACTGTGTCATCCAATGCGCGTTGTAATGACGCCATCATTACCCCTTGCCTGCGTACTAATTTGATGAAGCTGTTTGCTTCTGATTGCAGTACAACATGCTGCTGGGGCTGAGTTTGGGCCATCTGAGGTTGGGTTTGTGCCACTTGAGGTTTGGGTTGAGCTTGTTTTGGAGCGAACTGAACAGCCGCAGTCTCGAAAATGTCTCTATATTCCAAGACCAATTGCATAATCGAGTTGTAGTAATCATTGCTGAAGTAATCGTGCTCCAAGGGCGGATTTTCTAGACAGCGAATTTCGTTGTCTGTGGATTCGAAGTTTGCCCATTCCTTTTCAAGTCTATTGAGCCGCTCCTTATAGTATTCCGCCGATTCTTTTCTTGCAGCGGAGTCCTTCTTGAAATTTCGTATAATGGCCTGTATGTTGTTGCCTGTTGTGTTTTGTTGATTTACCAAGTCCATGAAGGCTGCCATTATTGTTCTCGGGGTCACCAGAATGTTCAGTAATTAAGATATTGGTTTATTTTGCTTGTTGACTACAACTGCCTTTATTTTACAAAATGTTGCTCTATTTATACAAAAGAAATACATAGGAATTATCATTAACATACAGCGTGAGAACGCTGTAAGATATACGTGTATACATACATATGTAGGTATATATGTACATAAACATATATTCTGGTCGCACGCTTTTATTGCAACGTAAGCGTGCGTTGATGTCACAAGTTTATCCAAAAATGCAGACGAAATTGGAGATGTATCATATTCGTTGCAATGCATTCCAACAAACTGTGGGAATGAAGACGTTGGCGTCAACAATTCGTTTTCCGAAATTTGAATGGTGCAACAATTTGTATTTGTAAATGTATTTCTTTTTTTACATTTTTTCTTATAACGACGCTTAGCAAAAATAGAATAAGTAAATATTTGGGTAACCGCGCTTTGCTTAACATTTTTCGAGGTTTCCTTGTAATTTAGTTTCTTCTAGATGCTCAACAGTATAGTATAATGTCGAGAGAGTTAGAGGTGTTTTTGCAGTGCGCTTAAATAATTGTATTTTTTCTCTGTGAACCGTTCGTTTTACCAAGTAATTGTTGACCTACCGTGCATCTTTCGATTTGTATATCTGTTCCTGATACCTACAAAGTTACCACCTGTTCAACCAAATCACCAGCTCATCCCTTACATATATACAAACACCACATAATAAATATGCCAACAACAAGAAACAAACCCCTCAGGACCCCCGTTACTCCCTCATCAGCAGTCTCTGATGGTATGAGTAAGAGGTTAGAAGAGCTAAGGGTGTCCATCATCGAGCATTAATCATGGCATAGTAAAACAGGTAACAGCACGGCGTCCATGTTGGATGTTACTCGTTAAAACGTCAAAACAGCACAGCACATGTTAAAATGTAAACAAACCGATTGAAAGCAAGTTTGACGGTTTAGAAAAAACTGAAATGAAAAAATCTAATCAGCTGTTGAAATCATATTACCTATAGGTATGCCATCGCTGTAATGCAAACATCGAAAGAGAGGCTAATGAAGAGAATGGGTGAGTTGGCCGCTGAAACGGCAAATATTAAGATATTTATCCCATCTCTTGAGAAGAGATAACTGCATTAGACAGCACGTCGGCTGAAGTTCTTACCCTTCGCAGAGAACTTGCTCTGCGCTCTTGAAGGTAGTGCTGTGTCCACCGATGTCATCATAAACGGCATATCTCAAACGACTGATGAGTATTTGCCTGAAGTCTGGCTAAAGTTTGCGCTGCAGCGCAACACATCTGACGTGACGTTTTTCGCCTGATCGCATTGTAGTGTCCGGGGTGCCGCAGAGGTCTATCCTTGGCCCACTTTTGTTTAGTCTTTTCGTTAACGATGTATTCTCTGTGTGTCGGTATGTTAATGTTCAAGCCTATGCTGATGATATTCAGTTGTACTTGTCCAGCCGTGTTGGGCTTGTTGAGGATTTATGTTTCAAAATTAATAGCGATCCATCTGCAATTTCCCAGTGGGCTCGTGAAAATTGCTATACATGCGGAAAATATTCCTAAGCTAGTACTTAGTGGAAGTGCCATAAATTTCACGAAAAAAGTAAAAAATGTAGGCTTTATCGTCAACTCTATGTTAAGCTGTTCGGATCATGTCAACAAAATTGTTAGTAATATTTATTGTTACAAATATATATCTTACAGCTAGAAACTGTATACATACAGGGTGGCTAATGAAAGCCGCTACCAAAAAAAAATTAAATAACTTTTTTTCTATTTAATGAATCTGGTTAATTTTTTTTTTATTTTGCAGATTGACTTTTACATTTCACAAAAATGGATAACTGGGACACTGAAACAAGAATTTGGATTGTCCGCCGCTATCACGCACTGGAGTCCGTAGTTTCGGTTCAAAGAGAGTATAGGCGCACGTTTGGCGGCAATCCTCCGAGCAGATGGACCATAATAAGACTTGTAAACAATTTTGCCGAGCATGGGACAGTCAACAGAAGACCTTACCATCGAAACCCTTCAGTTCGAACGGAGGAAACAATCGCTGCTGTAGCTGCTGCCATACAAAACAATCCACGTGTTTCAACAAGAAGCTTATCTGCTCAAATGGGTGTAAGCAGACAGTCATTGCAGTCAATTATGCACAAAGATTTGGACTTATTCCCATATAAAATTCAAATGGCCAACAAACTGAACGCTGCAGACTTGCCGATTCGCTTGGAATTTTGCCAGAAGATGCTTCAAATGGTGGAAGAGGATGGAAACATGTTGAACTGTCTTTTCATGTCTGACGAGGCCCATTTCGATTTAAACGGCAACATAAACAAACAAAATTGTCGAATATGGAGTGCTTCCAACCCACAGATACTCCATGAGACGGAATTGCATCCACTTCGTGTCACAGTGTGGTGTGCAGTTTCATCACGCTGCATTGTCGGGCCCTACTTCTTCGAAGAACACGGTCACACCGTTACGGTTACTGGAGACCGTTACTTGAGCATGTTGAGAGAGTTTTTCTATCCAGAATTACGCCGAATGAGAATTTCTTTCAACTCTGTGTGGTTTCAGCAAGATGGTGCAGCTCCTCATATAGCCCAACCTGTTATGACAGAATTGCGACGAAAATTTCCCAATAAGCTGATATCCAGAAACTCCACGTTCCGTTGGCCACCCAGGTCGCCTGACCTTACTGCACCTGACTTTTACTTGTGGGGTTATTGCAAACAGGAAGTCTTCAAAGCAAAACCAACAAATTTGAATGAACTACGGCAATCCATTCGAGAAACAATTGCGGCTATTCCTGTCTCAACTCTCCAAGCAGTAATGAACAACTTTTTGGTAAGATGCCGCACATGCATCGACGAGCAGGGGGGGCATTTAAATTCCATTATTTTTAAAACTAATTACACTATATATAATAAAATTTAATGAGCTTTAACATGAATAAAAAAAAATGAATTCCATACACTGAAAAAAAATTTTTTTGAGTTTCTTAATGTAGCAGAATTCATCAGCCACCCTGTATGTACAAACTTATTGAACTAAAAAGTCTGGAATACCTATACGTCAAATTGCAATTAACTTACTCTAGCAGACTTCGTAGCCTGGTAATCCCTAAATATACCTACCTGTCCTCTTCTAGACTGTTCTTCGTCAATGCCGTGTGGCTTTGGAATTCGATGAATGCGGCGATGAATGCGTCTAACTACAAGGTGATCATAAATAGCTACTTTAAAACTCTTAGATGAATGCCAATGTAACACAACTCTTCTGTTAAGCTAATTTAATTTTCGTAAGCATAATTTTTAAGTTTTTAGTTAAATATTAATTATTGAATGTTATATATGCAATTAATTAACCAACTATTGATGTACAGGGTGTTTTTTTTACAGGTTTGTTTTTCGAATAGAGATAAAACTGGCATTTTGTGGTCAAATCTGGCAACGCTAATGTCATTTATGTTCAGTTTGGTTTGCCATTTCATCATGAACAGGTTGACAAAAGAACAACGCTTGCAAATCGTGCAAATTTATTTCGAAAATAATGGTTCAGTTCGCGAAGTTTATCGTGAGCTCCGTCCATTTTATGGTCGACATAATCGTCCATCAGAGCAATTAATTCGGTTAACCATGGATCGTTTTCGCACTACGTTTACTCTATGTGATAATACGCATCCGCAGAGACGTCGAACAGTGCGCACCGAAGAAACAATTGCCGCTGTAGAGCAAAGTGTTGAAGAGGACCCGAATGAATCGATTAGCCACCGTGCACAGCAATTGGAGCTTTGTCCATCAACTTTATGGAAGATTTTGCGCAAAGATCTTGGCTTGCGACCTTACAAGATCCAGCTTGTGCAAGAATTAAAGCCGCGAGACCATGCAATGCGTCGTGATTTTGGTGTATGGGCCGAAAATGAGATTGATTTCGATGCTGATTTTCATCGCAAAATTTTGTTCAGTGATGAGGCTCATTTTTGGTTGAATGGCTACGTCAACAAGCAAAATTGCCGCATTTGGAGTGAAGAGAATCCACATGAGACCCTTGAAACGCCATTACATCCACAAAAACTGACTGTTTGGTGTGCTCTATGGGCTGGTGGAGTCATTGGGCCATACTTCTTCCGCAATAATGCTGGAGAGGCAGCTACCGTTAATGGAGACCGGTATAGAGCCATGATAACCGACTATTTTGTTCCCGAATTGGATGGCATGAATGTGGATGAGTTGTGGTTCCAACAAGACGGCGCTACATGCCACACAGCGCACGTCACAATCGATTTATTGAAGGAAACATTCGATGAGCGCATAATTTCGCGGAATGGACCTGTCAATTGGCCACCAAGGTCGTGTGATTTGACACCATTGGATTATTTTCTTTGGGGATATGTGAAGTCGCTCGTCTACACCAACAAACCAGAAACGTTAGGGGAATTGGAAGCCAACATTCGTGGCGTTATTGCCGACATACGGCCCCATATGCTCGAAAAAGTGGTTGAAAATTGGACCTGTAGAATTGGCTTTATTCGAGCCAGCCGCGGCGGCCACATGCCCGAAGTCATATTTAAACATTAATGGCATAAAATTCTCCTTCCAATAAAGCCAAATTGATGGACCTTAAAACGATTTTCTTGTGTTTTATTTCAATTCGAAGTTCTATACCCCTAAAAAAAACACCCTTTACTATAAAAGAACTAGAGGTCTTGAATGTACAACGTTATATTTAAATAAATAAATAAATAGTTTTACTTACCAATCATGTGTATTAATTAGCTTCAATGTATTAATTAATTAGTTTCAATCAGTTTTCAAGATAATATTACACATGGGAAAAAATGTTTAAATATAATCGTATTAGGTGGCAACCCTAGGCGGTAACAATACCTAGCACTTTTTTGTTGAAATATGACGTGGAATTCCTTTCGTTTCATAACTAATACATATATCGGACTATTGCATTTGATTTTTCTAATTGCCTTATGGTTAACAGAGCGGCTCAAAATTTCTCTGATGCAGAAGTCTTCCAAAATGGATCTATAAATTATAAATATTCTTTCGCTATTCTAATAAAAAGCTTTTAACAATTAATTAAAAACTTATTATATTATTATATATTATATCATTCACAATCATAAATACTTAAAATAAAATAAAAAAAATAAAAAATTATAAATAAACATTTGGGAAAATATACCTAGGAGGAGATTAAGGTCGAGCTTCTTTACCAATTTGTGGCGTGCTGCTTCTCATTTTTCCTACAAATTGGCGGGGCCTATAGTTTTTTACCGACTCCGAACGGTATCTGTAAATGCAGCTGAATTTTTACTGAGAAGCTTTCCATGGCGGAAATAACTTGGCGAGTTTGCTAAACCACTGCCGAGGGGCGACCCCGTTTTGACAAAAACTTTTTCAAACCACTTTAGGATGTTACCTGTACCAGAACTCGAACTTTTTCAAACCACTTTAATATCTTACCTGTACCAGGACTCGAACCTTGGACGGACGCCAAATACAAGGTGGCGCAAAAGTAAGCTTCCGATGTTCAGCATATCGGTTATGGCACGTGCAGTGTGTGCTGTGGCACCGTCTTGTTGGAACCACATGTTTTCCAATCCCAATTCATCAAGTTGCGGCAAAACGAACTCGTTGATCATTGCTCTGTAGCGCTCACCATTCACAGTAACCGTTTGGCCCCGACCGATTATTGGTCAAATAAATAGTCAGCAATATTCCGCGTTCTAGAGCAGTGTAGCGTAACATTGTTTATTAACGTGTATTTCGCATGTGTTTACTACACAAATGTCAAAACAGAACTGACTTTAGGGGCCAATCGCAAAATTTATAGCATTTTCTGATAGGAGGATTACTTTTGCGCCACCTTGTATATTGATTTGAAATTGAGCATTGACGAATTCTTCCAATAATCTAGCTGGAACTTTGATTTTCTTACTTCTTCTTTTTTTTAAAGGGTCCTGAAGTGTTATCCTGCCGATTTCACTCGGAAGCAGTAAAGTATGTTGTGATACTTCAAATTTCAATGCTGTTAATAGAAATTTAATATTTTTTATTGACTTGACTGGTTGGCAGTTTTCGATTTGTCGATCACTCCTCACACAGGAAACGGCTGGACTGAATTTTTTTATACTTTAAATTATAAGGAATTAAAATAAAAATTTAAGGATCTGCTATGGCTGCCGAATGTATGGATAAAGTTAATTACCAAATTTGTCTAAGATAAGTTGGTTTTAGTTATAAACGAACGGATGGAAGAATGCGCAAGATTCCATCGACACCTTTTTTGATGCTGATTATTTTTGTAATTAGAATTCTATATCTATTTCGATCCGCTCATGATGCTAACACCTGCCGTTGTGTATTCAACACAGCTATTTATGAATATCATTTCTCTGGCTGAAATCAGATTATAACATATGTAAAACATTTATGCACAATATCTCCTCTAGAACTGCAAAACCGAGCATCCGACATACTGGAGATATGGAAACCATAAATTTAAAGCAAAAGAATATTGACGTTAAATCGTTTTTTGTTCAACAATGAACATACATAATTTACATGTAATGGGTTTTTTTCTCTTTTGTATGTCAGTACTTTGGCCAGTGCCAGAATGGTTGCTATATACCACTGCACCTCTGATGACGGCGCGTTTTTATACCTAGTAGTGCTACGCACACAAGGTATATTAACTGTAGTAGCGTAACGGTGGTATGTAAAGGCATAAAGGGATCGAGATAGATATTGACTTAGATATATCAAAATGTTCAGGACGTCTGTCCGTCCGTCCGTCTGTTAACACGATAATTTGAGTAAATTTTGAGACGTCTTAATCGCATTTGGAATGCAGGTTCCTAGGCACTCAATTCCGAGCGCTATTTAAAAAGGGCGAAATCGGATGATAGCAACGCCCACTTTTTGAATATAGAATATTTTCGAAAATACAAAAGAAGTGATTATTCAGTTCATAATACCCCTATAAGGATAAAATTTGGTGTGTACATTAACGTTAACGTAGAAAATACATTTTTCAAGAAATTTTTGAAACGGGAGTGGCACCGCCCACTTTTGGCTAAGTCAAATTTAGAAATAATATTAATCCTAAATCAAAAACAGTTCAAGATATCGAAACAAAATTTAGCAAACATATTTATATTAATACAAGGTATGTTCCGCTGTTTAAAATGGGCGAAATGGGCTGAGAACCACGCCCACTTTTATACGAAAGATTTTGAAAATGATCATAGATATATTTAATAGGCAAGCACTTTGCGTACAAAAGCTTTGTACCTTTTATATTTCACTTTCAAAGTGTCCGTGAACGAAGAAAGTCGAAAAATATAAATTTTCGGAAATGGGAGTGGCGGGGATTATTCCACAAAACTTGTTATACCATAATTCCGGCAAAAATTGATTTATCGAAACGATATATAGCGAAAATGTTGTACATAAAAATGTAAATTTTTATTGTCAAAATGGGCGAAATCGGTCAACGGCCACGCCCAGTTTTTTAACATGGTTCTGAAAAATTTGTTTGCAAAATGTAAAACGCGATATTTTTATAACCATCCAAGCTATATCAAAAAGATCTTGCACACATTATAAGCTTTTTAAGCAAAACTCAACAGCAAAAAAAATGTGTGGATTTTGGGGAACTAAGCCTAGCGCCGCTCACTTTTCAGCATACAAATTCTGCTATTTTCAAGGACGATTACTTGTAATTTCAACAAGATATTTCAATAAAAATTGGTTAGCTGCTTCTCAATAGTATGTTGTATACTCCTGCTGAAAATTAAGCAAATCGGATAACACACAAGTAAAATATCCGTCCAGTTGTTAATACCCCACTGCAATAGGGAAATTATATACCGTTTTTGATTTTCATGGCTTTAATGAGGGTATTTTGAAAAAATGTGGTTAGCAGTTGTTGTTAGGGAAGCTATTCATATACAAACAAATTAATGGCGGCCGCCGTGGTGTGGCGGTAGTGTTGCCGGCCTACCACACCGAAGGTCCAAGGTTCGAGACCTGGAATAGGTAACATCAAAATTGGTTTGAAAAAGTTTTTGAAAACGGGTTCGCCCTTCGGCAGTGGTTTGGCAAACTCTCCGAGTGTCTCTCTGCTTCTCAGAAAAAATTAGGGGCTGAACACATTGAATACGGTGGCTGCTAACCACAGCTACAATAAAACAAATCTATTCGACAACTGTAGTCAAGCATTGGCTACTTGATTACTATGAAAGCAGCAGCGACAGGTGTGAATTATCTTAAAAAGTAGCAAAAGAATTATGGAAAAGCACAAATTGTGTGAAAGATACATACGAGTATACTATAAAACTTATATTACAAGTTATTCACTCTTCCTTTCCTTTTTATTGACAAGAAGAAAACAACGCCACGATCTGTCACTTGTAAAAATAGAAATAGATTTAATCTGCCGACAGCGGCATTCGTGGTTTGTAGCCATGTAGCTATGACGCGCTTAAAATAATGCTTTCCGTAAGAACGTGTGTAAAAATAATATGACAGATGGAGCTTTGTCGTCGCCGTCTTGAATGTAATCAGGCCTATTTATTTCCTTTGTAGATGCCGTTCGAAGTCGGCAAAAATCCGTAGGTCCCGCCTTTTTGAAGGAAAAAATTCAAATTAAAAGAGAAGCTCGGCGCAAAAATCTCTCAGGAGGTTTATGATGATATACATGTTGTATATCGCACCATACATTTCTATTTTATTTTAATTTACTTAACCTCAAGCCTCATAACAGAAGAAGTGTTTTTATTAAAAACAATCAGCTGCCTTTATAATACGAACTGAAAGGTATTAAAATAGATTTGCGTAATTTGGTATGCCATAATACATCACTACTAGGTATATAATGTTCTCGAACTTAGACTTCCTTACTTGTTTAAGTATATGCATGTACGTTTATATATGTACATATATACTCGAATATACACTTTCGCAGAATGTCATGCTGGTCATATTTTTTAGAATTTCCTTTCATGGAAGTGGACTATTCAGTTGCGTTCATCGCAATAAAACTTGAGCAAGACTCTACTTTAAAATATTGACTTTGCAGTACTTAGAGGAGGGATACACAAGCAGATACATTACGGCAAGTAAGAAAATACCCTCTTCGACTTTGACAAATAAGCGCGTAATATGTCATAAGCATTGTCTTTGCAATTCAAAGTCAAAAATTATTTATCAACCAATGGTGGAGTTTTGAAGAAAACCTACCAGAAGAGTAATGAGGGAGACATTTTACATTCTTCCTAAAAGACCAATGAAAGATCTTTGGAGTAACATGCCTCAAGCCTTCTATGGAAGCAAATGAAGGAATAGAAGCAATGGAATAGAATTTTCTTGAAAATAATATTTATTATACCTCAAATCTTTATTTAAATTGTGTTTGTTTCTTATGTTTCTACGATTATAGCTTTTTCTTTTTTTTGAAATTTTGTTTCTTCTGTTGGCAGAGTATTATATAGTATATTTGTGTTAGCTATGAGTAGAAGTTGGAGAAAACTCTACTTTCGCTGCAAAACTATATAGAAGGGAGTAATCTTTTCTTAATAATTTGAGGAGGCCTCCCCTATTGCTCCAAGCTTAGTAAAATCGGAGCACAGAGTGTAGAAATCTCTGTTATTGATCCGAAAGGATGTTAAGGGGATTACTCTCCTAATCATCGCTTGGGAAGATCTCGCTTAAAATTCTACTGGGTTACTTCAGTTGAATATTATTTACTCTTCTTCTTTTAAATGGTCATCTAACCGCCTGGGCGATTTTGACCGTCCAACATAGCTCGCCAGTCGTTTCTTCGTTGCGCCAACTGGCGCCAATTGGAAACACCGCGGGATCGCAAATCGGTCTCCACTTGGTCCTTCCATCGGAGTGGTGGTCTCCCTCTTCCTCTGCTTCCACCGGCGGGTGCCGATAAGAATACCTTCTGGGCTGGAGCATCTTCGCTCATTCGCACTACGTGGCCTAGCCAGCGAAGCCGCTGTGTTTTAATTCGCTGAACTATGTCGGCGTCTGCGTAAAGTTCATACAGCTCATCATTAAATCTTCTTCGGTACTCGCCGTCGCCAACGCGTAGAGGTCCACAAATCTTTCGAAGAACCTTTCTCTCGAATACTCCCAGAGCCGCCTCATCAGATGTTGTTAGTGTCCACGCTTCTGCACCATATAGCAGGACGGGTGCGATGAGTGACTTGTAGAGTGTTATTTTCGTTCGTCGAGAGAGGACTTTACTTTTCAATTGCCTACTCAGTCCGAAGTAGCATTTGTTTGCAAGAGTAATTCTTCGTCGGATGTCTAGGCTCACATTATTGTTGGTGTTAATGCTGGTTCCCAGGTAAACGAAGTCCTTTACTATTTCGAAATTATTGCTGGCAACAGTGGCTTGGTTGCCAAGGCGCGAATGCGCTGACTCTTTGCATGATGACAGAAGGTACTTCGTTTTGCCCTCGTTCACCACCAATCCCATTTTCTCCGCTTCTTTTTCTAATTTGGAGTAAGCAGAAGTTACGGCGCGGTTGTTAAGGCCAATGATGTCAATATCGTCAGCATATGCCAACAGTTGGACGCTTTTATAAAATATTGTTCCAGCGCGGTTAAGTTCTGCAGCTTGTATTATTTTCTCCAGCATTAAATTAAAGAAATCGCACGATAGGGGGTCACCCTGTCTGGAACCTAGTTTAGTTTCTAACGGCTCGGAGAGGCACTCCCGAATTCTGACCGAGCTGGCGGTGTTGCTCAAGGTCATTTTGCATAGCCGTATAAGTTTTGCGGGGAAAGCAAATTCAGACATAGCGGCATATAGGCAGCTCCTTTTCGTGCTATCGAAAGCGGCTTTAAAATCAACAAAGAGATGATGTGTGTCGATTCTCTTTTCACGGGTTTTTTCCAAGATTTGGCGTATTGTAAAAATCTGGTCGATGGTAGATTTACCAGGTCTGAAGCCACACTGATAAGGTCCAATCAGTCTGTTCACATCAGGTTTCAGTCTTTCGCACAATACGCTTGATAGGACCTTATATGCGATATTTTACTCTTAAGTCTTTAATCAATCCCAATCAACATGGTTTTGTCCAGGGTCGTTCGACAACTTCTAATTTAGCTGTTTTTAGTGATTTTTGCATTTCATCTTTTTCGTCAGGACTCCAAGTCGATTGTATTTATACCGATTTTTCTAAGGCGTTCGATAAAGTCTCACACACTATACTACTACATAAGTTATCGTGCTTTGGTTTCCACTCTTCTTTTTTATTGTGGCTTAAATCTTATTTAACGGGTAGGTTATGTGCAGTTTCCATTGACGGTGTGCTCTCGTACCATTTTGTTGCCACCTCAGGCGTACCCCAAGGAAGCATATTAGGCCCGCTCCTTTTTATACTTTTCATCAATGACATTAGCGGCTGCTTCACGCACTCAAATTTTTTGCTCTATGCCGACGATTTAAAAATTTTTTCGAATGTTTGCGACGCAAGATCTTCGCTTCGTCTGCAAACAGACTTAGATAATCTTTTTCGTTGGTGTGAGAAGTCACGACTCTCTCTAAATATTAAGAAGTGTTTTCATCTGACATTTTCTAGGCGTCAAACCATTATCAATACATCGTATAAGATTGCTAATGACGTACTTCAATTTGTATCAGAGTTTAAAGATCTGGGAGTAGTGTTTGACGTTAAGTTAACGTTTAATAGTCACATAAACTTCATACTCTCAAAAGCATATTCAGTTCTTGGCTTTATTCGCCGAAACTCGTCTGAGTTTTCTGACCCGTATACTTTCAAACAGCTTTTTAGCTCTCTTGTACGATCGCACTTGGAGTACGCTGTTTTCATTTGGAGGCCGTACGATCAATTCTCGATTAGTAGGATTGAACGAGTTCAGAAAGTTTTTCTAAAACATGCGCTACGTTCACTTCCGTTTGAAGATCCGGCTCCGTCCTATGAATCTCGACGTTTGCTAATTCACTTGGATTCATTGGACAAACGCAGAAAAGTTCTTTCCCTTTCCTTTGTATTCAATATTATAAATGGCAACATCGACTGCCCAATCTTACTACAGCGGATTAGTTTTAATATTCCGCAGAGAAGCCTCCGGAGTTTTTACCCTTTTTATGGAGACAACTTCCGAACAAATTATGCTAGTAATGCACCTATTGCTCGTGCACTGCGAGAATTTAATGCTTTGTTTTTATCTTCAAATCAGCTTGACTTTGCGTTATCAAAATCGAATTTTGTAAAAATTCTTAATTCTCTTTGTAAGTAACAAATTTATGTTCATCTATCACTTTTTATTTTTACTAACTCCTTGGGGGTCCTATGTAAAATTGTTCTAGTCTGTAAGGTATTATGAACTGTAGACTCAAATAAATAAATAAATAAATAAATAAATAAATATTCAAAAGGCTGATTCCGCGATAGTTGGCGCAGTTTGCAGGATCGCCCTTCTTGTGGATTGGGCAGAGAACACTTAGATTCCAATCTTCAGGCATGCATTCATCCGACCAAATTCTGCATAGAAGCTGATGCATGCGCCTTACCAGCTCCTCGCCTCCGTGTTTGAATTGCTCAGCAGGCAAACCATCAGCGCCAGCTGCTTTATTGTTTTTCAATCGGGATATTGCTATTCGCACCTCATTGTAGTCGGGTTGTGGAACGTCAATTCCATCATCTTCGACTGTGGGCTCGGGTTCGGCATCTTCTCTGGTTTCTTGCTCAGTTTCTCCATTTAAAAGGGCAGAGAAGTGATCCCTCCATATTCTGAGTGTTCTCTGAACATCGGTCACCAGGTCGCCGTTCTCATTCTTACAGGAGTTTGCCCCGGGTTTGAAACCTTCTGTCATTCGCCGAATTTTTTGATAAAATTTTCGGGCATTATTCCCGTTGGCCAGCATCTCAAGCTCCTTTATTTCACGCTTTTCTGCCTCTCTTTTTTTTTTTTTTCGCCCGGTAGTGTCAGAGCAAACAGTTGATTATTTAAAAATTAAGTTTATCTGGCTTTGCCTTTGATTTTAAAGTCGAAGTAGGCATAAATCTGTACAATTAGTACCGTCATTAAACATGGGGGATCACCTCAACCCATATAAAGTGATCAAAAGTGGCATTAGTCGCATCCTCATTTTGCGACTCGTTTCGAAATCATCCTACGCAAGAATAAAGTAAATGTCTTGTTGAGAACATTTCAAGTTGAGGACATATTTGTTCACAAATGAAGTATGCACTCTTAATGGTTTATATGTATGCCTGAGGAAAGCGTGCTGTATCAATGAAAATTCATGTATTTCGAAAAAATTCACCTTACATTGTTGAATGCTCTTTGCTTTTTCTTTATTGTCTTGGAAAAATTTATTCACATTTATGAAAATAAATGTAAAGGGAAGTATTCCAAATTCGGATGGATTTCCTGAGTGATAATGGCATAACTTGGAACCGTCGACCTAAGATATTTGCATAGACAGTGGAAAATACCGCCAATCGTTTAAACACAGGATTCCTCCAGCGCATAACAGTATTGCAATGACACGATAATATCAAATCAAATGGGTAATATTTGTGAAGGGTTTAATTGTCCGTATACTCTATATTTATGGTCCAATGTTGTGCAATCTCTTCCCTTTTTCTTCTATGAGGTGTATGAATACAAATATTGTTTATGTATGTATGAAAACCCCAAAAGCTTCAATTCAGGCCTGAAATACTGAAGTCGCATGCATATATTTCCAACTGGGTACTTTTTTTTTTTGTAAACTAATACAAAAGAACTTTTTAAATACTTAGAGGTTCAATCAGTTGGTTGGTTTGGTCAAAAAGAGTTTACTAAGTTGTTTTGTAGTCGCGCGAGTACAAGTAGCGCCGAACGCAGAGCAAAAAACATCAACAATAAATTTCTCAACTGAGTAAAGACATGAATATAAAAAAGATATCCGCGCATTGGATGGCGCGACTGTTGTTACAACTTCCGAGGGGTGTTTAGCAAAATTTTTAATCCATTTTGTTACCGTAGAGAAATCAGGGATCCACCACACCACACATAAACGTCAGGAAAGTTAATTAAACTTTTAAAAATTTACATCAAAATTTCAATATTTTTAAGCAGAATTTTCAGTATGAGTATGCAGTAGCTTATTCAATTTAAGCACAATGTGTGCAAGTTAGATGTACCTTAAAACTCCCCCCGAGTTTTTGGAACTTTTTTTTGTCAAGGATGTTGGGTATTTTTTTCGATACAAAATCAATTTCTTCATGCGTTGTATGGAAGAAATCACTCCACACCCTTGACGAAAAATTTTTTTAAATTCAAGGAAATTTTGGCCAAGTTCTAACTTGCACAATGTGATACTAAAATTGATTGGTCTACGAAACTGCGTACTAAAAATTTTCTAGAAACTCTGCCAGAAAATTTTGATGGCCATTTTTAAAGTTTAATTAACTTTCCTGAACTTTGTGTAAATTTCTTTTTATAAGTTTTGTGTTATGGAATTCGCCATATTTTAAATTAAAATTATTCAAATCACAGTTTCTTCTTATTTTGTCTAACGATATCCATTTTAATTTTACTACTATTATATTGAACACAGCTGTACATATTGACGGCTAATTGGAAGATCACTTTTTTAAAAAATAGTGTTCCCTAGCTCAACAATTGATTCAAAAGTGCTTTATCTCAGCTGAATATGTATTGTAGTTTTATTGAAAGAGGTCGTTTGTGGAATTCATTCTGTGATGGACGTTCTATAAACAAATTCTGAGATACGGCAATCTTACACTCAGAACTCAATATGTAAAAAACATTGGCTGACAGTAAAGAAATTCTCTTGTTTTTGCATACTCAGAATTTCCAAATCACTATGTTGTTGTTGTTGTTTTTAACGACACAAACACTCCCCGAAGCTTTTTTGGAATGACAGTTCTTTACCGGATGTGAACTCGTTACGGTCTGGTACTCCTTTGTGGAACATGCCGCTGTAGCGATTGGGTATGACCAGTGCCACCTTCTAGGTCATGTCACCCTTCTCATTACCTTTGTATATTTTAGTCGCTTCTTACGACAGGTATGCCTACCTTGGGCATGTTCTAAGCCCCTAGTCCGCAGGGGGTCAAATTCACGCCCGAAAGCCTGGAGTTAGTTCCGAAACCTCACTTTTTAATATATTGCCACACTATTGCTGCCCACTCTATTAGAGAAGAAGATATAAATGTCAATGCAAATACGACATTTTGGCGCTTCTAGCTATGGATAAATACACTTTATAGATATAGGTAGAGTATCCAATGTGGAACGCTCTGTTAACCATTAGGCTCTCAGAACGCTGGTATTTTCTGATCTAAACTCCTCTTTAAATTTATGTTACCAGAACATTGCGCAAGCACCGTCAACCTAAGACCACATCCGGAGAGCCAAAAATGGACACATGAAAACCAAAATTCAACATGACCAATAAAAAACATCGTGTTCAGTACATTTTGAACAGACCTGTAATGATTAGTAATCGTAATTTTTACCTGCTTGTTTAATTATTTTTATTGAGAATCCATTAAATGATTGATTACCATTACTTTCAGTTTTTAAATATTATTTCCCGAATAATTACAAAAATAATTTTAAAAAATCAAAAAAAGTTGTTTTGATTACTTTTGATTATTTTGATTATTTTTTATTTTTGGTGATGTTCTTTGATTATCTTTGATTTTTTCAGCATTTTTGTAGAAGCACATACTCATACCCATCAACAATGTTGAAAAAAATCAAACATAATAAAAAAAAATCAAAAATTACCATAAATTATCAAAAGTAATCAAAACAATTTTTCGATTTTTATTTTCGATTTTATTAATAATCATAAAAAAATTTGGATTAGTTAATTGGGAAATAATCTTAAAAATTTTAAAGTAATGGTAATCAATCATTAAATGGATTCTCTCTTTGTTTTTCTTATCTAATCAATTAAAAATTTCCTTTTCTTAAAATAATCATTACCAATTAAAAAAGGCGTCTAATTATTTGATTATTAATTACGAATCAAATTTAACAGGTCTGATTTTGATTTACTTGTTAGTTTTAGTTCTCTCAGTCAATTTTAGTTAGTATCAAAATCCCTAACACATCTTTAATTGAGGACTCCGAAAATTTATAGCATAACAGAACCAAGTAAGTGCATATTACCTGATTCTGTTCTATCACAGCAGACATTTATTAGTTTACTAGTACATTAACTAGAAAAGTAGAAATGTGGAAGTGAAAGATAGACAAAGCGAGAAGCATACCTTCGTCATGCGAAGTCAATTACTAACAGCATACTTTTCTGCATAAATAAAATACAAAAAGAACACTTGACAATCACCTTCTAAGTGCCCATTCACTTTGTGCTATTTTATAACTTTCCTCTATACCGAGAAAAATACTTTAAATTTAACTCTTGTCATGAACGAAACAATTTTATATTTAAATGTTGTCACTCTATATTACTAATTTTCACAAATATTATGTTTCGGAATGTTATTGGAAATTTTTATGAAGTCGCAAATCACATACACTTCTACATAAGATATATTTTTATATGAGGGCAGTTTGAAAATTCATTGAAACATTTGCAAAAGTATTCAGATCTTCATTTGACCTGAAGCTCTTATCTCTCAAGCGTTCAGGTTTGGATACAGAAAATAATAGGGTGGCACTGGGTGAGGAAGCAGTTCATAGCAAAATTTAATAATTTGCTACTGGCTTTATTGCTCCCTGATGTGATCTTAATGATGCATTTCTTGTCTAAGGTAACAAAGCGACAAAAAATTCGGTATAGTAGTTGCGGAAAGTTACCAACCACTCATTTTAATGTGTCACATTAAGGTGTCCCAATGATTAAAACCTACCAAATCACTTCTGACCAAGTTTTATGCCATTATAAGAAAATAATATATATAAAATCTTCTTTTTTTTAAGACATACAGTTGTATTCAATATAATAGTAGTGAAATTAAATTGGGTATCGGTCGACGAAATAAAAAGAAGCTGTGATTTTGATAATTTTTATTTCAAATATTGCGAATTCCATAACTGAAAAAAACATAGAAAAAATTTCAAAGCTTACACAAAGTTCAGGAAAGTTAATTAAACTTTTAAAAACTGACATACAAATTTCAATATTTTTGGGGGGAGTTTTTAGAAAATTTTTGAGTACGCAGTTTTATAACTCATCCAATTTTAGCATAATAAAGTACAAGTTAAATCTACCTCAAAATTTCCCGTTAGTTTTTACAATTTGTTTTCTTTTGTCAAGAATATTGTGTATTTTTTTCTACACAAAATTAATTTTCTGGAAAAAATCCCTCAACAACCTTGACGCAAAGAATTTTAAAAATTCAGGGCGAGTGAGTTCTATCTAGCAAAATGTTATACTAAAATTGATTAGGCTACAAAACAGCGTACTCGAAAATTTTCTAGAAACTCTTTTCAATTTTTGCAGATTTTAAAGGCCATTTTTTAAAGTTTAATTAGCTTTCCTGAACTTTGTGTAAGCTTTGAAATTTCCTTTTATGTGACTTCTGTTATGGAATTCGCTATATTTTGAATGAAAATTATTTAAATCACAGCTTCTTCTTATTTCGTCCAACGATGCCCATATTAGTTTCACTACTATTATATTGAACACAGCTGTACTATATTTACCATTGAAATTTACATAGAAACTTCTAATATGTATGTATACAAATTACTTTTTAGTCCGAAAAGAAAGAAACTTTTTAGTCAGAAAGTTATGGTTTGCAACTGATCGAAGAATAAATTCATTTTTTTTGTCATACATACTAAGCGTTTGGTAGTATTTTTGAATCAAATAAATGCCCCCTTCAGCACAGTCATTCACCAGTTTTATTTTGAAAAGCTTTTCGTAAAGTTCTCTATAAGCAGGATTTATAAACCAACGCTCTATTGGAATATGTGAAAAATATTCCACTTGAATAGTTATACAACAAAAAAGGGGATTGTCTTTTCAGCAACAAATCCTGCCTAATTTGAAACTTGGTACTTAGCTAATTGTAGGCATCGATAAAAATTATATAAATTTGAAAGCCCTAGACTCTCAGACATCTGTTTCTTCGGTTTTAGTGAGACTGGTTTATCAAAATGCAGGGACCCCCGATAATGATTATTTTTATATTTTTAGTGAAAAAAATCAAACGCTTCCCAGTATCGGAGGACAATTTAAAGTATATGAAGGGGCATGGATTGAAAAAAATTTGCGCGAAACCTACATAAATTATATATAATCAATCTTTTTTGAGTTTTATTTTTTGAGCAGAAGTAATCATAATTTTTGTAGTTTTATTTTTTTTGCTCGAAAATAAAACTGATGTAATTTTTTTTGATGAAAGTAAAACTTATTCCTTGAGCGGTATTTTATCCTTCAGGAGTAAAAATATAATTTTAAGTTTTAATTTTTTTCACAGTTCGAAAAAACTCAAAAAGCCTTTTGCATAAAAACCTATGTACATATACATATGTACGAGTATATATGTTTTAATTATTGAGTACAAATGTTGACGAGATTATACCAACCAATATTTATGATCAATTACAAGTCGCAACGGCTTTTTGAGTTTTTCGATCCGTGAAAAAAAGAATTAAAACTCGAAATTTAATTTTTATTCTTGAAAGATAAAATATCGCTCATATTTTGGCCACAAAAAAAAAAACACATGTTTGAGTTTTATTTTCGAACAGAAGAAATAAAACCCAAAAAATAAACATTATCCTTAATCAAAAAAATAAAACTTGAAGCTACCTATTATTGTTGATTTTTATTAAAAAAAATCTGAAAATAATGATCAAATAACGAGTTCTACAATAAAACTCATAACAGTTACGGTGCCTGCAAAAAAGTAAGGCCCACCAAGTTGTCAGAGGAAACTCACATAAGGTTTTGGGAATATCGCTATTTGAAAATCTGTAAAAGTTGGAAGCCATTGTATAGAGCCCATACCTCAAGAGGATACTCGCTACACAAGACTAAAAAATAAAGCCAAATTTTTTTATTTTCGCATCTTCTTGCTGGTTGGTGTTGTTTTAAGAATATAAATTTTAAACAGTATATGGCTTTCGATAACAAGCATCAAGATTTGGAATCTTTTTCTTAAAATATTAGATAAAAATATACCTCCGAGGAGATTACGGCCGAGCTTTTTTACTAATTTGTGGTAAGCTGCTTTTAATGTTTCCTTCAAATTGGCGGGACCTACCGTTTGATGAATTTTTTTTGATTTATTTCATTTGTATATTTTTGGTATTCCGAGATTTCGAGTCATCCGACTGAAATAAATTGGCTGTTAGGCAGTCTGTTATGAAATCTCTTCCAGCCTAGTATGGTTTGTAAAAGACCTTAACAATTCTGACTAAGCTGGTGATGTTGCTCAAGGCCCTCTTGTATATCCGCAAACATTTTATAGGGGAGTCAAACTCAGTTAAAGCGGCATAGGGTAACTCTTTTCAGGCTTAGTGCATATCTTTATTATCCTAATGGTTACTCTCCAAAATTTGGAATATCGTGACAATCTGGTAGATAGTAGTAGGCAGGCTTTTATCCGCACTGATATGGTTCAATCATATTGTTGAGGGTGGATATAATTTGTTTTCACAACACATTTGAGCACATATGTTGAGGAGACTGATCCCGCGTAACACGTAAGTTCAGGTATGTGAAATGGTGCGAATGTATTGTTGGTTATCTTCTGGTACGAAATTTTCAGTTGTCCTTCAGGTTGGTAAAACGACCCAGCGCAAGCAAAAATAACTAAAAAAAAAATTGATAAAAAGGTCTACATAAGTCGATTTTGAGGACTTGGTGCTCCGTTCGCGCTAATTTTTTAGACTTTCCGGTGTATTGTAGTTCCTTGTTCGATCCTTTCGGTACAGTACAATTGTTTTGTATCTCTCTCTATTTATCATGTTCCAGAAAGGTAAAATAAACCAAAAGTCAACGCCATTGTTACAATTCAAGTGACGCATATTGTACCTCTATTTACTTTCACTTAGTTCAGCTGTTTCTTACATAAGTTTACTTTTCTCTTCATTGCACTCATTTTATATTTTTTATATTACTTTGTATGTCGGCGCAGGCTTACGTAAATGTCGTGAACAATGGCCCGAGGATACAATTGCGTATGAGCATTCGTACAATATATTCTTGGTATTGGTGCTACTTCTGTTACCGCTATTTATTCTGTGCGTTGCGTATATACTCATCACACGTACATTATATGTTGGCATGAGAACTGAACGTGCTTTAATCTTTGGAGGTCATACGGCTTCCAAGAATATAAGAGATGGTAAGCTTAACGATGACAATAATGCTAGTACATTGGAATCAATTGCGACAATGACAACGAGTACAAGAGCCACAGCAGCCGCCACAGCAGCGGTTCAACCAACCATTTTAGCTGGTTTTAGTTTACGGATGTCATTCCGCTGTCATCGAAGGTCAGTTAGCACAGAAAACTGCTCTACTAGAAGTGGTGATCATGATATGGCAAGTCAAACGCAAACACAAAATGACATTAGCTATCAGACACCCAATCAGTATTCGCAACAAAAACATCAGCCAAAACAACAAGAACTCAACTGCTATGGTAAGTAGAAAAATATGAAATTGTTATCATTTAAATAGTAAAACTTAATATTCATGCATATCAAGTACAACGAAAAACTATTAAAATTTAATAGTTAAATACTTACCTGACACCATTTGGCTATGCTTTTATGGTCATTACCTGAACATTTTCGTTTGCAAACTGAAATTACTGCTTTGGTTAATAAGGAACAGATTGCCGTTATGTGACAATATAGTAGATATTGCTGTAAGAAAGTAATCAAGGTTTACAAAACATCTTCTTGATTAGGTACTTGACAACTTTATTGCGGTCTGGTAACAGCATTCTTATTACCAACTACGACAATGCCAATCAATGAGTTTCGCTCAATGAATTTTGCATGTTACCGATTATCCAACACTTTAACAAACTTAACTTGACTTAGATGTCTGTAGAGGTTTTTTATCATCCACGTAAGTTTTAAGTGACGTTTACTTTTTGGGTTTATATACAGGGTGGCTGATGAATTTTGCTACATTAAGAAACTCAAATAATTTTTTTTTTTTCAGTGTATGGAATTCATTTTTCTTTTATTCATGTTAAGGCTCATTAAATTTTATTAAATATAGCTTAATTAGTTTTAAAAATAATGGAATTTTAATGCCCCCCTGCTCGTCGATGCATGTGCGGCATCTTACCAAAAAGTTGTTCATTACTGCTTGGAGAGTTGAGACAGGAATAGCCGCAATTGTTTCTCGAATGGATTGCCGTAGTTCATTCAAATTTGTTGGTTTTGCTTTGAAGACTTCCTGTTTGCAATAACCCCACAAGTAAAAGTCAGGTGCAGTAAGGTCAGGCGACCTGGGTGGCCAACGGAATGTGGAGTTTCTGGATATCCTGTCATAACAGGTTGGGCTATATGAGGAGCTGCACCATCTTGCTGAAACCACACAGAGTTGAAAGAAATTCTCATTCGGCGTAATTCTGGATAGAAAAACTCTCTCAACATGCTCAAGTAACGGTCTCCAGTAACCGTAACGGTGTGACCGTGTTCTTCGAAGAAGTAGGGCCCGACAATGCAGCGTGATGAAACTGCACACCACACTGTGACACGAAGTGGATGCAATTCCGTCTCATGGAGTATCTGTGGGTTGGAAGCACTCCATATTCGACAATTTTGTTTGTTTATGTTGCCGTTTAAATCGAAATGGGCCTCGTCAGACATGAAAAGACAGTTCAACATGTTTCCATCCTCTTCCACCATTTGAAGCATCTTCTGGCAAAATTCCAAGCGAATCGGCAAGTCTGCAGCGTTCACTTTGTTGGCCATTTGAATTTTATATGGGAATAAGTCCAAATCTTTGTGCATAATTGACTGTAATGACTGTCTGCTTACACCCATTTGAGCAGATAAGCTTCTTGTCGAAACACGTGGATTGTTTTGTATGGCAGCAGCTACAGCAGCGATTGTTTCCTCCGTTCGAACTGAAGGGTTTCGATGGTAAGGTCTTCTGTTGACTGTCCCATGCTCGGCAAAATTGTTTACAAGTCTTATTATGGTCCATCTGCTCGGAGGATTGCCGCCAAACGTGCGCCTATACTCTCTTTGAATCGAAACTACGGACTCCAGTGCGTGATAGCGGCGGACAATCCAAATTCTTGTTTCAGTGTCCCAGTTATCCATTTTTGTTAAATGTAAAAGTCAATCTGCAAAATAAAAAAAAAATTAACCAGATTCATTAAATAGAAAAAAAGTTATTTAATTTTTTTTTGGTAGCGGCTTTCATTAGCCACCCTGTATGTGATTTCTTAGTTCATTTTAACACTTATTTTTGCGTACCGATATTAACATGTAGTGAAATACATTTATCTGACAATTTTTTATTTTCATGGAAAATTAATTGCATTGTACTCGATACCTGTTCTCATTTAAATTTTTTGGTTGAGGAATCAATATCAAAAAAAGTACCAAGCGAATGTATCCGATACAGTGAAATAGCCAGGGGGGCTTAAGGGATAGATAATCAATAAACAACTATTTTTTTACTTTCGATTGTATAACACAATACCATTTTATGCTTCTGATTTATAATTTTCTTATTTTAGACTAATGACAAAGTGCACTTTTTTTATATATGAAACAATTGGTTAGTGGATTATGCGTTTGACACTAAAATTTTCAGACCTTCTTCAAAATTCACTAGGCTTTCAAGACGACAAAACCGGTATCTAGTTATGCTAACACATTGGTTCTGGTAGTAATAAAATAACAGACCGAAATAATACCGTAAAACTGCTGAAACTCTACTCCTTCATCTCTCACGTATTTAAAAACCCGTATTCAGGGGGTCTGAAAATACTAGAGTAGACAGGCTCATTAGTTTAATCAAAACACAAAATAGATAGCGACGAGAATTTTTTACACGTTTTTTATAAAAGTGTAGCCTATTATCGAATAAAAACATGCAAGAACAAATTTCAAAATTGATTTAGCACTTGTAATGGATTTCTCAAATGACTTAGTGGCGGAGTAACGACGTATTCGTTTCGCGAACATTATTTTGAAAAATTGTTCAGAGCTTGGGAAAAATGCAAACGACATGGATATTGAAATCAAAATGAACCGATACAAGATCAAGATCAAGATTTCTGTATTTCACCCATTTATTGATCATATAGTAATGGAAATAGATACGCGATTCACGCAATATAAAACAATCTTCAGAGGTTTCGCTTCGATTTTTTCCACAAACCACATTAAAGAAAATTATACAAATTTATTTAAGCCTGCTGAATTTTATAAACCACTTCTTTCAAACCAAAATACCGAAACCAATTTATGGAGAAGGTTCTTTAAGCCACATAATCTTCCCCCAAAAACTGTATTTTACGTACTTCAGAGCTGCTCGTTACGTCTTTTTGTCAATTGGAAATACCACGGGATTACAAATCGGTCTCCACTTCGTCCTTCCATTGGAGTGGTGGTCTCCCTTTTCCCCTGCTTCCACCGGCGATTGCCGATAAGAATACCTTCTGGGCTGGAGCATCTTCGCTCATTCGCACTACGTGGCCTAGCCAGCGAAGCCGCTGTGTTTTAATTCGCTGAACTATGTCGGCGTCTGCGTAAAGTTCATATACCTCATCATTAAATCTTCTTCGGAACTCGCCGTCGCCAACGCGTAGAGATCCACAAATCTTTCGAAGAACCTTTCTCTCGAATACTCCCAGAGCCGCCTCATCAGATGTTGTTAGTGTCCACGCTTCTGAACCATATAGCAGAACGAGTGCGATGAGTGACTTATAGAGTGTTATTTTCGTTCTTCGAGAGAGGACTTTACATCTCAATTTAGGTAAGCACTTAGTTGCGTGAGTGATTCTTCGTTGGATTTCTAGATTGACATTATTGTTGGGAGTATTGCTGGTTTCCAGGTTAAGAACTCTAAAGAAATATTTTCTTAGGGATTTCTGTATTTTCCTAAATACAAGGTTATGAAAGCAGTTTCTTTTACATGAAAGAAAACACTTTAGCTCTTCGGAAAAAAAAATTGCCAAAAATCAGCAAAATTTATCACGACCTTCAGATTGGAACATTACTGTATTAAAATTTAATGAAACACAGAACTGCATCCTCTACAAAATTAAAAAAATTTTGAAAAAAATTTAACACTTTGATAAAATTGCTATGCATTTTCGAGAATTTGGAGTACACTTTCAAAACCAACTTCAGGCTTCGAAAAAAAAGTTTCATACCGCCCTACACCAAGTCCTGGCTACGCCACTGATCCGATACTTCATTCAAGATATTATGAATATATCCTTTGTATATATGGAATCAAAATTGAATTACATGGAATCAGAATTGGATTTTGTTGTGTAGAATTTTTTCCCGGGAACAGAACAATCCCTTTTTCTGCTAAACTATACCGAAAGGTACCTGGCTCAAGTACCAGGACAGGTAAGTAGCAATAAAATTGGTCTGGAAGAGGTTTTTCGAAATGTAGGTAAATCTTAAAAAAAACTTGGATGGAGTTATCAGGGTAAAAGTTAAAAAAAGCAAGAAACGATAACTGACCTGCGAGTTTAATACAGTCCCCATAGACTCGATACCTGTACTTGTACTTGGACGAGGTAATCAACTACAAAGTAAAATCGGTACTTGAACAGAGTGCTAGAATATATACTCGTAGTTACTCCTATCAGAAGAACACTAATTTATTTATGATTTAAGAATTTATGCGCTAAGTGGGGTATAAGATAGACTAAGTTGCCAGGTTGATTAAAATGAAGTCGAATCTATGTTGTAGGTATAACCACATCTTTACACTTTTTTTATTATATCATTACGTTTACCATCTCCATCATTAGAGTACTTATGTCTTGTTGCCAAGTATTATTATTATTATTTTTTACTATGATTTATTTATTCAAGCAATTGGCCCAAGTGGACGCTACTTCATTCGTTCTTACCTCCATGCGTTTTTCCTTTTTTCTGTACCTCCTGAAATAGTTAGAACTAGGGACACGATATCGGATGTAAAGCATCGAGACTGTACTCATTAAAAGTATCGCTGTACAAGTATTGAGTACCCGATAGTATCGAAACAAAAATACTCAATACTAAATTTACAAGATAAATAAGCAGTTCGATAAAGCAACATAAAGTTGCACCTTAAAAATAGCACGTTATGTTCGAATTTGAGGTTGGTAAATAGGTACTTAAGTTCAATTTAAGCTATTTTTACAGAAAGCTCATTGAGGGTTCGATCAAATTAACTGTCCCGAACAGTTGCTGGTACCATAAAGTGCTTAATTAATAATTTTTATTCACTGTTTGTATTTCAATGTTTATTTCCGACTCAAATTTTAACTTTACGGTTTTCAATTGCATCTCAAAGCTTTTTCTATTTCTTTAAAAAGTATTCACTTCTTCCTAAGAAAAATGTGATTAATTTAAGAAGCAATTGTGGAAAAGTATGGATCTGATTAAAAGTATCTATATGGCATCTTATCGTATCGAAATTCGTGTCCCTAGTTAGAACGAGAGTTATATAACGCTAGACGTACCAACTTGCTTGAAAAAGTCTTGAATAAGCTGGTTTTTCTACATCTTTTATATAAAAATCCAGTATCACGGTGTTAGTAGCAATACTCCTCCGTATTTTCAGCAGGTCTTAGAATAGGTCAATAAATGCTTTTTTTCGCGCAGTGGTCCAGAGATCGACCTATTCAAAAATTGTTATTTATGGCACGATATACTTAAAGTTTGGCACCTACATGTCCAAAAAAATTGAAGCACCAAAATTTCTTTAAGAACATGTTTCATAAGTACAATTTCTATAATTATTTTTATTCGGTGAAGTGTCATAATGTCAATGGAATTAATGTCAATGATATTATTTCGCTTTTGCAAAGATAATTAATGCCAATGACGTTAATTCCCATAAGAATTTCACATTAATACGCTTTCACAGAGAGAATTAATTTCAGAAACGCTAAATATCATAAATGCTTTACTAATTTCTATAATAACAACGCAAGTAATTTTGAGCCCTGAAGAAGACCACAAGTAAAAAGTCGAAACGTTGGCGAAAAAATACAAAAGGCGTTTTTCTGATTTATTGGACTGTAAACCCGAAACCAAACAAAGTTGAAATAAAGAAATTGTATTATATGAATTTTGTTAGTTTGGAAAAAGCGCCGCAGGTGAAGATTTGGAATAAAACGCGATTTTATTTTCCAAATTTTCATTTTATGCCTTATGTATGTACTTTTATGAAATAAAAAATTGTATCAAATGAATTTAGATAATTTTGAGAGATCGCGCGATTTTTTATTATTATTTTATACCTCATATATGTATATAAAATTTAAAAAAATTTATTTAATGAAATTTTCGACTGCGCCGCTTTTCTTTTTTGGGCCCTCGAACAAGCGTCTAAATATGTCAACAAACTCCTATTTGATAGAAAACAAGTTCCCTCATGTTATTTTATTATTCCATTTTATGTGGGATCTCGAAAACACATCTCTCTTTTATCTGAAACTAAAGGGTTTTCACCGATTTGCGATCCGCGGTGTTTCCAATTGGCGCCAGTTGGCGCAACGAAGAAACGACTGGCGAGCTATGTTGGACGGTCAAAATCGCCCAGGCGGTTAGATGACCATTTAAAGAAGAAGAAGAAAGGGTTTTCAAAGCGCCTTATTATCTAGCGGTCCTACAGAGCACGCCTTTGAGTGGGCCAGTTCATTTGTAAAACATCTTGCGTAAACAAGGAAAAATATTTTAACGTCACGAGCGATTGCCCGATTCTTACTATTCCGTATTTTTTCGTGGCATATTAACTACTTGTATAGTTCTTAAAGAGCCAGTAGAATGAGAAAAAAAAGCATGATAAATGTTAAGACACTTTGATTTACTTTGATTAAATTCGTGTACATTTTATTTGCGAAGGGACCAATATTTTACACTTGTACAAATTATTGACCTTCGTCTAATGACTAAAGAAAAAAATGGAAAAAAATCAAAAAAAAACATTTTGAAATATACAAGGTGTCGCAAAAGTAATCCTCCTATCAGAAAATGCTATAAATTTTGCGATTGGCCCCTAAAGTCAGTTCTGTTTTGACATTTGTGTAGTAAGCACATGCGAAATACACGTTAATAAACAATGTTACGCTACACTGCTCCAGAACGCGGAATATTAAATTTTTTAGTTAAAAGCTGTTTACATTAGTCAATTTCACAGTCAACTTTCTGTTGATTCTTGCAATTTGCGTGATGTAAATAGGTCGTGCAACAATTGCATGTAATACGTTGGCAGGCAGCCAACTTTAAATCAACATCTCCTGCCACTGAAATTGATTTCAGATTTGACTAATGTAAATAACTCTTTATTCACAAAAGTTCAATGAAATTTTTTTTATGGACCACGATAATAGTTTTTAGCATATTTCAAATAACTAATATATGTAATTCATCAACAAAAAGATATGAAAAAATTTAAAACGTGCACATTGAATTTTATTTTATAATATTTAGCGAGGAGACTTTTGGTGCTTTAGTTTTGTCGTACATTGTAGATAAAATTTTAAATCTCCAATGCTGTGGTGTGCTTCGTTTTATTTAATCATTATCACAATTTCGTAATAGTCCTGCCACGACATCTCTATAAAAGCTGAATTAAGCAAATACAAATAGTGAAAACGTGACTCCCTACGTAAGTGCGATCGAAATGAGCCAATCTAATTTCATCAAGCATCAAAAAAGTAACACGGCTTTAATGACTATTTAACGATTTCGAACGAAAAAAAAAGTTCAAACAAATTTTTCATCAACTTTTCCATTGAACATTAATTAAATTAGGTTATTATCTATTAAAGCATTTGAAATGACTATCAATAAGTCTCAAGGCCGAACGATGTATGTTTGTGACTCAGGTTTGAACACATCACGTTTCGAACACGGGCAGTTATAAGCTACCTGCTCTCGAGGGAGCAAACCATCCATTTTTTGTTTTTTTTTGTTAGCTAATAATGGAATAACAAATAATATTGTCCACTCCATTGCACTAAGAAATTGATATTGTTCAGTAAAATTACCATAATTTGTGATATAAATAGATGAATGTTTGGCGTGATATACCTCCGAGTAGATTAAGGCCAATTGTGGGTGCTGTTTCTAGTTTTTGCTACAAATTGGCTTCTAGTTAGAAACAAACAAAAAGTGTATCGTACCTTCATACTTCTATAAGAACTGAGTGTTTTTATTTAGATCTTTTTTTTTTTTAAATATAATTACTAGTAAACCCGGTCATATCATATCCGAAACCATTTAATATATGGAGCATTCATTAGCATCTTTCGTTTGATACCCATACTGTACTGACACATTTTGGGTTACCCTGGTACCACATATTGGTCGATAACTCAGAAAGGTATCGAAATAAATGATATCTTTAATTTTAAGGCATCTAGTAATGCAACGGTGAAAGTTGCATTCAATTCCATTCAACAGTTTTTGAGTGATGCGCGCCCAAACACAGAAACAGACAGACAAAACTTCTGTTGATTTGGATTCTATTGGCTTAGCAATGATCCCTCCAATTTTCCTGAAAATCTGCACTCTGCAGACATCGACTTGTTACTATTTTGTTACACGTAGAAATTTTACCAATATATTCATAAAAACTAAAATTGGCTTATAGAGCTATTTTAGTTGAAAATATTATGGAAATTTATTTTTGCAAAGCATATAAACTTGTTTTTAATTTTTATGAATATTGAAGAAAGTAGTCAACACAGACTATATACTTTATCTACTATAAGCACAACTAAGAATTTTTAATCCCCTCTGTATTTATTTTCTACACTGCAGTGTATACGTATGGATAGACTCTGTAAACACATATTTTTATATGTGCTGAGTTGGTGAATGTATTTTTGAATGTTTATTTGTTTTATGATGTTATTTAGTTACTTTTATATGCCTTTCTGTTGTTCTGTTTTCCAATGAATTTATATATTTGTGGCAATAAGTGATAGAATAAAATAGACTAATTTTCATTTTCGAAATTTTGGTTTGAAGTTGAGGCGGTCAGAAGCAAATGCGTGTAAGTGCAGGTTTTGTCATATTGAGAAAAAAATGCTCAAGCTATAAACTTTTTAAAAACTTGCCCGAGGTACGTTAAAGATATCGCTAAGTATCTTCAGGGGATAGATATCGCTATTAGAAAAGAATTCATGTATATCCCTTTGCCACTAAATAAAATTAAAATAAATTTTAATAATGTGCACTTAACTCGTTTTTTGTGTAAAAGTCACTTATATAAAGCATAGCATTTTTGATGTTAACAAATACGCATTACAACGCGCAGTAGTGACGCCCAAGCAATTCATAGAATGGTGTAATAATTTTCCTTGTTTGCTAAAGCCATAAATTTGTAAGCTATTCAGTTTTATGCAACATTCCTTACAATATCCCTTATTTTTCTGTACCTATGTCTTTAGCCCTAAGGTTTATTTGAAAGGTAACCCCAGGAAAAGAGATTATATGTATGTAATGTAAGATAAGGCTTGCAGGATTGATTATAAGAATCTCTCTGAGTAACAACCCTTCGCATTATAAGGGTTATATATGGGTTATAATACTCTTATTTCTGACGATATTACCAGAACCTTTTAATAAATCAAAACGTGTGATCATTTTAGCAAAAGCAAATGATGACCAAGGTATCAAATCGCATAATATATAAGACTTTTAGAAATAGTTTGGTCCCTGTACCACTTCCCGGAATCGCATGAATCTGTGACCTATTCTTTAGTTCTTAGAATATGTGTAAACATTTTGTAGAGATCGCTTTAGCAATTTAGTTAGATGTTCCAGACTTACAAAAACACTCAGAAACTTACGCATTTATAATATTAGTAAGATTAATTTTTGAGTAAGTATAGGAAGCGCCAAGCCCCATGATAGAAACCATGTAACTATTGCTAGTAAATTTCATTGTTATTTAAAATTTAATAATACAAGATAAAAAAAATAAAATAAAATTAAATAAAACAAAATAAAATATAATAAAATAACATTAAAAAAATTATATACATTAAGATAGACAAAAATTAAATTAAATAAATTGAAAAAAAAGAAAAGAAAATAAACTGAAATAAAGCACAATAAAATAACATACATAAAATAAAATAAAATTTAAAAAAATATAATAATATTAAATAAAATAAAATATAATAAAATAACAAAAAAAAATTAAGTACATTAAAATAAACAAAATTTAATTTAATTAATTGAAAAACAAAATAAAAATAAAATAAAAGAAAAAAAACTGAGATAAAACACATAATAAAATAACATACTCGTACATAAAATTGAATACAATAAAATAACATAAAATTAAATTAAATTAAAAAAATGTATAATAATATAAAATAAAATGAAATAAATCAAAATAAAATAAAATATAATACAATAACTTAAAAAAATTAAATACATTAATATAAACAAAAATTTAATTAAATAAATTGAAATAAAAAAAAATTAAATAAAATAAAATACAATAAAATGAAATAAACTAAAATAAAATAAACCAAACTACAAAATAAAATAAAATTAAAAAAATTAAATTAAATGAAATGAAATAAAATAAAAAGAGGTAGTGCAATAAAATAATAATAATTTAATTAACTTTATGTGCGGGATATACATGTTTACTTATAAAATTTGGCTTTTTCTATACATATCACCACTGTGCCTACAAAATAGGGTATACGTTTTCACTAAAAATGTTTTTATGCCATATTTCCTCAGCACTTTATGTTACCTACAACTCAGTGTTTACCATTTTCGATCTTTTTTGGTTACGAAGTAATCAAAAACAACTCATTGCTGTAGTATTATAAATGGGCTCAAAAACAGGTATACACTTAGTTGATTATAAGTGATTTTGCTCGCAGGTGAAACTAAAGAGTGTACTTTGCTTTCGTTGTAAAAAGGAGTGATAATATGCAGATATATGCACTCGAAATTGGCCAAATACTACAAGCTCTCCTGAAAAAGTATTTTGTTCATACTGGCATCCAAGTCAGTCTTCACAGCTAAATCAATATTTTGAAATCTGTGTTAAGTAGTCAACTGAGCAGTAAAGTCCGCACTCGATGCATACAACTTATGTTCTCTATGGCTGTTATCTTATCTGTTTAGTCATTTAATGTTCGGTTCCTTTACTTTTTGTTTACTTGTTTCATAGAAAACAAAACCATTAACCACTTTCAGCCCGCACTCCGAAAACATTTAATTTCACATTTCCACTTATGTTGCATTTGATAGAGCGTATGGTAGGCAAGCGCTAAAACATTGCTATGCAACGTAGACAATTTTGCTTTAGCCCTTAAAAGTATATTCCGTGCCACTCGAGCGCAGCAAAAAGAGGAAAGCAAATAACGGAAATAAAATCAGAGCAAAAATCAAGCTGAAAAGTATTCCCTCTCCCGCTTTGGTGTTGAATACTTCATGGTGTAATCTTTTATAAGCATTTTGAAAGTACTCTCACGTAAGTGCTCCATGGAGTATTCAGAAGCAAAGGAATGAAGTACTCAGAGGTGGAGTTGTTGATCCAAGCCTAGGACATCGCCATGTAAATTGGCCCACCTTTTTTATATGAATAACGATAAGTGTTGGAATACTTAGGGAGTGTCCTTTAAACCGAGTAAAGTAAGTTAGGGTATTGTGATATGGGTTGGTAAAGTGATATATCTTCGTATTTACTAAATTATTCATGTTTGAGCAACAATATCTTCTTTACTATAATGGTAATGGCCAAAACCCGCTACTGCAATGCAACGGCTCGCATTGGTCAACTAGGTGGCTATCAGTGTGAAAAAACGTTTTCCATCGTGCGTTTTGAGCACTCTTTAAACAAGGATAATTTCGAAATGTCGAAATCTTAGGTTATCAACTTCTTATATTTTATTTTAATTTTTTGGTAAATATAAGCACCAATATTTCAAGTGATTACTTCATATTTCTATACCTAGTAGTGCCACGCACATAAGGTATATTAACTTTAGTCGCCTAACGGCAGTACGTAACGGCATAAACGGATCGAGATAGATATTGACTCATATATTTCAAAATGTTCAGGACTAAAAGAGAAATTGATTAAGCCATGTCGGTCCGTCCGTCTGTGAACACGATAACTTGAGTAAGTTTTGAGATATCTTAATGAAATTTAGTATGCGGGTTCCTTGGCACTCATCTCCGAGCGCTATTTAAAATGGGCGAAATCGGATGATAACTACGCCCACTTTTTATATATAGAATATTTTCGAAAACACAAAAAAAGTGATTACTCAGTACATAATACACCTATAAGGATAAAATTTAGTGAATACATTGAGATTGAGGCATAAAATAAATTTTTTAAGAAATATTTGAAAATGGGCTTGGCACCGCCCACTTTTGATTAAGTCAAATTTAGAAATAATATTAATCATAAATCAGAAACCGTTCAAGATATCGAAACGAAATTCAGCCAGGTTTGCAGGTATGCAAGGAATGTTCCAGGAAAAAATGGGTGGGATCAGTTAAGGTTCACGCCCGCTTTTATAAGAGAGATTTTGAAGAGGATCGTAGATATATTAAATAAGAATAACTTTGCGTGAAATAGCTTTACATCATTTATATTTCACTTTTGAAATTTCCGTACGCAAAGAAATCCAAAAACCTAAAATTTTCGAAAATGGGCGTGGCCCCGCCCCTTTTATAGTGGACTATTCTACAAAATTTTTATATCCATAACTCCGTCAAAAATTGAGTTGTCGCAACGAACCTTGGTGATAATGTTCTATATATAAAGGTAACTGTTTGCTGTAAAAATGGGCGAAATCGATTAATGTCCACGCCCAGTTTTTTAATATAGTTCTGAAACATTTTTTTGTAAAATTTAAAAAGCGATATTTCTACAACTTAGCGAGTTATATCAATTAGATTTTGCACACATAATAAGCTTTTTAAGAAAACCTCGACCGCAAAACAATTTTGTCAATTTTGAAGATGTAGGCGTGGTGTCGCCCACTTTTCGGCATACAATTTCTGCTATTTTCAAAGGCAATCGCTTATAATTCCATATTGATATTATATTATACTCCTGCCAAAAATTAGCCAAATCGCGAAACACACAAGCAAAATATTCCGGGACGTTGTTAATAGACCACTGCAATAGGGAAGTTATATATCTTTTTTGGTTTTCATACCTTTCATGAACATGAAAAGTATGAGAAGAAAATAAGAATAATAATAACAATAATAATAATTCCCAACGGATTACCCACCATATCCCGCCCGACCGGCGCGAGGGGCGCATCCGCATAACGCGCAGATTATTCGTTCGTGCCGAGTCGTTGAAAGGCTTTGGTTTGTTAATCGTCGAGATCTAAAACTGCTCAGCTACAGAGAAAACCTCATCAGCTAAGTAAAATAGATATAGGATAGATTATACATTAAGAAATAACTAGTTAACAGAATAAAATTATTGTTAAAAGTTAATATAGAAGTCAAAGAATAAGAAACAATTAGTAGCTATAAATTTAGAATAGAAAGAAGATTTCTTTATGCTGAAAAGCGAGTCTGAAATATCAAATCTACCAGAAAGAGAGTTATAATCTTGACACAAACAGCGAAAAGGCTCATTTAACTGAAAATTGGTTCGGCACTGTTTTAAGACTAGAGGTTTAAAATGCCTTGAAGGACGAGACGATACATTGAAGTTCACTTCACTTAGAAGAAATGGGCTGGATAGTGAACCATTTAGCAATTTAATCATAAAAATAATTCCAAGCATTTCCCCCCGACTAGAAAGTGTGTGCAGATTAATGAGTTTTAAACGATTCGTATAGGGTGGCAGATTGTACAAGGGATCCCAATGAAAATCTCTTAAGGCAAATAGTAAAAATTGTTTTTGAATTGATTCAAGGCGATCTACATGAACCTGGTAACGCGGGTTCCAAATTATAGAACCGTATTCAAGTATCGGTCTGACAGTTACATAAGGGTCGCTAAATTCCTTAGACCATCGTTTAACGAATGCTAGGACACCTCTACCCTTATTGAATGTTGTGTTAATATGGCGGTTGAAACTGAGTGTAGAGTCCATAGCAACCCCCAGGTCAACAAAATCATACACTTGCTCAAGACTATAATTTTTAATTGTATAGGTTAAGTGGCATATAATTTAAATCGCACCAAGTAACAAGTGTATCTAGATCTGATTGTAGCTTATTTCTATCTTCAAATGACGCGAATGACATGAAAAGTTTTACGTCGTCGGCATACATTAACATTTTTGAAAATTTTATTATTGTAGAAATATCATTTATAAACAACAAGAACAGAATCGGGCCAAGATGGCTTCCTTGAGGAACCCCCGAAGAGACATAAATGACATCGGATACTAAATTTTTAAACATTACTCTTTGTGTCCTGTCATTAAGGTAAGAAGAGATCCAGCGATTGAGACCCGGCTGGAAGCCCAACTGATCGAGTTTATGAATAAGTAATGAGTGACACACTTTGTCAAAAGCTTTGCTGAAATCCGTATAAATAACGTCGGTTTGCAGATTTTTTCTAAAGCCATTTGAGACATGACTGGTAAACTCAAGTAAATTCGTAACTGTGGACTTTCCCTTACTGAACCCGTGTTGGCAGTCAGCTATCAAAGTAGAGATCGGACCCGTAAGTTGATTTGTAACAATAGCTTCAAACAATTTTGGGATGGCAGAAAGCTTTGCGATGCCACGATAGTTCTCTATAGAAGACCTACTCCCACTTTTATGCAGCGGTAAAAGAAACGATTATTTCCACGCAGTTGGAAAAACACCACACTTTAGTGATAGATTGAACAAATTGGTAAGGGGTTGGTAAATATGGTTCGCACACTTTTTCAAGAAACATGTAGGAATCCTATCAGGACCATATTTAAAAGATTCTTTTAAGCTTTTAAGGTAAATTAGAACATATTTGGCGCATAGACAGTCCCATCAAAAAGTATACTGAAGTGATCAGGAGGATGAGTCGTTGTAGCCATATCCGTTTCTCGATACGTCTATCTGTCTGTCCGTCTGCCTATGTGAACGCAAATACGAACTGAAAGTATTAAAATAGACCTGCGTAAATTTAGATGACATAATAGATCACTACTAGGTATATAATGTTCGGCTCCACCAGAACTTAGACTTCCTTACTTGTTTTAAATTAATTTTGTTCTTTCCTTTGAAGCTCTAGTTTGGGTAATGTGATATGGTAGAAGTAGTTCAATGTGGAACAGGAGTATGAAAAGTATAAATTTCCTCCAACTAGGATTTGAAACGTTGATGACACAGGGGTGTCTATCACGCCAAGTAAGCATCCGAAAATAGAAAAGCAAATTGAACGCATAAGATCAGCAGAAAAAGGAAAACCTTCGCCACTTTTGATGGAAAATGTTCGACCTGGTTCCGAATCAGCTTATCACATATTTGAATGGATGCAAATTACCATATCTACAATGTGGCTCAATTATTTCATGCGGTTTACACATCTTTCATAGGAGAGCCAAGTTTGTGTTATAGTATATCACATTACCCCCTTTTTTTGACCAAACTGCTTTTTTAATTTTTATAGGTTTGAATAAATATATTCCGGAATACTTAAGATAAATCGATCTAGGTTTAGAATGTGCTTCGCAATACTGGAATCTATCGAATTGTATGATTGTATACCTGTATACTTAATAAAATGTTGAGTAGCAGCCGAAAAATGTATGCCTTTATCACAATATCCTAACCGTTTTTTGCAGGGTGATAGTATAAGATGCAATATTTATTGATGATAGTGTACACATCTATCATACATCTGCGACTTTGTTTCTGAAGAATTGGTCCAAAGCAATAAAGCAAAAGACACGTTTTACCACTCAATCAAAGAACGTATAACCATAAGAAGGTCCAATAGCGAATGCAAGTGGACGCTATCAAATCGATGGTAGGTAATTCACCACTGTACCTGCGTGTAAGTTGCTTGAACTCACTGTGTTTTAATGAATATTAACAAAAAAACTTATAGTTGGAGTTACAAAAACTATTAATTGTGAATACTGAATAAAAATAAAAGTAATAATAGCCTTAAAACTTGCGTTTAAATTGCAAATTTCCACAGTGGTGAATTACCTACCCGCGAATTATTGGTTTAGTGTTTCCCACTAATCGTCGCATTGAATCTTCTTTGGTTTTTACGTGCTTTGACTCAATAAAGAAAGTGTTGACAAATAATACCAGTTCTATTCAAAACTATTTTTGTTCTTTCTACTTTTATACTCTTGTTATACATATTTTTAATAAATCAGTTAGTGGCTTTATTATCATTACAGTACGCGCAAGTGTTTTTCTGCTCAAGAAAGAACAGCAAAGAGGCATCTTGCATACGCTATACATCGAAAACTTACAACTCTCTGTGCCTTGCGCCAAATAATGATTTACATTTTGCGAGCGTTTCTACTGCAATAAGAAAAAATATTTGAAATTTTGTTATGCTGCCAAAAAATAGTTCAACCAGCACATTGTGCTTAGTTATTTGTTGGTATCTCCTCTCGCTCTTCGTTCGGTATCGTAAGAAAGTTTTTCACATTGTAGCTACGCCGTCAGGAGAGCAAAAAAAATAATTTGATAACCAGAATATTCTCTCTGCAGTGGCCACGTATCATTGTTAATGACATGTAAATACAAATGTACTATAAAACCACGGAAATTGCTCATATATGACCCATGTATAAAAGAAAATTTGCCAAAAACACATAGCGGGTTTTATTGGCGATGCGACGAAATGTATCTTGTAAGTACTTGAAGAAAATTTGGGAAATCGGCTGGTGCGATTTAGAGCAAAAGCGTATTTCACAGTTTGTATCAAAACAAAGTTCATGGATATTTGTGACAAGTAGCGTGAAGCAAATAAAACTATAGTTCGACAAGTGATTGAAATTCTATTGTATTTTTTTTTTTTATTAAGTTTATTTTATTTAATTTCTTTTTATTTTATTTTATTTTACTTTGTTTTATTTTATTTTGTATTATTTTATTTTCTTTCATTTTTATTTATTTCATTTTACTTTACTTTATTTTATTTTATTTTGTTGTATTGTATCTTATATTATTTTTTATTATTTTATTTTATATTATTTTATTTTATTTTATTTTGTTTTTTTTTTTATCATATTTTTATTTTATTTTATTTGACTTTATTTTATTTTATTTTATTTTATTTTATTTTATTTTATTTTATTTTATTTTATATATGACTTATATAGTTGTTAAGGTTAAGGACTGATTTTAAGTAAACTAACTGGTTTTGTTGTTAGTATTTAATTCAATATTTCAAAAAACTCAAAAAAGTGAAAAATTATTCTTGGCTTTGAGCTCGTTTCATGAATTGTTTAATTTTTAATTTTTTTTTTTATTTTATTGTGTTTTATTTTATTTAATTTATTTCATTTTACTTTACTTTATTATATTTTATTTTATTTTATTGTATTATATCTAATATTATTTTTTATTATTTTCTTTTAGTTTGTTTTTTTTGATTTTATTTTATTTTGTTGTTTGTTTTATGGTCTGTTTATTTTTACATATTTTTGTAAGTTTTAACGAGCTCAAGACCAGTTGATAATAATTCTTAGTTAATTATTATTATTTTTGATTAGAGGAAAAATTGAAAGCAACAAACATATACAGGGTATAGTTATAGTACTATTTCGAAAACAGACACGATTTCTCGTCAGACTAATTCGTATAGTTTTTGATATTTTCAGAGGTTCTTGTGGAGAAACGAACCCACTCACTTTGATTGCAAGCGCAGCTGCCTAACCCATAGGCTATGCTGCATGTAGTTTTGCAAGCATGAGCTCGTTAAAACTTACAAAAATATGTAAAAATAAACGGACCATAAAACCAACAACAAAATAAATTTATACCGGAGCACGCGGTTATGTATAATAACTATCTTCTAAAAATAGAAAGAAGAATGTACAAAAAGAAAGTCCAACATACATGATTTACATATAGACGGAATGTCTAAAATATTGTGTATATTGTTGGCAAGATAGCAAACAACAATTAGAGGAAAACTTGAATTAAGCAACTTGCAAAACTACACGCAGCATAGCCTATGGGTTAGGCAGCTGCGCTTGCAATAAGAGTGAGTGGGTTCGATTCTTCACAAGAACCTCTGAAGATATCAAAAACTATACGAATTAGTCTGACTAGAAATCGTGGCTGTTTTCGAAATAGTACTATAACTATAGCCTGTATATGTTTGTTGCTTTTAATTTTTCCTCTAATCAAAAATAATAATAATAACAAGTATTCTTAACATCGATTTTTTAAGGTCACCGGAAGTTATTAACTGCACGGAAGTTTTAAAAAGGGGATTTCCTGCGCCTTGGCAGACGCGCCAATGTTGAAAGCTAAAAAAATGTTTAACTATGGGGAACTTCTGAAGTTGGAGAACAAGCGGTAACGCGAAACTGAGTATGCAATTTGGAAGTAGAGTTCCCACTCAACGAACAAAAATCGTGCTCTATAACTCCCCTGGAATAATAGAAAAAAATGTGAATACTAAAATATCGACTGCTGAGTGGAAGATCACCCTATTTCAAAATATTTTTCAAATCCTATACCAAAATTTGTTTCAATAACGCCCTATTTCAAAATTTGATTCAAAAACTCCCTATCTCAGAATTGTTTTTAAGAACGCCCCATCTGAGAATTTGATTCAAAAACGCCCTATCTCAGTTAAAAATGTATTAAATTTTCGGTGAGATATTGCGTTTTTGGAACTCATTCTAACATAGGGCGTTTTTGAACCAAATTCTCAGATAAAGTGTTATTGAAAAAAATGTTGAGGTGGGTCTTTCTTCAAAGAAATTGTGAGATAGGGCGTTTTTGAAAAATATTTTGAAATAGGGTGATCTTCCACTCAGCTGTCGAAATAAAACAATAGTTATTAGAATTTTTGTCTGTCTGCCTGCATGTTTGTACGCTGATCACCCATAAAGAGGGGTATGGAATTGAATGTAATTTTCAATGAAGTATTGCTAGATGTTCAAATTTAAGTTCAGAATCCATTTTACAGCACTTCTTATACAGTCTCAAAATATTTTAATACATATAGTAAATTGGCGCCAGTTGGCAGAGAGTAAAAACTACTGGACGGCCAAAATCATTTGGACGCCTAATCGCCATTCAAATCAAATAAGAAAAAATAAATTGGAAAATTCATTTACCTGTTATTAAATATTATTTAAAAATACTTATGGGAGTGTAAATTAGAGCAACAGAATTAAAACTATTCTATTTACTAAGCTCCTTGAGTTGTCTTTCATTACACGAGTCATAAATTCCCCAGAAGGTTTAAGGTCCTTCTTAAAATATAAATATGAGTTGTACGAACTTTAGGCAGACGATGAAGGTTTTCTGTCAGCACCGCATCAGAGGAAGGCGGAGATAAAAAAAGTATGCGTGGAGTGACTTTGCCTCACTTGGTTTTTCCAATTGGCGTCAATTATCGCTTAAAATGGATGACTCGTCAGCTTTGGTATGCAAAGGCAAAAGTCGCGTAAGCAGTTAAGCGCATATGAATGATGATGAAAATACTCAGCAAACACGGTCTAAAACGTTAGAGAAATATTGTAGTTTTACATTAGAATTCTAATGAAGTTCTCTAACCGCAAATCAGGTTAGAGAACGGGGCTAGAAGACGATTAGAAAAACACTAGAAACAAATTAGAATTTGACGTTAGAACTCGATTAGAAAACTTTTTGTAGAGAATGCTATAATTCTCGACAGTTTCTCAAATCGTTCTCAAACCTTCTACCTTAGAGAAATACATAATAATTCGAGTCGTTTTCTAATCGCCCTCTAACCTAAATGTTTGCTGGGTATAAAATATATCAAGCTGTAGAATGGATTCTGTACAAAATATATCAAAATACCAGCTAAAGCAATGTCAAGGATACATAATTGATCGGTTACACTTGACTAAATTATACGATTTAAAATACGGCAGCCCTGAACTATTAGTGCACACACACTTCATACTTTTATATCGTTTCTCACTCCCATACATTTTAGATATTTTTTTACATATTTTGAGCATATTAAAAAACATAAAAACTCGTGGCATATTCGAAGCTTTTCCATTAAAGAACTTACCATTCCTAGGGAAGCGGGCAAGTATGCTTACTATTTTATTAAAATATGTAAAAGTCTAAATAAATTTTTTGTGAAGCCAGTTGAATCATTTTTATGGGAAAATTTCTTAGTTCTTGCTTACAAATTCGATTTCCAAAATAGTTCACAAATACCAACACATTCTAAAGCAAGAAATTTTTCCATATTCGGATGTTACCTATATCACTGTCATTTTATTTCATAGCAAAAATATACTAGGGATGTCGCGAATGTGATATTTTAGACAGACTTGGATGCACGTGTCAAGTATCTTTTAGAGAAATCAATAGCATTGCTGGCAAATATTTGAACTAGAAATAAGAGCAACCTCCACAAATAAAATCAGTATTAGTTACTAGCTCCTTACTATACTGTAATCTTTGGACATTAATGAATGACAAACCAAATACAAAAAGTGTGGGCGTGGCACAGCTCACTTTTCCAAAATTATGTAAATCTTGAATTGAAACTTTATATAGCCTAGCGGGCGTGGCACCGCCCACTTTTCTAAATCTTTATATAGCCTATGCTGTAACCAGTGAGCCTGAGAATATACTTTGAAAATTTTATAAAAATTGGTTGAGTATTTTGGACGCCTATAAAGGACATTTCAAAACATATTCTACTTATTCTAAATTATTAAGTATAAAGTACAATTTTTACGGGCACGCCGTAAAAAAACTTAAAAACTTTTAAATTAGCTTACTTTACACTTTGTTTAAATTTTTCTGAATGAATATTATGTTTTTATCAAAATACATACGTCACAAGATCTTTTCGTTCCAAAATGAATTAGTTTTTTTTTAACCTATTGCTCGCATAAATTCCACTAAATTTCGTTATTTTTCACATAAAATCAAGTGCCAACGATGTTGCATTGCAAGTAGAATGTTCAAATGTTTTTGAGGTGTCGTTACAAGTTCTCAACGTTTCGTTACTGCTGCAGCGTTACTAATTTTGTTTCGATATTCTGCGCTTCGGTCACAGTTCTGTTCTTATGATCATCGTTGTGGGCAGTTTCTGTAGAAGTTTTCTATTCACTGAAACCGTTTCAAGTAATTTATTACTCATTCTGATACAAAAGATGATCGTTTCTCACAGCTTCGTTACACCCTTTCAAAACACCATATTTCAATACAATTCTGTTGCGTTACTTACCTGTAGAACGATAACGAAACAGAAACGCTTTACAAGTCCCTGATATAAATGCTTTTTGGAACTACTCACTCTCCAAGGAATTCACTCTTGAAGGTATTTAAGTATTATAATACAGATAAGCTGCATTTTTTGGAGCTGTTTAAGAATGATTTGAATTTGGTAGAATTGAATCTTTAAATGTTTAGTTTATGAAAATCCGACATAATAGTCAACCTTGGACGCATACAAATCCACACATGCATGCTTGTACTTCCTATAGATCGCTCTGCTCGCAGTCACAGAAGCTCTCAGGCAATTAAAATTTTACCCTACAAGCACACAAACATTGAAAAATATTTTCATAGCTATGCATTTATCCTTACGATATTTGCCTTTGAAATCCTGATAATAGCCTGTAAATAAAATGCAGTCAGTACAATCTCTGTTTGCAACATTGAAATATGTGATGTAGCCTAAAATTCTGCAAAGATTCAAAAAAGCATTACTTATTTTGTTAACCGGATATGGTTCACTACTTAAAATTTCCCAGCAAGCTGCATACTATCAAATTAATTTTTCAAATATCCCTACAAAAAATGTGAATAGTCTAGGATGCATCCGGGATGAGTCGCAAAGGAGGATGCGACTAATGCCAGTCCTCATGACTTTTTATGGGTTGAACTCTGTACATTTGTCTTATGGAGAAAGCAATTGTACCCATGGATAAACAAATTTTACCCATTTATGCCTGAACGGGTACGAAAGAACTAATCCACTTTCTACCCTAACGGGTACTATTAACTCCTATAAGTATGCTACAAAAACTGAAACTGACTTACACAAATAGGAATGTACTTATGTATATTGAATTATAACGAACTATAGACTAAAGGGCCTAATCGCGGATCGCTTCTTTATAGCCTAGTCACATGTTTTTTGCAGAGATTTGAGCGCATAAAATTGTATACTGGGAAAATGTGTGTGAATACTTATCTTCGTTGATAGGTGTATCATAAATTATCACATACTTTCAGGATATGCACAATTTAGCAAATTATGCAGCTACATACATGACTTTTACTTATTAAGATAATTAAAACCAAAATAGAATAGAGCTACACTACCGTAGCATTAACCATTGGAGCAAACTATTGCAAAAGCCATTAGAGCGAGCTATCTGTTGCTATATGAGAGCAGGCATCTAATGGCATTTTTTCAAGGAAACATTGCTTACAAATTATTTTGTGGAATTTGGTTTAGCGAAATGTGATAATAGTACTGTTAAAAGTAAATTGGTACGATATTCTACAAATATTTTAAGGCCAAGCTTCTCTTTAAGTTATTGCTATGCTAGTTTTAAGTTTTAATTGTGATAAGGCTGGTCCTTCTTTGATACCATATATTAGATTTAGCAATTTGCACTTTCAATCTCACTTTATAAAGTTTATGATTATATAAATCTTGCAGACTAGAAATACAAATCCAAGCCCTAAGCTAAAGCAAATTCCAAGTATCTACATTTGAACATAATACGAAGAAAGTTTAGAACCGAGACATGATCTCAGGAGTGCGAAGTCCAGATCAAGACGACACAAATTTCTATTATATTCTGCAAGAGTCCTCGAGATAGGGTGATAATTATGGTAATTAGCACGGATTACCTGGACATGAAACGAAGAGTTACGCACGGCACATTGAACTACAATTTAAATCATGTAAAAAAATTAAAATTAGAATAGAACGCCTGGACGGTGGAGACTTCATTCTTATGAAGGCACAACGGGCTTTGTAAGATGGTAATGGATTAGTGAAACGAAGCGGCTGAGGAGTAAATCGAATGAAACTTTCAACTCTCTGCGAATGAGCAGAATAAATCGGATTCCAAATTATATGTAACTATTATATCTAGTTTGGAACACAATTCTAGTGGACGGATCCTTAAAATCTCTGGCATATCGCCGCAAAAAAGGCAAGTTAGAGCAAGTCTTGGGTGTAATGACGCTTACGTGATTTGCAATGAAGCTCATGTGATTTGCAAAAGTAAAAGCTGAGTCAAACATTACTCCAAGATCATAGCAAACTCACTAAAAGTAGAAAGATTGTCATCAAAAACTTTATAAGGATAAATATGCATAATGAGGTTTTTCGAAAGCTTCATATGAAAGCATTTTCTAATATCAAAGTGTAAATTATTCATAACACTACAATCAGTTAAATTATTAAGATCATCCTGCGGCAGGGCCACATCTGACATGCTCGCGATGCTTCTGAATAATTGCATGTAATATGCCTAGAGCAGATACTTCGAATTCCTAAAACAAGATCCTATATCGTTGATTAAAAAAAAATATAAAATATTTCCAAGAGTGCTTCCATAAAGTACTCTTAATGTGGCTTAGAACGTATATATATGACTTCGTATTCTCCATTTTCACAAAGTCGATTCTGTTAGTGAGTTAAGCTCTAATCCAACATAAGAACATAGAAATGAATCAAATTTTTTCAAACATGCGCATCTAATATACTGTGGGTAACAGTAGCAAAAGCCTTTGCAAAGTCGTCTACTTGCTGATTAGTCTTAAATGAAGAAATACAGAATTGTGAAAAAGAATCAAGCTTCATAACCGTGAATCGACCACTAAGAAAAGCATGTTGACACTCATCAATGGAACCCTTTATTGGAAACAACAGCTTCTCTCTAACCACTTTCTCGAAATAGAGTTTGGAGATTGATCTATAGTTAGTTACATTATTTTTATTGCCTGATGTAAAGATTGGAGTGTTGAGGCTATTTTTCAACGATCAATAAAATGACCAGTCGCTAGCGAAAAATTCAAAATGTAATAGAGATGCATGCAAAAAGACATACTGCATTTCTTCAATATAAATGGCGAGAGCCCATCAAGATCGCATGTTGATTACATTTTAAGGACAGCGATACCATTGAATACGTCAATTTCTTGGACTGACAACGAGCCAAACAGACCATTTGCATGGCATCGACACAGGAGTCACTAGCCGAATTACTTCCAACAAAATTGGATTTGGAAAAATCAGCAAAAATATCTACAGAATACAATAGACATTCAGAATCTACTCCGCAGCACGACATACACTTCGGAATATTTGAGCAATCTTTCCTGGAGCTTATATATTTTCAGAATAGTTAATGGGTTGCCTTCAACTTTTCTTCATATCTAGAAATATGAAAAAAAAATTATCAAGCGCATTGAAATTTCAGCTATAATATAATATATATATATAATATATTTTTCCTTATGCGGCAGTGGTGCTCAAATTATTTTATATGGAAGGGTAATACACAATACATGTACAAAAATATGTGTACACTGAGATTTTCTTTTTGAAATTGAGTAAGCACAAAAAAAATTCGAAAATTTTTTGGAGATATCGCAAAAAAAAATTTTTTTTTTTAAATAACGAGTCCGGTGCCAAGCAGGATCAGTTCAGGCCGTGATAGGTTACATAAAGTTAATGGATTCCACTTATTAGGAATGTACTTGTTTTTTAATTACGGAAATTGGTCCTGCTAATTTTAGCTATGTAACTCAAGCAGCACAATTTCGACAATTATAACAACAGTTCGTGTGCGGGGATTCTCGTGAGGATAGTATCGGTAACAAACTAAATTTCAAACAAATTTATACCGCTAAAGGTTTCAGTTAAAGCTGTTAAAAGGACCATTTGCAAGTTAAACTCAGAACTTTCAGAGATTTTGATAAAATATTTCATACACATATAAAAGTTAGGCGTGGTTACTTCTCGATTCCACACATTTTCGGTAACAAAATTTCCTATGCCAATGGTCAAAATTCTTCAAAATTCCGCTCTGATATGATTTCCTTTTTTGTTCAATTAAATTCGGGTACATTCAATTATGAATATAAATTTTTCTCAGTGCCTCAATATTTCAAAAAATGTTCATTGTCAATTTGTTAGTGTAAATTTCTATTTCATATGGAAGCACCTGAGCTTCATACCAAATTCTTTTTGTTTTGCACTTTCATAAGAAACTCAAGCACTTTCATATGAATTGTATTCATATGTGAGGGCATATGGGAGTGCTTTGAAAATTTTTTTTTGTATTCACAAATTTGTATCTGTGCCTATATTTGAGGGCAAAACAAAAACAAAAGTGCTTTAAGTGTATAAGGATTGCGCAGCCCTGTTATGGAGGATATTATTTGAAGACTTGTACAGTTTAAAATGTTTATTCCTAAGATTCTGCAGTTTCTTGAGACGTTTAGTAGACCAAAGAAGTTTATGATTTCGCGCGGGAACCAAAGAAAGGAAAGCATCGTAGGAATCCGCCAAACTTTTCGAGTCGCAACCTAAAAACCAAACCACTTTGAAAATTTTAAAAGGAAACAAAGCCCTTAATTTCGTTTGTAGGTCTGCAATCATGCACCTTAAATCGAATCTTTAATTTTTAGTTCCAAAATTAAATTAAATAATAATCTCTAAAAAAAATTTTCAATAATTAATTTTTTGATTAATCAAAGCTGTTGATTAACCATTTTCTTATAAATCAAATTCGGTGTTATCAACAAATAGTTTATTGAATATAGAAAGAGGCAGTTTTTGCTTAACTTACAAAACTAGAAGAGTGGTGGGGTGTTTTTTTACCGGAAATGGCTTTACATTGAAATTGTCTGATTAATTATGTTGTGACTTTGCTTGTTGAGTATTGTCACTTTTGTTTTCAATAAGGTATTTATTTGAAAGATTTCTTAAAAATGTATTTTCATTTAAATTTTATTGTCTAGAAACTTTTTTTTTGCAAACAACCTGGACTTGTACTTGTATATTAAAACTTTATATAGCTACTAATCACACTAAAATTATTCGATTCGTTGCTTGAAACTTAACCAAATGCCATGTTGTGCAGCTGTCAAGAAGGTAGTCGCCGCTATTTTGAATGGTTGGGCATTTTGCGCCAACTCAACCGTATACTTCGACAATATCGTTACAAGTCCTGCCTTGCTTTGAGCCAAACCAAAACGCAAGCCTGGAAATAAAATTTTATTTAATATATGTACATGTATATTTTATATATTTATAAATAATCTATTCGGCCATGTTGATGAATAGTATGATATACTGTATAAAAATTATTTTTCGCTTTTCGCACATTTCGTCGTATCCTCATTATATAGTACTTACTTTTTGGTGTGACAAACGATTATATGTATATAAATAATAATAAAAATCCTACCTGGGCACATTCTTGGTCCCTCGCCGAATCCCAAAAATAGCCCACAACGAGTGTTTTCATTTTCATTCAAGAAGCGTTCAGGTTTGAATTGCAACGGTTCGGGGAACAGGTCAGGATCGCTGTAAAATTATAAAATAAAAATTAAAAAGTTGGCAATTTCTTGTTAAGTGTGTGAAAATTCAAAGTCTCGTTGAATCACATACTTTATCACCTTGGTCTCGAAGACAGCACTTTCCTGACTTGTTTTACTTTGTATTAAGTATATGCGGAACACTTGGAACAAGTAATAAGCAAAGGGCTTGTAACGCGTTTTTGTTTCGTTATTCTTAGCTATGTAACGAAACAGAATTGCATTGTTTTGGAAAGGGGTAGCGAAACTGTGAGAAGCGATATCAGAACGAGTAAAAATTTCCTCGTAACGGTTTCGTTGAAAACAAAACCTCAACAAAAACTGCCCACAAGGAAGATCATAAGAACAGAACTGTAACCGAAACGCGTGATATTGAAACAAAGCTAGTAACGCTACATCAGTAACGAAACGTTCAGAACTTGTAACGAACCTCAGAAATATACTTCTTCCAATGCAACATCGTAAATAAATATAATACTAATTCAATATGTCTAAATTTTTATAAAAATCTTACTATAAATATTTTAATACTGAAGTTTACTTTGAGCTACTTTTAAAAACATTTAAAGAAATGCTTGTTGGGTATTAGATGACTTCGGTGAATTCATGTGTGAGAGGACACAAGTAAAAAATTGTGATAAGTGGCCTCTCTTCTTGTGAAATTAGTTCTTTACAAAAATGGTTAAAACCCCCGTTTGGGAATTTATTTCCAATTACAAACGATTTGTATATAAAATGCATTACCACAGTTACAAATATTTTTTATATTTTCAAACTTACGCGAAAGTACTAAAATAAGGAAAAGAGGTGGTAAATCTAGGAGTTTAGTGGTAGAAGTCCCCTTCGCTCAAACCAACTAGTTGCAAACTACTTCAAACCTGGTATTTACACCAAGCACTACTATTCAGCTAACTGTCTTTTTTCCATAAAATTAACTGGTATTTTAAACATGGCGATTTCCTACGAAATGTCAATTGGCAGATTTCGGACAGTAATATACCAGTCTCAAACTAGTTCAAATGATCCCCAAAAATTTCAGTCAATCATGGAAAGCGATAAGTGGATAAGTACTCAATTCAGATAGGCGATGTCACTGGTTCGAGTACAGTGAAGTAAAAAGTAAAATAAACAAGTAAGGAAGTCTAATTTCGGGTGGAACCGAACATTATATACCTAGTAGTGATCTATTATGGCATACTAATTTACGCAGATCTATTTTAATACATTTCAGCTCGTATTAAAAAGCCAGCTGATTGTTTTAAGAAAAAAAACACTTCTCTCATGAGTTTTGACGGGGAAATTAATTTAAAAAAATATATAAATGTATGGCGGGATATACAACATGTATTACATCATAAACCTCCTGAGAGATTCCTTTCCAATGTGTGGTGTGCCGTTTTGAATTTTGTCCAACAATTTGGCGGGACCCACAGATTTTTGCAGACTTCGAACGGCATCTACAAAGAAGATGAATTTTTGCTGGGAAGCCTTTCATGGCAGAAAGACACTCGAAGAATTTGCCAAACCACTGCCGAGGGGTGACCCCGTTTTGAAAAACTTTTTCAAACCACTTTTGATGTTACTTGTCCCAGGACTCGAACCTTGGACCTTCGGTGTGGTAGGCCGGCCATTAATTTATTTGTATATAAATAGCTTTCCTACCAACAACTGCCAACCACATTTATTCAAAATGCCAATAAATGCACATTTTGTGTTTGAAAAATGTGCGTTCAAATAGACAGACGGACAGACGGATATTCAGACAGACGGACGGAGGGACGGACATTTCTAAATCGACTCAGCTTATCGTCCTTATTATTTCAGTTTACTTATTAATGGGCCCATCTCTTCTTATTCTCATACTTACAAACATTTCATGTTTATTTAAGGTATGAAAATCAAAAAAGGTATATAACTTCCCTATTTCAGTGGGGTATTAACAACTTGCCCGAATATTTTACTTGTGTGTTATCCGATTTGCCTAATTTTTGGTAGGAGTATACAACATACTATTGAGAAGCAACCAACAAATTTTGATTGAAATATCTAGTTCAAACTACAAGTAATCGCCTATGAAAATAGGAGATTTTTCTGCTTCCCCAAAATTCACAAAATTTGTTTGCGGTTGAGTTTTTCTTAAAAAGCTTATTATGCGTGCAAGATCTTATCTATATAGCTTGCATGGTTATATAAATATAGCGTTTTACATTTTACAAACAAATTTTTCAGAACTATGTTAAAAAACGGGGCGTGGCTGTCGACCGATTTCGCCCATTTTTACAACAAACATTTACCCTAACATGTAAAATATTTTCCCCAAATATCGTTTCGATAAATCAATTTTTGCCGGAGTTATGGTATAAAAAGTTTTGTGGAATAATCCACTATAAAAAGGGCGGGGCCACTCCCATTTTCGAAAATTTATATTTTTCGACTTTCTTTGCTCACGGACACTTTGAAAGTGAAATATAAATGATATAAGGCTTTTGCACGCAAAGTTACTACCTATTAAATATATCTATGATCCTTTTCAAAATCTTTCGTATAAAAGTGGGCGTGGGTCTGAACCGATTTCGCCAATTTTTTCCGAAACATTGCCTTTACTAATATAAATATGTTTGCTGAATTTCTTTTCGATATCTTGAACGGTTTTTGATTTAGGATTAATTTTATTTCTAAATTTGACTTAACCAAAAGTGGGTGGAAAATGTATTTTCTGCGTTAACGTTAATGTACACACCAAATTGTATCCCTGTAGGTGTATTATGAACAGAATAATCACTTTTTTTGTATTTTCGAAAACTACCTATGTAAAAAGTGGGCGTGGCTATCATCCGATTTCGACCTTTTTAAATAGCGCTCGGAAATGAGTGCCTAGGAACCTGCATACCAAATTTGATTAAGATGCCTCAAAATTTACTCAAATTATCGTGCTAACAGACGGACGGACGGACCGACTGACGGCCGGACGGACTGACGGGCTGGCATGGCTTAATCAATTTCTTTTTTGCTCCTGAACATTTTGATATATATAAGTCAATATCTATCTCGATCCGTTTGTGCCGTTACATACCAACGTTACGCGACTAAAGTTAATATACCTTGTGTGCGTAACACTACTAGGTATAAAAAAGGAGCAGCCTTATTTGGATTTTTCCTACTCTGGACATTTCAGCAGTCTGCATAACTTGGCATTTTTATTGGTACAAGTCTTGCCCTTTTTGGACTGTTTCTAGTTGTATACTGGTATGTTTCCTGACTAGTTTGGTTCATCACTGCAACATCCAAACATAAGTTGTAGCACATCTGCTCCACTGTACATAGGTATATGCGATTTATTTATTTCATGCATAAAGGCATCTTAGTTGTTCAAAATGAATACCAAATGTCTTTATATTGAGTTACTGGTAATACATTCAATTATATTAAACATGACCATAATATCAAATCGCACATGCACTTCACATTCATTCATTCAAATGCACTACCCCTTTAAAATTGAAAAGCATTTTGACAGCCAATCATGTTTTATGGGAAATAACTTTTATGCAACCTACAACCATTCCCTTGGGGGCCATAAGTATCAGCTAGTGAAAGTTGAAATATCATAATCAAGCTCTTGGTTTAGAGATCTGCATGGTGTGTTGGCAGGAGGTATTACATCAGGATATCTGCAATTTTCAAAAATGTGTTAAAAAAAATAAAAATTTCTCAATTTAAATGAATAGGGTTAAGTAAATAAAACTAATAAAGCAAAGCATATCTTAACACGCTACTTTTCTAGTCCAGTTGTACTTTCCCAGCAGAATATTATGCTCTACATTGAAGCTTTGTGGCCAATTTCAACAAAGTTAGCCTAGTTCGATCTCAACAATTTGAAACAAGGTAGCCTAGTTCGGCCTGATTGGTCGTTACTATCCTTACTCAACTTTGTCATCAGTATCTTCGAACAAAAATCCCAGAAAACTAGCAGTCCCATTAGGGTTGGGTCAGAGTGAAGATTGTGTAAAAAGAGGCTGCTCCTTGGAACGGGTATAGATCTTTGTTTTGTTTTGGTGGGACATATCACATGCCAAGCAAACATAACGGATATCGGGTTCAGTCTGGATAAGTATCTATATCGAAGTTGAGCCATATTGACTCCTATCTCACTTCCTGTGCGACAACAGGTAATGCTTGTGCCTATGGATAACGTCGGTACTATCAGCGTTCATTAGCACTTGTGGTTGTAATAAAATATAGTTTCTGAGCTTTTGAGCTCCGCTGGTTGGACTTTTTCATCCATCATCATGCTAAGGAATTTAGTCTCGTGATCATGCCAATTAGGCAGGGCGAAGCACCGTTAACAACAACAACATAAGGGTTTTTATGTCTGAAAGCTCGTTTGGGCTATGGTATTTGACTTTCTTACCCAGACTATTCAGTTTTCTATAACTTGTTTGCTGTCTTTCCTTCTGACCTCTTGATCATTTTCTCCCTATGATGTTTGACCTCCTTAACCTTACTTCTCGCCTCTTCATCACTCTCTCAGTATTGTTTCTGACCTCCTTCTACTTGTTTTTAGTTTTTCTTAAAATACTCCGCGCTACTTAGATTGTGTGTGTGCTCAAGGCTGCGGACTAATTACTGAAAAACCAGCCCATGGCCATGTAATCCCGAGCAATTCCGAGACGTATATCCGCCTAGCTTGGGAATGCCTCTCTTCCTATACTTCGCATTATGCAGTAGTAATGGCATGCTTTTCTACTACCTCGTCCAACTAACCCTATCCTGTCTTTTAACTAATGTTGAGGGTCACAAAACTCAACATATATCTGAAAGAAAATAGAGCACTGTCTTTGGTTGGTACCACTACTAGCGACAAAGTCAAAAAAGGATTAGTAGCGCCTTACTATTGGCATTTTATTACATTGGGTTTCCAACCGTCCATCCTTCAGGACGTGGGTTTTGGCTGCTTCTTACGACAGGCATACAAAAAGCGCACTGGGCGCTATTTTGATGCACTTGCTTCTGAAACTTCTTGCTCGAAAGTTTTTCTTGGAATTCGCTATGCCTCAAACCCGATTACAAAAACTTGTAAAGCCACAAGAGGTGCAACTAAACTCATCAAAGATTAGAACTTACTAGTGTATAGCTTTAATAGGGATGACGCATACCATGCCCACTGGAACCTTGAATGATTTACCACCTGGACAATTTGATGGTAACTCAAATTCCTTAGTGCATTCCTTGAGTAAGGCACCCATGGCTGGGTATAGACGTAGGGCTTCTGTAAAAAAAAGAAAAATAGAGAACAAAAAAAAAATAAGTATATAAAGAATTGTTTAAGAAAGAAAAGTTATTAAATAATTAAATTTACCATACAAAGTTGATCCCAAATAAGACATCTCTTGCACAGCTTCATAGCTCAGTTGGCCATCATAGCGTGCCAGCACTTCATCGATTTCTTGCTGTACTCGCAATTGCACAGACGGATTTTTGGCCAACTACAATTAAGCAAATGAAGGAAAAAAAACTTTATTTCAAAAGAAAAATTTTAATCAAGAAATGTTGTTGTAGCTTTTACCTCATACAGAGCAAAAGCCATGGTTGAAGATGACGTTTCAAAACCTTCTAATAAAAATGTGGCAGAATGTCCAACCATTTTCAGCGTGTCAATGGTTTCATTTGACCTTTTCTTGGCATCGACAAGCCATTGTAAAAAATCACTTTGCTTTGCTGCTGAATGTTCAAATGTCGTAGATGAGCTACATTTTCGGTCTAATACTCTACCGATCACACCGCTAAGCCAGCGTTGGATACTTAAAGGAACGTAACTGCAATGGAAATAATAAAAATTAGTTGCCAATAAAAACACTCTGCGGTTAAGCACATGTTTCAACAAGTAAGGAAGTCTAAGTAGGGGTGGAACCGAACATTATATACCTAGTAGTGATCTATTATGGCATACCAATTTACGCAGGTCTATTTTAATACTTTTTAGTCCGTATTTTAAAGCCAGTTGATTGTTTTCAATAAAAACACTTCTGTTATAAGTTTTGAGGGGTAAATTAATTTTAAAAAAATATAAGTGTATGGCGCGTTATTCAACAGGTATATCATCATTAACCACCTAAGAGATTTTTGCAGCTTCCCTTTCAATGTGTGATGTGCCATTTTTAATTTTCCCCTACAAATTGGCGGGACCTATAGATTAATTTTTGCTGAGAATCCTTCCATGGCAGAAAGACACTCGAGGGGACCCCTTTTTTAAAAACTTTTTCAAACCGCTTTGATGGTACCTGTCCCAAGACTCGAACCTTGTACCTTCGGTGTGGTAGGCCGGCAACACTACCGCCACACCACGGCAGCCGCCATTAATTTATTTGTAAATAAATAGCTTCCCTACCAACAACTGCCAACCACATTTTTTCAAAATACCAATACATGCCCACTTTATGTTTGGGAGACGGACATGGCTAAACCGATTTAGCTCATCGTCCTTATTATTTCAGTTTACTAATTGATGGGGCCATATTTTCTTCTTCTCATACTCAAAAACATTTCATGTTCAATTAAGGTATGAAAATCAAAAAAGGTATATAACTTCCCTATTGCAGTGGGGTATTAACAACTTGCCCGAATATTTTACTTGTGTGTTATCCGATTTGCCTAATTTTTGGCAGGAGTATAATACATGCTACTGAGAAGCAGCTAACCAATTTTCATTGAAACATCTAGTTGAAATTACAAGCAATCGCCTTTCAAAATAGCATAACTTTTATGCGGACAAGTGGGAGGCGCCACGCCTACTTCAATAAAATCCACAAAATTTTTCTGCGGTCGAATTTTGCTTAAAAAGTTTATTACGTGTGCAATATCTTATTGATATAGCTTGCATGATTATAGAAATATGGCGTTTTACATTATACTCGTACAAACAAATTTTTCAGAACTCAGAATTTCTTCAACGGACACTAAAATTGAAATTGAAATGATATAAAGCTTTTGTACGCAAAGTTATTGCCTATTATGATCCTTTTCAAAATCTTTCTTGTAAGAGTGGGCGTGGTTCTTTACCGATGTCGCCCATTTTTTTCAGGAACATTCCTTGTATTAATATAAATATATGTGCTAAATTTTTTTTCAATATATTGAACGGTTTTTGCTTTATGATGAATATTATTTCTACATTTGACTTAATCAAAAGTGGGCGGTGCCACTCCCATTTTCAAAAATTTCTGGAAAAATTTATTTCCTGCCTTAACGTTAATGTACACATCAAGTTTTATCCTTATAAGTGTATTATGTACTGAATAATGTCTTTTTTGTATTTTCGATAATATTCTACGTATAAAAAGTGGGCGTGGCTATTATCGGATTTCTCCCATTTTGAATAGCGCTCGGAGATGACTGACAAGGAACCTGCCAACCAAATTTTATTGAGATATCTAAAAATTTACTCAAGTTATCGTGTTAACAGACGGACAGACGAACAGACGGACCTGGCTTAATCAATTTCTTTTTTCCTCCTGAAAATGTTGATATATATAAGTCAATATCTAGCCCGATCCGTTTATGCCGTTACATACCACCGTTAGGTGACTAAAGTTAAATATACCTTGTGTGCGTAGCACTACTAGCTATAATGATACTCGTCGAATAATCAAATACCTAAAACCTCTTGCCTTAGATTCTATTGGCTCAATTCTTGAATATTTGCCATGCATAGGGATCGACCTATAACGACCTGTAGAGATAAGCTTTCTCTTGAATACCTCCAGAGCCGTCTCCTTAGATATTGTGTGTGTCCAAGCTTCTGCACGATACAGCAAGACGGATACGATAAGTGATTTATAGTGTGTTTTTTCGTTCCTTTAGAGGGGTGCCCGAATGTCCTGAGTTTCCGTTCTTCCCATGCGCCGTTCCGATACCACGCTTCGTGAATTAGCTAATCAACAATATTACAAGAAAACTAACATAATCTCAAGGACCATGGAGGGAATCCTTTTAAGCTGTGAAATTCTCCCGAAGTAGAACTGTCTTCCAAATTTCATTCTGCTACGTTGCTCTGCTAGCCTCGGAAGATTGCAGCTGCAGTTCGAGGTACTGCTTTCCAGAGCCATCCGAGCCGCATGTGCTTTGATATTCCAATGCTCAATAAGCACCACAACTATTATAAATAGGTCCCTTCTATTCATCTTGCGAAGGGTTAAAAATCGTATTTCATTCTACAGTATTTGAAAACGGTTTCACTTATTATTAGCCTCGCTAAGTAAGTGCTGGGAGATATGTCACCTGATAAGTCAAAGGGAGCACCTGAGAGACCACGCTCCGACACCCCCCACCCATATTAGAGAAACTATGGTCCACACTCTGCAATGAAAAACGAGACTCGATTTTATCGTTGCTGATCCGAGAGGCGGAAGAGCCGCCTGGCTGTCAGAGAAGATTGCTCTCCTGCATGCCTCCTGGATAGCCTAGATCTGTTTCCAGGAATGTGGCACAGATGCAAGCTCCTACTCCACAGGCTATTTTAGATCCGTCCACAAAACTCAAATGTAGAATTTTTGTGTGAAAACCTCCAATACTTCCGCAAAATGAAGGGAATCTTAAAGCTCGTATCAAAGTTTGTCTCGGCACAAATATAGTCCGTACTAATTTTAGTATAATGGTCGTTAACAGTCAGAAAAATACTGCTGTGGCCTGCTTCGTCGGCACGTTCACTCATAAAAATAAATAAAAGCGAATCACTCAGACCCGCCAGTCAGTATGATGGCCTCTTCTGATGACTTGGTGTTGCAGGCTACCCGAGCAGTGTGTAACCTTTGAGTAGTTGATGCTTTAAGAAATACTAGGTTCAGAACTCCGTCTCCCATTTTTGTTGAACTGGCATAAGGTCTTTTTCGGTGTCCAAATCCTTTTGACAAATTATTTTTGCACTCACATAAAAAAGCTTTTACCTAATCATCACTGCTACAGCAATCCATTGGACAAAGTTACTCATGCAGTGCGCTTTAACATGCCGCACATCCGCTACCGAGAAACTGGATATCTTTGAACTATTGAAATTTCATTTAAAAAGTTTTCATTGCAAACAAGTTTTTTACTGAAGAACTTTAGTTAGCAGGCCACATACATATACACATGCACACACAAACAATTTTTTTCTTACTAGTATTTTATAACATTGCCTAGGAATGGGGAGAAAAGTAATGCTGTTGTTTCAAGTAAACTCCAATCATGTGGTAAGAATAGATGTTGTACAAGTTTTGTAAAATCTGACGTTGTACTTGTGAGTGCACCACCATCCAGACCATAGGCAGCCGAAGCTATGACATCAAGCGTGTACATGGAGAAGAGCTGATTTAGAATAACAAATAAATAAAGAACTATTAGTTGCTGTTGTGTTTCCTTTGTTGGACATCAAGAGCTGCAACAAACGCACATTTTTTACTTCGAAAGAGTTCTTTGATTGTTGTATTTGTTGCTTCACATATTTATCGAGTTTCTCACAAACTGATGTTATATGAGGAAAGGAAGCTTTGACCTGGAATATAAAGGATTAAGTGAGTAAAGAATGTGTTTAGTATACTCTTTACATATTTAAAATAAAACTTTAGAAAAGGCTATACAATATAACTAGATTAATACACGGGATCTTTGTTAGAATAACAGAAGCCAAAACAGCATTTTTATAACTTTTATGAACATAAAATGGTATTATAACTTTGGCCCGATATTTGTACAGTTGTGTTCAATATAAAAGTAGTAAAATTACTTCGTTTACCTGAGAACCAGCATTAACACCAACAATAATGTTAGCCTAGAAATCCGAAGAAGAGTTACTCTTGCAAACAAATGCTACTTCGGACTGAGTAGGCAATTGAAAAGTAAAGTCCTCTCTCGACGAACGAAAATAACACTCTACAAGTCACTCATCGCCCCCGTCCTGTTATATGGTGCAGAAGCGTGGACACTGACAACATCTGATGAGGCAGCTCTGGGAGTACTCGAGAGAAAGGTTCTTCGAAAGATTTTTGGCCCTCTACGCGTTGGCGACGGCGAGTGCCGAAGAAGATTTAATGATAAGCTGTATGAACTTTACGCAGACGCCGACATAGTTCAGCGAATTAAAACACAGCGGCTTCGCTGGCTAGGCCACGTAGTGCGAATGAGCGAAGATGCTTCAACCCAGAAGGTATTCTTATCGGCACCGGCCGGTGGAAGCAGAAGAAGAGGGAGACCACCACTCCACTGGAAGGACCAAGTGGAGACCGATTTCCGATCCCGCGGTGTTTCCAATTGGCGCCAGTTGGCGCAACGAAGAAACGACTGGCGAGCTATGTTGGACGGTCAAAATCGCCCAGGCGGTTAGATGACCATTTAAAGAAGAAGAAAATTAAATTCCATAACAGAAACCACATAAAAATAAATGTCAGAGTTTACAAAAAGTTTAGGAGAGTTAATTAAACCTTTAATAATTTAAATCATGGTACTTCTTTTTCCCCGCCATTGCCACCATTTGACATAAACTGTGTTTGTGACATTTACTTTTGAAAATGAGCAACCGTATTCTGGTACCAGAAACGAACTGAATTTTACTTCAAATGGAAACAATTTCGAAATTAAATAAAATAATTGATATTTCTGAATTTAGTTTTTTATATGTTCGTGAAATAAATCGAAAGATAAGTAAAATATTGGTATACTTTTGGCACGGGCATAAATAAAGTATTTATTTACTTTAATCTATTTTTAGCAACATGAGCTGTATATTTAGAAATTGCACAAACACCAGATCTATGTGCAAAGTAAATCTTTCTAGCGCAAATAAGACATATGTATATTAAAGGAGTTAATTTACGGTAAGGATATGAATACCTGCAACGAAATCAGTCAGGTATTGCATAAGGGAAATTTTATAACAGACCCAATTGAAATTGAAAAGTGTTTCAATGAATACTTCACAACTATTATTAAATCTCCGTCAAACGGGCAATACTTTGACGAACCAGCCGAAAATATCTCTAAGCCGTTCACACTTTACGAATGTGACATTTTAGAAGTTGAGTCAGTCATTAAAAACTTAAACTTAAAATCTGCAAACGGACCAGATGGTATTTCTGCCCGATCTTTAAACAAATATAGAGAATACCTAAGTAAACCTCTATGTCTTTTTATTAACCAATGTTTGCAAAGAGGTGAATACTCTAAAGAGTTCAAAATAGGTGCAGTTGTGCCAATTCACAAGGGTGGAAGTAAGGAACTGTGCTCCAACTACAAACCAATTACGAAGCTGCGCACGATCGACAAAATTTTTGAGGGCATCTTGCTAAGTAGACTAAAATTATTTCTAAACGAAAATCAAATCATTGATAAAAACCAATTCGGGTTCGTAGAAAATTCGAGAACTTTATCACAAAGTATATCTTGTGAAGAATTTATATACGAAAACCTGGACATGAAGAAATATGTAGCACTCTTGGCGATTGATCTCGCTAAAGCATTTGACTCTGTAAATTTAAAAATAATGATAAGAAAACTTGCGGAATCGGGAATATGTGGACATAAATTCAAACTCTTTGAAAGTTTCCTTACAGATAGGGAACAATGCGTTGAGATAGAAAGATATAAAAGTAGAAACATGAAAGTCAAGACAGGAGTTCCACAGGGATCCAACTTGGCAGCAACCTTATTTTTAATATACATAAATAATGTTCTTAAACCCAACTTAAAGGAACACCGCAGTTTTATGCAGATGACGGTAGCTTTTTATATGCAGAAGGTTCAATCGAAAAACTAATAGATAGTATTACACATGACTTGTAGAAAATCAAGCAATGGTTCGACAAAAAAACTGCTAAACATTAAACTTTCTAAAACCAGTTTTATAATTTTCAAAAATTCCAAGCAGATTCCGGACTTTGATGAGTTTTCACGGATCATGTATAATTATATAAAAATTTGTAGAGTGGAAAAACTAAAGTATTTAAGGATTTGGTTTGACTCCAGCTTAAATTGGAGCGAACAAATAAATAATTTGAAATTGAAATTAATCCCCTTTAACTTTGCGTTATACAGAAATAGAAACATCATTCCCCGCGAACAGTTATGGCTACCATATAATGCCTACTTCATGTCGCGGATAAACTATCTTAACGGTATTTGGAACAGGTGCGCAGATTATAGAATAAACGAACTACTGCGTTTGCAAAACAAAGTAATCAAAAACATACTATCACTTCCTAGGAGAACATCTACTGCAGATTTATATGAAAATAAGCTAAACATTAAAAAAATAAATATCCTACAAACACTTTTAGTAGTATTTAAAATCAAAAATAACTTGATCAAGCATAATATAACACTACATATAACAGATAACACAGCTTATAATCTTAGAAGCACAACAACTATAAGAACTACTAGTTTCAGAACAGGTAAAAGTGCTAGTTCAATACGCAACTATGGTGTAAAACTTTTCAAGAAACTACCGGAAAATGTCAAGAGTTGCCGAAACATAGTTTTGTTTAAGGAAAACGTGATAATGTTGTTACTTCAAGACTATGATTTTAGCACCGTGTAATATTTATATACAAAAGAGACATTTTTTTGACGCTATCTCTCTATGCCAGTTTATTTCCTTTCTTAAGACATAAAATATAAAAAGTAAACATATATTTCCTTTATATTATTAATGATTTTATTGTAGTTTATATACACTTAAAATATTTTTATTTTGTAGTGATATTACTATACTTATATTATTATATTTTATTTTGTTTTCTCTCGTACAACTTGTTAAACATAACCCAGTAAACACTCAACTGTACGCATACAAATGGAAAATTGAACAATCTAAATACTCCCACAAAAATGTTAATTTTTTTTGAGAATGTAGCAGTTAAGTTGCAAACAATAAAGCAAAAAAAAAAAAAAAGTTTTTCCGACTCCCGGTGGTACCATCGTTCATCTCCTGGATATATGGAAAACTAATTGCTCATGCTAAAAAATTTATAAATTTAGAAGCCAAAATTTTGGAAAGATTTCTTTTGGGTAGGACGTATTTTAGAATACAATATTTGAACAGAAAATATAATAAAAATAAAAATTAAAATGTAGCCAAAAAAAACGGTAAAATTTGCAACCTAATTACTAAAAAAATGTGTTTTATTGTTAACTTTTGGCGCTTTTTCTAACGGTAAGCCTTTTCCGAACGTTTTTTTTTTTTTGTTTACAGGTGTAAGAAAATATCCATAATGTCTCAATTTATCAATTCATTAACATACTTATTTCTACGCTCTGACAACGGGTGTTCTCACCACATAAACTATGAGAATACACCTAAAAATCGCATTGCAAAAACATGAAAAGCTTTGTCTCTGCTTTAAAAACCCCTAAAAATGTTTTATTTAAGTATTAACGAAATAAAAATATATATGTTGACTTTGAAGCGGAGATATATAATTTGTACCATTTACAAATTTTAAACGGTTGTATGGATCTGATTTTTGGAAAATTTTTGAGTACGCACATTTATAGCTCATTCAATTTTAGTACAATAATGTGCAAGTCGGAAGTACCTTAAAACTTCGCCTGAGTTTTTAGATTTTTTTTTTCTCAAGGCTGTTGGGTATTTTCTTCCATACAAAGTAATTTTTCTTCATGAGTTGTATGGAAGAAGCACTCAACTCCCTTGATGAAAAAAATTCTGAAAATTCAGGAAAATCTTTGAGCGAGTTCTAGAAATTCTTTCAAAAAATTTGAAGATTTTGATGGCCATTTAAACTTAGAAATTCCTTGTAATGTGGTTTCTGTTATGAAATTCGCTATATTTAAAATAAAAATTATTAGAATCACAGCTTCTTCTTATTTCGTCTAACGATATCCCTTTTAATTTCACTGAACACAGCTGTAAGTATGAGAAGAAGAAGAGATATTGGTGGATATACCCAGCGGCGAAAATTCACATTACAAAGTGCAATACTTCTCCAACATTTTGCAGACAGTTTCCCTTTAAGAATCAGTTACAACCAATATTTCTTTCCCATAAGCATGGCCGTTTTGTTGACAAAGCCGATTACATAGCTCTTTACTATTAATGGAATAATTGTGTGAATGTACGGCAATAGAGCAAAGACGAACTTTCACGAAGTTTAAACACTTTACGAAGCAGAAATCATAGAAATTCTTTCACTACATGTCAGCATACAATGTAATAGATGGTAATAAAGTACTTGTAAGGGGTTCGTAATGCATTATGTGGAAGGACTACAAACTCGCTTCGCCGCTGGTAAGTAAACCGAAATGATCAAGATGATGAGCTGAGTCGATTTAGCCATGTCCGTCTGTCGGTTTGAACGCAAACTAGTCCCTGAATTTTAGAGAATCCTGGTTGAAATTTGGTATGGGGCCTATATTGTAATATATTAATCATTTGATCTGACAATCGTAACATATAGCTCTCCATACAATGGATTATTTGGATAAACGGGTTTTAAGCTATAGCTCTTGCATTTAATAGCTAGGAACCCACAATTTTGCAGCAACAGTACTTATTACATGTGTAATGTGTGTAGAGAAAATAATGAAGATTGAACGAATATATCATACAGCCCGCATACAACCCATTAGGGGTTAGGGCTATATATCTTTCAATTAACGAGGTAAGACCATACAATTTTTCCGAGTTTGTCCTTATTGTAAGTAAGGATCGGACACTTAAAACCGTGATGCCTATCATGAAAGTGCAGCCATAGACAGTGCTTTCCTTAATTGTTTGAAATATTTTTTTGTCTTTTCCACTCTCTGTCTGTATGTTTGAACGCTCATGACTGGAAAGTGCTGCATGGAATTGAATGAATGTGTCGCGGAAGTAAGTTAAGAACGTTCTTAAAAGCAGGAAACTATTTTGATGAATCAGAGTACAGTGGTTTCCGTAAAAGTAGGCTACGATATTTTTTATACGAAGAAGTAAAATTGCTGCTGTTATGCAAGATGTGAAGATATGTTTAGTAAAACGAATGGCAATGCCAGTGGCATATAACCCTAGCAATATTTATAATGCTTCACACCTTCGCAAAAGAAAAGGTTGGATCTAAAAAAGCAGCTCCAACATAGTAATTATCAGAAGTAAGGTAAGTTATTAAAATTGGAGTATGTTGGTTGTTCGGAGGAGGGATCTTTGATCTCTTTAAGAGCGATCGTTGTTGCTGGTATCTGCTGAGTACCAAGATTCGCAGATATGAATACTTTATTTTTTGATTTTTGCCAAACTTTGAAAAAAAAATGCATGCTATGGTTAGGGTAGCGGCAAGTGCTCCGATTGAGAGGGAGCTGTTGGATATTGTTGCTACTTTAAGGAGTCGTATTCTCCGAATATTATTTATATGTAGTTCTTTCAGAGCTTTAAGACTATTTACTATCCTAGGTATGCATATGTTATTACTAATATTAATTACATGATCCTGTTTACAAATTTCGATTTTTTCGTCATTGTCGCACGTTTTTGTTATTCCAAAAATTTCCTTTTTTCCTTTTAAAATTTTTAGCTTTTAATATAGGTTTTAAAATGATTTTTTGAAAATTTTCCTTAAAAGTTAATGGTATTTTTACCAAAAAAAAAATCGTCATATCCTTACCAACTATGTTTACATTCGCTATTTTCAATGCTTCTTCGGCATTTTTGAATGGAATTTGCTCATCTTCTAATTTTCTTAATGTAATTTTTATTTCATTTTTATTTAACAATAGTGTATTTAAAATATCTTTAAAATATCATTGTTCCGAAGTTTGTTGACAAAGTTTGTAATATTATTAATTTTCTCATTGAAGAGTTCGTTTACAATTACTTGATTATTATTATTAGTGTTTATATTGTTTAAATTATTTGTTATTATTTCCAGATCTTCGTGATCTTGGCTACCGGCGATGAATTTCCATGCCGTTCCTAAAATATCTAATGATCTCTTCTTCTTATTTTCTATGGGTTTAATAGTATCTAATATCTGAAGGGACTGGGTTAATTCGTGTTTTAGGATGGGGTACAGGATCATATTTTTGGGTATGTCTGAAGAAATGAATTTGTATATGTCCGTCAAAAATCGTTCGTATTTTCTAAGGTCGATTACGTGTATAAGCCTAAAGGCGCCGTTCTGTATTTTAGCGAGTCCGTCATTTATTGTCACTAGTTGTGCGTTTAAGTAATCGTAAATGTCTATTGTCGCCGTAGTAGCGGTAACAAGGAGGAATCTGGAAAGAAAAATTTAATTTCGATTTTTTATATTGCTTTTATGTACAACTTTCCCTGATTCTGTTAAGATGGTTGAGTTGCGATCTGCTCTTACTACTTCTTCTTTAAATTTTTTTGATATTTTCGAACCTAATCGTTTATTTATTTTTACATAGATGGTATCTCCCGGATTATATACTTTTATAGGGTGCCTAGATTTATTGTGATAAGCAAGGTCTTTTTCCTGCTTATTTTTTAATTCGGTACTAGGGGCAGCTGGTGCGGCGGGTGCGTTTAGCACAGGTGGTCGAGCGAGGTTCTGAGTATTTGACATTTTGGCGTAGGCAAGGAAACTGGCTTAAAATATCAAACTAAGTTTACTTAAAAGTCTATCAAATGGAATTTGATTATATGATTTTTCACTTTATTTTAAAACTGAAGATTTTTTTACTCTTAAAAGGGACTCCTGTATTTCGGTTTTACATTTACTATTTTTGATGTTTCACTTAACTTATTGCTAACACTTTTTTTATTTATTCTTTATTATTTAATTCTTCTTTCGGTTTTAGAATTTTTTGATGTCTCACTTAACTTATTGCTAACACTTTTTATTATTTAACTACAAAAATAGTCCTTAGGTGGTGCGGCGGCTGATGATTAACATCTCCTTTTTCTGGTTCTGGTACCAGTACTGGGGAGCCCTTTCCTGCACACTTGATGTTGGCTGAATGTTGTGAGTTCTAGCTAGGGGCCTTGCTGTTGCTCGAGTTCCCTTTATCCTGGCGTTTTATTTAACGATTTGGATTATATCGCGGTTAGTTTTTACGTTTAAATTATTTGGACGTTTTATCACCACTTTACCACGAACGCGAACTTAACAACGAAGGCCCCGCGTTGGGCGCCAGATAACGCGGCTTTAATTGTATTAAATAAAAAAAAGCGTTTTTTGTCGGTCTCATGACCGTTTTATTGAATCTTTATTTTCAGACTGAACATTTAAAAGTTACAAGCTTAAAACTAAACCTAGCTTAGCGGCTACTTTCGCTGGCGTTGCTGTGTGTTTTGCTGCGCGTGTTGAGCTTCCACTTAAGTGCATTGCTGACTGCGCTTTTTGGTAGTTGGTGTGAATTTTGGGCTTCCACTCTAATTAATTTTTGAGCTTGCTGACTTAGCGTCTGCAATTTTTTGGGAATAATTGTGCAACATGGTTGCAATTGTTCATTGTACTAATGAACTTTTTACCATTTTTTAACGGATAATTCAACTTATAAAGAATATAAATTCTCCTTGGCACCTTTGACATAATATCGATCTCATTCTGGGATCCAAACGTTTTCAAGCGCTTCATATTTTTCGTTGTCATGGAGTCGACGTTTGCAAAAACTTGCGTCGTCATTATGAGGCGCCTAAAATATTTTCAACTATTTCTAATGGTTCCTTTTTTTAGACAAGGATCATATTTGGTGTTCAAATGGAGTAAGATCACATTGAATTATTAATATGAGACTTAACTTTTTTTAATCCATATGGGGTATTCAAGTTGGAATTTATTAAAATGACAAAAATTTTATTTTTTCGCGAATTGAAAGTTTCCCACTATTCGTCGCGTTGCACCTTCTTTATGTTATACGTTCTCTGATTTTTCTGATTTTTGCTTTCTTGAAATATTTCATTTTTAAACGAGTCGACAGATGGGTTCGCAATTACAAGTCATACAAAAATGGCTTCGAAAAAGAATTCGTATTTTTTTAAACCGATGACAGCAAGTGTCAACGATACCGATGCTGATGATTTTTTTTAGAGAAGGCCACAGAAGAAAAAGGAAAATACTAGTCTTCAAAATCAGAAACAACTCCGACCAATCACGCAAGTTTTATCAAGTATATTACATTTTTTCATACAGATCGCAAAAGGGGGGAATTTTAATTTGATTTGTTGACAATGTGGCATGTTGTTGTTGTTGTAGCGACTACTTAACCTGCCTAGGATGTCACCCCCCATCCAACATTGTCATCAGGCTCTTCTAACGGAAGTCCAAGAAACCTCGCGGCTTCAACAGGGGTGGACCAGAGTGAAATTGTGTTAGAAGAGTGGGCTCAGTTGAGCAGATGAACAGATGGTTAGTATCGTGGGGAGACACGCCGCATGCCGGGCAAACATTTGGCATGTCAGGGTTCAGTCTGGATAGGTAAGAGTTTAGTCTGTTACAGTATCCAGAACGAAGCTGGGCCAGCGTGACTCTTGTCTCCCTGGGCAGTTCGCGTTCCTCGTCGGCAACAGGTGGAGCTTGTGCCTGTAGGACTGCATTCACTGGGCGTGACCTGACAAAGGAGTTTACCGACTCCGTGTGGATGAGGTTGAGGGCCCGCCGGTGCACCTTTGGATCAAACGGCGAGGAGATGTGATGCCGGATCTCGTCATAGTGCTTACGGAGGTGACTCCTTATTCTCCTGGGAGGCGGATTTTCGTTGAGCAGGTTCCTGTTCGGTGCAATGCTCTTTGACATCGAGCATTTTTGCCTCATTATGAAGATGGTGCTCAGGAGACATAAGGAGGCACCCCGTGGCAGTCTGAGTGCGGTGTTTTGGCAGCCCTGCAGCCTCCTTCAATGTGTGTCTGCTAACCCCGGCGACCATATTGGCGTCGCGTAGCTCAGAACCGGCTGGCCGATTGCCTTGTACGTTGCCAGGAACGTTTCTTTGTCTTTACCCCGTACGGCTTTGTACTTTTGTGGCAATCGCGGCTACATGAGCACCGTATTTGAACATGTTATCAAACGTGACCCCTAAGATTTTGGGGGTGTGACAGTCGGAAGCTTAATGCCGTCGACGTAGACGTCTAATTCCATGTTCGCCTGCGCTGTCCACGTCGTAAATAAGGTGGCCGAGGATTTGGTCGGTGACAATGTCAGGTTCCGTGCAGCGAAGAAACTGGAAAGGGTTGGCAGGTAAGAATTAATTCTCGAGCAGAGCTCATTGACGGAGGGTCCAGTCGCCAGGATCGTGCAGTCATCGGCGTAGGAGACGATCGAGACGCCTTCTGGTGGGGAAGGGAGCCCCGATATGTAATAATTAAAGAGAATCGGGGATAGGACACCACCCTGTGGCACCCCTTGCTTAGTTATACGTGGTTTTGATCTTTCGCCTCTAAATTCCACCGATGACTGCCGGCCACTCAGGTATTTGGCGGTCCAACGCGACCCAGCCTGCTTCCACCAAGGCATACGCACCAGTCCCTGACTCCCAGCGTGAACACTTCTCCCCCTTCGCACTTTCGCGTCCTACAGTTAAACTTCAACGGCCTAACCGGGAAAGTGTGTGAAATGGTGAACTTCATGAAGCGACAGAACATCAAGATCACCGCCATTCAGGAGACGAAGTTAAACGCCCGATCAAATCTTCGGACTTGTGACGGCTATAACATCCACCGACGTGATCGAGAGAGAGGCCCTGGGGGTGGACTCGCCTTCATCACACACCAATGCGTGCAATATCGTCCATTTGAGCCCGACGTCGATCCGAGGGACAACCTCCTGGAACGTCAAGGAATGGTTGTCCGGACGGGCGACGTCGACCTCGAAATCATTAACATCTATATACCTCCTGCCACTTGCTGTCCGAGAGATTACCACCCTGACATCAGTGCGTTACTCAGAGGAGATAATCGTGTAATCCTCGGAGACTTCAACGCACACCACGATCTGTGGCACTCAAGCCTACAGGCCGATGGCAGGGGACAGGAATTGGCTGAACAAATAGACGATTCGACGTTTTGCACTGTGAACGGGGACGCCCCCACGAGAGTTGCGGTAAATTGTTCCAGTTCGCCAGACCTCACAATTGTCAGCGCAGGTCTCATAAACTGCGTTGAATGGCGACCAATGCTTACTCTTGCATCTGACCATTTGCCGATAGTCCTCTCAATCGATCGCCCCAATGACTTCGTTACCTCTGAGAAGCGCACCTTCACTAACTTCAGTAAGGCTGACTGGGTTGGTTTTCTTAATTTCACTGAGAGCACCTTCGCTGCTCTTCCCATCCCGTCTGACGTACGAGAAGGGGAAAAAGCGTTTCGCTTGGTCATAGCTTCAGCCTCCAATCAATATATTCCGTCAGGTAGAATTAAGGAGATACGTCCGTACTTCCCCGCAGAGGCAGCGGTCCTGGCTAATGAACGTGACCACGTGCGACGCTTGAACCCTACGGATCCTCAAATTCAAGATCTCAATGCGGAAATCAGACGGCTAGTTGATCAACACAAACGCGCCAAATGGGAGGAGCACCTAAGGTCCTGTAACCTCTCTGCTGGTGTTGGCAAATTATGGTCCACTGTAAAATCCTTTTCTAATCCGACCAAACCGAACGACAAAATATCCATCACCTTTGGTGATAAGGTACAGTTGAAACCAAAGAGATGCGCGAGCGCTTTCTGCCGGCAGTTTGTACTGCATCCTCCGGTTGACAAGGAAATCAGGCGCGCCATCAGGGAAGCGCACAAACGGAAAAACAACCAAGCGCCCATTGCCATCACCACCACAGACGTTCGGGAGGCCATACGGGGGTCCAGAAACTCCAAATCTATTGGCCCAGACGGTATATCCATGCTGATGCTAAAACATCTCGGTGATGAGGGAGTAAGGTACCTAACAACCGTCTTCAATCTGTCCATTACCACCTTTGTCATTCCAGAAAGATGGAAACAGGCCAAGGTGGTGCCACTACTAAAGCCCGGCAAGCCGGTTAACGTGGGGGAGTCATATCGACCGATATCACTCCTCTCGCCAGTAGTGAAGACCCTGGAGTCGGTCTTGCTCCCTTACTACACCGCTAACCTACGATTAGCCGAACATCAGCATGGATTCCGCAAAATTTATAGCACTACCACCGCGCTAAACGCCATCACCACACAGATAGGTGTCGGTCTCAACCAATCTCGCCCAAATGACAGGACCGTGCTAGTTGCGCTTGACTTGTCGAAAGCTTTTGACACTGTTAATCACGCGCAACTCATTAACGACCTGGAAGATTCAAACCTTCCCCCCTGTCTACCCTGACAATGTGGCATGTTTCAATATACCGGCCCTAACCGCAATTTTGACGCAACCAAAAAAATTTTTAAATCGGTATTTTTACCGATATCGATAGTTCTGTTTATTTTAAACCATCTCACAAAATATCACAACTGTGGTATGTAGCATTACAAAAATAAAGCAAAGGCAATTATGATGTACGTAACGTTTTGCTTTGAAATTTTGTATATTTTTAGTTTATTTTGGTTGGATGCACTTAAATCGCTGTTTGAGCTCGATATTATGTATACTGTTTTGTTGAGTATTTGGCAGGTAACTACTTTTTAATACGGAGGACAGTAAATAAGTAATTCAAATTACATGAGTCATATGGTTTCAATGCGTTGTCTCCAGTTTTTTAAAATGTCATATTCGTTCCAGTGTGGTTTTTATTATTTTTGAAATGTGGATTAAAAAACGGCCAGTCCCGTAATAATAACTTAATGTAATCTCACTACTAAATTATCCGTAAAAAATTTTAAAAGGTTCATTAGTACTGTATAGGCGCTAAATACTCGCCAAGTAAAAGAAGGACTTATCAGTATAATGAACATACTTTTTTAAAAACCCTCTGAAATATTTTTCATGGGTCCTCACCTGCCCCTGGCTGTGCGTCTGGTATCATCTTACGGTAGACATGCTAAGGGTATATTTTAAGTCGCTTAAATAGTTTTTTTTTTCTTGACTTGTGAAAATTTTGTAGGTTCAGCATATCTAAACTAGCACTAATAAATTTTTCTTTCACATAATACGCTCGAAAGAACATTATACGCGACATTAAGAATATTCAATAAACTACATAGCGTTTAATCTTACTTTATTTGGTGTAAAAATCGGTAATATTTCAGCGCGCAAACTCTTCCACAACTCGCCTTTCGCCACAAAAGGATTAAACGCCACAATTGGATCACGTTTCCTACTAATATATAGCACATTATCTTGAAAATGCTGAAATGAACGTATCATAACTTCTTTTATCATATCTTGACTGCGCATCAATAAAGCCGGCTCATTGAACAAACGATAGATACCAATGTATGGAAGGTGTGGATGAGTGCTTTAGATGAAAATCAAAACTTGCATTCAATAAAACCAAAACTTAAGGCACATTTCTACCCCTTACTCATATATATCTGCATAGACGTAACCAAAATGCTTGCGACCAAGAAAATATTCACCCATATTTCCAAAAATTGGTAAACCGCGCGGTCCACTAACACCATGCCTACGCCAATAGCTACATTTCCATATCAAATGAATAGCTAGGAGAGATGTTAGCGTTAAGAGCAAAACTAGCAGTATCATTATGCGATGTTGGAGATCAAAGAAGCAACTAAATTTAAGTTGCGTAAAGAAATTTAGTATTCGCGTTATCGCGTGTTGTTGATTATTGCAACATTGTAATCTCATTTACAACAATCGAGCAAATTAGATTAAAATGTTATCGTGCAGCTCATAGCAAAAGTGCATGTGATTTGTTTGATTGAAAACGTGGGTATGTACTAACGCTAATGTTTAAGCGATGCTTGCAAGTGTAATTGCGTCTAATTATCGCCAACTGAAATATAAATAGATATCAGTAGCGGCGATGGGCGTTGGGTCGAAAAACTAATTCACAAGTTCTTGAACGTTCCGGTACCGGCCTCTGCTCCGGTTCCCGTTCGGTGTTAGCCAAGCTTTGGTTTCCGTTTCGGCTTCCTACCTGCGGCGGTTTCGCTTCAATCTCAGTTCTAAATATCTTCTCAGCCTGATCAATTACCAATTGGAGGTATATCGCTCCAAATTATTATGCGCCATTTAAACATCGATTATATAAGAGTTGACGTGTTCCTTAGACGATTTTGTATATATTTTTCCACAAATTTCTTGTAATATATAAAACGGAATTTTTCATACTGAAAAAATTCTATAAAAAATATAGGGTCGTACCCATATAAAAAAGTTTAGGTGCAGCTATATATAATATATTATACTAGCAGACCTGGCAGACGTTGTCCTGCCTAAAGTTTTACTTGCCTACATTTAACAAACTGTACTCCTTTCCCTCACCACTTTTCGCTTCTTTTACATTTATAATTATCTACTCCTTTTTCTTTCAACTTTTGCTTTTCCCCATCCCCATATACCCTCCCCATATATTCATCTTTACCCTCTTAATTTTCCTCTAACACCACCTCTATATCTCAAATTTCTATTCTTACTCCCCTTCTTCTCCCATTTCCTCTGCGGGTATTGATATGTATGTACATACTTTCGAAGATATATCCAATTAACTTTTATTTGATCCTGGTACTGCTTTCTGTTTCCAAGGTTTTTTGATATATAGAACACATACATACTCGTATCTATAAATATATTAAGTTGAACCAAATAAATTTTTAGCTATCCGGAATTGCTACTTAAAATACACTGGGGGCTTTTCTGAACCTATAGTGAAAGTTTCATAGAGATCGACTATAAACTATGGATATTAATGAAGAACAAGCAAAACACAAAAAAATGTGGGCGTGGCACCGCCCACTTTTCCAAAGTTATGTAAATCTTGACTAAAGAACAAATATATCCAAATATCATTGATTTAGACCAAATAAGTTCTGAGTTATGACGAATTGAAATTTTGGATAGCCTGGGGGCGTGGTACCGCCACTTTTCCAATAGTATATATAGCTTATGCTTTAACCTATGATACAAGAATATGCTGTGTAAATTTCATAAAAATTGGTTAAGTACTTTGGACGCCTATAAAGGACACACAGACCACAGACACACATTAAATTTTATTTATAAGATGAAATTTTAATTACAAGAGATTTACTATACTCGTAGTATAACAAATTCGTCGCCCGGATAAATAAATATCGTATGTGAAAATTGGGCAGGATTGAGTTAATAATGCAGTTATACCAAACTAATAAAGACCTTTCGAATGGCGAAATCCGTTTTTTGATATCTCTTTTAGTCTCAGAGATATTGAATAAAATGTTTTCATATGTGCAAGGCCACACGGGATTTCGTTTAATTGTGTCGCATTTGACAAACACATACGACAATTCTTCATAATTCTGTGCTTTTAACACTCGGTAAGATATGGTAGCAATCGCCAATTACATCAAGCCATACGACAAACTTTTTCAGAATATTGGTAACATTTTGTTTTATCGTAGCCCGGATAAATAAATGTCGTACGTGATAGCGACTTTGAGTCCTATTCGATAAAATCTGAAAGTATGAATTGTAAAGATATACTCCGTACAATTCTTTACATGCAAATCCTTACTATATTAAGTTGGTCATTTGTTTCCAAACTTCCAGTCCGCTCAAATTGTTTTCTATGACGAAATCGGCAGTAATTTGGCCCACACTTCGTTCGAGCACTTGTCGCTCCTTGGTCCATCTTGAGCATTTGAAGAATGTGTGGTCAGCTTCGTCTTCGTCTGCATCTCCATACACGCACTTGGGGTCTTCAACTTTTCGCATTCTATATAGTAATTTTCTTGAGGTACCCATGCCCAGATAGCATTTGGGTTACGTAGTAGTTAACCTCGCCAAAGTTTCTAGTGATCCATACCTTAACGTCAGTAATCAGTCTTGCTGTACACCTGCCTCGGTGTTCACTTTTGCAGCGCTCTTGCCAAAGTCTAAACATTTCCTTACTGAACTCATCACCCGTGTGCTTTTTAGCTTTCCATAGTCTTCTTCTTTGCAACGCCAATACGTTGCTGGGGATAGCTCTGGTTGTCTCCTGAACGGCTGGCCCTTATACAGTTCGATAAGCGGAGACTACTCTCAAAGCTGCTGTTCGTTGTACAGATGTTAGGAGTTTACAGCGGTTCTTTATCTTAAGTGTGTCTGCCCATAGCTCGGAACCGATGCCGATGTTTGGCATCAGCCTACTTATAAGTTAGCTCATTCTGAGGGCATTATTCCAACGTTTCGTTTAACATGCTTTCGCCAGGGCTTTTTTGCATTTTTATCAAAGTTGCCGATAACTTGAAACTTGGAGTTTAACTCGAGAGCTACTAACAATACTTTGCAAAATAAAAAGAAAGAGTAGGGCGAAGTAGAGTTACAACGACAAAAGCCACAACAACGAGGAGCATACGAAATGATCGTACTAAAAGATCAATAATGATTCTAAGGCACTACAAGCTCATGTCATAGTGTAAAAGAAAAGTTTGCGTGGAATGGTTCTAATTTCGACCAGAAGATGTGTACTGTCCGAATACTTCCAAAAGAAGAATAAGGTATGTTAATGTTACAATTTTAGATGACATCGGCTTAAAATAAAAATGGAGTAGGAAAATTAATAGACAACCGCCATAGCTTTTCATCACAAACATTTTGGCACGCTCTGCTAAATATTAAGCTAGCATTGCTATTAATTTTTATACCTAGTAGAGCTCCGCACACAGGGTATTTTAACGGATTGAAATAGATATTGACTTATATATATCAAAATGTTCAGAAGGAAAAGAGAAATTGATTTAGCCATGTCCATCCGTCCGTCCGTCCGTCTGTTAACAAGATAACTTGAGTAAATTTTGAGATATCTCAATGAAATTTGGTATGCAGGTTCCTTGGCACTGTTCTCCGAGTGCTATCGGATGATATCCACGCCCACTTTTTATATATAGAATATTTTCGAAAATTCAAAGTTCAGTACATAGTAAACTTGGTGTGTACATTAGTTAAGGCAGAAAATAAAATTTTCAAGAAAATTTTTAAAATGGGCGTGGCACCGCCCTTATTTGATTAAGTCAAATTTATATATACAATTAATCATAAATCAAAAACCGTTCAAAATATAGAAACGAAATTTAGCACACATATTTATATTAATACAAAGAATGTTCCTGAAAAAATGGGCGAAGGCGGTTAAGGTCCAAACCTACCTTTTTACGAAATATTTTGAAATGGATCATAGATATATTGAAAAGCCAATAACTTTGCGTTCAATAGCTTTATATCATTTCTATTTCACTATTTCACAAATTTTCGAAAATGGCCGTGGCTCCGCCCCTTTTATAGTGGATTATTCCACAAAACTTTTTATGCCATAACTCCGGCAAAAATGGATTTGTCGAAACGATATTTGTCGAAAATATTGAATATATAAAGGTTTCTGTTTGTACTAAAAATGGGCGAAATCGGTCAACGGCCCGCCCAGTTTTTTAACATAGTTTTGAAAAATTTGTTTGTTAAATTTAAAACGGGATATTTCTATAATCATGCAAGCTATTGAATAAGATCTTTTGAGGAAGTAGGCCTGGCGCCGCCTAAAAATTCTCCTATTTTCAAAGGCGATTGCTTGTAATTTCAAGTAGATTTTCCAAAGAAATATGTAGTATACTCCTGTCAAAAAATTGGGCAAATCAGATAACACACATATCCGGGAAAGTTGTTAATACCCCACAGCATAAGCGATGTTGTATATCTTTTTTGATTTTCATACCTTTCATGAACATGAAATGTTTGTAAGTATAAGAAGAAGAAGAGATGAAAACAATCAGCTGGCTTTATAATACGAACTAAAAAGTATTAAAATAAGCCTGCGTAAATTAGGATACCATAATAGATCACTACTAGGTATATAATGTTCGGTTCCACCCGAAATTAGACTTCCTTACTTTAAAATGTCTTTGTATCAATTTGGGCTCTGACCAGCCATATAAGCATAGTTTTCAACGTTACAAAAAATCAAGAGAGCAGAAGGACCCAAAAAATGACAGCTCTTCTCAGGAGCCTAACTATAAGCTCTCGACCTCCGTTCAATCTTCGTTAAAGTAACTTTTAGTTCAATATTGTTTTGTGGAAAATAGGCAAGAATGAGAGTCAACCGAAGTCTTATCGCCCCGTTTTCTTTTATCGGTAGCAAAGGTACTGCCAGCCGTTACTGCGACCATTTTATAAATTATATTTGCAAACTCGGCCACCACACATGCACATAAAGTTCGACATTACTACCTGAGACTATGAGAGGGACTAATAGCAAACCGCAATCTTAGTTCGGCATCAGGTTTTCTTAACTAACGAGAATAAAGCATTGGGAATTAACAAAACTCATTTATTTGCATACCGATCATGCCCTTTGTAGCCACATCTGACGCCAATCGGTAACACCAACTGCGGTCAAGTCATCCTCAATCTTTTTTTCAACTCAGTCGAGGCCTCCCTCTTCCTCTGTTGATAAGAAACCCTTCTAGGCCGGAGCTTTTTTGGCCACTCGCATAACACTAAACAGCTAGTGGAGAATTTGGGGCTTAATTCGATGCACCGTGATCATATCCGCGTAAAGTTCATGCAGCTCTTCGCTAAATTTCCTGCAGTACTCGGCCATGGCATGATGGGAAAGATCGTAAACTTATAAAAAGCATTTAAACAACTATTTAAATTGATTGCATACCCCTACATACACATATAGATATGTATTAAAAGTATTTGGAGAGGAAAACAGTGAGTATGAGCAAAATAAATAGAAAATTCCAGAAGATTGAGCTAAAAAATAACAAGCAGCTCCCCGAAGATATTTGGGCAGAGCAAGCATTTGTTTAGTGAGTTTATGTCCGAAAGCTTTAACGCACGCTTATTTCAACTAAAAAGTCCGCCGGCATCTAACAATAAAAACAAGTAAACATATAACGCATTATTTTTCAACCGGCGGCCATATTTATATAAGTATATGTAAAAAAAAATTACCGAAATATGTAAGTTTGCCATTTGCCTGAAGCAGACTAAGCCGACTTTTTTTTCTTAGACGGTTTTTAAATTTGTGAATATTTCGTTTGCTTCGACGTAAGTAAATACAAGAACATGTACCACAAGCTTGCCTCTTGCCATTGACAAGCAGGTTTGCACTGAATAATATCGCAAAACAACCAGAGGCTACGAAATGTGTGAAGATGTTGGCAATTTGTATGTGAATATAAACATAATTAAATTTTTAAGATGATGAATTGAACTCACTGAATTGAAGTACTTTAGAGTTTGCTGATGATTTTATGAATCTAAGTAATCAACACAAGAAAAGTAATCTTTTAAGCCATTTCATTCCGTCAAATAAAGCAGTGACGAGAAGCTGATGGATTTTAGGCATTTGACCTTAAGCAGTTAAATAAAAGCGGAAATCTGTCTTTGCTCACACACTTTATATAAACTTTTAATATAAATACATTCAGATAGAGGTTGTAAGGTCTCCGCTCTGAGGGCATGCATTTTAATGTCCGCATGAAGGCAAACGACCACTACACCCTAAGAATAAATAAGGCAAATAGAAACTTGTGTTGTTAAAATCAAAGGGGCTATGCTAAAGAAAATTATAGATACCGAAGTACATGTGTTTAAACAGCTTGAGCTACTAGCCAAAAATAAAAGTTTTCTTCCTTTTGAATTCAACGAATAAGACAAGTTTTCAAGCTCACGTCGTTCGTACTCGTGTCAAAATGGCAATGGACTGGCTAGAGACCGATATGGAGAGTGCACCGAGGCCTAATGTTCCCCATCGCACTATAACATACAAGTACCAAAGTCCCAATTACCCATATTAATTCTTTCTAATTTTATTGAGCGATAATTTACCTAGAAAATACTCGGCCGGAAAGTTTATACATAACCTAGGCCATATGAGAGGGCAACATTTTCAGGGCTTTCGGGGGAAATCATATAGTTCGTTATTTATAACTAGCATACCCGGCAGACATTGTCTTGGCTAAAATTTGACTAGCCTACATTGAAGGAATTGTACTCTCTTCCCTCCCCACACGGCGCTTTTTCATTTTTATTCCTATATCTTCTTTTTCCCCTACTTTTGCTTTCCCCACCCAAATATGCAGTTATTGTTTTACCCTCTTCATTTTCCTTTAACACCGCCTCTACATCTAAAATGTTTCTATTCCCTCCCTCTTCTTCTTCCTCTCCTATGCGGAAAGATATAGCGATTTAACTTTTGGTATTGATACCGACTACTTCTTTACATAAAATTTTCGGGTCAGACAGGGTATACATGAAAATTTTTAAATCAAATCAAAATTTTTTAGTAGGTCATGAAAAAAACCTTTAAAATCAAAGTCGAAAAAAGTCAAAAAAATTTAATTTCGCAGGTTCGAAAATTATTTTTTTGGTATGCGTAATGGAACTTTTTTTCCTGAGCCCAAAACCTATCGAAAAGTCGATGGCGCGATATCGGTTAACTTTCGTCCACACAAATCGACCTACCCTAATGTATAGCCTTTGTCGTCCCCAGCGAACTCCTGAACCAACTGTGAAAGTTTCATTGAGATCAACAATAAATTTTGTACATGAATGAAGGACAAACAACACACAAAAATGTGTGGGCGTGGCACCGCCCACTATGGCAAAATTATGTAAATCTTGACTAAAGGATACATATATCCAAATATCATTAATTTAGACCAAATACGTTCAGAGTTATGACGAATTGTGATTTTAAACAGCATGGGGCGTGGCATTGCACACTTTTCCTAAATTATATATAGTCCATGCTGTAACCAGTGAACCCGAGAATCTACTGTGAAAATTTAATAAAGATCGGTTGAGTACTTTGGACGCCTGTAAAGCACACACACACACAAACATGCGCACGCAGAGACCCACAGGCACATGTTAATTTCTATACCTTTCCTAAGTATACGGAAATGATTAGGGCGATGAGCTGAGGTGATTTGGCCATGTTCGTCTGTCCGCCCGTCCATCTGGCCGTCTGTCTGTTTGAACGCAAACTAGTCCCTCAGCTTTAGAGATATCTCGATGAAATTTTGTATGGGGCCGCCATTTTGTAATACATTAATCATTTTTCGGAACCAACGAGATCGGACCAATACAACGCATAGCTCCCATCGATTGTTCCGTTAATGCGGTTTGGGCTATAACAACAGATTGGACCAATATATTGTGTAGCCTCCATACAACACACTTTTACGATGAAAGGTGTTTCGCTTATGTATCTTTAAATTAATATGGTAAGACCAACAAATTTTCCAGAGTTTGTACTTATTGTAAGTTGTTGTTGTTGTTGTGGTAACGACAAAAACATTCCACGAAGGTTTTAGGGAGTGTTGTTGAATTAGCAGTCCTTGGCCGGATTTGAACCCGGCACGCTCCGATACTCCCTTGCGGTACTGGCCGACTGTCGTGGTAGCGATTTATGACCAGTGAAACCTTCTAGGTCATGTCACACCTCCTTCCTCAAGGAAGGATAAGATGGGTAATGAGAGGTGAGAGGCATCATATCCGTAGATCAACCACGTCATTACCTTTGTGCGTATTAGTCGCCTCTTACGACCGGTATGCCTACCTCGGGCATATTCTAAGACCCTAACCCGCAGGGTGCTGGTAGCATTTCTTACTATCTCCACTTGAACTATTATTAACTTCAGACATTATTTTTAGCTATATACACTTTTAGGACCTCAATTCTTTCTTAAATGTAGCAAAATTTATAAAACTTTCAAATAACAATACTATTTTCTGTTTAACGCACACCAGTTAAGTGTCAAAATTAGATTTCCTCAATTTGAACAGATTGAACTTTTCACATCAGAAAGCATTGCTGATATATCAACATCATTACATGGACGCGGCTATTGGCGACTGAAGTTGTTTCAATTTGATTTTTGTTGGAACGATTTTCCGTCATCCCTTGTCAAGTTTGGTTTTGTGACAAACCGGTTTCGGCGTTCTGCCATTTTCAATGCCTAGCTTCGTTCTCTCAATTTACTTGCGATGGAGAAATCTATCGTTTAGTAGTTACCCCAAATAAAAAAAAATAATAAGCTCAATTGGCAACAAAAAGTGGCAACCCTACTTCATATGATTCGTAGAATGTAGTACAATATCTACATACCAAATATACAGGAACACCTCATTTGAAGTTATAAGATAAAAACGACGAGTATCTGCAACAAATTAAATTAAACTCCCAAAAATCGCCCATGTATTGAGTTCTGCAGCGAATTCTATTATTCTCCCAGTACTTCTGCAGAGTACACCTTTCTGCGAAGGCGGCCTTTGGTTGCTTTTCACAAAAAAAACAAAACATGTGCACGTGCTTGTTTTACGTAAATTCAGCATTTCCTCATTTCAGTTAATAACTGATATTAACGTAATTGACGAACGAATATTAAAACAGATTCTAAATCATTAAAGCTTCCCTAAACATTTTCACAAAATGTCTTACATGATAAATAGCTTAATTGAAGCTGTCGGTATTTTTTCTTATTTTAAAGCAACAATCAACAATGCTTAGCTTAGCATACACGTATTTTAAAAAATTTTCTTTTTGTGTAAGATTACACCAACGACTGGAACGAGTGCAAACAAAATCCCTCAAACAAATGTCTTTTATTTTGGTTCATTTTCCAACTGAAAAACACATCTAGAACTGTACGAGTATGCACCGAAGCCATACTCCCAGAGCTTCTGGCTTATTTATATACATACATATCTACATACATATGTACACTTATATACCGTAGAGTTAACAAACTAGTCCGAAAATGAGCGGACAACACTGTATCAACAATACTGTAAGGTTATGTAGAATACTGTTTATGGGTATAGGCAGTCCTTCGCTAAAATTAGTCTGGTATGGCCGCGGGTATGATTTCTTTAGCCTCTTGAACCTTGGGGTAGACTTACCATTATATGTTTTCCAGTAGAACTTTCATACATTGTTACCTAAACTTTAAGACAGACCTGTTAAATTTGATTAGTAATTAGTAATCGACTAATTAGACGGCTTTTTTTAATTAGTAATGATTATTTTATTTGCTTCTCAAGAAAAGGCAATTATTAATTAATTGCGATTAGAAAAGAAGAAAAAAAGTCGAAAATAATCAAAAAAAAGTTGTTGTAACCTCTTTTCGATTTTTAATTTTTTTTTTTTTATTATTTTTGATTATTTTTAATTTTTTTCAGTATTGTTGTAGAAGCACATAAATATACACATCAACAATACACATCAAATATTAATCAAAAATAATCAACAGTACTCAATACAACTTTTTTTGATTATTTTTTTTAATTAATTAGAAAATAACCATTAAAAATTAAAATTAATTGGTAATCAATCATTAAATGGATTATCAAGAAAGTTATTAATCAAACAGGTAATCATTGCGATTAGTAATCATTATTTAACAGGTCTGGTTAAAGAAAGCAAAGGATTTAAAGTTTAAGGTGAAAGGCCTCATAACAGAAAAGTAGAAATCGTCATGCTATGTTTGGATTATTTATCCTTTACATAATTAAATTAAAATTTGGTATTATATATTAAACTAGCAGACCCGGCAGACGTTGTCCTGCCTAAAATTTTAGTTGCCTACATTTGACTAGTTGTACTCACTTCCGTCCCCACTTGGCGCTTCTTCGTATTTTATTAATATACCTTATTTTTTCTTTCTCCTTTTAGTTTTCACCACCGTTATTCCGTTAGTTTATTTTAACCTCTTCCGTTTTCTCTAACACCTCCTCTAATTCCTAAATCCTATTCCTACTCCCCTTCTTCTCCCCTTTCCTCTGCAGGTACTGATATGTACGTAGTTTCGAAGATATAGCGGTTTAACTTTTTTGGGCTTGGGACGAATTACTTTTTCCAGTTTGTTTTTTTATATATACAGGGTGGCTGATGAATTTTGCTACATTAAGAAACTCAAATAATTTTTTTTTTCAGTGTATGGAATTCATTTTTCTTTTATTCATGTTAAATCTCATTAAATTTTATTAAATATAGCTTAATTAGTTTTAAAAATAATGGAATTTAAATGCCCCCCTGCTCGTCGATGCATGTGCGGCATCTTACCAAAAAGTTGTTCATTACTGCTTGGAGAGTTGAGACAGGAATAGCCGCAATTGTTTCTCGAATGGATTGCCTTAGTTCATTCAAATTTGTTGGTTTTGCTTTGAAGACTTCCTGTTTGCAATAACCCCACAAGAAAAAGTCAGGTGCAGTAAGGTCAGGCAACCTGGGTGGCCAACGGAATGTGGAGTTTCTGGATATCAGCTTATTGGGAAATTTTCGTCGCAATTCTGTCATAACAGGTTGGGCTATATGAGGAGCTGCACCATCTTGCTGAAACCACACAGAGTTGAAAGAAATTCTCATTCGGCGTAATTCTGGATAGAAAAACTCTCTCAACATGCTCAAGTAACGGTCTCCAGTAACCGTAACGGTGTGACCGTTTTCTTCGAAGAAGTAGGGCCCGACAATGCAGCGTGATGAAACTGCACACCACACTGTGACACGAAGTGGATGCAATTCCGTCTCATGGAGTATCTGTGGGTTGGAAGCACTCCATATTCGACAATTTTGTTTGTTTGAAATGGGCCTCGTCAGACATGAAAAGACAGTTCAACATGTTTCCATCCTCTTCCACCATTTGAAGCATCTTCTGGCAAAATTCCAAGCGAATTGGCAAGTCTGCAGCGTTCAGTTTGTTGGCCATTTGAATTTTATACGGGAATAAGTCCAAATATTTGTGCATAATTGACTGTAATGACTGTCTGCTTACACCCATTTGAGCAGATAAGCTTCTTGTCGAAACACGTGGATTGTTTTGTATGGCAGCAGCTACAGCAGCGATTGTTTCCTCCGTTCGAACTGAAGGGTTTCGATGGTAAGGTCTTCTGTTGACTGTCCCATGCTCGGCAAAATTGTTTACAAGTCTTATTATGGTCCATCTGCTCGGAGGATTGCCGCCAAACGTGCGCCTATACTCTCTTTGAACCGAAACTACGGACTCCAATGCGTGATAGCGGCGGACAATCCAAATTCTTGTATCAGTGTCCCAGTTCAGTCCATTTTTGTTAAATGTAAAAGTCAATCTGCAAAATAAAACAAAAATTAACCAGATTCATTAAATAGAAAAAAAGTTATTTAATTTTTCTTTGGTAGCGGCTTTCATCAGCCACATATCTACAGGGTGGCGCAAAAGTAATCCTCCTATCAGAAAATGCTATAAATTTTGCAATTGGCCCCTAAAGTCAGTTCTGTTTTGACATTTGTGTAGTAAACACATGCGAAATACACGTTAATAAACAATGTTACGCTACACTTCTCCAGAACGCGGAATATTGCTGACTATTTATTTGACCAATAATCGGTCGGGGCCAAACGGTTACTGTGAATGGTGAGCGCTACAGAGCAATGATCAACGAGTTCTTTTTGCCGCAACTTGATGAATTGGGATTGGAAAACATGTGGTTCCAACAAGACGGTGCAACAGCACACACTGCACGTGTCACAACCGATATGCTGAACATCGGAAGCTTACTTTGTATATAAAAAATATTATTAACTTGAACCAAATAAATTCCCAGCTATATATAACCTGGTGCTTTTCCAAAAACTATATACAGCTTGTGTCGTGCCCAACGAACTCCTGAATCTACCGTGAGAGTTTCAGAGACATCGACAGTATACTATGGATATTAGTGATGTAAAAAAAAATGTGAGCGTGGCACCGCCTACTTTACCAAAATTATGTAAATCTTGACTTAGAGACACATACATCAAAATATCATTAATTTTGACCAAATTCGTTCAGATTTATGACGAATTTAAATTTTATATGGCCTATGGGCAGGACACCGCCCACTCTTTTAAACTATACATAGCCTATGCTGTAAACAGTGAACCCAAGAATATACTTTGAAAATTTCATGAAGCAAGGTTGAATACTTTGGACGCCTGTAAAGGACACACAGATATACACATTCATTTTTATTTATAAGATAACTTCACACTGTTCGATTTCTGTACGAAATCCGTCTATGTTCTTGTGCAAGAATATTACCATATTAAAGATACCACTTGCCTATATGGACAGTTGGCTTAGCTTGTACATCATACTAGTTGTGAGGCAGTTTACAAGTAGTTCCTTTTACTACTAGGTATATTTAAACAATTTTAAGATGCCTATTTGTTTGCTTGAATTAATACTAGAAATAAGGATTATGTAGAAGTTTAGTAAGCGAGAAATGAGTAATGCGAGAAATGCAAATATATGGACATGTATGTAAAACAAAAGCTCTGACTACAGCCGCTAAGCAATAAATTCAGTTTTTTTTTGTCAAATAATTTTCTTTTAGCTCACATTTCCAATGTTGAGGCTTTAAAAGAATTGTATGAAGATTCCTTTTATCTTTTGAACGGCAAAAGCACTTGACGTTTTAAAATAACAAAGAGAAAATATGTTTTCTTTTTGTTATGCAGGAACCATAATGTTTTTCTGAATGGGAACTTCACACAAATTATTTATGTGCAAACATGCCAAACAAAGCACCGCGGTTATCCCGTAATTTCAATAACTGAAGCAAATTAAAAAAAACAAGCGAGACCGACTCGTTCTACTGCCGTTTTCAGTGAAATAGAGCCATTATAGCATTATTGCACTTTTGGTAATATCACGTGTGATGTTTATGTATCACATGACATCCCAATAGCATCGCATAAACTCAACAGCATTTTCCTGAGACGCGGCTGCTATAGTCCTATTAATTTGACATTTATTAAAAAAGGCGCCGCAGGTGAAAATTTGGAATTAGAAATGGCGCGATTTTTTATTCCAAATTTTCGCCTGCGGCGCTTGTTTTTAATAAATATCAAATTAATAGGAATAAATATTTTAAATTCTTATCATAATAAAAAATAAAAAGAGGTGCGGTCGCGGTACCGCCGTCAGAAGCTATAGCTTTTTTGCATTAAAAGAAGCTCATAAATATCATTGTTATAGAAAATAATTTTTATTTGTTCAAAGTATGTGTTGATGAAATTTTTAGGAATATGTTTAATAATTAATGCAATTTAAATAAAATTATGTCAATTTAAATGTATGTGTAATTTATTCATCATTACATTCTATCATTGAAATTATTGGTTTATGATAACTAAAGTATGATACATATATTTGTGACTGTATTTTGTCAACAAATCTAGAAAAAACCGCATCAATTGTAGTGCCATTTCTCGTCGTTGCTTGCAAAGGAATGAACAATTTTGTGATTGAACGTCATGAACATCAACATTTATTACTTGTTGAACCCAATGCATGTTACTTTGAGACGAATCATTGTTGGAGTTGTTCATTATACATGAACTTTGTATAAAGTTACAATTCTTCGTATATTTCTTAAAAAGGCAATACTCATACTCTGTCTTTTATATAGTTATTTTACGAACATACACTGATCATTTTATTAATGATTAACACTCACTGATTATTGTAGTAACAAGTACACTTAAAAATTACGCACCACGAATATTTCTTTTTTTTTGGTTATGGCGCCGACACAAACGACCGTTGGACGTATACAAAGAGAAACTGATGGCACTATACCTGTCGTGCGACGACTACAACGACCTTTGCGCATGCGCGGCAATTTAGCTTAGCTGCTTGTGAGAGCACATGATGCTGCGTGGTCGTCTATAGGCTATCTGCCGGTGTATATACTATGCTGTGTGTGTGTGCGTGCGCGCTTGTTCGTGAGAGAGAGAGTCAGAGAGAGGGGGAGAGAGAGCCCGTGCCGTTTGTAGCTCACTCACCCATATACAGAACACCCCCTCTATACTTCATTTGTAACGTAGCGTTACAATTGCACGACCCCCACTGTAACTAACCAACGCCTAAAAGCATGCTATAATCTCATAGTGAACAGTTGAACACTGTGCTAAAATCAAAAGCACTTAGATTTTTGCGCAAGTATGCTGTGTGTATGTGTGCATTTCCGTTTGTCGGTTTTTTATTCACTCGCCTTCGCCAAGAGTCCCCACATAAGAAGCTATAGCTTCAAAAATTTGGAATTAAAAATGGCGCGATTTTGTATACCAAACTGCCACCTGCGGCGCCTTTTTTAACAAATGTCAAATTAATAGGACTACAGAAGCAGCGTCTCAGGAAAATGCTGTTGAGTTTATGCGATGTCATTGAGATGTCATGTGATACATAAACATCACACGTGATATTACCAAAAGTGCTTTATTTCACATTCATAGAACGAGTCAAGATGTTGGTGAATAAGGCCATATTAATCAATATGGCTTTATTGCCTATGGCGGAGAGAGAGTTGTACTTCTACGTTGCCTAGTCCGTCCTAAGCAGCACTTCTTTGCAAAAAGTGATACACCGTTGACTATTTAAGGTGACATTATTTTCGATATGAATGCTGGGTCCTACATGGACGAAGTTTGTACACTGTGTGAGAGATATTGCCACGTTATCTGGCATGCTTGCAACTAGCTTCAATATTAATTAGTTTTTTTATTTATCTGTTTATTGTCATATTCTTATTCTGCTTTTATTTGTATTGTGAAGATGGCAAATATAAAATTGTTGTATTGTCCCACTATGTTTTTTTGAAGTTGCTTCTTCTGCTTCTTGTTATGATTGCCTCTAGCAAAAACAAACTGAATAGCGTTGACAGTTGTAGTGTTGCAATATTTAAAATATTATGCTCCCTCCAGAATTGACTCAATGTTTTGCATTTTATTGTGAGCTGCGTTAACTTTGATAAAATGGATGCCGTGAGAAATACGTTTTCTTATCTTATGACTACAACCGAGCTGTTCTTGTATATTTGTGAATCCAGACTAAAGACTCTAAAACGGCTTACACGATTTGGATAAAATTTAGAAATGTAGATAGTGTACTACATTCGAGGCAATTTTATCCCGGAGTAGCAATAGGATGTTTTTACGGGGTTGCCACCTATATGAATTTTTAATGAAATGCGATAAGCCAAAATGGGTAACAAACGTAAGATTGTTTTCCTGGCTTTAAAAAAAAAATTCTAAGCAGTTTGCCGCTAATTGTTGCCACCTGAGCTTATTATATATAATTTTTTGTTTCGGGTAACTACTTAACGATAGATGTCACCACAGCAAGTAAATTGAGGCAACAATAGCAGCGTCCGTTTAATGATGTTGAAATATCAACAATGCTTTCTTAGGTGAAAAGTTGAAATAATTGTTCAAATTGAGGAAATCTAGTTAATTTGGACACTTAACTGGTGTGCGTTAAATAGCAAAATAGTATTGTTAATTGAACAATTTATAAATTGGTGATATTCAAGAAAAGGTGCAGCCAACTTTGTATCAACTTCTCGTGCAACTGAAATTGATGCCAAAGTTGATTAATATCAACAGCTCTTTAACCCTGGACGGTCATCCTTTTTTCTTGTACATTAACGTCATCCTTCGTCAATATGACGACGACTTATTTCAAATCCATTTTCAGTAGGGTGTGAGTCGAAATAATGAACGCGTTTTATTTTTTTTTAATTATTTATTTCATTATTAATAAATACAAATTCAAAGAGAGTAAACAACCGACTATCGCTGTACGAAAGCGGAGATCAACACGAACAATAAAAAACTTATTTACAGTGAACATAAAATAGTTCGTAGTCATTTTGACGAAGGATGACCGTCTAGGGTTAATAAAAATTCGAGTGGAGATAGAAAAGAAACACTACCAGCACGTCGCTACAAGCGTCGAATATATCTCTAAGAATTTTTTGATTGAAACAAAATCACCATAAGACGATGATAGAAAATAGTAGCTGAGAAAGAGTGAATTAAAATTGGATTCTATGTATTTTGTAAAATTGTACTACCGGAGCGCAATATTCATAAACATTCGCCAATAAGGCGATTGCAACATTTTTTCTAGAATTAACAAAGAAAAAAAGGCGAAAAGCGCTCACGTACTCGATACCTGTTCTTGTACTGGAACGAGCTAATCGACTGCAACAAGTCCAATGTGTTGCCTATATGTAAAAACAACTGGACTACGAAAACATTCGACCACGTTTTATAGTAGATTATTATAAGTATTCATGAAACGAGCTCAAGGCCAAGAATAATAATTTTTTTATTTTTCTTGTTTTTAAATTTTGTATTTTTTTGTTAATTTTGTAATTTTTTTTGAATTTTTTTTATTAATTTTTTTTTTTTTTCTTTATAATAATAATTTTCATAAAAATTAAAATGTGAAAAATTATTATTTTTGGCCTTGAGCTCGTTTCATGAATACTTGAAAATGTGCAGACCGTAAATCAACAAAAATTGGTATAGAAAGCAGTAGATAGGAAGTATAGATAGTTTCCATTTTGTCGAGTCCATTACAAGTAAAGCTCATTATGTTTCACGTAAGTTACGATTTTCTGCTTCTAAAACTCCAATTCTCTCTCTCTATGGCGCGATATACAACAGGTATATCATCATAAACCTCCTAAGAGATTTTTGCGCCAAGCTTCTCTTCCAATTTGTGGTGTGCCGATTTGAATTTTCCCTACAAATTGGTGGGACCTACAGTTTACAATTACAATTACTATAAGAATAAAACTCATATTAAAGATACTTTGTTATCCTGAGCTCATCTATAGAAAACTGGACACCCAATATGCCCCACAAAATGGCGGACAGAAATTATAAAGTTATTTTACCACAGCCTAAATAAAAACATGTGCCAAAGTCTAATACTAGAACTTTAAATTTTGTTTAAAAAATCCACGCAAAATTTACGAAAATTCAAAGAAATTTATCCAATTTTTTTTCTATAGAATTTTCAGAATTTTTTGGAATATGCAGTTTTGTAGTTTATTGAATTGTAATATGATAATGTGTTAGTATTAAGTTCGGGTCACATTTACTTATAACCCATTTATACTAATCGAAAATACGTGATTTCAGACCAGTAATTCGAATGTGTTTATATCGGCTTTGAATGCATTCGTTCCTTTGTTATAAAGTTTCAATCAAACAGGTTTGACGCGTTCGAAACAAGCTTGTATGAATTCATCGCGTTTGCTGCGTAATTTGTTTTGAATGCGTGATTTTGTAAATGCGATTTGTATGGGGAAATGAGCCGCATTTCGATATTTTCTATGAAAATCACGCATTTCATTCAGTGTAAATGTAGTATTATTTTCGGAAATTTTTTCTTGTGGACTTCTGTATATTCCTCAATACAAGTTTATGAACGCAATTTCTGTTATAAGAAAGTAAACACTTCAGCTCGTCGTAAGTTTTCTTCTCCTCTGACTCTGCCTATTCATCTTCTTATTCATATTCATATTCATATTCATATCTCTATTTGCTTTCATATACTCCACTCAGTTACTTACAATCCTTTCCTCACTCGCAGCTTATTTTTCCTCTCCCTGTTTTCCCAATACATCGCTAAATGCAGTATATCATCAATCGGAAAAATAAGTGTTTTTCAAATGCTCATGCTTTAAACAAACTAACACAGCAACAAAAAGATCTAAGTGCTTTATGCAGCAGTAGTCTTAACATTGGTTTGCTTTGGTTACTAAAAACTTTTTTTTTTAACTAATCTATTTAATATTTTGCAATGTGAGAAAAAAAATTTATCAGGATTAAAACATTATTTTACTTGAACTTTTCTTGAAGCAGATGATAAATATGCCCTCATTACTCTCTCCCCTTCTTTTTACTAGACGAATCTGTTGGTGGCGATATATTTCACAAATCGTGCTCAACTTCAAAGTCAAAATCATCTCAAAGTTTATTTGGCTTACAAATGTTGCCGTGTGTGGAAATTTCAGCTCAACAGTTAGAAACTCAACAAATGCAACAACAACAACACAGCAAACAAATGGTACGGCGGCATCCAAGTAACGCAACCAGATACCAGCAGGGCTGTAACAATAATGACAGCCATTCAGCAATGAGCAATCAGTGTATATCTATATTATATAGTGAACAACAAGAGAAACGCTGCGTGTTACGTGCCAATTCATCGCAATTTAATTGCAATCATTTTCAGCAAAATCAACATTCTGTGCTACAACAAGCGTCAATGCAAGCACAACAAACACACATAAATGAAGATCGTCGAAAATTAAATTCAAAGCCAAGTTTACGAGTCATGGGATCAACATTGCGAAGGTAAGGGTGAAGTTCAATAATTTATACAGTGTGCGACAAAAGTAAAGCACGAAAAGTCCTTTTGCTAAACATGATTAAATGTAGGGAAAATTCAAATCGGCACACCACAAATTGGAAGAGAAGCTTGGCGCAAAAATCTCTTAGGAGGTTTATGATGATATACCTGTTGTATATCGCGCCATAGAGATAGAGATAGAGATAGATTAAATAAAATTCTATGTGCAGAATTTAAATTTTTTATTGGTTTTTACTGATAAAGGCCACATATTAGTTATTTGAAATATCGAACGGAAAAGCTGTTCTCATTGTCCACTAAAAAAAATTTATTCCACTTTCCAGGCTAACTAACAAATTTGTGCGGCAAAACTAAAGCACGAAATGAAGGTAGTTCTTGATTTTCCTTAAATGTGTTGTAAAAACTTCAAAATCGTGGTAAACGTGAGCCACAATAACCATGCCGATATATATCGCAACTTTTCAAACAACGGTTTCCGTTCTTTTATTTAGCCGCTAAACTAGGTTGGAGATCTGTAGTAGTCTAAAGGCTTTGCAGAAAATAATTATTTCGTGGTACTTTGCGTAAGAATTTTACTCAAATTTAATCAAAGGTAATCCAGGAAATACTATTTCAAAATGTTTCAACAGTTTTCATGGCCTTATTTAGCGTCCTACAAACGTTTTTCCATTCAACTGGTTCCCTTAGCGATGTAGAGGGAGGTGATAGTGTACGGAAAAAACCGTATAGTAACGAGCGAGCAATCGTTCGTGGACTAAAAATATTTTTTCTTGTTTTCACAAGAACTTTTATGAACGAATTTCTGATATCCACCCCATGTAGAACCATTTAAAGACGTGCTCTTTAAGACCGTTTAGTTCAATTCGGAGCTTTAAAAGCCCTTTGATTTCAAATGAAGAGAAATTAGAGTTTTCAAGATTCAGCTAAATTGGAGTAGTGCAAATAAAAGTTTTCTGAAATATTAGGAAGTTGAAAGCTTGTTCCCAGCCCTAAAAAACAACGCTTACTCAATTTTACTACTTTTTGGTAGGTGAAACAAGTATGTTCATACGACTGAGCTGGTATTGGATCGTTTCATGTAAGAAAATCTTCATTTTATTTCTTGAGGGGGAAGGAATGCCATTAAGGTGGATCTTTCAGGAAGACATTGTGCTTAAACGCATAGTGAGTTGCTTAAAAAAATAGTTTAGGGTAAATAATGTTGACGTATTGCCGTTGCCCTTGCTATTTAACCGAAAAGAGAATCTATAGAAAATGATGGATCCTAAAAAAGGTTGAGCAGGCGTCGAAAATGATTTCCTAAGATGTTTTACTTGAAAATATACTCGATCCTAACACGATGTGAGCCTGCCATAAACAGCCACGGATATGTCACGAAATAAAGAAAAAAAAAAACAGGTTTGTCCTATAGATATTTATTTGTGCTTTAGTTTTGTCGCTCCACTTTTTGAGTTTATCGGATTTTTTGGATAAGCTGGTAAACTACTTCTATTTCTTCAAATCTATAATAACTAATATGTATTATTCCTGAATAAAAATTGTTAAACATTATAGAAGCTGTACTTACGATTTTTTTTTATTAAAATGTTTTAAAAGGGAATTTCTGTGCTTTAGTTTTGTCGCACACTGTATGTGTGCCAGCTTCATGGAAGTAATTTGTGCGAAATTTCTTCTTACTTGAAAAGTTAGTTTCAATTGAATTGCTCTCGTTAAACAAACCGACAGTAAGTTTTTTATCTTTTTAAGTTTTGGTTTTTACGAAACAAATTTTGTGTTCAAACTAGTGATTTTGCGAATGTGGAATTATAGATGTTCACCATTGCGAATTCGGTTGTCTTAAAAGTTTTAAGTTGAAACGGACATCCATGGCTGCAAGTGTTTTTATAGCCAGCTGTACTAGTACACAGGGTATTATAGTTTAGTCCATACAATGGTGGTTTGTAACGGTATAAAATAATGGAGATGGATTTAGAGTTTCATATAGCAAAGTTCTTAGAATGAACAGAGGAATCGATTAAGTCATGTCCGTCCGTCCGTGGACACGATAGAGTAAAAATTCAAACATTTTAATGAAATTTGGCACGTCAGCTACTTTCCGGTCAAGGAAGGTTGCTATTTAAAATTAGCGAAATCAAACCAGTCTACTTTTTTCGAAATCGAGATTTTTTGTCTGGCTCAGGATCACGACGACCTGATGACGCCTTTAGTTAAAAACATCTTTGATACGCTGACTCAACATTTATTTCAGTTTCAAATTTTTTTTTTTTTCTTATTAAAAAACAAAAGATAACGATTGGAAATTGTGGGAACAGTTATTTTTTCAATATTACATGCACGGTTTATATTTTCAACATTTATGTACTGCTTCCACTTGACTGACGACTTCTTACCTGTTTGTTTGTTCAATGTAAAACTTGAAAAAACAAGTGCGAATTAAAAAAAAATATTATTTGCCGGTCGGAGTAAACGTATCAATATAAAAATAAATATAAGTTACTGATTTACTTTACTATAAAAAGGTTTTCCGAATAGATGCTGAATGCTATTTTTATGTCACCGCCCACAGGAACGGCGTGCAAAGACCATGCGTTTTTAAGAGCCTTACAAAAGGACAATAAACATCTTATGAGGGCTCCAAAGCAATTGTACGACTGGGGGAGACAATGTTTTAGAAAAATTATATTTTATCTCTGTTCGTAGAGAAGAACTTTTAGTGAACGATACAGGGTTGCTAAAGCCAAACAACAAAGGCAACGCATTCTATTCATTCCATTAAATGAGAGTGCGAGTAAGTGGAACACTCTCCAAAGCTTTGAGGCGTGTCACGGATCAGGATTGCCAGTATTTTATAAAACATGTCGCCAGATTCTCCCTTAAAAGTCGCCAAAATCGCCAATTTTTACTTACATGCCGCCAAATAAGTCGCCAACAAAATTCCCATCAAAACGAAACCCATAGAACTTCCTAACTCTGCATTATTTTAGTTTTATTTCATAACACAAGTATTTATTTTTCACATTAAATATATTTTGTATTAATTACTTATACAAATACAGGGAAAATCAGTAGTTGTTACGGTTTCATACGTGTCTTCCACTTCTTTTTGTTTAGTTTCTTACTCATCTGAATTTAACCTCGGATCAGACCTGGATAATACTGAGTAGTAATTGGACTATTACGTACTTAAATACTTTATATTTTGATCTTGAAGTAATTAGTCCGTACTAAGTACTTTCAGAATATTCAAGTACAAGTACAAGTACAAGGAATTGCAAAATAATTGAAGATTTAGCAAATACTTCAAAGTATTTGAAAAGAATTGAAAGTACTTGAAAAGAATTGAAAAATGTACTTGAATCGATTTTTTGATTCTTTTCAAGTACTTTCAATTACTTACAATCTTGAAACCAATATTTAAAAAAAAATTACAAAAATAAACGATATTTTTCACATGTCGCTTGTAGTACATATTATGTTTATATGTACAAGTAAGTAAATGTTAGAGTGGTAACTTTCTTTGCTAAATTTTGACACTTTTTTTCTTGTTTTTTACATATATCCTTATTATTTTAGGTGATGGTCAAGACACAAATGCCACTGTGTTAGCTCCACAAAGTGTCGATGTGAGAACTGCGATAGCAAACCAATACTACAGTTATTTAAATGACCAATCGATGACTGATAGAAGCTGGGACCGATATCCATTGCTAAAGGAGGCATTTGTTAAATTCAATACACCACTGTTATCATCGGCACCGGTAGAACGTCTCTTTTCTTTTGCGGGTATAATAAATAGCCCAAGGAGAGGTTCATTGACAGACTTTTCTTTTGAAAAGTTTGTTCTAATGAAAGCCAATTCCAAATGGTTTTGAGTATTTTTTGTTGAATTTAATTTATAATTTTATTTTTTGTTGAATTCCTGCTATTTTATATATTTTTTTATGTTGAATTATTTTTTTTTGTTGTAAATTAAATTTAATTATTTATTTGTGTTAAATTTCAAATGCTCATGCAATATTTATTTTTAAATGTGAACAATGAATTGCATTTTGTTAAATAAACATAATATGGACTACAAGCGACATGTAAAAAATATAAAAATATCGGTTATTTTTATAATTTTTTTTTAAATATTGGTTTCAAGATTGTAAGTAATTGAAAGTACTTGAAAAGAATTAAAAAATCGATTCAAGTGCATTTTTCAATTCTTTTCAAGTACTTTCAATTCTTTTCAAATACTTTAAAGTATTTGCTAAAACTTCAATTATTTTGCAATTACTTGTACTTGTACTTGCAAATTTTGGGAATGCCAGTACCAGTACCAGAACAATTCCTTTAAAATGTACTTGTCACAAGTCGTACTGGTACTTGATATTACCCAGGTCTGCCTCGGATAAAATATATTATGATGTCATACTTAAAATTCTTAATCACCGTGATGGTTGGATTTTTTTACAGAATGTATTTCTTTTATAAAAACAAAAGCGTCTACATAGCAAAATATTAGGCATTTCGATTTGCAATTTATTCCTTGATTTAGTTTTGGTTGCATTTAATACCGAGAATGTTCTTTCAACGGGTGCATGGCTGGTGGATAAACTCAAAATTTGTATAACATACCATGACAACTCCTTAAATATCGGCCAAAAATCGTAGCTGCTCTGATAGCCAGTTAACCCATTCGGTACATTATTCCAGTTAACTGCCAGTAACTTATTCAACTGATTTTCAATTCTGCTCAAAGATTTTTCATCGCTCATATTTAATTCCAGAAATGGTTAATCTATGAATTCAGGTCGATTTTGATTTAAACAAATTTTTGTATAAAATATCTGAATTTTCTTGAAATTTTTCAAACATGTTGTCAATCGTTTATCAATTTCTTTGCAAAGGCTTTTAATATATTCAAAAGCTTTTCTCACCTATGGAAATCTTGAACTATGAACTTTTATCTTTATAATAAAGTATGCCTCAGTACACTGAGGGCCGTTTACTCAATGTCTGATTAGCGACATTAAATAAACGGCCCTAATGACAACTTTTTCATTAAAATATTTGTATCCCTGGTGTTGACAAAAGTGGGTTTGATCGCTCAATACATCGTGGACATAGACGCCAGAATATTGGAGCCAATACCCAACCATAGTATGTATGCCTAAGCACATATTATTTTCTTATCATATGATAAGAGTAATGATCCTGCGTACCTATTGATCTGCTTCAAACTCTCGTTTGCTTTCTACTTCATTTTCTCGAGATGTATTGGCAAGGTATAGGTAAAGGATGAAAACAGAGTTAAAATTATAAATACAAATTTACTCAAGCTTCAGAATATTTGGATAGTCGCCATCGCCAATTTTCATAATTTGGTAGCGAAAGTTTGTAAAAAGTCGCCAATACTGGCAAGTCTGTCACGGATAGATGTTCTTTGCCGTAATATATGACATACTAGAACCTTCTGGTACTAACTCAATTGTTGCGTGAACGATTTGCTTAACCGCTTGAACTTTGGGATTGTCGCTTTCAGTCGCCTCTTACAACATGAATACCTTACCGGGGCTATATTCTAATTAGTTATACGGTTTTTTAATTGGTAATGTTTATTTTAATTGGTTTTAAGAAAAGGCAATTATTAATTGATTACGATTAGAAAAAATTTAAAAAAATCAGAAATAATCAAAAATATAAAAAAAAGTTGTTTTTATCAATTTTGATTAATTTTGATTTTTTTTTGATTATTTTACATTTTTTTCAGTAGAGTTAATGTGTATATTTATGTGCTTCAACAACAGTACTGAACAAAATCCAAAATAATCCAAAAAATTACAAATAATCAAAAGTAATCAAAACAACTTTTTTCAATTATTAATTTATTTATATTTTTTTTAATAATCGTAAAATATCATGATTTTATTAATTAGTTTTTCAATTAACTGAAAAATAATCATTAAAAATTGGAAATAATGATAATCAAGCATTAAATGAATTCTCAAGAAAAAATTTATCAAACCAGTAATCATTACGTTTAGTAACCTTTATGTAACATGTTTGATTCTAAGACTTCGGCAGGGGTGAGCTTCGCTAGTTATATATGGAATGAAAATTACTCATTAGATTGAGAGTTTTTCATTCCTGTTTCAAATAATGTGAAATCCTATCTCGGAAAAAATTATAGCAATCGAACATCCTAATGCTTACATACATAAATACTAGTACTCTTTGAGAAAATAATTGCGTTTCCCACATTTTTTGCTTTTCTCATTACAGATCAAACGAAACCAAAAATCTGGAAAGCAAAAAACGGGTTGTAAAAATGCTTTTCGTTTTGGTACTAGAATTTTTCATTTGTTGGACACCTTTATATGTGATCAACACAGTTGCCATGTTTAGCGGTCCAGCCATTTACGAATACATCGACTACACCACAATTTGTTTTTTCCAATTACTTGCCTATTCATCAAGTTGTTGTAATCCGATCACATATTGCTTCATGAATCCAAATTTTAGACGTGCATTTCTCGATAACTTCAAAGGATGGCATTTGAGAAGCACTATCAAAGCTTTTGGTAGTAATCGGACGAGTGTTGGTTTTAGCAGCTGGTATAGACGTCGTAGGAAAACTGCAACATCAAGTGAAAGAGTTGCAAGGGGAAGTGATACAAAGTTGTCCACATTCATGACACAACGACAACCGATTTCTTTGACTAATAATTTACCCAACAAAAACAACAACAACAACACATCTATACTACACGATGGAGAGATATCAGTGCAACGTAGAGAAACATGAAGAAGAAGGAAGAATGCATAAGACGAGTGAAGTTATCAAAAGCTCACAATTTGAACGATGTCGGAAGTAAAATAGTTATGCGTACATAACTATTTGGTTATTCAGTTTCAAAAGAATTTAAGTGAGGATGAACTTGTGTGTGTTTGGATGTCAATAAAGTAGAGTATTATGAGTTCTTCGGAATTTAAGTGTATAATGTTATATTAGAGTGTTAAGGAATATAAATGTTTATTTATTTGACGTCATTTTTCGATAGTAATCTATGTATACTACAATAAAACTCTAGAAAAGTCGTGTATACCTTGAATATTTTTTTGGAAAAAAGGACGTAGGGAATGTTGTAGAGTTCATCTGAACTACTTTTAGAATTGTTGTCTATCTGTTTGAACTCAAGGATCTCGAAAACTAGTAAATGGATTTTTATGAGACTTTCACTGCTGTACAGCCTGTAACTTAGGGCGTTTCAAAATTTTGTTTTATCAAAATGGCAAGATAAACAAAAAAGATATATTTATTTAAAGTGAGATACCTATAAGCAAAATTTCCTTGAAATAGAATTACATGTGCATTTTGACATAAGAATTAAACGACGTCAAACGGTAATTTCGTGTTGTTGGCCGATTGCGACGACCATATAAATTATTGGATCATGGATAGGGCATTGAAACGGAAGCTGAAGAAAGAAAATGGTGGAGAAATATTTAAGTGCGGTACAAGACAATAGAAGGAGAACGCGATATAAAGCAGTATGCTTATGATTAATCAGTGCAATAACAGCTTAAGTTGATCTAAGGAAACTTTTAACTCTATATGTTTTATTGAAATGGGTGAGGTAGATTTTTAGCCAGATTAAAGTAAATAGAATCCGTGTGATCCAGATACAGAGTCAGAAGGTGCAGATCATCCAGATACAGAAATCATCTGAGGGAAGTTGGATTAGAAAAGTCTGATGTGGATGGGTATAGATCCACAGATTACTTATCTACTTTGTTTTTTCTGCATGTATTACGGTAAGTTTAGACAAGAGAACTGAAGAGAATATATGCTAATAGAAGTATGGGCAAACAGAGGAATAAAGGGAAAAGAGGAGTAGCAGGAGATAAGAGAATGAAGAGAGATACAAGTACAGTGTATAGTGGAAGATATAAATATATAAAGGGGAGATAAAGTGAGAAAATAAATATTGTTCTGAATCAACACAGCTTTTAAAACTTTTTCTTGATTTAAGGTAACAGCAATGAACTATGAACTATTCACAAAGCGAGCGAACCCGGAACCATCGCTGTGTAAAGTTTTGTAATTTTTCTCTAACATCAATAAAAATAATAATAATAATATTCCCCGATATATCTTCGAAGCGATAAGAACGGCGTTTATTTCAATTTGTGGTGTGCAGCCTCTAATTTGGCACATTAATTGGCGGGACCTACATGTTCTATGCGGCCGCCGTGGTGTGAAGGTAGTGTTGCCGGCCTACCACACCGAAGGTCCATGGTTCGAGCCCTGGTACAGGTAACATCAAAAGTGATTTGAAAAAAAAAAGTTTTTCAAAACGGGGTCGCCCCTCGGCAGTGGTTTGGCAAACTCTCCGAGTGTATTTCTGCCATGACAGGCTTCTCAGCAAAAATTCGTCTCCTTTGTAGATGCCGTTCGGAGTTGGCAAAAAACTGTAGGTCCCACCAATTGGTAGGGAAAATTCAAATCGGCACACCACAAATTGGAAGAGAAGCTTGGCGCAAAAATCTCTTAGGAGGTTTATGATGATATACCTGTTGTATATCGCGCCATAGAGAGACATGTTCTATGCCGACTCCTCACGTCACTTGCATATTTATTAAGAACTTTTTTCGTGGAACAAATACACTCGTAGGATTGTCGACCACCGCCGAAGGGCGACCTAAGCTTTCATTATAGTATTCCAGCACATTACCACCACACTATATCACTTTTTCAAGTTCAAATCTAAATTTGGTCTCCAATCAGCCATTTTTCTCGACCACCCTAATACATATGTGCATCCACTTCAGAATTGGTTGCTTAGAGCTGTGAAAGATACAATTTTCGTTTTACGTATTCTAATAAGATTTCAAAGGCTATAAGGGGCGTAGTGGGAAATAAGGTTTTCACAATATTTAAAGATACAAGTTACCTCGCCAATCTTAGCACATTTTGCGAAATTCATACAAAAGTAAAATATATATGAAATATTAAAATACTACTATAGCTATACACAGTATAGGAAAAGTTCACTTAGATACGTTCGAAACCAAATGAGGTTCGAATTTCGAGATTTCCGATTATTTATTTCAAGAAAATCTTGAGAGGAAATATACAAAGTTTCAGGGGTCTACCTCTTCTTATTTACAGGTTATTAAGGAAAATAGAAAAGCAAATTTAAAACTACCACTACATGCACAGTTTTTGTTCCTTCTTCAAATTTGTATATCAAGTTCTGCCAGTGGCGTAGCCAGGATTTTGGCAAGACGGGGTTGAGAAAAATTTTCATCGATAACTGAAATTTGAGACACACAATGGCTAGCGGTTTCAACTGTGCCCATTCGTTTATATGTGCATATGTTTTTCTTACCATAAAATATTTCTTGTCTACTTGTTTATTTCATGGGGTATTCATGATTTATAAAAATTTAAAAAATATACTTTAATTAATTAGTATAATCTCTTCGTTGTTATATACTTCAGTTTTTACACATTGAACATTTCTACATGTTTTTACGCGTACATATATTTATGTACAAGTCAACAAAATATTATTTATGAAGCGAGTTTTAACCTTTTTTGCTTAACATAAATTTGTTTAATTACTTCTTGTGTTGTAATGGGCATATATTTATCTAACGCCAACGTCGTTAAAACATTTAACCTCTTTGTAATTATATAAAAAGAAGGGAAAAATAAGATAGGATATTCAACAACTGTAAAGCATGGCTTTTTTTTATCTGGGAACCAGCATTAACACCAACAATAATGTCAGTATAGAAATCCATAGATGAATAACTCGCGCAAACAAGTGCTACTTATGACTGAGTTGGCAATTGAGATGTAAAGTCCTCTCTCGAAGAACGAAAATAAGAGCCGTTTAGTATTCGAGAAAAAGTTGTTCGAAAGATTTACAGACCCTTACGCGTTGGCGACTGCGAGTACCGAAGAAGATTTAATGACGAGCTGTATGAGCTATGTGCAGACACCTACATAGTGCAACGAATTAAAACCCAGCGGATTTGTTGACTAGGCCATGTTGTGTGTGTCAATGAAGATGCTCCGGACCAGAAAGTATTATTTTCGGCACCCGCCGGTGGTCGCCGAGGAAGAGAGAGACTAACACTTCCATGGAAGAACCAAGTGGAGCCCGTTTTGCGATTCTGTGGTGTTGCCATTTGGTACCAGTTACAGAAAGAAGAAACGACTGGCGAGCTATGTTGGACGGCCAAAATCGTTGAGACGGTTAAACGCTATTTAAAGCAGAAGAAGAGTTGAAAAGGTGCGTACTGCTGTTGAAGTGGAAACGGGGAGAGCTGGAAAAATTTGCAGCAATTCGTATAAGTTATATTCTGGCTTTGCAAACGTGGTTTATAAAATTCAAGTATCTATTTCCATTATTATATAAGCATTAAACGGATAGAAAACAGAAATCTTGAAATAAACATCTGGGTCACATGCTTGCAGATTCTGAGTAGATTTGTATCTGTTCTTTTTGATTTCAACATCACAAGTTCTGAACCAGAGGCAGAAAGCACCGTTTTTTAGTAAGGGATTTTTAGTTTTATATTAACAAAATTGCCAAAAGACTGCGTTTATTATTTAAAAAAAAAATTGTTTTTAATGTTGACCTAAGAATTTTATAATAAAGGGTGTTTTTTTAGGGGTATAGAACTTCGAATTGAAATAAAACAAAAGCAAATCGTTTTAAGGTCCATCAATTTGGCTTTATTGGAAGGATAATTTTATGCCATTAATGCTTAAATATGATTTCGGGCATGTGGCCGCCGCGGCTGGCTCGAATAAAGCCAATTCTACAGGTCCAATTTTCAACCACTTTTTCGAGCATATGGGGCCGTATGTCGGCAATAACGCCACGAATGTTGGCTTCCAATTCCCCTAACGTTTCTGGTTTGTTGGTGTAGACGAGCGACTTCACATATCCCCAAAGAAAGTAATCCAATGGTGTCAAATCACACGACCTTGGTGGCCAATTGACAGGTCCATTCCGCGAAATTATGCGCTCATCGAATGTTTCCTTCAATAAATCGATTGTGACGTGCGCTGTGTGGCATGTAGCGCCGTCTTGTTGGAACCACAACTCATCCACATTCATGCCATCCAATTCGGGAACAAAATAGTCGGTTATCATGGCTCTATACCGGTCTCCATTAACGGTAGCTGCCTCTCCAGCATTATTGCGGAAGAAGTATGGCCCAATGACTCCACCAGCCCATAGAGCACACCAAACAGTCAGTTTTTGTGGATGTAATGGCGTTTCAAGGGTCTCATGTGGATTCTCTTCACTCCAAATGCGGCAATTTTGCTTGTTGACGTAGCCATTCAACCAAAAATGAGCCTCATCACTGAACAAAATTTTGCGATGAAAATCAGCATCGAAATCAATCTCATTTTCGGCCCATACACCAAAATCACGACGCATTGCATGGTCTCGCGGCTTTAATTCTTGCACAAGCTGGATCTTGTAAGGTCGCAAGCCAAGATCTTTGCGCAAAATCTTCCATAAAGTTGATGGACAAAGCTCCAATTGCTGTGCACGGTGGCGAATCGATTCATTCGGGTCCTCTTCAACACTTTGCTCTACAGCGGCAATTGTTTCTTCGGTGCGCACTGTTCGACGTCTCTGCGGATGCGTATTATCACATAGAGTAAACGTAGTGCGAAAACGATCCATGGTTAACCGAATTAATTGCTCTGATGGACGATTATGTCGACCATAAAATGGACGGAGCTCACGGTAAACTTCGCGAAGTGAACCATTATTTTCGAAATAAATTCGCACGATTTGCAAGCGTTGTTCTTTTGTCAACCTGTTTATGATGAAATGGCAAACCAAACTGAACATAAATGACATTAGAGTTGCCAGATTTGACCACAAAATGCCAGTTTTATCTCTATTCGAAAAACAAACCTGTAAAAAAAACACCCTGTACTTATCAATAGAGAAAATGTGGAAATTTTATAAATTTTTCCTCTTTCCCATAACAAAACTGACACCATAAATTTATCAATAAATGTTCATGATTGGCGCTACTTTTTGCCAATTTTACCCTCACATTTTATTATAGATATTTAAATTGAATAGGTCATAAAACTGCATATACAAATTTTTATAAAAATTCGGATAAAAAAGTGTGGAATTTTGTTGAAACCTGATTAAATTTTCTTAGATTTTGTACAAAGTTTGAAATTGGTTCTTGCATGCTTTTTATTAGATAATGGGCTATACTTTTATAGAAAACGTTTAAAAAATGTCGTCGCTATCTATCCTCCAATCCCCCTCTGGCTACGCCACTAACTTCTGCTATAAAAAAAGAAACATTTTTCTATGAAAAAGGAATCCTTTGCCTATGAGAAAAGGTGCCTTTTCCTAGGAAAAAGAAACGTGTAGCTTTATTTTCGGTCAAACTAGTAAATCAAACATTCTGAAGTTATAATTAATATTATTGTCTTATATTCATTTTTTTACTTGTTAATTTTTTAGTGAACTTTAAGCCATTGAATTTCATGACAACCTCTTTTAAAAATAACGATTTCTCAAAAAGCACAGGATCAAATCTATAGATCAGACTGAATACAGGTTTCGAAAAAAATCTGATACCTTTCTAATAAAAAAATTTGTTAAGTTTTAGAATGTTTTTGCCTCATTTGACACATATGAATTGAACAATATTAAGGAAAAAAAATCTAAAAAACCAGACCTTTTTTAAACAACTTCAATATTGTATCTAAGTTATAAACTTAAAACATTTTTTAAAAGAAGTATCTTTCTAGGAAAAAAGAACTTGGTTCTGATTTCTCAGCCAAGACAGCAGCTTTGAGAGTGAACGTGATAAAATATCATATTTAAACCCAGGAAAACCACAAATATGGTCCTTCCAAAGAAAATTGAAAGCATTGTAAACGATGAGAAAACACAATCCTCCATACTTCGTTGGATAAACTAAAAGGGCTAGAATTTCGTAAGTTTTCCACTCTTGACGTTCTTTTATAATCGACAGACCCGGCAGACAGTTGTGTTGGCCGATAATATTGCTCCATGCAATTTATTAACTCTCCTAGGAACCTGAAAAACTGGTCATATTGTAACTTCTGTAAAAAAAGTTAAAATCTCTCTGCCTCTTCATCTCTTATTCCCTCTCAGCCCTCTAATTCTCCCTATCCTTCCTACTCTCCCTCTCACCATCTCTCCTTTTTTTTTGTAGACCTCACCCCCACTCCATCCCCCTCTCACTATCAGTTTAGTTCTCAATCTATCTTCCTCTCCATATTTTTTTTCTCTCCACATTTTGGTCGATTTCTTGGGTTTCGATATGGGACTAAGGACCACTCCTCAAAACCACTATCAAAACCTTCATGGTATGATCTTGATGTATATAATGACTAGTATGCTATCTGGAATATTGCTTATGCAGAAGCGGGCAGTTGCCATCTCGTAGGATATATCTGGGCTTAAAATACCAGTTGCTTATATGGAAAAATAACAGAACTCGAACTATTTGAGCCGTTTGGTATACAATTAGTAGATTTGACTAAAGGGTTGCTACAACTTTGCCATGAACTCAAGAAATTCCTATCTCATCAAGAGTAGACGAAGTTTCACATAACTTGACTGCCAGTTGCAGGATTCGAAACCTATAGATTTAGAAAATAAATTTTTATATTTTCATAAAGTGTGTAGTACAAGGTGGCGCAAAAGTAAGCTTCCGATGTTCAGCATATCGGTTGTGGCACGTGCAGTGTGTGCTGTTGCACCGTCTTGTTGGAACCACATGTTTTCCAATCCCAATTCATCAAGTTGCGGCAAAAAGAACTCGTTGATCATTGCTCTGTAGCGCTCACCATTCACAGTAACCGTTTGGCCCCGACCGATTATTGGTCAAATAAATAGTCAGCAATATTCCGCGTTCTGGAGCAGTGTAGCGTAACATTGTTTATTAACGTGTATTTCGCATGTGTTCACTACACAAATGTCAAAACAGAACTGACTTTAGGGGCCAATCGCAAAATCCATAGCATTTTCTGATAGGAGGATTACTTTTGCGCCACCTGGTACAACTGATATGCCTCACATATGTATATATATATGCATGTCTGGTATAATTTATATAAAACGAGTTACGATAAGGTTTTTCAAATTGCTTAATGGGGCATATAATTTTATGTTTTAAGGGAAAATTGAATTAGCTTCGTTTGATCAAATCGCTGTCAGCCTATAAAGAGTAAGTGTATTCAAATTAGCTTAAATTTACAGTTGGTTTAGCTGTGACACAAGTCAATAGTTCCGTCATACCCAGTTGTGCTTAGCACACAAGGTTTGATAATGTTGTTCGATAATGTTGATTATTCCTGCATGAAAGGAAGCGAGATAGATATAGACGTGCCTGTATTCAAATTATCATGAACATTTCACAAGATAACTTGAACAGAAGTTAATATATCTGAACCGAATTCCCCAATTTGTCGAGCTGGGCAGCCAAGAACGATGACTAATACAAAACGGCCTCTGACACAATTTTGTTAATGCTTAGCTGAGCATAGCCTAAGCGAATCGAGTTCCATAGAAACGCTGTAAGAAGAACTACGAACAAATACAACTTTTTCAAAATGGGCATGCCACCGCCATTTTTTTTAACAGCCCTACAGCAAAGTTTTGGTAGTGATGAGAAGTCGTCGTAACAAAACAATTTGGTACACATATTTCAAATCAAGGAGCTTTATTTTTGGTTGATAACCATGCCCACTTTGGGTCAAAAAAGTGCCTCAGAAAAAAGTAGGTAAACCAAATTAAAATTGATTCAAGTGAACGTCGGTACCGTCCTTGTTTGAACTTGCAGTTCCTATTTTTCACAGCTTTTGTCCAATGCCATAGATAAGTTTTATCCACTTTCATGAAAATTTAAAGGCACGTTTCTAATGCTTATACCCATTAAATTCACAAAAAAAAAAGGTAAGTCAATATTTAGTGAACGGCCCTAAAAAGGGCGTGATGACCAACTACTCGTGAAGTTTGATGTGTTTCCTTTAATATATTTTTCTTTTATTTGCTTTTCTCTTTTTTTTTAACAGTTATTACTTTTAATTAAACTCATTAAATTATATTTTATTGTTTCCTTTTCTTGCTGATACTTTCCTTCTCTTTCATTTTCGTATTATTCTTTGATACTGCTTCTTTTATCCTTCCTCTGTAGTTCAAAGCAAAATTTATTCGCTTTTTCGAGTGTTTCGTACTCGTACTCTATAAGAGATCTTTGACTAGAACATATTAGATATTCAAATTCCATTTGATTAATTGTCTTTCGATTGTACAAAATTTGGTACCTTCTGTTTCGAAAACGAATGACAAAATGGTCGAATGGTAGAAAGTTCTATTCGAGAACAATTTCGCAAATGGAGATACATAAAGATGTACCAGGGCTCGAACCTTGGACCTTCGGTGTGGTAGGTCTGCAACACTACCGCCACTCCACGGCGGCCGTAAGATATTTAAGAAAATTGCAGATATTTAAGAAAAATTCCTTGGCGCTATTTTTATTGAGTCAATACAAGCCAAATCAACAGTTTTTAGAATTTATATATGTCTGTATGCTTGGGCGCCTATCACTCAAAAACTTCTTAGTAGAAGTAAATGCCACTTTCACTGTTGCATTACTAGACGTCTAGCTTAAGATTTAACCTATCTCTTATTCAGATAACTCGATCGGTTTCGGAGTTATCAACCAAACAGAGTGACCCAAAATATGTTAGGACAATATGCATATCAAACGAAAGGTTTTAATGAGTGCTGAAATACGCGATTTGAGTAAGTTCTATATCACAACTTATTTCGGAGATATAATGATTAAAATGGGACTTAGTGTTATTTTCTGATGCGCATCGAATTGTGGTTGAGTTTTCTAATATCAATATAATTTTAAAAAAATTCATGGGAACCAGTCTAATGTTTGGTAATAAATGGATACAAGTGCTACGGAATCCTGGGTATTTCGAGCTGTTGAAAATCAATTATATTAATATATTGGCTCTTGTGGCAACGCGTTTGCCATGAAATCTCATACGCAACAGTCCCCGAGTCTTCAATTAGCTTAGATTTAATTCCAGATCTGTATTCTATATTTTTATTTTTTATTTCATAAATGTATCGACATATTGCTTTACTTTTTTGTCGACTTTGAATTGCTTCTTAAGTTGTGTTGCGATTACTGGCACTGAGCCATATCCTGCAAAAAACGGAAATACTGTGTTCAGTCATCTAAAGAATACTCCTTGGAGTATCACAGTTTTCCAACACTTATCCTCATTCATAAAAAAAGGTGGTACAATTTATGTGGCGATGTCCTAGGCTTGGATCAACTACTCCCTTTCCTTCCTATTGAGTACTTCAGCACCTAGGTGAGAGTACTTCCATAATTTTCCGAAAAGATTACTCCATGGAACATTCAACACCAAAGCGAGAGAGGGAAGTAGGTGGTCAGGTTCATAAAAAAAGATAAGTAAGTGATTAAACCAAATATATCTCATTGGTCTTTAAATAGAAATGTATTCCTAACCTGAACTAATACCAAGTGCACATTTTTTGATTGGTATGTCTTCTTATTTCATTTATTTCTTTCACTGTCTTTTTTCGCCAGCACAACATAAATGGAACTGAAAAAACTTCGCTTTAAATGGCTGCTGACATAAAGATGACAGTCTCACTTTGAGCCTCCAGGCTTATGTGGCCTGTCTTTACATCAATTTTGGTAATAATTTATTTGTTTTGTCAGCGTTATCTGCTCATGTACATACAAATATATTTTTGTACGAACAGCCATATTTATTATGTAACACAAAGCCATAAATTTGGCTTGTGGTAGGAAAGGAAGAAATCAAATTTCTATAGAAACTGTCCGTGATTACTTGGAACATGTACTCCTACATCAACGAGTCCACCTTATTTTAAGTAAGTACCAAATAAGGCAAAGTTTAAGCTCTGGGAATTGAATAGAAATTAATGATTGGAAGGTTTTGGGAATCAATTTTTATCATTCCTGCTGAAGACATAGCATCCAAATATTTTTCGCCTTAAGCAGTCAATAAGAAAACAAAAGTCACACTAGTCTAATATATCAACACACATGTTTTTTTACTCACTAGATTTCTTGTGAAAAGTTATCCTCCTTGAGAAATGACAAATAGTTGGAGAAGATCACAGTGAAACAGTGAGCCAGCCGCTGACAACATGTATATGAAATAATTCGTATGTGTTAGTAGTTTGTCAAAGAAATCGGACGAATTTCGGACATTACAACAAAAAATATATAATAATTAAAAGATTATATCAAAATTGTTATATCTTCACTTGAAATATGTAAAAGTGGGGGGTCAGGTATGTGGACGAAATCGGACAAGCGGAGGGGGGTCCAAAATAGCTAAAAATCCCGGACGTCGTTTATGGAAGCCCCCCAACCCTTTGAAAACAATAGAACAAAAAGTTCACAAAAGCTGTAGTTACTATTTCACATACGTTTCGTATGCGAGCATGAGAAATATACACATATATTATGCGCTTTTCCAACTTCTGCGCAAATATCTCTATGGCGCGATATACAACAGGTATATCATCATAAACCTCCTAAGAGATTTTTGCGCTAAGCTTCTCTTCCAATTTGTGGTGTGCCGATTTGAATTTTCCCTACAAATTGGTGGGACCTACAGTTTTTTGCCGACTCCGAACGGCATCTACAAAGGAGACGAATTTTTGCTGAGAAGCCTGTCATGGCAGAAATACACTCGGAGAGTTTGCCAAACCACTGCCGAGGGGCGACCCCGTTTTGAAAAACTTTTTTCAAATCACTTTTGATGTTACCTGTACCAGGGCTCGAACCATGGACCTTCGGTGTGGTAGGCCGGCAACACTACCTTCACACCACGGCAGCCGCCACACAAATGCGCAAATATCACAAGTTTACAAATTCAGGTCAACTTTTGGATCTGAGCAGATAAGAACGATTCTTTGATATGCTGAATTCGAATCTGCATTCAGTTTTTCAAGATTGATTCTAATTTCCGAGTTCTCGCATGATAGCACCATCGTGCTGTTATAGCAGCTTTTAAATCGTGGCACTGCTTGATAAGTAAGTGGCACTGCTTGATAAAGTAAGTAAAAATGACATTTCACTTTGCGAGAAATTGCTAATTCTTGCTAGATAAATTTCAGCCAGCACAAATTAGTAAGCACGGAAATCAGCTGACTTTGGCACATGGTCAAAGCAAATGTAAACAATAGAATCAGTTGGCAGCTAATTTTGCAAATTTTTGGTCACATCGCGTTCGCGTAAAAATTAATAATAAATATAAAAATAAAAATGCAGAGACAGTATTGCAAAGTTGATTCAAAGTGTTTTTGTTACGTTTGTGGTTGTTGTATGATTAAAAAAAAGTGGCAAAATAATAACAAATGCGCTCAAAGATGCGTATCTGCACTACTTTGGTTTCAGAGTAGCAGACACTCATAAGTCATGGATACCGAAATTTACAAGGTGGCGCAAAAGTAAGCTTCCGATGTTCAGCATATCGGTTGTGGCACGTGCAGTGTGTGCTGTTGCACCGTCTTGTTGGAACCACATGTTTTCCAATCCCAATTCATCAAGTTGCGGCAAAAAGAACTCGTTGATCATTGCTCTGTAGCGCTCACCATTCACAGTAACCTTTTGGCCGCGACCGATTATTGGTCAAATAAATAGTCAGCAATATTCCGCGTTCTGGAGCAGTGTAGCGTAACATTGTTTATTAACGTGTATTTCGCATGTGTTTACTACACAAATGTCAAAACAGAACTGACTTTAGGGGCCAATCGCAAAATGTATAGCATTTTCTGATAGGAGGATTACTTTTGCGCCACCTTGTATTTGCAACGCATGCAAAACAAAGCTGTATAAGTGGTCATTGGGAGAACGTGAGTACTTTTCCTTTTCAATGCCAGCGCTCTGGAGAGAACCTAAAAACCATGTAGATGATTGCTACTTTTGTTTGATGAAAGTTACGGGTATATATGCAAAAAAATTAGCAAAATATAAATATCCTGATGTTTCATCAGTATCCAAACCAGTTCCACGTACTGCTAATGATTCATTGCCAGTTTGTCCAAGTATAAGTGGAAACGTCCTGGAAACTTTAATTCCATCACCTTCGAGCAGTGAAAGCGACTTTGTCATGGAAGCGACACATTTAATTTCGCAAGATGAACTAAGCGATTTGATTCGTGATTTGAATTTGTCCAAACAAAAAGCAGAGTTGCTAGCATCACAGCTGCAGCAATGGAAATATCTAGACTCTCGAACACAAGTTACTGTATACAGAAACAGAAATCAGGCACTTCGACCGTTCTTCAAAAAAGAAGACAACATAAGTTTCTGTAACGATATTAATGGTTTATTTAATGAAATGAATACACCGTACGATCGAAGCGAATGGCGTTTATTCATTGATGGTTCCAAATACAGCCTAAAAGCTGCTCTTCTCCACAATGGGAATAACAAACCATCTATTCCGATTGCTCATTCAGTACAAACGAAGGAATGCTACGAAATGCGGAAGATCCTGTGCTTCATCAAATACAATGATCTAAAGGTTTAAACATTAATTCCAATTAAATCGAAAACACTTATTTTTTATATTATTTCAACAGGTTATTGGCATCTTAACTGGGATGCAATCTGGATTCACCAAATTTTGTTGTTTTTTATGTTTGTGGGATAGCCGCGCAACTGAACATCATTATGTGAGGAAAGAATGGCAAAGTCGTACTCAATATGAGCCTGGACAGCAAAACGTCTCCGCTGAACCACTTGTAAATCCACAAGACATTTTCCTGCCACCTCTTCACATTAAACTTGGCCTTATAAAGAACTTCGTCAAAGCAATAAACCGTGAAGGACCGGCTTTTCAGTACTTAGTCAAGTTGTTTCCTAAATTGTCATATGCAAAAATCAAAGAAGGAATATTTGTCGGACCTGATATTAGAAAACTAATGGCTGATAAAAAATTTACAAAATGTTTAACGCCCGATGCAGCAGCCGCATGGGCATCTTTTCAAAATATCGTTCACTACTTTCTTGGTAATCACAAATCCCCTAATTTTAAGGAAATTATTGGCGATATGTTGGAAAATTATCGAAAGATTGGAGCTAGGATGTCTCTAAAGATGCATTTTCTGCATTTCCATCTCGATTTTTCCCCGAAAACTTGGGTGATACGAGCGACGAACAGGGAGAGCGGCTACACCAAGATCTAGCCAACATTGAAAGACGATACCAAGGATTTTGGGATGAAGGCATGATGAGCGACTATTGTTGGACTCTAATACCCAAAACAGATACTAAACAATACAAAACGCAAAGTTCCACCAATCTTCATTTCTGATTTGTTACTTTTAAGTTAATAAAATGAATATTATTTGACAAAAATCTTTAGAAATGAATTTATTGACTGTATTAAAAACTAGAATCAATGTTAAAAAACGGAATGAAGAATCGGATTCAGCGTCATAAATTGTCTTAAAAACCACTTTTAGTTGCCTAGATCCAAAACCGTGTATACTTGTGTATTGATCAAACAATAGATCTGTTAGAGGAGTTTAAAACTTTTAAAAATGTTATAAAATGTTTCTGAATTATGTTCGGCGACACATACAACTTGCAGGGAGGGAACGCATTTTGACATTTAATTGGGAGAGGAAGTTGCAAGTTTCTGTTGGGCAGATTTCACTAGTAAGATTTACAAGTGAAAACAGGAAAACGTCATTAAGCAAAACTACAACAAAAACTTCAAACTTTGTTATAAACGAATGAAAACAGCAACAGCTGTTTTGCTTGCAGATGTTTACAAATTTCTGTTCCTCTTTAATTTATCGGGTTCGAGAGAGATTGACGCAATTCTTTATTTACTTAGAACTTGTGCTAATCGCAAACATTCTACTCAGAGGAAAAATTAGGTGAACAAATTTTCTATGGTGTAAAAATATTTTCCATTTTGCTGTGCCAAGCCCCATGGGATAGGATAAATTCTGACATTCATATTCACCGCTATAAATGTCAGAATTTTCGTTCGCTCTGTGCAAAATTTACAATTTTCAACGGATTGACACAGGGACCTAACAATAGTCATATGCATACTGCATTTCTTCTTGGATTTTCCGTAATATAGCTTCTAATCTTCCATTTCTCAATAAATTCGTTGAATTATACTGCTTATAGAAACGAGAGCGTGGTAGGTAACCTGATATGAGTATGTAATTTTCTGGGGGAAGGACTCGAGGTTTGCAGATGATATGCATTCAAAGTTGAATTATGAGCTTCCCATATCTTTAGTAGTAATAAAACTACTACTGCGAAATTGTCGATCCCTGTAACAATTAGGAATAAAAAAGTATTAGTACAACTGAACAATCCAATGACACTGAAAGAGCGGCTTATGTCTTACAACATAATACATCAATTAAGTAAATGGGGTCTTAAATTTTTAAAGTACCGTCTCGAATGTTGAGAATACACTGGGCGAAGCTGCAAAATCTTAGAGCTCTTACACCTTGTAACTGTTTGAAGACTGTATATACAAATTAAGTTAAACTTGCATGCATCGCTACGAACTTTTTTTAACAGATTTTATAAACACAAACTCTAAAGCTAAGAACTTAAAATAATATTGCAAAGAAATTACAATTAAACGAATGAATGTGTATTTTGTATGTGCGTGGTTATGTTGCTTCCGATAAGCATTCGCGGAAGCGGATTTCGATTATATTTGATAAGAAGTTCTTTATTTTATTTAACTTTTTTTTTATATTTAAAAGTTTTAGTGGAAAGGTCAATTCGAATTATCTTTGGTGTAGTTGTACTTTTTCCCATTTACTTTTGTAATACTTGACTTTTCTCTTAATACAAGAATCAACAACGTAGTTACCTTGACGTTCATGGCTGTCAAGTTCATTATAATTAAACTTAGCCTTTGCAATTTGTCTGTTGACTACTACACAATTGGTTCACAGTTGGTACTTTGCCTTAACTTATTTATTTTTTCGATTTTACGCTGCTCATATTTTTTGCTCAAAATATCAATTCATCCAAATCAACATTTTCATACTTTTTTTTTAAGCTTCTAAGATGTTCATTTTGAGTGCCTGTAGGCGTTCAATATCAGAACTTCCTGTCCTCTTGTGTATCAATATTTTGCTCATTATCGAATACAAGTTTATCCATTTTACCTAAAAATAAAGTTCTTTCCTTTAAAGCTGCTAAAATCGCCACCCAATTGCTGTCATTCAATTTATGAAATGTAACATATTTGAAAAAGTTATATATAGTTGTTAGGTAAATCGTGTTTCGGCAGAAAACTAGATATCTATATTCACTATCTTATATATAAATAGACAAGATGAATGCAATGTAGAACCGTTTTCTGCTAAACTATAATTCTAAGGTATACAAATTATATATGTATAGATAAGAAATTTTGAGGTGTACTTTTATCCGTAAATAAAAAAAATTTAAAAAATCATTTTAATACAAAAAATTTAACATAAAAGTCACACCACTACACATTTACTTATTCACACTATAGACACGCTGTGTGTGTGTACTTGCTTTTTGTGTACTATGCTGAATCGTAAGCATGGCCGAGGAGTTGCTTTGTAGGAAAAAAGAGCCGTAGTAGTGTGAGTAGACTTGCCATGCATGTTTTTGTGTTATTCGTGTGGTCGGCTCTCACTGTGAGTGCGAAGAGTTGGTAGTGGACCAATGAAAAATAAGTATTCGCACTATAGATACTCTGTTGTGTCATGCATTTTTGCTTTAGTTGTTGTTATTGTATTGATTACTGCCCAGTGTCAGCTGCTCTCCTGAGAGCACGAAAAGTTGCTTTGTTGGATAGATTAAACAAGCAATGTAAAATATGAGCAAATATGTAAAATTCATTGCTGATACCTACAAACAGGGTTTACAAAAATAAAATAAATGATTACTCATAAAGAGTATTAAACACCGAAGAAAAGTAAAGGAAAATAGAGGAAAGGAAAAGAATTGAAAGGAAGGAAACTTAAAGGAAAGAAAGGAATGGTAAAGGAAATTAAAGGAAAGGTAAGAAAACGAAGGGGAAAGAAAGAAAATAAAAGGAAGGAAAGGGAAAGGAAAAGAAGTTTGAGGAAAGTAAAAAATAAAATAAGAGAGTAAAAAAAGAAATCAAGGAAAATAAAAATATGTTAGAGGAAAGGAACGACATAGAAAGGAAGAAAAAAAGGCGGATAAAACATACCTACAGCAAAAAAATAAAATAAAATAAAGTTTATTGGTTGAATTTCAACCACTGGGCGAACTCTAGTATTGTTAAAATGTGATGGGATTTCAAAAATTTGGTAAAGAAATTTATTAGGATTTCTGTCGTGTTTAGCCGTAGTACATACTGAACAATTGTTAATAAGGATAGTTAACCTTTTTGTAAAAATATTTGTTTTTAAGCTCCAAATAGACTTCCAGCATGCCTCTTGGATTATTTCGCAAAAACTCGTCTTCTATTATCGTAATCAAATCGTTTATGTTAATTTAACATTTTAACGGTATAAAGTGAGACTTTTGTTATGAAAATAATAACCATAGACGTTTGGAAATTTTGCAAAAAGTTCATATTCCTCGCAAAAATACACATTATTCCTTTATCAATTAATGTGTTTTGCATAACATTTCTTAAGTCAGTTACATGGCTTACTTCAATGTGGTTTTGGAATTTTTAGATTTTTGTATAGTTGCAGATGTTGAACTAATGTATATTTCTTTTTCATTTAACTTATTATTAAAAACGTTTGTATTTTGAAAATTTCGATTCTTATCTTTGATGTTATACCTTCTCTAGATTACTAGTGAAGCCGAATTGCAGTTTACATAGCCTGGGGGTTTTCCAAAAACTATAGATAGCCTGTGTGGTACCCAGCGGATCCCTAGACCCACTGTGGAAGTGTCATAAGGATCGACGGTGAAGTTTTGATTTCAACAGAGGACAAACAACAAACCAATAAGTGGGCGTGGCACAATTTACTTTTTTAAAATTGTGTTAACCTTTCCTAAAGGAGAGATATATTCATATATCATTAATTTATGCGAAACACTTAGAGGTTTAACAAATTTCAATATTATTTAGCCTAAAAAAACTATATCTAGCATGTGTCGTACCCAGTGATCTCCTGAAACTATCAATAAAGTTTCATAGAGATCGACAATAAACTTTGGTCATTAATAAGGCACAAAGAAAATACAAAATATGTGGGCGTGGCACTGCCCACTTTTCCAAAATTATGTAGATCTTGACCAAGTGACACATATATCCAAATATCATGAATACTTTCAGATTTATGACGAATTGAAATTTTATATGGCCTGGAGGCGTGGCACCGCCGATTATATGTAGTCTATGCTGGAACCAGTGAGCCCAAAAATATACTGTGAAAATGTCATGAAGATTGGGTTAGGACTTTGGACGCCTATAAAGGAACCACAGGCACATACACATATTCATTTTTATTGGTAAGGTAAGCATTTTTACACGAAGTTTCGTAACCTCTTTATTTTATTCTCTATTTCCAATTGTTTGTTTTTGCATGAACTGCATTGCCGATGGTTGCGATTTTTGGTTAGATAATCTTCCAGGTACAAAAATACCGACTACGCTCAGAATCGAATCGTAAAAGACTAGTTAACCGCCCATGGCGGATTTGACCGTCCAACATAGTTCGCCAGTTGTTGCTCCGTGGCAGCACTGGTGCCAATTGGAGACGTGACGGCAGCGGACAACGATCGCCACTTAGTCCTTGCATCAATAAAAATAACGAAGCAATTGGGATTGAAATGATTCCTCCATAATCTTAGTACTCTCCGAACATTGGCGACCAGGTCGCCGTTCTCATTTTTACAGGAGTTCGCCACGGTTTAAATCGTTACGTCATCCGACAAATTTTTGAACGTTATTTCTGTTGGTTAGCATCTCAAGCACACGCTTTTCTGTCTTCCTTTTTTTCGTTCGGAAAAGCCACCTTGCCCTGTTCAACTAGTGCCCAGCTAACCAAAAATAGGAAAAAAAAGACTTCTTTCGGAGCCATAAAACACACATTTCTCGGAACTTTACCATCCAAAATAAGCTCTTTTCGCAACCCAAATGGAGCAAAAATCCGTTCTATGCGGACACCTTAAAAGTCATAAAAGAGAGTGCAAAATTAGTCCGAATCCAATGAATTTTGAGCGTTTTAAGACTATTTTTAAATGAAATTCGGAGTCTTTTCTGACTCTTTTGGGAGCCTTTTATTTATGCTTTTAAGAAGCTTTTTTGGAGCCTTTTTGAGTCTTTTTGTCCTCCATTTTCCTCCAACTAGGTGTATACATTTTTCATTTGGAACTTATCACTCATACAATCAAAAGTTATATTCTTTTCATTAAAATGTTATATGGAATATACGTACAGTTGTGGTAGGAATAATAGAAACAAATTTGAAAGTAGTTTTACTCGTAAAATATGTTTATTTGTGTTTTTAATAATTTTCATTTAAAATAAAATAAAGTCTATTACAGAAACCATATAGTAAAACTTTCAAAGTTAACACAAAGCACTTCAGTTGCCTTCCAACTTTCGACTATTCAGAAAAAAAGATCTTCCGTTATAATTAAACGTTGCTCGTCATCCGCTCTCCAAAGTTTTTTTTCTCATAATTTTCTTTACGCGTACAACAAAAATTATCAGAAAACGCTCTAAGTCGTTCATATAACTGAGCCTTGCCGTTTATTCGCTCCACAATATTCATTTCCTCTTCCAAGACTCCATGAATCTTCATAAAAAAAGTGGGTTTTTTGATGTTCACTAAATAACACTCCAAAAAAGTGTGCGAGGTGCTAACTTGGATCGGCGGTGGCTCAAAAGCACCGCGGTCGAATTTGTGCTCGGGAAAAGAAATAAATAAAACGAGATTTCTCGTTATAAATAATATGGCCGTTTTTATTGTGTGTGAAAAAATATATTTACAAATTATTTTACCTTTTGTGAATATTGATGACGTTGGTTGAAAATCCTGCTTTGGCCGTGACGATGTGTGCTCTTCTGCAGTCGCTGGAAAGTAGACGGTTGTCCAATCGAGGACAACCGTTGAACCCGAAAATTAGCCTCCGGTTTTAAGGGGTGGTGAACCCACACATGCACACAGAGATGCATGTATATGTGTGCAGACAAAACACGAATATGCATGCATGCACACACCGGTGGGTGGGTTGGTGTTACATTAGGGTGGCACATTTTTTGGGACTTTAGGCATCTCGCCTAAACAATTTGGGAGCGCTCCGACTTTGGTAAGGTGGCGTTAGTATTTACACACACACCTCGTTGCCTTCTCTATTAGCTTGGCCTTTCAGGCAGGGTCCCCTCTTTGCATTGCAATGCTGAGCACTTCATCATCGTATCAGTCGTTTTTTCTAAATCGCCAGTATACAATCACTGCTCCTGCGTTTTTTGCTGCAACTGTTTTGTCGTCAAGATCTTCATCAGAAAAAGTTTGTTTAACACATCGCTATTGACACAGGTCACCGTGGAGGCAGATAAGAAGCTCTTCTATGATAGGCACCCAACCGGTAGAGACTGGTGGAAATCTAAGTGCATCGAAATATGGTTATTAGGTTACCAACCTACCAGCGTGTCCTGATCGACGGCAGACATATCTTGATAGATTTCACTGCAACTTTCGGCAGTATTAAAGGAGCTGTCCATGTGCTGCCATATATGAATCTGACTTCCCGCTTATACGACTATGCCATATGCTATGTATATGTTCCTCTTCAAATGCAGCCCTATCAGTGCAATTTTTGTCAAGCAACGAAACGAAAAACTGTATTGCTTTTTAATTAATTTTATTTGGGTTCTTTTTTATGACTTCTTTTAGGAGGCCCGCGTAAAAAGATTTTTCGTCCCTTAGGGCTACGAAAAGATCTCTTTTTGAGGGTAAAGGTCCGAGAAATGTACATTTTCATACTTCGAATGGAGTATTTTTCCTTGTATTGGTTAGCTGGGATGTTAAGTGTCACTTTGCTGGACTGCCCTTGGCCGAGCCCTGAAATGTTTACGCATCCAAATATAAATAGTATATTCACCAGCACGTTAAACCGTATATTTAAGAATGGACATCTGGCAGTGCAAGGGGAAAAATTTATTTTAAATTCCATGCCATGGTATTTGAGTGATGCCTGTACAAATGTGTATGGAGACAGACACACAAATTGTCTCCCTTTTTGGTAAGTACAAACATGTACAGTTTTATGACGTGCAAAGATAGTATGTCAATGACACATCAGCAAATGTTAAGCTCCTTCAACTTATTAACCCCGTAATCTTCTTAAAACAATTTAACTAACACATGCATTTACATATACGAGTATATATCTATCTATCTATATCGACTGTGTGGAGTTGGGTAGAAAAAAACTTAATCTCAAATGAATGCCAACGATCCCAATAAATATTTTTGTTGGAGATACATTCGAATCTCATTTGAGATCAAATCCGTTTTCCAATTTCCAACATTGATTTTTATCTTGAAATCGATTGTAGAAACAGTCTATTCTAAAGCAAAAGGGAACTCACGAAACTATTCTTATTTCTACACTTGAAAAAAAAATATTGGATTCCAACTTGAATTCCCTCAAAATAATAGCACGAAAACATATATGATTGGAAATTCTTGATATGTTTAAATTTAATTTATATAATATGTTTTAATTTAATTCCCTCATAATACTGATAATTCAAATAGTAAGTAATTTTATAAGAAATATATGCACTAGGCAGAATAAATCTCAACATTTTCGTTCGCTTGAAAGGTAGGGGTTTATTAAGTGTCGAGATCTAAAACTGCTCAGCTACAGAGGAAAACTCATCAACTAAGTAACACAAGAAATTAAAACTTATAAATAATGTATTAAGCGAAGAATGAATCAGTTCGATTGTAAAGAGTAAATTCATAAAGTTGCTATGGGTTAAGCGAGGATAGTATCGATTTTTTAATGCTAAAAAGCGAGTCAGAAATATCGAATGTGCTGGAGGGAGTGTTATAATTGTCTGACAAACATCGGAAAGGCTCATTTATTTCAAAATTAGTCCTACACTGTTTCAAAAAAATAGGTTTAAAATGTCTTAATGGCTGAAAAGGAATGTTAAAGTTTTGGGAGAAGTAAACAAAATGGGCTAGAGACCAACCCGTTTAATAATTTAATCATAAATTTTGTTCCGAGCATTTCTCTACGGCTAGCAAGGGTAGGAAGGTTAATAAGTTGGTGGCATAAGTTACGAGCACTGCCAAGTGTAAGAATTGCAGGTGCACTTTTATGAAGTCCAATGGTTTTCAAACTGAAATTAAACTTAAAAAAAATGTTTACCTCAAGTGAATAAGCATGTTGAAACAATATAAAAATTTAGACATCAAACCTCCAAAAAAATTGGCTTTATGCGCCAAGCAGATACAGTACTTCACACAATTAGAATCAGATGTTCTTTCATTTATTGATTTTAATTTTTTGGATTTATTTATTGTGTAAAAAGAAGCAGATAAATTGAACTGTTGCAAAGAACGTATAACTATAAGAAGGTCCAACAGACCTGCGGGTTAGGGGTTTAGAATATGCCCAAGTTAGGCATACCGGTCGTAAGAGGCGACTAATATGCACAAAGGTAATGACGTGCAACTCGATGGTTGATCTACGGATATGATGTCTCTCACCTCTTATTACCCATCTTATCCTTCCTTACGGAAGGAGGGGTGACATGACTTAGAAGGTTTCACCATTTCCATTCTTGTAAAAATTAACCAAATTCCAAGAGGTCCCTACTAATTAACAAGGAAAGCCTAATATGCATACTCGTTGTTGTTATAATAAGCCGCTTAACGTCAAAAGGGCACACACTAAAGCTTGTGGACATAAGCTTTCTGGCCAAAATGCTTATGTTGAACAGTCAGAATTGCACAGAAATGTTTTGGTACATTCAAATTACATAATTGAAAAAGTAGGTAGAGCATATGAATACTTGTAAAATTTCCTCTAGATCGGTTACCTCGTAATAGCTTTGTTCGGTGACAAAATTGGCAAAAAAGTATCAGTAAAGTAAGAAATACGTAAAACTCTCTCGAAACACAAAAAGTTTCCGCCGAACAGGAATTAGTAAAAACCTACAAGCAAATCAGTTGTTGCTGTTTTCATTGGTTAATAGCTCCAATGTTTTCATTTTTGTTGTTGCTGTCTCGATCAGCTGTTTTTTCTTGCAGGTTTCACTGAGTGAAATTACCCCAGCAGAAACTTGCAACTATGCCTCTAAATGATAAGTCAAAATGCGCTCCCTGCCTGCAAATGTTTTATGTCACCGAACACTTTTCAGTAAAAATTTGACAAAATGTTCAAAAATGTTACACTCACCGAACACAACTAAAATCATTGTGGTAATCACCTTCACAGCATGAGCTATAAAAGAGGTCAAGTATCGGTGCACCAATAGCGAAGTTTAAGAATGGAAGGCTGGTAATAGGGCTGTGCGCTTGCGATTAAAAAAACGGTTATCGGCAATTGCGTATAATCCATAAAATGATTTGTCAGCACGGTTCCTCAAATACCAGAAATATGTAAACAGAGTAGAACAACGGAAATTGGTAATTCACCAATTTAAGCACGGGAAAATTCAGCGTTCCATATCTGAAAGAAACCGAGTAAAAAACAAGCGCAGGAAAGCCCCAAATATAATATTTACACAAAAACTTATTATTAGAATAAGTAAGGAAGTCTAAGTTCGGGTGGAACCGAACATTATATACCTAGTAGTGATCTATTATGACATCCAAATTTAATGTGTAAATTAATTTATTTGTATATAAATAGCTTCCCTTCCAAACACTGCTAACCACAATTTTTTCAAAATACCAATACATGCATATTTTATGTTTGAAAGATATGAAAATCAAAGAAGATATACAACTTTCCTATTGCATTGGGGTATTTATTACTTGCCCGGATATTTTGCTTGTGGTAGTATCCGATTTGCTTAATTTTTGGCAGAAGTATAGTACATACTATTGAAAAGCAGCTGACCAATTTTCATTGAAATATCTAGTTGAAACTACAATCAATCGCCTTTGAAAATAACAGAATTTTTATGCTGAAAAATGGGCGGCGCCACACCTACTTGCCTAAAATCCACAAAATTTTCTTGCGGATTTTATGTTTTGCTTAAAAAGCTTATTATGTGCGCAAGATCATATTAATATAGGTATAGAAATATCGCGTTTTACATTTTACAAATAAATTTTTCAGAACTTTGTTAAAAAACTGGGCGTGACCGTATACCGCTTTCGCCCGTTTTTACAACAAACAGTTACCTTTATATATTCAATATTTTCGCCAAATATCGTTCCACTATAAAAGGGGCGGGCCACGCCAATTTGCGAAAATTTATATTTTTTTACTTTCTCGTTCACGGACGCTTTGAGAGTAAAATAGAAATGATACATATAAAGCTATTTTATGCAAAGTAATTGCCTATTAAATATATCTATGATCCGTTTCAAAATCTTTCGTATAAAAGTGGACGTGGGCCTTAGCCGATGTCGCCCATTTTTTTCCGGAACATTCCTTGTATCCATGGAAATCTATGTGCCGAAATTCGTATCGATATCTTAAACGGTTTCTGATTGATGAGTATTAATATTTCTAAATTTGACTTATTCAAAAAAGAGCGGTGCCACACCCATTTTCAAAAATTTCCTGAAAAATTTATTTTCTGCCTTAACGTTGATATACACACTAAATTGTATCCTTATAAGTGCATTATGTACTGAATAATCACTTTTTTATATTTTCGAAAATATTCTATGTACAAAAGTGGGCGTGGCTCGGGGATGAGTGCCAAGGAGCCTGCATACCAAATTTCATTAAGATATCTCAAAACGGACGGACGGACGGACATGACTTAATCAATTTCTTTTTCCCTCCTCAATATTTTGATATACATAAGGCAATATTTATCTCGATACTTTTATGCCGTTACATACTGCCGTTAGGCGACTAAAGTTGAAGTAAAAAAATTCCTTGGTAACGATTCGAGTTTCCCTCAAGAAGCCATTTATGAAACAAAATGTTATGGTTTGGGCATGTAAGGCTGCCTCGAGCATCTTGTTTTACTAGACGGAATCATGGATAAAAAAAAGCTGCCAAATTATATCATTCTACCTGTATCAGTCAATGAGATATGGTCAGTTTAGTATTTCTACCTCCTTTTCAGATAACTTTTACGAAAAAGTAGACGTAGTCGAAAAGCGATTTCCCATATTTTCCACCGGTATATGTATCACAACAATAGTATGCCTCCTACCAAGTTTCAAGTATATATAGCATAAACGGTTCTGAAGTTATTAGCAGTTCAAGTTTCAAAATTTATTCACTCATATGTGGGCGGTGCCACGCCCTTTTCCAACAATTTCAACTCAATAAAGCTACTAAATGTCACAATTATAGCTGCTTTTATTATTAAATTATCTAATTTCATACGTTTTTAGAAATTTTCGATGTCAAAAAAAGGGGCGTGGTTATGGTTTGCTTTTGCCCATTTTAAATAGCTACCTACTTTGGCAGGAAAGTAACCCGTGTGCCATGTTTCATTCAAATTTTAAAATTTTAACTCAAGTTATCGTGTCCATGGAACTCTATGGCCCGGTTTCACCAACTCGACTTAACTTAGTTAAGTCGCGATTTTCACTTTTTCAGTTTCACCACCTAACTTAGCTAAGTCATAACTTAGTCAACTTGCCAGCTGACTTATTCTCCACTAAGCAGTGTTGCTGTGGTTGGAAACCTTAATTTCAGTAATCCTGCTAATTTGTTTTGTGCAACGTCCCAGTCGGAAACTTGATCATGCTTGACTTTAACGGGGTAAGCGTAGATGCATGTAAACGCTTGTTTTCTAACATGCAACCATTACGAAACTATTGGGTGTAAGATCAATACATTCCTTCCTGTATAGTCATACATGCCCATTTCGCACTGGGATATTGGGAAGCGCAGAGTTGTCTGGTATGAAAAAATACTATTATGCATAAGACAGCTGATCGGGTTGTTGTGCTCAAAATTATTTAAGTCGCTCAGTTGATGAAACCCAAAACTAAGTTAGTCTCGAATCTGTGCTAACTTAAGTCACGACTAAGTTTTAGTCTTAGTCACGTTGGTGAAACCGGCCCTATATCTATCTTCATTATTTTATAGCTTTACAAGCACAGTTATATTATATGGACAAATCTATAATAACCTGTGTACTAGTACAGCAACCCTTCTCATTAACAATAAGTAATATTTCTTGAGGCTAGTCAATTGACCTCTGATTTTAAATTAGAGCACTTGACCTTTAACATTCAATAACTAACTAACGAACTAAATTAACCAACTAGTCATGAAAAATTACAACATTTTGTTGTTGTGTTTATTGCAACCCAAACAAACCTGAAACCGATATTATTTTCGAAGAACGACACCTACAAACCTATAATTTACTATTTACCACATCAATTTTGCAATGGCAAAGAGAGATCGCACCCAGGCTAAAGTAAAGTGTCGCTACCACAAGTCCGAACTTGACCGCATTACGTGTATTTACCACGCAATTTGTGACGCCGGTATATTTAATATTGGATTTCGTGGAATTTTCGTGATACTTCTGCGTACAGATATACAAACCTACATATTATGCAAAATACTAATGACGTGTTGCCATATTCGCGCGGTATCCAGTACACGTAGACACTTTAAAATTGAATCACATTTCGATGCATTTCGAAATCAGTTACATATGAATGAATTTCGACGAAATTCGTTACACCTGCCATACAAAATAAATTTGCGATAGGCCTTTAAGAGAATCGTCGCTATGTATCCTTTCGTCAACAGTGGATTGTAACTGATACCAACTAGTTCTTTATAGGATTGATTGGAACAAGTTAAATTTAATAAGGGGAAGAACTGTGCCCATAGGGTTACAAAGGGGGCTCTTTATAGCACTCGGCTTCGTGTATACAAGCGTCCAATGAGTCTCTCCATAAGACCCCAATGCAAATTTGTTGTTCGAAATTTATTTGAGGTAAAATAGAAATCCAGGTCGATTTCCAATTTTCAATGTTTAATTTCAATTGTACTTCTTTTGGATAACCAACCCATTCTCTAGCAAAACGGCACATTTTTATGCGTAAATAATCTTACTTTGAGAAGTTTTTTGATATCAATTTGAATTCGAAAATCAATCCTCAATTAGATTCAAATGTAAAAAGGCAAAGCCACCACCTACCTAACCTCAATTGCAAGTTTTTGCTTATATGCAATTTAATAGTATCGCAATTGACAAACTCCTTTTTTTTCTTTGGATGTATAAAAGCAAAACCCCGTATGCATATTAAGGGGATTCATTTAAGCATATACATTTATAAAGTGTAAATTTGTATTTGTTTATACACACTGTTATATGAACGCACCTGGCAATCTTGTTTGATAAATTTATCGATCAGCTGATTACACTATGTAACAAGGTTTTTGTCCCTGGGTTGTAATTGTTATTTCCTAGTCAGTTAGGTCCCAAAAGTATAGAAAACAGCTATTGTCGCAAGATAACTTTGCTTTTGTGACCATGGCAGCGCTTATATGCGTTTATTTTTATGCTTGTTTGTTGAAAATTGATACATACTATCCCAACCAAAAGGACATGAATGATTTGATCAGAGATCTTGGTCTAACCAAGTCCAATGCTGAACTTTTGACGTCCAGACTGATGCAGTGGAATTTGCTGGATCCTAGTGTTAAAGTCACATGTCAGAGGAAGCGTCACGAACTTTTTTCCAACTTCTTCATCAGCGAAGATGGGCTCTGCTGCTGCCACGACGTGACCAGTCTGTTCGAGGAAATCGGAATTGATTTCGAACCAAAAGAGTGGCGCCTCTTCATTGACAGCTCATGCAAGAGTCTCAAAGCCGTGTTGCTTCACAATGGCAACAAGTATCCGTCTCTTCCTCTGGCGCATTCAGTATCTCTCAAAGAGAACTACGACAATGTCAATAAAGTGCTGAACGCATTGAAGTATGAGCAATATGGCTGGGAAGTGATCGGAGATTTCAAAATAGTGACATTCTTAATGGGCCTGCAAGGCGGTTACACCAAGTTTCCTTGCTTTCTATGCCTGTGGGACAGTAGAAACGACAGTGCACACAACAGTAAGCGTGAATGGCCACAACGAACTGAATTCACAGTGGGGAGGAACAACGTCAAGTGGGAGCCCTTGGTGGACCCCCAGAAGGTACTGATGCCACCACTCCACATCAAACTGGGTCTTATAAAGCAATTCGTCAAAGCTCTCGACAAAAATTCTTCAGCGTTCAAGTACCTACAAGACTTGTTCCCTAAGCTCTCTGAGGCGAAAGTTACAGCCGGTATCTTCGTTGGACCACAAATAAAGAAAATCTTCGAGTGTGAGGAATTCCCCAAGAAGCTCACTCGTGTTGAGAAAGCTGCTTGGATGAGTTTTATGTCAGTGGTACAGGGATTCCTAGGCAATCACAAAGCCGTGGAGCTGGTCGAAAGTCTGGTGGAGAACTACGGCAAAATGGGCTGCAGGATGTCTCTCAAACTCCATATTCTGGATGCACATCTTGACAAATTCCAGGAGAACATGGGAGCATATTCAGAGGAGCAAGGCGAGCGCTTCCATCAGGATATAATGGAATTTGGGCGGCGACACCAAGGACAATACAATGAGAACATGATGGGAGATTACATTTGGGGATTGATTAGAGAAAGTGACTCGCAGTTTAAGCGCAAATGTCGAAAAACCACCCGCTTCTGATTTACTTTTATGTTTTTGGTTCTCTGAAGTTTTAATTTAAATTTAGTTTTGATTTATATGTACTGTTCTGTATGATTTTCTCTGTAGTGAAAGACTCAAACACGTTTTTCTCATAATTTTAGCATATTTTAATGAATCACATTGTCCTGGTCACAAAAGCAAAGTTTCCGAGGAATATTAGGTGGTTTCCATACTTTTAAGGCATAACAGACTAGGAAATAACAATTACATCCCAAGGACTGAGAATTTTTTTGTTTGTTACTTAGTGTTATTTGTCAACAAATTACAACCGCAACCGCGTCTAGCCGATGAGTTGCCTCTGCCTCTGTCCGTCTATGTGATGGATTGACCCTCCTACGCTTGCACTTCTTTTCAGTTATCTAAAACCCAAAAAACAATTATAAATAAAATTGCATGAATGTCGGACATTTTGTTGACAACTTACCCCGTCCATTAATTTTCTCAAAATTTGCGCCAAGTAATAAAAATATAAATCACAAACGGTGAACAGCTGTCGTGTGCACATGGTTGCATTTTTTGATTTTAAGGGGTTTACACACTGAAAGAGCTTGTAAATGTAGCAAATTTTTGTAAACTATTTTTCATACAAAAAATGACAGTTCAATTACACACTTGATAAAATTATACGTTTACACGCTTTATAAGGTATTTATTAGGTTAAATGAATCCCCCTATTAATTAAAATTTTATATTAATATTGTGTACTTTCCTGAAATTTGTTTGATAATTCACTTTTTCACTGCTTTTAACTTCGTGTACTTTTACATTTTTTGACATATGATTGACCAGCATTACCATACACTTTAAACGTGTATGAAATGTTTAATAGCATTACCATATCAAAAAAAAATTTTGAATAATAGCTCAAAGTCACGACCAATGACACTCAATCAGAAAACAAACTTTGGAAAAATGATTTCATATCAAATTGATATTTAAATTGTATATCAATTTGAGAACTGCACAACTTCCCAAAGGTTGAAAAAAAGTTGTACTCGTGCATATTGGGAAGCATAAGTCAGATGCTTCTTTGCCACTCATCCCGAATAAAATGTTTATCAAATGCTGGAGTGTCCATGGTAGGAAAAGTTCCAGTACAATTTATTTTTGCGTTTCCACTACCAGAGCTTCAACCTGTGACTTCTGATATGTGGGCTGAGTACGTATTCACCATGAACGCCTGCATTTAAATTTGTTTCACTTATAAATTATTACTAAAATTTAACTATGTTGAAAATACAACAAATACAAAAACAGGCAGTTTGCTGACTAGTTACGCTTCGTCTTCATATAAGTTTCCAAGTAGTTTACGACTAGTTGCTGTGACTGCAGGGAATAAATATAAACGTTCATACACACATTCATACATAAGTCGGTAACTGTTACGTAATTGTCAATGAGCGTGTACGGCAATTGCATTTTAACGCTTCCCGCACACACCAAAGAGTAAAAAAACAAATCGATTCATGTTAATGTTTAATTAAGTTAATGGTTTAATGAAGCAATGACGCCCTTTGTGATATTCGGGGGTTAAGCCAGCAAGCTATTTGTATTAAAAACGGGGAACAAAATGTAAGTAAACAATAATAAAAAGGTATCTGAATAATTATTTTTTTAACTATGAAACCAGGTTTAACGGTGAAGTAGTATGACGTTTCATCGTTCATGGGTTAAGGACTGATAAGAACATTTCTAGCACTTTATACAAGCGTTGCGTGCTACATCTAGTAACAAATAGCGGAGTTAGAAACAACGAGCGAATGGCGCCCCAAATTCACAGTTACGCCGTGTGCCTGTTAGATGTCACGAACAACGCACCGGAAATGTTATTAGGGCAGAGAGTTCTTTTATTTTCTTTGAAGTTCTGAAAATAAGAAAATACAAAAGTTTGAAATACACCTTGTGACTACTCTGGATGAAGGTAAAGGCCTAAGAAAATCTTCACAGACCTCTGAAACTGTAAGGTTTTCCCACGAGAGCCAAGAACCGCCTATACAATCGTTTCAAGGATTCTTTATTGTTTTTTAATCCAACTGGACACCTTTGACAACCAGCTGTGCCTACTAGACATCTACCTATACAACGAAGAGATATTTTAATTAAATCTGGGATGCGCCGCCAAATACGGTATTCATGCCAGTGGAAGAGGAGCCGAACAACGCTGATAAGGACTGCTTCTATGAAAAACTAGAACAGACATATAATCGCTTCCATTAGGGGACTTCATATCGTGGAGACTGAAATTTCTGAGTGCAGAACCCGAAACTCTTTTCTTTGCTACCTTAACCTTAAAGTTATATATATAGTCATCAGTGTTAACAGGTTTCAGTATATAAAGATCGATGTTGTTGTTGTCTTTATTATGGTAAAAAAGATCCATGATCCATCAAGCCACTCCTGGTTGTTGTTGTAGCTATAGTTGGCTTGCCTAATTATTATCTCCCTTACCTAACATTATAATCGAGATCTTCTAACGGGTCGACAGGGACGCCCAAAATGAACCACATTGTGATCGACTGAACACATAACGCCAGAACTTGGAAGTGCGTACTTTACAATATACAAAATACGGCTCAGTGCTGCGAAAATAGTGTGCACAGCAAGGAAAGTTCGAAGTCGATAAGTTGCGCGCGCACGATACAAAAAGCTGACAATTTCTCACTTAATGTTCACCCAAAGACGTAACCGAATAGTGGGACATATTTCGTACTCAATATTAAAAAGTTCCAACCATCCCGAAACAGTTCCAACCATCCAGAAGAAGAAGTAAACTTGCGGGCAGGGCAACCCGTGGTAGAAGAGAGCGATAGTATGGGTGTGAGAAGCTTGAGATGCTGGCTGACAGTAACAATCACCAAAAATTCTTGAAAACTATTGGGAGGATGACGGAAGGCGTGAATGGCTAATTATTCAGGATTCATGTCGTGACGATCTGGTCGATAGTGGGCATCTCACGTCTAAAGGCGGTTTAGTAAGTTCCAATCAGTTCGTTGACTGTGGGCTTCTGTCTTTCGCACAATATGCAAGATAAAAATTAATAGCCGACTGATTCCGCAATAGTCCACGCGGTTTGCGGTATCGCCTTTATTGTGAACCGGGCTGAGCACTAGACTGGGTCGATTTATTAACCGATATCGCGCCATCGATTTTTCGATAGGCTTTGGGCTCAGAAAAAAAATTTCCACTACGCATACCCAAAAAAATAGTTTTCGGGCCTGCGAAATTTCATTTTTTTGACTTTTTTCGACTTTGATTTTCAAGGTTTTTTTCATGACCTACTAAAACTATTTTCATTTGATTTTAAAATTTTCATGCATACCCTGTCCGACCCAAAAATGTCCGCTAAAAACGTTGGCGATAACAGTTTTTTGAAAAAAAATTTTATTTTCGGATTTTGGGACTTGTTTTGGTCGAAAAATCGCCTTTTCCAAAACCCGAAAATAAAATTTTTTTCAAAAAACTGTTATCGCCAACGTTTTTAGCGGAAATTTTTGGGTCAGACAGGGTATGCATGAAAATTTAAAAAAAATTAACTATATATATATTATTTTTTTGGGTATGCGTAGTGGAACTTTTGTTCCTGAGCCCAAAACCTATCAAAAAATCGATGGCGCGATATCGGTTAACTTTCGTCCATACAAATCGACCCACCCTACTAAGCACAGTTAAGCTCCATGAGCTGCTCGTCAGCTAGTCCGTTAATTCACAGTGTCTTTATTGCCATTCGTCATCTAGGGGTGCATCAGGTTTATCATCTACCTCGCTTATTTAGAAATGCTGGAAATTTTTCCTGCTAACCTAACATACATACTTGTTGTTGGTGTACTAAACTATAAAAAAAAAGTTTTGTTTACAATATTTAGCATTGAGCAACCCAATGTGCTAATTCATCAAAATTGTTGTCCTATCCGTAATGAAATCAATGCCCCCAACTTTCTTCGATTTCTGGAATGAAGTAGGGTCATTGGCTTTATTGTATACTAAAGTCTAAACTTGCTATAATAATGTTTTTGTATTATTTGTAGCAAAAACGATTTTTTACCCTTTCCTCGTGAAAGCAAGTCAGGGAACACAAATATGCTGAATTGGCACGCATCGGGTAATGTCTGGGTATGCGTGGTTATGCTGATTCATATGGTTGGTTTGTTCTGGCGACTATGAATGGTAGCATAATGCATAATATAGCCAGCCAATGAACTATTGGGTGATTGTACGATGCGTGGGGAATTTAAAGAAGAAAACAAAAGTTTAAATCCCGTACTTTTCTGCCTATAGCGAGTAAAACAGTCAATTACAAGTGGCGGGAAATTAATGAATAAAAATTAAATACAATAAAAATAAAAACAGATTAAACAATTTTAATTTAGAAATTTTATATTTTAAGTTTCTTGTCAAAAGGTGATCGTTTGACATATTTACTAGAAGTAGTCAGCAAAAGTTATTCTGACTAAAACTTGCAACTTCTGAGAGAGAACCGTATTTACTCTAATTTTTTTATCTCAGTAGTCTCAAAATAGAGTACGTGAGTGATTTCCTGTAACTCTTGACTGATTCTGACTCTTGAGGAATCGCTGGTAAAGCTTAAGGGCCGTTTTCCCCACCTCCGTTTAACACTAATCGGACTTTAATTAACATAAATCATTAACCGGCTTCAGTGCAAGCGGCCCTAAGCGGGAGTGGGAACTTTATAAACAAATGTGATTAAAAGCTTTTAAAAGTAAGTTTTATTTAGAAGAGGGTACAATTCTCTTTACGGAGGGAGGTGGGGGGATTACCCCGAAAGTTCAATGTTATCATATCGAATACTTCGCTATACAGTCGAAGCCAGTACCACAGTATACTGGATCCTTATACGTCAAAGAATGTCAAACCGGGCGTTATGCCCAGCCTTAGTTTCTGTGCTGAACAGAAAAAAGGCCAGCACATGGAGTTATTAAGAGTCAGTGTTTTATGTTAGAAGTATTTATAGAAGGCTACTTATAAACAAGAAGGCGATCTCTAAATTTTCCGCAACACGAAACGCGACATCTCTTTCTCGATTTGAAAGTGTTTTTTTCTGACTGTAATAGTACCAAATAAACTTTCCTATCACATATTGGGCTTACAGTTGCCAAGTCCTAATATAATCTGTGTTCGGTGACAAAACTTGCAAACACTCGCAAAGAATTGTCAGTAAAGTGAGAAAGACGTAAAACTCTCTCGAAACGCCATAAGTAAAAAGTTTTCGCCGAATAGGAGTCAGTAAAAACTTGCAAGCAAAACAGCCGTTGGTTTTTTGATTGGTTAATAGCTCAAATTTAAAAATTTTTGTTGTTGCTTTCCTATGTCCCTATCAGTTTTTTTTCAGTTAAACGTTTTATTGAGTGAAATTCCCCCAGCATAAACTTGCAACTCTCTCTCTCAATGAAATGCCAAACTGCGCTCTCTCGCTGCAAATGTTTTGTATCACCGAACACTTTCCAGTAAAAATTTCATAAAATTTTAAAAATTTTTAAAATATTTATCCTCACCGAACACAACTATAATAGCTACTTACTGAAATTATGATCGCTATCTTTTTCTCGCTGGAAAGCAAATGAATAAAAATAGTACTTACCTTAGTCCGTTATCATAATCGTCGGATTTTATTCCAGCTTTAATTTGTAAACTTTTTTTACTTGCGATTTTTGTTTTTGTTCGATGTTGTGCCTGAAAGTGCAATGGTTTAAAATTTGGGTCAATGTGAAGCCGAATCGGGGTAAGTATATTGACACTCGTACTTGATGAATGCTCTCACTGATAAACCAATGCCAAATGTAAACAAGAAATGCGTACACAAAAGCGTAATAAAGAAAGACAATGTAAAAGACAAATCCAAAAACTTGTAAACTTTCAGACAAAATCCGAGTCAAGGCTATTGGACAGCAGCGCAATGATGATAATTTAAAAATTTTTATATAAGCTGAGCACAACAGTACATACATATATGTATAAATCATCATCCGGTGGTGATCCTGAGACAGATAAAAAATTTCACATGTAAATGCAACAACAACGATTTTAGCCAGATAGGTGTATATAAATGTCTAGTTGAATTTGTGAGCCAGATAATTACGATTGTTTCTTATTTTTAGCATTGATATACTACTTTTGATAAACCAAATTTCTAAGTATCAGATGTCGCTGATGCGCCACGATTTACATGTTTATCACCTCTATTCTGCATTTCGATTACGTTACCGCTCTACGCTCCGCCGGGATCGAAAACAGGTATTCTGCGTTACGATTGAATTGAAAGAATAAGAGGAAGAGCGGGAACATATTTCAATTTGTTTTTTCCATATAGTAGGTGGGTAGGTTGGAGACACGAGAATTTGGTTAATTTCTGTGTAATGGTGGTAATAGCTTTACCACCTTTCTAGGTAGGTTATCGTAAGTATGGCATCGATATCCGCGTCGGTATTATTGTTTAAGGAGGAGAGCAGCGCATCTGAGATTGCTGAGGTGAGAATCGAAAGGATAAGACTGCGAGATTTGTGCGATCCATTCCATTTTTCCAAATTTTTTTACTTGCGCACTACACAATATTTGCATTTACTACAAAGTAGAAGATTTGAACGCAAATGAATTTGATTGGGAAAGCCGTCAAGAGGAAGAGGAAGAGGAAGAGGAACGAAGCAATGACCCTGATTGTACTTCCACAGCAAATCGTATTCGAGACAACATACTCTCTACTTTTTAAAATGTATAACATTTTATTTCAAACATGTTTTTCTTTTAATTCAAAAATTGTCTATGTTAATCCTAAATTAAAACTAGGTGTAAAAAATTATTAAACTCAGTGAATTTCACATTTTGTTACTTAAATATAAAAAATTGCATTCAGTTAATTTCACAGCTTGCTTATTAAAGATAATCAAAAAAAAACAAAAATCAGGTATACAATTATTCCGTGTCTTCCCCATAGTTTGGATCTAATTTTAGCATCTGCATTTTTATTTCCACCTTTTCCTTTAGCAGTTTTTCCTTTATCTTGTTGTGTCGTTGCTGTTATTGTAGCTGCTTTACTGCAGTACCTGTCATAACTTCTAAAGAACTATTCATTCGCCGTAAATATGTCACAACTTCGTTCATTTTACCATCGACAGCTTCATAATAATGTTTTGTTTCAGCATAAAATTGTTTCTGGAGATCGGTTTGCTAGTAATGATGCAGCGCTCTCCTTCTCTGTTCTTCTTTCTCTGTGCTGGCTGCTAGCTCTGCTGGTTGAAGGCACATCGTCTGAACATGCGGAAATTACCACTTCGGAGGTTTGGGAAGCGTCTTGTGCACTATCGCCATAATCGTGGGTATTCCTTATTCCACTTGTACACGCACAATTTTCTCCTCAAGTGGGCTTATACGTTTTAAACGACATTACCTTCTTATTGCCAATAGTTTGCGTTTGATATAGCACTTCCAGTCAATCCAAACCTGTAACAAAACGTAAGATTTTAAAAATTAATTTTGAATTCATTCAATACCTTACCTTTCTCCATGTATTAGAGTCTTTTGATGATGGACCAAGTGCATTTAAAGTAGATGCAATCTCTTCCCAAAACGCCTGTACTTCTTCCTTCGGTCGCTGGAGGAAACCCTTTGCAATGTCTGGTTTACTTTGCATCATATACGCCAATTTTCCATATTGCTCTGGTGTTGTGGTTTTTGACTTGCAAACATATCAAAAAACATCATTAGAGCACAAAAACTAAAAATAGCGTGCGTTTTACAACTTTTAAATACCAGTTTTACTTACATTGCAAAATAAAAAAAAACAGTTATCCGCCAACCAAATTGCAACTTAAATATAAGGAACTACGATCGAAGTGTAGAATTGTAAATTTCGAAGTGGAACTGAACGGAAACGGAACGCAGAATGCCAAAGTTGCCAAACGAAGAAAATTTCGATCCAAGTCGAAATGATTGTTCAGCTTGTAGGGATTTTTGGATTTTGTGCTCAACGCAATAATATTTTATGAAATTGTTTCATTCTCATAAACATAAGATATATTATTGATTTATTTTATTTGTATATTATTCACTGAAATATATACATACATAGATATTAATTAAATTATCATATTACCATCGTATCCTTAAAACGAATTTCATGATATTTTATACTAGACAAAAATTGTATTTTTTTTTTAATATTGTGGATACCCAGGATCTGCCTGAAATGAGAAACAAGCCCGTTGACATCTGCTTCTGAAGTGTGCTAATGATCCTATTAGGCATGCCAATTTTTTCGATTTTTGCAATACCGGGGTTAGCGATATGAGTGTTATTCCGCAATAGTTTAACTAGGAAAATGTGAAACAATTGTTTGAGAAACTTTCCAACATTAAAATAAAAAACAAATAATTGTATTTTCAATATAATTTTTTTGTTAAGTCAATTCATTTGTAACAAATCGAAAGGTATACACATGTGAGTGTCTTATTAACAATACTGAGCCACCATCAACCTTTTTTGCCTGAACTATATCGAGCCCTAACTATAATTTTGGTGTAACCAACAAAATAATGAAAATTCATTTTTGGACAGATATCGGTAATTTTTTTTGTTTTAAACTATCTCACAAAATCCCAAAACTGTAATAACTTTCATTACAAAGATAAACCAAAAGCAATTATGATGTAACTGACATTTTGCATTAAATTTCCTTAAAAAATTTATCCAAAAAACCTTCTCCTGTAAAATTTTATTTTTGTTGGTTACACTAAAATTGCTGTTAGGGTTCGCTATGTATGCATCGTAAAGTATGTACATCTTTATCTTTCACATATAACAAAATTGTAACGGGCGGATGTCGGTACATAGAGAAATCAATAATAGTTGCAACGTAAGTAGCAGAACCCGAAAAATAACCACTTCTAGAATCTTTGTTTGTCTGTATGTATGTTTGAACGGGTATCACCCAAAAACTGCTGCATGAAATTGAATGAAATTTTCACAAAAGAATTGTTAGATGTCTTAATTAAAGCTTAGAATTCTGGTTACAGCAGGAAACCATTTTGTTCCGAAGAATACAGGTCCAAGTGTTTTAATACATATAGTACAACATCAACATCAACAGAATCCAAATAAAAAAATCTTTCGTTTTTTGCCTCCCTGTCTGCACTATGTTTGTATGCACATCACAAAAGACCTAATGTTTCGAATTAAATGCACTTTTGTTAAGTTAGAAATTCTCGTGAGCTCAAGCTTTGTCATGGAAAAGTATCGATTGGTTGCACTTTAAGTAGTACAATGAACTACGAAAATTCAAAAATATTATTCATCAACAAAAAATTAAGATGTGGCTAATTAGTTTAGCGTATTCCAAAACCTAAAAATACAGGGTTGGTGGGTAAAAAATTCCAGGATTTTCGGTATTTTAAAAAGTACGGGACTCCGGGATTTGCATGCCTAACTCGTACATACGTAAAAGTATTTTAAAATGAGAGTGTTGCACTGATATTTCGCAATGGTATAGTATTTCTTAGGCGTTCACCGTGGTATAGTGGCGAGGGTTAAACCCACCTAAAAGCTGACCAGTATGGAGAATCATATCGTCTGATATCTCTCCTATCGCCTGCTATTAAGATACCAGAAATGATCCTACGCCCCACCCCCCGCGGGTTAGGGGCTTAGAATATGCCCGAGGCATGCATACCGGTCGTAAGAGGCGACTAATATGCACATAGGTAATGACTTGACGTGACGTGTAATGACCTCTCATTACCCATCTCTCCTTCTTTTGCGGAAGGAGGGGTGACATAACCTAGAAGGGTCCACTGGTCATAACAAATCGCTACCACGACAGTCGGGCAATACCGCAAGGGAGTACCGGAGCGTTCCGGATACATACCGGCCAAGGACTGTCAGTTACCGGACTGTCGTTACAACAACAACATCCCACTTCCCTACACTGCAAACAAAAACATAATTGCTAGCTACAAACAGGATTATTGGTCGTCCGGTCATTGATTACACGCCACCCATATGCTCACCTAACCTTGCTGATACCAACTGCAGGAAGTTACAAGTCTGCCAAAACATTGCTACGCAATGCCTTCGTATATCTGAGTCTTACCTTCAATTCTTGAACTACCATGAACCTAGATATCTCAGGGATATAAGGAAACATCTCCGTCTAAACTGGCGAACCACAGGCGGGCTTTAAATGACCTTAACACTGAGTCTGTAGATACTTCCTTCAGTTATCGTCTTTTGAACCCCATTATTGAAATACAACAACCCGAAATAGCTGAAGAGGAGACTAGAGTCACCCTGGTCTAACTTCGATCTTGATACTGAAAGAGTTAAACTCTTACTTGTCCAGACTTGATGCGGTATGTCCTCTCATGATACTAAATATTACTTCCAACACCAATCTCACTCTTATCCAACCCTGTTGAAACTGCCAGTTTCCTTTGTCTTCCGTTAGATCCCATTGAGGCTTAGAAAATACCTATGTATATATCTAAGGATTATAAAAAAAGTAGAAACTTTACTATTCCGATTATCGTCTTGTAATCGTTAATTATAGCCAAAATTAGAAATCTGTTTATGGAACTTTCCACTTGGCTTAACTATTCCCACACAAAAGTATGCGTAGAAGCAATAAAATGATGGCAAAAACACCTGCAGAATAAAAATTCCAGGTTCATTCACCAGCTTCAAAGAGAATTTCAGCCATCTAACAGGCTCACAGCTCAAATAGGTCAATGACTCTTCGTTGTTTTTAAACATTTTGAAAATCTTTCATTGTCAATGTCAAGACAACAACGATCAGTGAAATTTGTTTACCAGTAAATTTTAATGTTATGAAAATGAGCGAAAAGTAGAAATGGTAAACTTCATTATGTTGTCACACTAATTACTACACCAATCAAAAACTTGAACGAGAATTCCAGGAATTCTAATTCTATAATAGCGTAGTGATACAAGAAATTGCGCAACAGCGGGCATTTGGCCTTGAAATTCTATGCTAATTTGTAGTTTTCTTATTTCTTCTTTTCTGATTTTTAAAAAGATTTCGGCAAAAACAATAGTTGCATTATAATTTCGAAGTTTGGCGCAAATACGAGGGTTGTTTGGTAAGACCGTGGGCTTTTCAATTTGGCGAACAACAATTTTAAATTCAATACTAAGTAAAGAATAATGTCAAAGTTTTACAGGCATTTAAAGTTAAAGTTTGACAGCCATTTAAAGAAAGTGTCGTGACTTTTAACAAAAATTTTAAAAAAGTGAATTTCGTGTGCTGCTTAATTATTATTTTTTTGCAAAAGAAACCATCAGCGAAACCAACATGAATGATAAATACTATAGAGACTCTGTTCTGCTCAGTTCCGATGGTTAAAAAGTGATTTACTGAGTTTCCGATGAGTGGCCTTACGAACACACGTGCCTCCGAATGGTCAGCTAGCTCTAAAGAAGCAGTCACGAAAGAAATTGTACACAAACCCATGGACCGATATTTGGCCAACGGAGAATGAAAGTGCATGACATAGCTGAAACCACAGGCAATTAAACTGAATGAATCCCTGTGGCGAAAACCTCTAGTTCTGAACTGGTGCGCATCTAGTGCGTTTCGAACCACAAGTACTTCGCCTTCAATCTGTTTCACAAGTAATCAACTGGCGAATTTAACATGCCGATGTCCTAGGCGGTGGAAATTGACCCCCGCTGCATTACCTTTTCGACAGTTCCGATCTAGTTAAAAATTCGGGAATTGGGATGTAGTTCGTTTATTGCTAATATTGCTCTAGTTCTGAACTATTTCCAAATTCTGCAGTTTGGATGTAGTTAGTTCAGAATTAAAAAAAAATTTTTGGAGAAGCCTTCCATGGTAGAACTACACTCGGAGACTTTTTGCCAAATGACTACCTACGGTCGCGACCCCCGTTTTGAAATACTTTTTCAAACCACTTTTGATGTTACCTTTCCCAGGACTCGAACCTTGGACCTTCGGTGTGATAGTCCAGCAACACTACCGCCACACCATTGCGGTTAGTTTATGCTCGGCTAATAATTTTAACCTACATTTTAAACCATTCTATCATAATGTATACATATGTAACCTTTTCTCACACTATTGATGCGTGAGCCGTAGCGGGACGCGTCGGATCGAATCCTACCAACTGATAAATCTTTATTTTTTTTGTTTATGATTTCAAATTTTAATCTGTCTTTAAGGAACGTTACAAGAACAAAACGTTTTTCCAAATACGAATCTAAATTTTAATGATTACACAACTGCCGGTTCCGAACTAGAGAAAATCTAGTTACTATCTCACTAGTTTTTATTAGCCACTTTATCTCTAGTTCTGAACCAGAAATTATTCTCACTAGTTACTGACTTCCCCACAGGGAGTACATCACATCTTATATAAATATTAAGACATGGATAAGTTATCCGCGTGATTGGTACCCTCATTGCTCACACTCGATCATATGTGTAACAGTGTGTGTTCAACAAATGTTTGTACGCAATTTTGCCATCGTCAACGAAGCATTGATCTACGACACAACACCAGAAACCAAGAAAAAGTCCTGAAAGCGGATTTCTCAAGCTGAAAGTTTTGATGTTGATTTGAAGCAAAAAACGGCCGCATTTGAAAAGGAAAAAGTCTTTGCCTTCGACAATGCACGACCGCAGAAGTGCCTAGTCAGCAAGGCAAAAATTTAAAAAAGGGTTACGAACTGCTACTTTACCCAGCATGCTATGCAGATTTAACCACCTCCGTTTATTTGTTGTTTCCAAACCTGGAAAAACTGTTGGCCAATAAGAGTTTCGGGTCAAATGCTGAGGACATCAATGAAACAAATACCTATTTCAAGAGCCTTGATAAATCTGACTATGTGAAAGGTATACAACAATTTGGAAAGGCCTGGATTAAATATACCAACCTAAAAGGAGATTAGGATGGAAAAAATTTTGAAGAAGAAATTATTTTCCATGCAAAAACTCAGAGATATTTCAAACCTCCCTAGTAATATTAAATTTGATAGAAAACAAACTTTTGATTCGCAGATGGCAAAAATAAGAATAACAAACATTTCTAGAGGGAGTACATTTTTTTTTAATTAAAGAAAAAGTAGCTTTGAAATATTCGACTTTTGAATGAACGCATTCGCTGGTGAAATTCGATTGTGAAATTTTGCTGTGAAGGTATACGAGTATATGTATATAGAATCGATATTAAATTACCCTTTTGTTTTGTCTGGGTAAGCCAATAAAAAAGAATTTTTTATACCTTTCATGAAGATGAAATGGTATTATAACTTTGGTCCTATGTTTGTAAGTATGAGAAGAAGAAGAGATAGGCCCACCAATAAGTATACCGAAATGCTCAGGGCGATGAGATGAGTCGATTTAGCCATGTCCGGCTGTCCGTCTGTCTGTTTGTACGCAAACTAGTCCCTCAGTTTTTGAGATATCTTGATGAAATTTCGTATGGAGGCGTCATTTTGCATGAGATTAATCATTTGTCAGAATCAGCAAGAATGGACAAATACAACGTATAGCTCCCATACAATCGATTGTCCCGATGAACGGAGTTTGACCTATAAGTATTGAAATTTAAGAGCTATGAACTTTCAATTTGGCGGGTTAAGTTCATATTACATTCGCAATGTGACTAGTTTAAATCAGTCAGATAGGACCAACATAACATATAGCTCCCATACAATCGATAGTTTCGATAAATGGGTTTTAGGCATATACATTTTATATACATACATTTTTCAATTAAAAAGCTAGGAAAACACCAGGGGCCTCAATAAATATGAGTTTTATAAAACTTTATATTAAAAAGTCCATTTCTGTGCATCGATAGTGCGCTTTACATCTCAATTGGCTACTGAGCCCGAGGTAGCACTTGCAGGGCAGTGATGATTCTTCGTTAAATTTTTCGGCCAGCCGAGTATAAGCTATGCATCCTTCAAAATGCTCGCCAATTATAAACGACACAAACATTGTTCGAAGTTCTAAAATTGAAGTAGTAGATCTATTACGTTTTTCTTCAGTTGGAGATTCTAAAACTTCTTTCACAAAAGCTGAAAATCTTTCACATTTTTTATTAGAAAATGTTTGAAGAATCTGAGCTATTGCTATGTAATTTAGGAAGTAAAAAAAAAATGATGCGGTACGTCTCCCTTTTCGGTTAGTTCCAAGCGAAATTCCGATCTTTATTTCTACCAGATCTCTTTCTATATCGTTCATATGTTTAGAAACTTGAGTAAACATATAACTTAATTTCCCAATGAAGATTTCGCTTCAGAAGTATAAATATTTCATCCATTACCTTATTAGAAAACAACTTTACAGCACCGGAAACGTTTCCATATACATATATTGATGGCTAAATGGAAAGGTAATGAATGGCCTTAAAAATTTGTTTATAAAGAAGCCAGTGACAAATGGAACCAAACCAAAGATTATTAAAAAAAAAAAAATTTCTGAAAATATCCTCAGATGGGAAGATTTATTTTCTATAATTAGCATGCTAACAGAATACTGTCTTGTGGTTCGATCTGTTGGAATTGTAGAAACTACAAAGACAGTAAGAGGTAGGAGTTAGTAACATACGTCCTTGTCTAAAGAACATGTTCATTTAAAAAACCCTTTCGGATAGCAAAGTTGCCAAAAATATTGTAAAAGAGGGAATACAATTTCTTAAGCTTTTTGGCTAATTTGAAAAGGGAGCATAAATGGCTTGTGGTACCACAATGCATTGGTAAGTAGCTAACCTAAGTGGGTGGGGCTTCAAGACTTCTAATAACATTTTTATAGCAAACTCGTGCTTATTTTATTTCATTCAAAATATTTAAGTTGTAGCCGAAATCTACCACATTTTTCTCAGATTTACCAATATTTATTTGCAAGAACTCCAATTATTACAAATTGCAACTCGGAAAATTGGGCTCAAACTGTAGGTAATTGCCAGCTTGACATATTTTTCCTGAACACCATTTGCATAGTAAAGCCATAATACTCAAAATTAAATAATATAATGAGACCAGACCTGTTCAATTTGATTAGTAATTAGTAATCAATTAATTAGGCGGCGTTTTTAATTGGTAATGAATATTTTAATTGTTTTTCAAGAAAATTGATTACGATTAGAAATTAAAAAAAAAACAAAAAAAAAGTACGTTTGATCACTTTTGATTATTTCAAGTTTAATTTTTTTTTAATATTTTTCGATTTTTTTTTTCAGTATTGTTGAGGTGTAACTTATGTGCAACATCACTGGAAAAAATCAAAAATTATAAAAAAAAAAATATCTAAAATAAACAAAAGTAATCAAAACATATTTTCTTGATTATTTTTGATTATTTTAGATTTTTTTAATTTTTTTTAATAATCGTAAAAAGTCATGATTTTTTTCGTTATTTTTTTAATTATTTGAAAAGTAATCATTAGAAATTGAAAATAATGATAGTCAATCATCATAATTAATCAAACCGGTCATCATTACGATTAGTAATCATTATTTAAGATTTTGCAAAAATTTTGATATGGTTTTCGCTCTTCTTTCCTATGTTGGCACGCCAATTTTCAAGAATTTATTCAAATTATCGGTTTTAATTATTAGTTGATCTAATTTTTTTCATATTAATTGGAAGTCGATCCGAGTTTGAGCCGTTCATGGATTTAAAACCAACCGTTATGAGAATATAACACCAAGTGTGATTAGCGCAACGGGGTATTAATATTTGTGTAAGTACATATAGATCACATTAAAAATAATGAAGGTAAATGAACTGTGCTAAGGGCCATTCACAAAAACCTACGTTACTCTGTCCATTCAGACAAATCACTCAACAAATGCATGCTTCCTAGTGAACTGCTTAAGGAAGTAACTTTGTTTTTGCTATACGACTCCCGCAAAATATATGCTGACTTTTTAGTATTTATATACATTTTTGAAGACGGCCGCCTACCCAGACAGTGTATGGCATAATCGTGTGAAAATTTTTTAAAACATAGACATGTTTTTAATTGAGTTTTATTTCAATTCATGAGCGTAATATTGTACAATTTCATGTTCACGAAAGTTATACAAAACATATTGAAACTGCATATTTACAGTTCAAGCTTTTCCCATAAAGGTTTTTTGCTAAATTGCATGTCTCGTTCATAGGGAAATGAACTCAGAAAGTTGATACCTTTGGGTAGTTAAAAGTAAACAACGCTAATGGGGCACTGATATGGCGCGGTAGAAACAACAAGCATTCCTTGAATTCGAATAATGATAAAATCGGAAATAAATAATCATACCTATCAGCTTGCTTATTACATTAAATTGTGAAATACGCGCTTTTGAAGAGCAAAAAGTTAGGCCAACTTTCCAAAGGAGTAATGATTCCATTTTCAGGAATATTTGGAAAATAACAAAAAATGTATCTAACTGATTGAATTAGAAATATTTATTTCTGCGGACCGTGATGTCCAATATGTAGGCTGTCTAAGCTATGCTTCAAAGACACCAAAGAGATGCAAATCCAAATTTTTTACAGAGGGAGCTGATGAGATTACCTGGAGATTCGGGGTATGGTAATTAATTTGTTATAATAACGGTCGGATTAACCGATTCGAGCATAGTAATATTGGGAGTAGAGTTGGGAGAATGAAGTGATCGAACGAACTAGTTCCTTTTTATACCTTTCATGAACATAAAATGATATTATAACTTTGGTCCGATATTTGTAAGTATGAGAAGAAGAAGAGATAGACCCACCAATAAGTATACCGAAATGATCAGGGCGATGAGCTGAGTCGATTTAGCCATGTCCGTCTGCCCGCCTGTCTGTTTGTACGCAAACTAGTCCCTCAGTTTTTGAGATATCTTACCTTCCCCTCCCTCAGTTTTTGAGATATCTTGCTGAAATTTGGTATGGAGCCACCATTTTGTATGATATTAATCAGTTGTCGGAATCAGCAAGATCGGAGCAATACAACGCATAACTCCCATACAATCGATTGTCCCGATTAACGGAGTTTGACCTATAAATATTGAAATTTAAGAGCTATGAACTTTCAATTTGGCGGGTTTAGTTCATATTACATTCGCAATGTGACTAGTTTAAATCAGCCAGATCGCACCAACATAACATATAGCTCCCATACAATCGATAGTTTCGATAAATGGGTTTTGGGCTATAAATTTTGCAATTAAAAAGCTAGGAACGTAAAATTTTGCAGGTTTGGTACTTATTATGTATGTAATGTGTGTAGTGAAATCAGCCAGATTGGACCTACATAACATATAGTTCCCATACAATACATTTTTTCGATAAAAGGTGTTTGGGCTGTGTATCTTTTAATTAACAGTTTTGCAGAGTTTTTACTAATTGTAAATAAGGATCGGACACTTAAACCCGTGATGCGTATTCAAGAAAGGTATAAAGTCTTGGGCACAGTCGAAGACAGCCCTTTCCTTAGTTGTTTAAAACTGAAATAGGTATTTCACTTGGTGCATTCATTCGACCATTCAATATTAATTTTTCTTTTCAAACAGTTTGCATATCCATAAACATAGGAAACAAAAGAAAAAGCTTGGACATAATCGACGGTGAGGAACACGGGTAGAAATTCACCGTTCGGTAAACAGAATGTTTTGCCTGTTGCCCCAGAAACCCTTGAGGTACTACTCTCACTGAACGAGGTTGAAAACATTTCAACTTAGTTGTTTGTTTGTTCAATGAACTGATTCGTTCAATTGAACGAGTTGGTTCGCGAACTACAATGATAATTCAAGTGGACATATCATTATAGGGTAAACGCACCAGTTTCCGGACACTTAACCTTTGTCTCAACTTTGACTTCGACTCTTTTTCTCACTATAAACGCTACCGCGAAAAGATATACTGTTTATAATAACATAAATATTGCTCAATATTATGACGTCTGTATAATTTAAAAATATAATGTTGTTAATATTATTAAAGTAAAAACTCAAAAAAGTTCGATTTGCTCTAGTTTCCGCACAGTAAAATTTAGTTTCCGGTCAATTTGGTTTTAGTTTCCTGACATTCGAAATTTGTACATATATACACTATATTTTTGTTAAGTATTTCTGAAACATGCAGAAGGACTTTAAATACAATACATAAATCTTAATCATATTCACATCTCTCTGGATGTACATCTCACTGATTTGGACACTGATCATAAGCCAACTTTTCGATCGGTGGTTCGAGGGATCAGCCAAACTTACGGCGTACGCAGCTAATGTTTTATTTGTCATAATTGGTGAAGTTTTTCCAACAATTAGTTATATGTAGGTCCTTGTCTGGGCATCCGACGTTGAGTTAATCACAAAATGCGGGTCTACATAGTCATGGCGGGGTATACGTGAGTCTTCTCACTCTGGTCCTAAGTGAGTATTCACCGCGATTGTGGAGCTAATAGTCATTATGGAGCCCTCGTTTGGTTACCAGCCACACAAAAAAAGAACTTTTGTTAACAAACTGAAGAGAATATGCACATATCAATAATTAGTATAATGGGAGGCTTGAATGCCACCCCGAATTTATTAAATGCCATTCTGTACATCGCACCCGTAGACTTAGTGGGCAAAAGCATATTGTTGACAACTGACACTAGGCCCAATGCCTCGTGGCAGTAGCCTGTACCAGCGCCATCAAAAACGGGGCCGGGGCGTAAGGTTCGGTTGGTACCATACACATTTACACCGATTGCTCCAAATCTGCTTTATACTGTGATTATCTGGAGTTAAGCAAATCCTACAATTAGGTAAATTACAACAACTAAAAGTGTCTTGAAGTGCAACAGGCGCTAGGAAAAATTTACAAGGAGGGTACGTACATCTATACTTGGTATGAACCATGACCATCGGTATAGATGGAAGCGAAAGGGATGATATCTTCACCTAGAAGGGGAAGGCTCTTGAAAAGTATAGTATAGAACTCCCCATCAGATTGAGAGTATTGAAAAGCAGTCAAGAGCTTTAAACGATCTACCAAGCAAAAACGGCTTAGAAGTAACATGGCATGGCAAACTCTCCGAAGCCGTGTGCAAGTCGTTAGCAACCTAGTTCTTGTCCGCAAAACGGCAAGACTGCAATATTATGTTTTTATAGGTTGTACAAGGAATGCTTGAGCATATTTTGCGATCCTGTCGATCGCCTAATTAAGGCTCCGACTATTAGGAGTTCCACAGCTATCCTAAGCTGCATTCTTTTAAATAATAATATCGATAAAAACAACAAAGTTTGTACAAAATGCTAACTGTGCGGACATTCTCATTATCCGGACAGCAACATTTGTACTTGAGAAAACGTGTCCCAAGACTGAAAGCATAGGAGAAAAATATGTTTTTCTTTTTGTAATGCGTATATAATATAATAAACTATCATTTAGGAGCATTAAAATGGTAATTCGTAATTTTCTCCTTCTTTTCAGTATCCGGACGGCTTGTCGGGAAACTGAAAATCATTTCAAATTTTGGTTCTGGTATCCGGACAGTAACAATTAAGGCTGAAAATTTAAATAAATTCCTTTTTTATTTATAAAATGAAAGTTTATCATATTTTAAACAAATATTATTAACTTTTATTGTAATATGTTAATAAATGCTTATCTAGGCCCTTACTTTTCTAAAATGCTCCCATTATTTTTTTTTACAAAACCTTCAATTTTGCCGCATGCTCAGACTTTTGACACTAAAATTACGTGTAACTTTTAAACTATGCTTTTGATTCAACTTAAAGTTTCCACGTCCACTCAGTAAAAAATGTACATTTCCATCTGTGTTGTTAGTTAAGACTATTTGTCAGTAATTTGCCTATTAATCGCAAAACATTGACATAGTGTCCGGACACTAGCGCTGTCCGGAAGCTTGTGCAGTTACCCTAGTATATTTTTGCTTTTTCTTAAAATCTGGTCCTTTTTGGAATCTGAGTTATTTCAGAGGAGTACACCATAAGAACTTCCTTTTCATTTTCCTTTCACAGAATTTAAAAAATTATCACCCTAAATTATGAATAGGGTTATCGAATTTCTAGTCGATAAGTGGAACTTTTAATATAAGCTGTGATTCCGTACGATTCAGTCAGAAGGTAGAGGAAATTACTCCCATACTCGGTTTTATGACTACTGAGAAATGAGAGTAAATATGTTTGACTCTCAGTCAAAAGTTCTAAGGTGTGGCATTTTTACTTACTACTTCTAGTAAATCTGTCAAATGATGAGCTGTTGTGCATTTGACATAAAAATTGGAAATAAAATTTGAGCTTCAACAGGACCACCTACCGTCTTGAATTCGTTTTAATGTACCAGAGCATGATTCAATAACTAGAAGGTTTTGCTATCTAGTGACATATTTTGACAATTGCCGCCATCTTGGTGCCTGAAAAATTCTGGGTTGCCTTTTATCGAAATTATGCAAAAATAGTAGTTAAAAATGTAATATTATACAAAATTTTAAATATGTTGGTTTCTGAAAATATATTAATTTGCACTATTATTTAGATCGACTTTTGGGGGGTGTAGTGAAGTCGCGGACGTTTAAAACTCGGGACATTCCGGTATGTAGCAATGGCTGTCTTAATATTTTGTCCCTGCATACTTATATACTTAGGTCTATCGTGATTTCAAAGCTGTTCCTTATGTGATTCGAAGTCTTGTTTTTAACAAGACTTCACTACTATTCTCTGAGTTTGATAACGAGTTCTGGCTTAACTTATGTATAAAGCAACAATTTTAAGTCAACTTCTGTTTTAAGTTTGCATAAATAATAGGAGCCAATCCTATCTGTTTGAAAGTTATCACTTTCCCTTACACTTGGTAGACTATGTGTGTTTGTCTTTATGCCCTGAAAAGTTTCCAAAAAATATGCATATTGTCAATATGTCATTATTATTAAAAAACATAGTCCTATAGTGAGAAGCACGAATGTGCAATTAGTCAGAGTTTGAGTTGACAAGTTTACTGTATTAGCCATTGAAGGTTCTAGGTTTGACGAAAATCCCTAGTATCATGCTTACACCGAAACCACAATATTTTGCGGTCCATGTAAACCGAATGAGCCGAAATCAAACTTTTAATCTTGTTTTACCAACATTTTCATTTTAGCACATTCATGATTCTGGCAAGAGGGCGAAGTGTGTACGTTTTTTGATTGCAATACGTATGCACATATATATTTATTTTAATTTTTGTTTGAGCAGTGACTGTTTTTTATTGTTTTTTAATTGATTATAGAACAAATTTACAACGATTTATGCAGTGATAGTATGGGATGACATGTTTTGATGTTGTATTTAGTTGACCTTACAAAATGTATTACTACTAATTTCCTACTTTTTTGATTTTTCGTCTACCATTTCCTCGACAAATGAAAAAAAATACTCCTACTTTTTTTTCGTTCGCAAAAGAGACCCAGAAAATGGAAGTGTCAAAAGTAGACGTCAGCTAGAGAGCTAACCTTCTTGTAATTGAATCATGGTACCCGAGAAGCATTGATTAATCATATTTCATTTTTATTGTATTTGACAGAAATACAAATTTTTACTAAAAGTCAATCCCGTACTTTTGATAGTTACTCTCTCGCTCTCAGGGCTTTGTCGGCTTTTAACATACTAGGTTTCTTAGGAACTAGACATTATTGGAAAGTTTTAGCACGGATTCGTATTCAGCGTAAAAAATCCTTACGAAAACATTTGGTTTTATTGTATTTGCCTTAAAAATGTAGGGAAGTGCCGCTAGTGTATGTAATTTAGTAGTAATCCTGGAATTTCTTTTTTAGTGTATTTTTCTCCATATATGTAAGTAGTAGTGCCCATTTACTCCAACCATAAAAGCTATTGTTGAAGAGATGTTTTTAGACAAATGTATCCTTTTTGTGGAGCTTCATAAAGGTTAAAAAGAGATATTTCTCGAAAACGAGCGGGCTCGATTTCACTGAAAACGTTGTTTGATACTCTTCATGTACGCGAACAAGCAAAACGCTGTGTGTAACTCAAACGTTTTTACAGAATTGTAAATAAAAAATTTAATTTTTTAAAATTCACAGAGCAGAAAGTGTTCAAGTTATGATAGTTGGCCTCCATATGGCGGATCATCTTATTTCTCCACGGAATATCTTAGGGAGTAATTTTTGGCATATGTGGTACTTTTTTGAACGAAAACTTGCTCTGGAACAATTTTTTTTACCTTGTTTTTGTACCGATTTTAAAAATTGGTATATTTAAATTTACGGTTTAAAGAAATAAAAAATGTGCTCTTAAAGAATTTTTGGAAGCGAGATCATTGGCATTTGAATTATAAAAATCGGGGAATCAATGGGCGGGTAAATAGGATACAACTTTTTTTCGAAAAATCAAAGATAGGATAGTTTTTGATAAAAAAAATAAATTTTTACAATTTTAAGTGATTCGTTTCAGAAATTCTTACCCATGTCTAAACAGTTTTCATTATGAGCTTCTGTGGGCTTTATTCGCTCCAGAAAAGTCAGCGGTTTGAAGTCGATTTTCAAAATTCTAAGTCTATTTCACGGCGTCATTTACTATTAGTTTAAGGTCGATTTACCACCAAAGTCTGAGGAGACTTAACACTCCTATTATTATTCAATTTGTTCAAACGAGGACATGGACAAGGACATCCCCAAACAACAAACTTTGTGAAGAAGTATTTTTAAGCATCCCCAGAATGTTCGAAATGTTCACATCTGACATCACTGTTCATCATTATCTTCTCCACTCACTACACTGTAATCTCAATTCAGCTGTAGAGGTCGTCGCCTTACCAAATACATTGTTTGCTGTTTAAATATGTTTAATTAATTACAATTTATTACAAATTATAGGTTTATAATATTAGTCTAATAACAGATAAGAAACTAAAAGCGATGCTATAATATATTAGCAATATATTAGTAAAATTCTTTTTTGGGAAGCCTATTTAAAAATACTTAAATTCCAGATTGTATTTATATTTAAAAACTAGTCACCCAAGCTATTAAGTACTCTTCTAAGCGGCGGCATGTGATTCTTTCATGACGAAGGAGCATATAAAAATAGTGAAGACGTAAACCCCATAAGTTTTTCCTAGGTACACAGCTGTGCATATTGTGTTCATTTTCATCCGAACGTAGACTTCCTTTCGCTCTCTCTTTTATGTCGTTTCACGCTCTCCATTTTGTACGATATTAAGTATATTTCCATGAAAGTCAATAATATAAATGAATGATTAATTTCAGAACACCATTTTAGCATAATTACCAATAAACGTAACGAATTTATCTTTAAGCACTCAAATTAGCTTTCGAACAAAAAGGAATCAGAAAATGATTTTATACAGGTCAAAGGTAGAAACTAGTTCTTTCTGATAACCGAGTTTCACTTGTGTCTTTTAACTAAGTGAAGTTATCTTGAATCTATATTTCTTGGAGCAATGAAAAAAAAAAAAAGAGATGAACAATAATGTTTAGTGAAATTAAGTACATTTCAAAAGATTAAATATGTAGTTTTGTTACAAAGATGTTTTTGAAACAGTATACATCATTATTTTTCATAAATTAGCGTCAAGCTGTTATGATACAATTCTATATTATAAAATCATTGTTTCGCTTCCCTTTTTTTTTTTGAATCTTTCTATAATGTTTTCAACATCGATTTTAATATCATAATGTACGTGTAAAAGTGCTAAACCAATGAGCCTCTCTTCAGTCATAGTTCTTCGTAGCCCTGTGTTTAATAGTCGAGGGGTAGAAAAACTTCTTTCTGGAGAAGCATTACTGACTGGCAGTGTAGCCAGAATGTGCAATAGCATCCTTATCAGTGGAAAAGCATTTCCGTGGCAGTGACCTAAAACTTCTACAGCCGATTTTGGTATTGATTTTTTGTCGGGCTTTTTTGAGAGAATCTACTTATTATACATTTACATTTAACGCTAGACAAGCAGACAAAAGAAGATAGGAAATATTTCATTCGATCTCAATTTTACGGAAATCTAAAAAAAAATGCATTTCAATTTCGGGCAAATTAAGCACGTCCAATATTTTTTCAGGTCTGAGGGGGGCGATCTCCCCTGTTTCCAATACTGCTTACGACACCTTTTACTTTTTAATTCACGTCGCATTAGCGATAATTGGAGTCCGGGTTGACTCGCCGCTCTAGCCAACAAATAAACCATAAATTTTCTTTTCATATGCCGCTGACATTGACATTGAATTACCTATGTAAATTAATGCCTTGCTTTTTTGTTGTTCCAAGAAAGTCAGATTTGCATATATTTGTAAATTAAAGTCATAGAAAGCCTAATAGAAACATTTATGTGATTATGTATTGGACATTCTAATGAAACTATGGCACAACAAAATAAAATTTCCTACTAAATAGAGTAAACAAAAGCATCAAATAAAAGGTAACCGTTTTAGTCCACTTGTAATGCCAAATGGGTCAATGGACATCGAATGACGTTCAACCTTGAAATTGAAAACGTCAACATTTGAGCGTCAAAGGGTAGCTCAAGAATACAAATGTCAGTGCCCTTTATAGGCGTCTAAAGTACTCAACCGAAATGTTCGCAGTATATTCTTAGGTTCACTACGTACTGCATAGGCTATGTATAGTTTTGGAAAAGTGGGCGGTACCACGCCCCCAGGTCATAAAAAATTTAGATTCGTCATAACTCTGAACGTATTTAGTCCATTTGGATATACGTATCCTTTAGTCCAGATTTTTTGAAAAAGTGGGAGGTGCCTCGCCCACATATTTTGTGTTTTTTGTGCTTCAATAATGTCTACAGTTTATTGTAAATGCCTCTGAAACTCGCACGGTAGGTTCAGGAGTTCGTTGGGCACGACACAGGCTGAATATAGTTTTTGGAAAAGCCCCTAGGTTATATAGAGCTGCAATTCGATATACAGGGTGGCGCAAAAGTCATCCTCCTATCAGAAAATGCTATAAATTGTGCGATTGGCCCCTAAAGTCAGTTCTGTTATGACATTTGTGTAGTAAACACATGCGAAATACACGTTAATAAACAATGTTACGCTACACTAATCCAGAACGCGGAATATTGCTGACTATTTATTTGACCAATAATCGGTCGGGGCCAAACGGTTACTGTGAATGGTGAGCGCTACAGAGCAATGATCAACGAGTTCTTTATGCCGCAACTTGATGAATTGGGATTGGAAAACATGTGGTTCCAACAAGACGGTGCAACAGCACACACTGCACGTGCCACAACCGATATGCTGAACATCGGAAGCTTACTTTTGCGCCACCTTGTAGCTAAGGATTTATTTGGTTCAAGTAAATGATATTTTATTTATAGATATGTGTTCTATGTATCAAAAAACCCTTGGAAACAGAAATCAGTAACGAAACTATGTACATATCAGTACCCGCAGAGGAAAAGTGAGAATATAGGGAGTAGGAATAGAATTTTTTAGAAGAGGTGTTAGAGGAAAATGAATAGGATAAAATAAACTAACGTGTTATGGGGGTGGGGAAAAATCAAAAGTAGAAAGAACAAGTAAGAAAGTCTAAGTTCGGGTAGAACCGAGCATTAAATACCCAGCTGTGTAAAAGTGGTCGTGGTAAATTGGTAAATTGTTGTGGAGTTATGACCTATAGAGGTTTTACACTTCTTCTACTACCATGTGGCCAATCTTATAAATAAAAATGAATGTGTGTCTGTGAGTCTGGTATCCAAAGTACTTAACCAATCTTTATGAAATTTTCACAGTGGATTCCTGTGTTCACTGGTTACAGTAAAGGCTATATATAATTTTGGAGAAGTGGGCGGTGCCACGTCCCCATGCCACGCCCACTTTCCAAAAATTTGCAAAAATCCTATAAAGAATAAAAAAAAAATTGAGGTAACTGCTAAATTATATCATTCTACCTGTATCAGTCAATGAGATATGGGGAGCTTAGTATTTCTACTTCCTTTTCAGATAACTTTTATGAGAAATTAGGCGTGGTCAAAAAGCGATTTCGCTTATTTTCTACGGGTGCATGTACCAAAACCATAGTATACCTGTAGTTAATAACAGTCAAAGTTTCAAAATTTGTTCACTAATATGTGGGCGGTACCACGACCATTTTCAAAAATTTGGTAAAATTGTCAATAGGACAACCAAATTAATAAATGTACCAAGTTTCATTATTGTAGCTGCTTTCATAATTGAACTATCTCTTTTTAAACGGTTTTCGAAATTTTCGATATCGAAAAAAGGGGCGTGGTTATGGTTCGATTTCGCCCATTTTAAATAGCAACCCACCTTGGTCAGAAAGCAACCTGTGTACCTGTGTATCATTATCTATAGATATTTAAACTTGTTCTGAATGCCAGCATATTAATTTCAGTATGTAACTCCAAATTAGAAAAAGAAGCGGAGAAAATGGGATTGGTGGTGAACGAGGGCAAAACGAAGTACCTTCTGTCATCATGCAAAGAGTCAGCGCATTCGCGCCTTGGCAACCAAGCCACTGTTGGCAGCAATAATTTCGAAATAGTAAAGGACTTCGGAACAATAATGTTAGCCTAGAAATCCGACGAAGAATCACTCTTGCAAACAAATGCTACTTCGGACTGAGTAGGCAATTGAAAAGTAAAGTCCTCTCTCGACGAACGAAAATAACACTCTACAAGTCACTCATCGCACCCGTCCTGCTATATGGTGCAGAAGCGTGGACACTAACAACATCTGATGAGGCGGCTCTGGGAGTATTCGAGAGAAAGGTTCTTCGAAAGATTTGTGGACCTCTACGCGTTGGCGACGGCGAGTACCGAAGAAGATTTAATGATGAGCTGTATGAACTTTACGCAGACGCCGACATAGTTCAGCGAATTAAAACACAGCGGCTTCGCTGGCTAGGCCACGTAGTGCGAATGAGCGAAGATGCTCCAGCCCAGAAGGTATTCTTATCGGCACCCGCCGGTGAAGCAGAGGAAGAGGGAGACCACCACTCCGATGGAAGGACCAAGTGGAGACCGATTTGCGATCCCGCGGTGTTTCCAATTGGCGCCAGTTGGCGCAACGAAGAAACGACTGGCGAGCTATGTTGGACGGTCAAAATCGCCCAGGCGGTTAGATGACCATTTAAAGAAGAAAGAAGAACTCCACATAACAATGTAATATACTTGTAATCTTTATATAAAATGTATGTACTTTTTGTTAGTAGTCTGTAAGAAACTTTGTTTCATTGACGGTATTACAATAAATAAATAAATAAATAAATAAATAAATAAATAAATAAATAAATAAATAAATAAATTTCATTCAAATATCTCAAGTTATATCGTGTTCATGGATCTAGCTTTTATTTTGCCGTTTAGCTGGAAAAAATGGAATTTAGCTGCTAGCTTTTTTTAGCCTCTTCCAGAGATTTTTTTAACTGCTTTTAGCTTTTTTCCCCGATGTGGGAAAAGATCTCATTCAACTCATGAGCAATTCTGATATTTATGCTAATTCAGCGGATGATGAAGAAAATTGTGATATTGACATATTTTAAAACGTATTTATTATATATTATCTCACATTACTTACTACCTTTTATATTATATATAGTTATTTTGCATTGTATGCCATGAAAGTATATTTCCTTTTAAATATGTGCCGCACTTGATAAGTTAATGGGACTTTTTATCGAATAATACTGTGATCTGTAATTTAAATTTTACTCGCTTTACCATTTATTTATAAATAGCAACTAATTTATATAGTAAATAGAAATATTAGCCTTAGTTTGACGTAATTTTGAAAAATACAGATTTGAATTGCTCATTATAATGCTCGAAAGCGCGTATTCTTATGAAAAGCATCTGTGCAAAAAACTTCTTTATTTTTATGAAATTGCAGTACAAACAACCTTATTATACCTAGTAGTGCTACGCCCACAAGGTTTATTAAATTTAGTCGCCTAACAGCAGTATGTAACGGCATAAACGGATCGAGATAGATATTGACTTAAGGAGTGCGTTTGAAAAAATTGTCATTTACTTATTATGACAAATTTCGTAAACTAGTAGTCCAATCTTGAAAACAAAACTAGCGGTTATTTGTCCTTTTAATTACAAGTTTTAATATATATAAACAACACAACTATTGTTGTAAAAATCGTTTTAATTTTTCTGGCACCCTTTCCATTAATAATTTTATAGTAGTATTTGACACTTTTCGAGCTGCTGAACTCCACTTTTCCCGAAAATCTTTAGCATTCCTTGCTACTTTTTTTGGTGCTTTAGTTTGTTTTTTGACCAATGCCCAGTATCTTTCAATTGGCCTGAGTTCTGGACAGTTGGGCGGATTTGCTCCTAGAGGCACCAAAAGCACATTATTTTTTGAATACCATTCCAAAGCCAATTTGCTATAATGACAAGGAGCTAGGTCAGGCCAAAAAAAAAGTGGAAACGTTATGTCGTCTTAGGAAAGGCTTTCATCTTTTTTTTAAGCATTCTTTAATGTATATTTGGGACTTTATTGTTCCCGTAGTTACAAAAGCACTGCTCCTTTCTTCACAGCTGCAGATTGCTTACCAAACCAGGAATTTACGATGAAATTTTGACTGCCTTTTAGACTTAAACTTTTCGTCCACATTCCCGCGCGAGTCTGCTGTGTAAAACTCCTGGCCTGGAAGCTGCGAAAAGTCGGCTAAAACATACGTCTCGTCGTCCATGATTTTTGCGCGATTTTTTGCTTCCACATTCTTCACAGAGTTTCTGTCTGGAACTTTTTGAACCTTAAACGTTTTGAGACCAGCTTCCTTTTATGCTTTACGGACAAAAAACTCGGAACATCCCACCGTCTGCGCTAGTTTTCTACCTAAAATATTGGGGTTCTTCTGAAAAAACGGTGATGATTTTCTTTTTCATGTTTTGGTCGCTGATGCCCCTTTTTCTACCCGAACCTGGCTTACGGGTAACAGCCAATTTGCCCTTAAAGTTTTTTAACACCCTCGAAACAGTTTTCGGGCTTACTTTAAGTTCCCGAGCAATTTTTTTGAAAGTCCACTGAGGGTTGCCTTGAAAACTTTTAACAATAGTTTTTCGTACTTCCAATTCGCTTGCCATTTTTGTATGAACTACAGCATTTAGCGAAAATATTTTTAAACAGTAATTTTCTGACATTTATTTCTAATCATACTACGAAAGAATATTCAAATCAAATAATTAAGAAAAAACTTGTTGAATAAAATAAAGGTGATATTTTTTTCAAACGCAGTCCTTATATATCAAAATATTCAGGAAGAAAAGAGAAATTGATTAAGCCATGTCCATCCGTCCGTCCGTCCGTCTGTGGACACGATAACTTGAGTAAATTTTGAGATATCTAAATGAAATTTGGTATGCAGGTTCCTTGGCACTTATCTCCGAGCGCTATTTAAAATGGGCGAAATCGGATGATAGCAACGCCCACTTTTTGAATATAGAATATTTTCGAAAATACAAAAAAAGTGATTATTCAGTACATAATACTCTTATAAGGATACAATTTAGTGTGTTCATTAACGTTAAGACAGAAAATAAATTTTTCAAGAAATTTTTAAAATTGGGCGTTGCGTCACAAATTAAGAAATATTATTAATCATAAATCAAAAACCGTTCAAGATATCGAAACGAAACTCAGCTCACATATTTATATTAGCACAAGGAATGTTCCGGAAAATGGGCGACATTTATTATGGACCACGCCCACTTTTATACGAAAGATTTTAGAAAGGATCAGAGATATATTTAATAGGTAATAACTTTGCGTACGAAAGCTTTATATGTATCATTTCTATTTTAAAGTTTTTGAAAATGGGCGTAGCCCCACCTCTTTTAAAGTGGATTATTCCACAAAACTTTTTATGCCATAACGTCGGCAAAAATTGATTTATCAAAACGAGATTTGACAAAAATGTTGAATACATAAAGGTAACTGTTTGTTGTAAAAATGGGCGAAATCGGTTAGCGGCCACGCCTAACTTTTTTCACTTAGTTCTGAAAAATTTGTTTGTAAAATGAGAAACGCGATATTTTTATAACCATGCAAGCTATGTCAATAAGATCTTGCACACATAAAATGCTTTTTAAGCAAAACTCAACCGCAAAAAAATTTTGTGAATTTTTGGGGCAGTAGGCGGGGCGCCGCGAACTTTTCCATTTAAAAGTTCCGCTGTTTTCAAAGGCGATTGCTTATAATTTCAACTAGCTATTTCAATGAAAATTGGTCAGCTGCTTTTCAATAGTATGTGGTATACTCCTGCCAAAAATTTGGCAAATCGGATACCACACAAGCAAAATATCCGGGCAAGTAATAGATACCCCACTACAATAGGGAAGTTATATATCTTTTTTGATTTTCATACCTTTCATGAACATGAAATGTTTCAAAGCGTCAGAAGAAGAAGAGACGGGCCCATCGATAAGTATACTGAAATAATCAAGAAAATGAGCTGAGTCGCTTGAGCCATGTCCGTCTCTCCGTCCGTCTGACTGTTCGTCTCTCTATTTGAACGCAAAATTTTTCAAACATAAAATGTGCATGTATTGGTATTTTGAAAAAATTTAAATAGCAGTGGTTGGTAGGGAAGCTATTCATATACAAATAAATTAATTGACACCTAGAAACGTTTTTTATTGCAAACAATCAGTTGGCTTTAACTATACTGAAAGCTATTAAAATAGACCTGCGTAAATTGATATGCCATAATAGATAGCTACTAGGTATATAATGGTCGCTTGCACCCGAACTTAGACTTCCTTACTTGTTATATATAGAGATGTTGCGATATCTGGTTCAAGTTTCCCAAACAGACCCACTCTCATAGCTTCACTAACTTGCACTCTTTTAAAGTAAACAGGTTCTAAGGGGTTAAGTTCTATAAGTTCGAGGTAAGAAGGTTTCGTTTTAAATATCAAAAAAAATATTAGAAATCCAATTAAGTGACATATGTATGTTTTAAAGTCAGAATAGCGAATACACAAGTCCAGGCATTGTAAAAACAAACCCCGAAAATGTTGGAATGGCTAAAATCCAAGAGTTGCCATCCCTACGATTGCATTGAAATTACTGAATAGACGTGCGTACTGACCGCTAAAGTCTGCTTATCGCTAACGTTTCAAGTGCATCTCGCACAGTATCTCTAAACTCACTTGATAACTACACACTTATTTTTTAAGATGAAATAATTAATTGCAAAATATTTATTTGTTACTAATGTATAATATATATACATATATATTAGGTGATATGCTGACGCAAAAGTGAGAACAAAACAAAACAAAAAAAACATCGAAAAACGTAAGAAAATATTTTCAATTCTTAAGCGATAACGTAAAAATGCGTTTTCTAATCATTTTCAACACAAACAAATTAAAATTGCGAATTTACAGATTGATACTCAGTACATAAATCTAGAATGATGTAGAAAACCAATAAGTTAGTGCTGAGAATAACTAAAATAAGTACTTTTCACACTTTTGCTTTATAATATTCTGACTATATGGATAATAGAAAAAAACACGGAACAGAGCATCTGTTTCATATAAATGAGTTCATTTTCAATTACGTTGCGTTGCGCAAACACTCTCTCACTTATCCTCTTTATGGGCTCTTCCTTTATTTTCTTTTTTTTTTGGCTGCCCTTCCTGTGTTGCATTTCAAACCAACTTTTCCTCCACTCTTGTTTCCTTGATCCAACTTCTTTATAGTTACCTTTCCCTATTTGCTCTCGTTACCTAAATTTCAGTAGACACATGACATGACTCAACAGCTTATATGGAGCAAAATGCGATGCAAATTATTTTAAAAATTTCTTACTGGAATTTTTCGGGAAACAAAACTGTATTTGCGAATTTCTAGTTTATAACATGATACATGAAAATCAAGGTATTTGCACCATGACGTAAGCTATGTTTGCTGTCATTAGGTTTTGTTGTCAGTTGTTCAAAGAGCGTTGCCACCTTAACAAATAATTTTTTTGGTAATTTTTATAATATTTGAATATAACAAAAAATAAGGGTTGCCAAGTAAATTTATTTACTAAATCGGATCTATGCAGCTGCTTTAAGATGTGTAAATGGTACAAATAATAAAGTCAACATATACAGGGTGGCCCAAAAGTCATCCTCCTATCAGAAAATGCTATAAATTTTGCGATTGGCCCCTAAAGTCAGTTCTGTTTTGACATTTGTGTAGTAAACCATGCGAAATACACGTTAATAAACAATGTTACGCTACACTGCTCCAGAACGCGGAATATTGCTGACTATTTATTTGACCAATAATCGGTCGGGGCCAAACGGTTACTGTGAATGGTGAGCGCTACAGAGCAATGATCAACGAGTTCTTTTTGCCGCAAGTTGATGAATTGGGATTGGAAAACATGTGGTTCCAACAAGACGGTGCAACAGCACACACTGCAACAGCATACACTGCACGTGCCACAACCGATATGCTCAACATCGGAAGCTTACTTTTGCGCCACCTTGTACATCCGAAGCTTCAATTTGCTTTTAGGCCAGCCGATTGCTCACTCTCTTTCTGCCCATACCTAAATATCGCATAGGTTGGCTACCGTATATTGCAACTACGATTATCGATGGAAATTTAGTGATAGCCTGTAGGAGATGCATGCATGCATCAGCAACGAATTAAAACCCAGCCACTCAGTTAGCTAGGCTAGCACAGACATACAGGGTGGCTAATGAAAGCCGCTACCAAAAAAAAATTAAATAACTTTTTTTCTATTTAATGAATCTGGTTAATTTTTTTTTTATTTTGCAGATTGACTTTTACATTTAACAAAAATGGATAACTGGGACACTGAAACAAGAATTTGGATTGTCCGCCGCTATCACGCACTGGAGTCCGTAGTTTCGGTTCAAAGAGAGTATAGGCGCACGTTTGGCGGCAATCCTCCGAGCAGATGGACCATAATAAGAATTGTAAACAATTTTGCCGAGCATGGGACAGTCAACAGAAGACCTTACCATCGAAACCCTTCAGTTCGAACGGAGGAAACAATCGCTGCTGTAGCTGCTGCCATACAAAACAATCCACGTGTTTCGACAAGAAGATTATCTGCTCAAATGAGTGTAAGCAGACAGTCATTACAGTCAATTATGCACAAAGATTTGGACTTATTCCCATATAAAATTCAAATGGCCAACAAACTGAATGCTGCAGACTTGCCGATTCGCTTCGAATTTTGCCAGAAGATGCTTCAAATGGTGGAAGAGGATGGAAACATGTTGAACTGTCTTTTCATGTCTGACGAGGCCCATTTCGATTTAAACGGCAACATAAACAAACAAAATTGTCGAATATGGAGTGCTTCCAACCCACAGATACTCCATGAGACGGAATTGCATCCACTTCGTGTCACAGTGTGGTGTGCAGTTTCATCACGCTGCATTGTCGGGCCCTACTTCTTCGAAGAAAACGGTCACACCGTTACGGTTACTGGAGACCGTTACTTGAGCATGTTGAGAGAGTTTTTCTATCCAGAATTACGCCGAATGAGAATTTCTTTCAATTCTATGTGGTTTCAGCAAGATGGTGCAGCTCCTCATATAGCCCAACCTGTTATGACAGAATTGCGACGAAAATTTCCCAATAAGCTGATATCCAGAAACTCCACATTCCGTTGGCCACCCAGGTCGCCTGACCTTACTGCACCTGACTTTTTCTTGTGGGGTTATTGCAAACAGGAAGTCTTCAAAGCAAAACCAACAAATTTGAATGAACTAAGGCAATCCATTCGAGAAACAATTGCGGCTTTCCTGTCTCAACTCTTCAAGCAGTAATGAACAACTTTTTGGTAAGATGCCGCACGTGCATCGACGAGCAGGGGGGGCATTTAAATTCCATTATTTTTAAAACTAATTAAGCTATATTTAATAAAATTTAATGAGCTTTAACATGAATAAAAGAAAAATGAATTCCGTACACTGAAAAAAAATTATTTGAGTTTCTTAATGTAGCAAAATTCATCAGCCACCCTGTACATGTAGAAACACACATATATACACAAACAACTCTGATTCAACTGATCCGTATCGTTCCCGTGAAATCTTTATTGTAATACTGATCTGGATAGCTGATTGGAACGCGCCTGATGAGGATGCTCTGTCTCATAAAGCCTTCTTATCGGCCCTCGCCGGTGAAAGCAGACAAGGGGAGGGAGACCACCACTCCGATGTAAGAAATAATCGGATACCTATTTGTGTCCTATTGGCGCCAGTTGGCAAATAAGTTAGTGAGACGCAGTGATATAATTTGTCTTCCTCCTTCACTTCGCTCCCTTATCCACGATATTACTCACTTTCTAAGTTCTTGCATTTGAAATTTTAAATATTCTGTACAATCGTTCTAGAGCAAAGTGGTACTGTGGTATGAACTTGTTTCGATTGGTAAATTTGTTTTGTTCTTACAGCCACCAACAAAACAGACAGCGCATCGTGGGGCCATGTCAATCTTACTGAAGGAAACTACAAGTTTAAAACCATACAAGAATTCGTCTAGTGCAAACCAGCTTTGACACCAAAAATATCGTAAGTCTGGGATTTCAACAGAGAATCACTCCTGACACTAAATGTTTCCTTGGCGGAGTAGGTAAATGAAAAGAAAAATTCGCTATCGAAACAAACAAATTTGCGCTATTCGAGTCAGCATGAAACGAGCAGTGTCTGAAAGTACCCTGGTAAGGTCAGTTAAAGAAGGATTTCGGTTTCCTGTTGAGAGGTTTAGGTTTACCTCATAACTATGCAAAATTTCGATTCAAAGCCGATATGCTACCGTTTGGAAGAGCTCATTAGAGTAAGAAATAAAAATAGTCACATAATCATAATATCAAACCATTAATCAGATATCACAGCACTGAATAATTTAAGCTATTCAAAAGAGTTCAATAAACTATTCAAAACAAGCCAAAGAATAATAAACTCTACAAGCGTTAACCTTTTTTCTCAAGTATTTATAAATTAAAAACAAGTAAGTCTAAGTTCGGGTGGAACCGAACATTATATACCTAGTAGTTATTTATTATGTCATCCCAATTTACGCAGGTCTATAATACTTTCAGTTCGTATTTGCGTTCGAATAGACAGGCGGACATACAGATAGACGTATCGAGAGACGGACATGGCTACATCGACTCCGCTCATCGTGATGATCATTTTAGTGAACTTTTCTCTTCTTATTCTCATACTTACATACATTTAATGTTTATGAAAGGTACGAAAATCAAAAATCGCTATTGCAGTGGGGTATTAACTACGTGCCCGAATATTTTGCTTGTGTGTTTCCCGATTTGGCTAATTTTTGGCAGGAGTATAATACATACTACTGAGAAGCAGCTGACCAATTTTAATTGAAATATCAAGATTGAATTATAAGCGATTACCTTTGAAAATAGCACAAATTTTATGCTGAAAAGTGGGCGGCGGCACGCCTACCGATCCCGCCCATTTTTTCCCGGAACTGAATTTCGTTTGGATATCTTGAACGGTTCTTGATTTATGATATGATATGATATTATTTATAAATTTCACTTAATCAAAAGTGGGCGGTGCCACTCCCATTTTCAAAAATTTCTTGAATAATTTATTTTATGCCTCAATCTCAATGTATTCACCAAATTTTATCCTTATAGGTGTATTATGTACTGAGTAATCACTTTTTTGTGTTTTCGAAAATATTATATATTCAAAAAGTGGGCGTGGCTATCATCCGATTTCGCCCATTTTAAATAGCGATCGGAGATGAGTGACAAGGAACCTGCATACCAATTTAAGATATCTCAAAATTTACTCAAGTTATCGTGTTCACAGACGGACGGACGGACGGACATGGCTTAATCAATATCTCTTTTCGTCCTGAACATTTTGATATATATAAGTCAATATCTATCTCGATACATTTATGCCGTTACGTACTGCCGTTAGGCGACTAAAGTTAATATACCTTGTGTGCGTAGCACTACTAGGTATAATAATGAGTGGAAATCTACGCAGAACTATTTAGCTACTATAATAATGTGGAAAGGTAGGCAATATAGTAAGTAAGACCAGTACACACATAACCGCAAAATGAACAACAACATTTTATGAATATCTAATATAGTATATACAACAACAAATAAACTAGCTGTAGAAAAACGCGCCAAAAATATCGCCACGCCTAATGTTGTCGTAAATCGTAAATAAATTCTAATGAACATTAGCCCAGAGCTAAACAAAAAAGGCACAATGGATCATTAACACCATTATCGTGTTGTGCAAATTATTCTGTAACGAGTATATAATTACTAATGGAGCCAAAATATGTGTGAATGATAATCTAACAACGCGACATTCAAAAAAAAAAGAAAAACTACTAAACCACGTGGCCGGCACGATTCGCGAATTTTAAACTAAAATCTATACAAAAATCAAATAAACAAAGACAGTAAAAAAAAATAGTTGGAATGTTAAAAACATGAAAGCGAAAACAAAGAACAAATTGTAAACAACTCTTGAAATTCGTAAGAACGTGGTCATATCTATATGTGATAAAGGAGATGCAAATATTACAAAAGATTTTAAACTCAGGATTTCGGGATATTTGTTAAGCATGCGCGGGACTTAACATCGTTCATCTAATGGAATGGTTTGAAGTTGTTGTACTTCGACACACCTCTCTTTCCTCTTCCTATTTTAAAGAAGCTCAGCAAAGGATTAAAAATGTATCTCGGAGATTTTTAATACATCTGACCCAATAGTACTGCAGCTTAAATTTGAAACCATTCAACGGTTAAAGCATTTTTTTTAGTTATTGCAGTAAATTCCAATCTTTTCGTTCGATTATTCTGATTTTTAACTGAGTAAAAAGTCTAAAAATTCAAATCTTTTTTAAACTACACCTTTTCCAAGTGGACTCTAGAAAATATCAAGTGTTCTTCAAAAACCATAAAATGTATTTCAGAATAGTCAATTGTAATTCAGGAATCGTAAAATAGTTATCGGATTAGTCAATCGCACTTCAGAAACCGTAAAGTAATTTTTATAATAATTATTATTATAACTAATTGTACTTTAGAAACTGTAATATATACTTCTGTAAAAATACTTCAGAAACCATAAACTCTGAATTACTATGGATCATTCTGAAGTACAATGTATCTTTATGAAGTACAATTTTCGGGTACAGAATTACAATTATTTATTTTGAAATTTATTTTATAGTTTCCGAAGTACAACTGACTATTCTGAAATATATTTCACGATTTCTGAAATATAATGGATTATTCTGAAATTAATTTTACGCTTTCTGAAGTACATCTGACTATTCTGCAGTATATTTTATAAGTTCTGAAGTGCATCTGGAAAAGGTGCAGAAAATATTTTTGTGTGGTTTTAGTATAGTGGGTAGAGCATTTGACTCTGATCCGGGGCACATCGTTTCGAAACCTGTGGCGAATGACCTTAATTAATTGCTCTCGGACTAGCTTAAATTTTATGGCATTTTTTTTATAGAAAAAGTGTTATCATGTTAGTTTTTCTGTTAGTTTCTGTCTCATTTTCATTTGTTCACCTAACAAAATAGTTTCAAATGAGTAATCATATCAGCATTATGTATAAAATCAGCGATTTTGCAGATAGCTAGCTTACCTAGTTCAAGAGATACAGCAGGAGAGCATAACACCAGGTTAACATTTGTTATAAACACGAAAAATCCATTAAACTCAATTTCGTTTGATCATATATAGACGGATGAGTTTCATACCCTATTCAAAATATTTTTCAAAAACGCACTATCTCCGAATTTGTTTCAACAACGCCCTGTCAGAATTTTTTACAACAATGCCCTATTTTAAAATTTGATTAAAAAGGCCCTATCTCAGGCGAAAATATTTTGAATTTTCATTGAGATATTGCGATTTTAAAACTCATTCTGATAAAGGGCTCTTTTAAAGTGGAAGTAAATTAAAGTAAAGAAGTAAATTTGTTAGTTTGAAAAAAAAATGTGAGATGGGCATTTTTTTGAAAAAAAATCTGAAATAGAGTGTTATCGAAAAAGATTGTGAAATAGGATGATGTTGCACTTACCCTTCGATATATACTCTAAACATTTAGGCTCAAATTTTTAACCAGGTATAGTGCCAACACCGCCCGTTTGGTGCACTCTCGGTTCTTCATACACTCTCCTCTATAGTTGGTTGTATTTTTTGGTTTATTTGAGAGCCAGCAAAAAAAATACACCGCAGTTTTAAGGGAGTATTGCCAAAATGTCATTCCTTCAATCCGGTCGAAGTACTAAAACTTTCACTTTAGTGAACCGGATTTCACATACTTTAGTGCGAGCATATTTCATTTCGCCAAGGAGTTAAGCTTCAACTTACAAGTTGCTGATACTTTTTCTGCAGTTTGGCGATCACTGCATCATTTGATTTGATTACCGCCGTACCTTACGAAAATTATAATTACATATATCTCTGAATCAAGATCCATTTCTACAGAAAGTTATTTTAACTCTCTTAAAGAGACTTTGTGAATCTCTCTGTGATAAAATGTTTGTGGTAATAAACAAGGCCGTAGCCAGAATTTTTTTGCAGGTGTTTATAATATTTTTTTATAAGTAAATATGTTTTAATGAAATAATGGAAAGATCACCTTCAAACCCCGCCTAAATACGGTCCTACTTCTAAATATTAAACTATTAAAAATGAAGTCAATCGGTTGATAAGCTAAGGAAATATAGGTGTTTTGGCATCAACAAATCTTTAACACCTTTCACTTTAACATATCCCGATCTTATTTTATTTACGAGACTTGATACATGAAGGCAATGACGGGATTAGCTTCGCTAATTCATCCGATGTGGTAGAGTTTTAGAACCGATTTTTCATTAACAGCAACCGAAAGTGTGCGTACGCACGCACGCATGCATGATTATTACGTACATATATACAAATAAAGAAGTTTATGGCAAAAGGCATATGTGGGATTTCCATATAAAGTTGAATGAAACTTTTGTGGTTTTTTACGATCAATCTTAATTACCATAAAATTGACGTCCTTAGCATATGATGCCACCATAGTCTTTGACGTTACTATGTATGTAAATTTACGTTTTCGGCGTGTCGATGAAGTTCGCATTAATAGTAACATTAATAATTAGACGTACATTGGCTCTACATTTATTTCACAATATTTACCATGTAGCTGATTTAAATGTAAATGAAGTCGAAGTCGATAATACCCAGTATTCTGAAGTTTATCTCTGAACGAGGTCGCGCCTCTACAATTGTCAGCGAACCCTCTAAGTAGATTTCTACCACGAGAAGGGTCAATCTGCCAGTAACTTTATGTGGTCACTGGGTACTGCATAGGCTATAATTTAGATATATTTCCGAAACTATAATTGAAAATATTCATGAAACGAGCTCAAGGCCAAGAATAATAATTTTTCACATTTCAATTTTTATAAAAATTATTATTGTTGTTATTTTTTTAATAATAATTTCTTAAATAATTATTAAAAGTTGTTTAATTGAATAGAGTAGGAAAAGTTTTTATTAAAAAAATTAAAAATAATAATAATTTTCATAAAAATTAAAATGTGAAAAATTATTATTCTTGGCCTTGAGCTCGTTTCATGAATACTTGAAAATGTACAGGCCGTAAGATCAACAAAAATTGTTGGTACAAAAAAGCTAAAATTGGAAATATGATGTGGCGAAATAGGAGTAAGGTGAAGTATATCGAATATAATTTGCGCGCACTAAATAAAACAACCGGCAGCTTCTGTTGTTCGTATCAGAATGATCTCCGTCTTTTATTTTTTTCTTTCTCTCAAACCAAAAATGACAAAATACCGTACTGGCAACTTTTTACAGATATCTCATGAAACAATTATATTACATCAAACATATACTATCTCTTTCATCCGTAGATATTAGTTGTCGTACTAATTCTATCTCAATTACAAAATGGTATCCTGCCTCTTAAGTTCCACAACAGTGCAGGCAAACTAATACATGTCAATTTCTGTATTAACCCTTAGTGCACTACTAATTTTGTAAACTTTATTAACACTTTGCATTCTTTTACATTCTACAAAGGGAGGAAAGTAGGGAGCAGAAGAAGGGGAGAAATCTTAAGAGCCAGAGGAAGATGAATTTGAAGAGAAAGTGGAAAAGAAAAATCCACATACAGAGGAAAAGGAAGATAGAGAAGAATTGGTTGTGGAAGCATAGAAATTATTAAAATAAAGGAGATAACTAAGCAAAAGAATACTGGGTGAAGAAAGAGAATCCTAGTTTCTTATTACAAGTTTAAGCCACAATTAAGTTAATCAAATTTTGATAACTACTTTGAGCGTTTTCACACAATTTTTAAAAGTCATCTTAAAACTAGTCTTTATGACAGTCCCAAGAGTTATGCTTTCAGTACAAAGAGCAATGAGACACGGCATCATAATACGTATTATACAATTTGGCATACCAGAAGTTCTTTCACATTCTTAATTCTTGTAAAAAATGTTAAGCAATTTAACCTTGAAAAACGTACATTAACACCTTCTTAAGATATAAATAGCATTCTATTGCAAAATACGTTTTAAATACTCGTAGGATTATTTATTTGCTTACAAATACATATTATGTTCATATATACATACATATTTTTAATCGCTCATTACACAGCGAAACAGTGAGCTAGCCGCTGACAACATGGCTGTTTGACAATCGCGCGATTTTTAATTCCAAATTTTCTTTTTATGTTATTTTATCTTATGATATGGATTAAATGGAATAAGTTTAAAATTTCAAAAAGGATATAGGTTTAAATTAGGGATGTGCCATTAATCAATTAATCGAACACGCCTAGTTCATATAAGCCCCTCATGATATCTGCGCTGATATATGGCTGAGAATCATGGAAAATATCATAACTGATCCACTGCTGATAATGTCCGTTATTGCAATTAGGGTATGTGAAACAAAATGTCCACAAAATTCTATGGTCCCTGGTAAGTTTAGAATTTAATTTAATGATGCGCTATGAGTAGGTTTAGGAAACTAGACAAAAACTAACATAGTCAATCGACTTTAAGCTCAGCGGTCTCGTGGGATAAGTAATGATATGCGCAAGAACAAATACACTAAGGCCCAGAAAATGGTACTACGGATACCCGATTTCAGCAGCACAGGTAAGTGACTATGCCAATTGGCTTCAGTAATCGCTAAAAATGAATGACTAGCGTGCTTTGATTCACAAAGGTCAAAACAGCACTTCTTTCATTAAACTTATGTTGCAAATTTTTCTGGTATTGTTTTTTTTATTCTTTTAAATGGTTTTTTTTGTTTTTGCTATTTTATTTATATGACTTTTGTGACCAATCCTCACCTAAGTTCTTAAAATTCACTTCCCTCCTGATCAGCCTGTTTCGGTAAGCTTGTTATAAGAATTAAAAAGAAAAAAAAGCAAGAAGTTAAATAATAAAATTCCACTGATGATATTTCACGCCAATTGTGCACCCATTGACAGATTCGAGATGGTTGAACTTTCTTAGGAATAAATGATCGAAATGCAATGAAATACGAAAGTCAGTGACATTTTTTCCAAGGTCAGTTTACACTGCTTCAAGTTGATATCTGTTGAAAGAGAGTTGATAGCATTCCATTTAGAACAAGTTACAACAATCATTTAATAAAGATAAACACACATTCACTACTGCAAAGTTATATTCATTTTATTTCAAGTAGAGCCGGGGAGGGTAACTTGCTGTGGTATTTAGAAGAGTGCAAATTTAAAACACAGTAATCTGAATATATGACAGTTGATGACAACGTTAGAAAAACTGGTATTCCAATTAAAAGAATTATTTTTAAGCAAGAACAGCTCTAATATATGCGTGAGAACTAAAACTGATACAAATATGCACAAAGTATGCCTGTACTCAGGACAAACCGGCCACATTTTTGTGAAGTGTGATATAGTATTTATTTTATTTTGTTTTATTTTATTTTATTTTATTTTATATTATTTTATTTTATGCAACATTACTTTATTTTCTTTTCTCTTATATTTTTTATTTTATTTGGTTTCATTTTATTTGATTTTATATTTTTTATTTTAATTTTATTTATACTTTTTTTATTTCATTTTACTTTAATTTGGTTTATTTTGTATTATTTTATTTTATTATTTTTTTTTTTATTTTATAAAGCGCCATGACTAAACGAGCTTAATGCCATAGAATAATAATTTTCCCTTTTGTTTATCAAAATTATTATTGCTTTTGTTATTTAATAATTACTTTTAATTAGTTATTAGTTTTTATTAGAATAGAATAGGAAATTTTTTTTAATTTTATTTTATCTAATAAAATTTTTTTATCCTATTTTGCTTTATTTTATTTTATCTAAAAAAAAATTTCTTAATTTTCTTAATTTTTTTTATTTTATTGTACTTTTAATAATTAACTAAAAATGATTATTAAATAAAATTAAAATAATAATAATTTTCATAAAAATTCAAAAAGCGAACAATTGTTATTCTTGGCCTTGAGCTCGTTTCATGAATACTATTTCACTTTATTTTGTTATATTTTATTTTATTTTATAACATTTTTTTTTTCATTTTATTCATTTTTTTTAATATTTTATGTTTTATTTTGTTTTATTTTATTTTTATAAAAAAGATACATCACATTAATAACATAAATAAATATGATAGTGGTTTATAAATCTAATATTCCAAATCAAATAACTTTATATCATCATGCAAAAACAAAACTTATTGGAATTTTCCCTTTTCGTCTATCGGTATAAACGATAGGACCTGCAACGCTGATTATTTTTGTGAAAATAAAAAAGTTTATACATGATGTGATTCTGCAATTTCCAAAATGAATTTATAAAACACAGGGTCACACATCAAAACAAAAATATTTTAAAACTAAACGAGATAAAATTTGTAAGTTAAGAAAAATTTACATACAAAAATTCCTTCTATTTTTTTGCCAAAGCCGAACCCAACTTTGGTGGCAAAACATGGTCGTTCGGTCGGTCTCTAGTCACTTCTAAGACAATATTTTACAAAAAAATACTCTCTTTAAATCCGGGCTTCTTTGCCGTTAACAGATCATCAGACGTATAGTTATAATTAAATCGACTATTCCCTGCTTGTTTGTTTACTTTTCTCTATATAGTCAAGGGACACACTAATGTGCATAGTTGATAACTAATAGCAGGGACACACATTGTAGTATAGTATCAATACCACGATCTATACCACATGTGTATCATGGGTATAAGCGTGCACCAAAGAATTCGTTATCGATAAATTCTGATAAAAATTCGAATTTGTTATTTCCTACTTTTCAATTGCGAAGTTATTCCACGACTCTAATTGCATCATACGTGAGTTGTACGCTGTTGCTGTTGTTAATGCAAATTTTTGAAGTTAGTTGAATTCTTTTAACTACACTGGAAGAAAATTATAAATTTTAAATATAATTCTAACTGCAAATTAGCACTCAGTAGTGCAATCCCGCTTATTTTCAGTTTTGGAACCCAAAACTATGGTTGACCAAAGTTTAAATTTTAGAAGTTGAAAGAGCGAAATTTAAGCGATGCAGATTTCTTGATCAGCTTTAGTCTCGATTTTCAAATGTTAGAATCTAGCAAATGATGTAATTACGGAAAATGTCAAAGGCTTTCGTAAGCAAATCTGAGAACTTTAGATAAAACCGATTTGCAAAACATGCCTGATGCACTCAATATACAATCAAAAAAACATGTTCATCCATAGCCCGACTTTAAATTCGGGGGATACGAAAGGCTTTTTTATTACGCTGAGTGTGCTTACCATGTGTACATTATCGCTGACCTTGAGCCAAAGCACACAGAATTTCCAATATTCACTTATCAAAATTAGCATTGTAGTATTCTATGTTCTGATTTCATACGAGTTATTTAATAAGATTAAAATTATTCTTACTGCAATGTTTTGCAAATACTCGTATAAGCGGATCGTGCTGATAGGGAATGCAAAAAAATGTGCGAAATATACAAACATTCGTGCAAACCGAAAAATTCATACAGATACGTTATATCAAATATACATTTGGTTTCTGATTTGGATTTGTAGAATCCTGATTCGAAAGTCGTTTGGCAGTCAGTGTCTTTGTTTATTAAAAATTCTTCTCATAGTTTTGTGTGAGAATAAAATAAAAAAATAATTAAGGAAGTCTAGGTTCGGGTGTGAACGAAAATTATATGTGCAGTTGTGGGTTTAGCTTTAGCAATATCGTTTTATAGAATGTGGGCAACAAGTACTGGAAACGCGTACGCTAATTTTCCTGAATGTGGATTTATGGCCAACAAACAAAATTTTTTTGATTTGGTGCAGCCCTGTTTGTAACTCTAGGCGGTAGTAGGATAGTGTGTAATATGTTCCCGCTAGTGAGTTTTCAGCTGACAGCTCTGATATATTAAACCGGGGAAAACACCCATTTTTAAAAGGTTAAGGCATGTATTGCCACATAACTTTTTCCGTTTACCATATAAACACGATTTTGATGTCGTTAAAAAGATGATATCTCGTCGCTTCTACTAGTAAATGAACTGTTAATGTCAACTTGATAAGTGTCAGAGAAACTGTAACTAATAATTTGTTAGCCAATGTACGAGGTGTGTTCAAAAAGTATCGCGAATTTCGAATTTTTTGTGGCGTTATGTTGGTACTCATGTCTCTCACTTATGCCGACAAGCTCGGCCATTTTGAATGTTCAGTTAATTGTTGACAGCTGCTTTGCTTGCACGTGTTTTGGATCGTCTTCGATTTTTACGCGAAATTCGTACCAAAATTGCTCAATTGTGACCAAAAACAGCATCGCATGAACATTGCTAATGAGATGTTAAACTCTGTCCGCGACGACCCAAATTTGCTCCAGAGGGTCATAACTGGTGACGAATCGTGGGTTTATGGTTATGACGTGGAAACCAAAGCTCAATCATCTCAATGGAAGCTGCCGCACGAACCAAGACCGAAAAAAGCGCGCCAAGTTCGGTCGAATGTGAAAGTTTTGCTGACAGTTTTCTTCGATTGCAGGGGCGTGGTGCATCATGAGTTCTTGCCTCAGGGAAGAACGGTCAATAAGGAATATTACCTGCAAGTTATGCGCAATTTGCGAGAAGCAATCCGCCAGAAACGCCCGGATTTGTGGAAGAACAAAAATTAGCTTTTGCACCACGATAACGCCCCTGCTCACGCATCGTTGCTTGTGCGCGACTTTTTGGCCAAAAACAACACACTAATGATGCCGCAGCCACCGTATTCCCCAGATCTGGCCCCCTGTGTCTTTTTCTTGTTCCCTAAACTGAAGAGGCCCATGAAAGGACGACGTTACGCTTCTCTTGACGAGATAAAGACGGCATCGAAGGAGGAGCTGAACAAGATACAAAAAAATGCTTTTTTGAAGTGCTTCGAAGATTAGAAAAACCGTTGGCACAAGTGTATAATATCTCATGGGGATTACTTTGAAGGGGACAAAATAGATATTCATGAATAAATAAATAATTTTTGAAAAAACACAAAATTGGCGATACTTTTTGAACACACCTCGTATACCTAAAGTTATTTCGAAACAATCTCCTGTTATTTCTGTTTTCAACGACATGTAACTTTTTTATATTCGCGTAGGCTTTCCGAGGATATTCTACTTTAATCATGTCTAAGTTTTTTTTTGAGTCATTTTATTGTATATTATTTCATTATTTGTTCAGAGAGTAGAACAGGGGTGCGGAGCACATGTTGCATAGGGGACAACCTTTGATTAATATTATTTGATTTTATTATAATTATTCGTTCTATATAGAACGGGGAGTGCGAGGCACCTTTACACCTTGTATGTATAATTGGGCGCGAGCACTGTTGGCTCAGAGGCATTGCGCGGGATTGGCTTCCTCAAGATCGAAATTTCTGAAGAAGGACTTGATTTTGAACACTGTAAAGAAACATCAAATCCTAAAACGTTTTCACAAGGTGAGCTTAGTGATCTTATCAGGGACTTAGATCTTTCAAAAGAGCATGCTATTTGCTAGCATCAAGAATAAAAGATAAAAATTGCTTCCCCTCCGGTGTAAAAATTACTCTTTATCGCACGAAAGAACAAAACTTGTTGCAATTTTTTTCTCCAGATGAAAATTTGGTATGCTGTCATGATGTAAACAGCTGACTTTCATGGCCTTGAAGACCTATCGTTCAAGTGATTGGCGACTTTTTATCGACAGCAGTAAGAGACGCCTCAAAGCAGTCCTTTTAAACAATGGCAATAAATAAGCTTCTATTCCATCTGCTCACTTTACATACTTGAAAGAAGAATATGAAGTGATTTAAAGTTTTTTACAAAATATAAAATATTTTGAACATGATTGGATGATTTCTGTGGACTTGAAAATGGTAAATTTTTTGGTGGGCCAGCAGAGTGGTTATACAAAATACCATTGCTTTATTTGCTTCTGGGATAGTCGAGATAAATCTAGCTAGTGGACCCAAAAATTTGGCCTTGCAGAAATCCTGTTCTTTGAGAAAGAAATGTCATAAATTAATCTTCAGTTCCACGCGAAAAAATTATTGCACATAAACCTAGGGCTCATGACGCAATTTGTTAAAGCTCTTGACCAAAATTTTCAATGTTTTTAATTCCTTTCTGAATTTTTTTTTTTTTTAAGGCAGGAATTAATTTTTTTAATTAGAACTTCTACGGATTTTGAAGCTTCCTTAACTGAAAAAGAAACACTTGCGTGAAAATCTTTTGTAGCGGTCATACAAAATTTTCTTGGTAATTTCAAGGCAGATAACTCTCAGTCAGATAAGGACTCAGTCAACGAAATGCTGCTGAGCATCAAAAATTTGGACTGTAATGTGAGCTTACAAGTGCATTATTTACATAATCACATCGCTTAGTTTAAACATAAGTTGGGATATATTAGCGAAGAACAAGGAGAACGTCTCCATTAAGACATAAAAACAATAGATAGAATGCTCATATGATGGCTGATTATTGCTGGGAACTCATGTCCAGTGCAACCTCACTTAAAAAAATCACACAAAAAAAAATTTTCTTGATGTTTAATTTCAAAATTAAAATATTGAAAGTACTTTTTTCGAGGTTCACAGAACTTGATTAAAGTAGAATATCCTAGGGACACCTGTGCGAAAATACAAAAATTACATGCCGTTGAAAACAGAAATAACAGGATATTTCTTAAAAATAATTTTACATGTACACTGGTTAACAAATTATTCGAGAAAATTGATATTAAAAATTAATTTTCGACATTACTTTCACAGTTTCTCTGACATTTATCAAGGTTAATTAACGGTCCATATACTGGCAAAAGCGGCGAAATAACATATTTTCAACGACATCAAAATCTTGTTGATAAAATAAACAGAAAAAAAGTTATCTGGTTTTTGACCCCTATCTTATAAACTAGAGCTGATGGGAAAAAGTAAATGGGTTTTTCGTATCAGCCCGCAAAAAGTACCCAAAATCAGGTCTTAAATTATCTGCGATAAAATGAGTGTTGGCCAGGGTAATTTAAAAAAAATCACCCACGAAATAAGGCAGGGAAAAATATGAATTGCGAGTTCCAAATGGACGGTACCACGCAATTGTGAAAATTTATTTTAACGTTGTTAAATTTTGTTTTCCTATAACTCTAAACTATTTTTTACAACATTTGCACCAGTTTTGATCAACTTTTTCTAAAACCATTTCGAAATATGAGTGTTACCATTTAAACAAATATCATAAACAATATACCAAGCTTTTCCATATCCACTCAAAGAAGCAGCTATAGATCTATTTTGGGTAACAGGTGGTTGGCTTATTGAAGTTGAATGACCCACCGCATGTATTTTAATGCAGTTCACATGTCCTGGAGCGATCTATTCTATTAATTTAACCAGCTGTAAAAGTTTTCTTTCGTAAGAAATATTTCTGAAGTTAGTCATCTTCTACATATTAATTCGCCTACCAATAAAATGATAAAAAAAAAAGACGCGACATTGCATTACGTGTCCTGACTTTCACATAATATCGTTCCATCTACCGTTCATTATGTCGAAGCCTCCCACATGTTGTTTCCTCTTCCTATCATACCGTTTAGTCTTAGCTACTTGCTCAATCGGATTGCTTCGAGAGAGTAATTCAACGCTTACATAAGTCGAAGCCACCGCTTTATTGTCTCCCCTCTAATCAGTACTAATGTCGGTACCATATGCAAACTTCACGTTTTCTTTTGATCAAGATAATCAAAGATTATTCAACCGTCCGACCATTATCATCCCTTGAATTAGAGTTGAATTCAAAACCGTGTAGGTCGCTGTGGTCTGTTGATGGAATTTTGTCATCATCGTAACAATATCTCCAGCTGCAGAAGTAGTCGGTGAGGAATTAGATACCTCATTAAACAAGTGTTTACCCGTATTCCATGACTTTAAGGTTTTCTTCGTCTTATAACCTCACCAGTTTCACACCCGACATGACCGACTGAAATGTTTTTTTTTGTTCGAGAAATATATTTTACTAACAATATGATCGAGGACGTTCCTAAGAAAAAATTTATTTTTTTGTTATTGCTATTATGGTTTGTCAATTTTAGTCATTTTGTAAGTTTGCCGAGCCCAAAACCAATTTTATATAGCTTAGCATGGCTTACATCAAAGAAAAAATTATTATAATAAATCAAGTCTATAAAGCCAGCCGAAGCAAACGAAATGCTTTCTACCACTGCGGGTTAGGGGGGTTCAATATGCCCGAGGTAGGTATGTCGGTCGTAAAGGGCGACTTAAATCCACAAAGGGTAACCACGTGCAAATTGATGATTGATCTACGGATATGATGCCTCTCACCTCTGATTACCAACCTTCCTCTTCCTTCCTGACGGAGGGGGAGAGATGACCTAGAAGTTTTAACTGGTTCCACCAAAACGCTCCCACGAGATTCGGACATGTATCGCAAGGGAGTACCACAGCGTACCGGGTTCATATCCGGTAAAGGACTGTCACTTCCGACAACACTCCGAAAAACCTCCGGGGAGTGTTTTTGTAGCTAAAAAGATCGACAGCAAAATGCTTTACAGAGTACCCCACCAAACAGCTGCTTGACTTGAGCCCGATGCTCAGCCGAATTATCAGACCTCTCCGCAGGAATCATGATGATATCTAGCAATAAGTAAAACAGACGTTTGATCTGGTCGCGTACTAGTAGGCCACCAACCAGTAGTTTGGGAACAAACGCCCTGCGTGTACCGTTCAATCGTCCGCTACAGTAAAAAGAAACGAGTCCTGCCTAGGGAGAATTAAGTCGCTATGCTCAATTGCGATCTGGATTCTATAATACGTTAAACTCTTACACTTTACCACTATACACAGGTCTTTCCCACTATTCAGTATAACTCGCTTTTCTAACAAAATTATCCTTGTGAAACTATAGGATCTTTGTGGAAATAAATTCCATGAGCCAACATGCTAGCCTTCACACAAATTCATTCAATAATAAACGAGAGCGAACATTTCCCGCCAAAAAGTAATAAATACAAAAACACTCCTACTATACACCAAACTTCACGGTGGCAAACCAGAGCAACCAAATCACAAAACATTCCCACACACATTGAATAAAGAATTCGAAGATCAAGTCAAAAGAACAATCACGTGGCTTGGCGTAGTTGCGGTCTCGTTCAATGACCTTGCTGTTGTTAGTACAGTGATACGCCAACATAACTAAGAATGTTAGTGTTTTTGTATTGTGACCATATATATATATACATACATACATACCTATATATATATGCACACATGCAGGAGCCCTTGTGCATTTCCAGATCTAGCTATATCTGGAAACTTCCTAATCCGCCAACAGAAATACGAAATGTGCGCGTGTGGAGAAGAGGTCAGTGAACAAAGTTAGCTGCGAAGATGCACTCGTTAATATTTAGACGACTAAGTGTTTATAGGCACGCAAATAACTAAAAGGCAAAGGACCTGCCGTTAATGAAGCATACAAGATCACAACGCCGCCAGCGATGGCGTTGAAGCACAGTGGGTGAGAGACATAAATGTTTAAATCAAAATCAAGAAAAAAAGGATAAATACCTGGTCTAGTGTGTTGACACCGTATGATGTGCTATTGTGTTAACCGATAAAACACGCTATTAGGGTTTTGCCGACGGTATTATAGTTCTTTGCTAGATATGAATCGTGTACACTCTGGTTATAGAACAACTGTTTGGTTTCAGGCAATGGCCTTTCGACTCCGAAACCAACCATTACAGATTCCACATAATGTGTTTTATAACTATAACACTCTCGAAACTGACCTTTTTAAAAACATACACAAAGTGGGTATACAGATATAAATCTCACTCTTATATGAAAAAAATTTAGGAAACTCAAAGGATATCATGTAAATGATTCAGAAATGTAAATTCCCCATGTTCTATAGTTATGAAACGGCATATAGTCTTAGGCAGGACTTCTAAAACGTCACTTCAATATAGTAGATGCCAATTTCCATCCAAAGGCATGACAGAGGATTCTACGTACTGAAGTGAGTCGACATTTTTTTTAAGTATAAACCTTTTTAATATAGGTCCACGAGTGGACCAGTTTAGTGTCTATTATATTAGTCTATAACTGTTTTAAAAACCGATTATACTCGTATGTAGAGATGAATCTAAAAGGTTTTTAGTTCATATCCTAATAGACCGTTCCGAAACTATGCAAACAGAGTTTTATCTACCTAAACACTATTCTGAAATAAACATAATTTGATGTCTGTCATAGTCAACTTAAAATAAATTTTATTTCTAAGACGGAGTTTTAATTTTGAAATTACGAAAACGTATTTTTAGCATTTTAAGATCACAGTATGTGTCTATGGTTGCGTTTGTGACATTGCTTCCTCCAAGACATATACCATACCATACAAAAGTATACTATGATTTGTGAATAAAATAGTTGACACAGGGTGACCTTACGAATTATAAAAAATTATAGTTCTTTGCCAACCAATTACATTTTTCTTCATGGGGGGGACATTTCATTTTAGCTAACATCTTCGTTTAATATGACTATGATTGACCAACATTTAAAATGTATTTTTAATTAAAACGAGTGTTAAGCAATGAATATGATTACGGGCCTATGACTTTATTTCCCATAGCGATCCGTGATAAGGGTTATCTAATTGCCCAACTGTACCGGCAAGTTACTTAAAAATCATTTGGAAAACTTCAATTTTGGAAATTACAAAATGTGTTTTTTTACCACTTATTCTAAACTGTCTAGGAATAAAAAAAAGGTTAAATGTTTCAATAATTTTATTTACCCTGTAATGCACAAAAAATCCACTAAACTTACATTTTTGAAAAAATAATCGATCTTTACTTTAAGCGATTTTTTTCTTATGTTATCGATTTTTTTGATCGAATTTAAATATGCCGAATATAAAAAGTTATTTATATTTTATGTATTTAAATACATTAATTTTGTTTTTATAATTTTGCAAAATAATTCAAGTGCTTTCTATAAACACTTTTTTTTATCGATTTAGGTCCTATAAGCACTTGATAAATATGTGTGTTCACTAAATACACTTTTGTTCAGAACCGTTTCGTTATAGGTATAAACAAGGTAATAGTTTGGTTTAAATACCTAGATTCTGTCAAATGCTGTCTAACACTTAAATATTGTGGCAATGATTTATTTTAGATTTATTATTTAAACTTAAATTTTAAGGAGAAACTTTTGTATTTTTTAGATTTAAGAGCAAACGATTTTCGTTTTATTTATTTTAGTATTCATCAGCTGATTTTTTTTTTATTTTAGTCAAATCTGTGATAATAAAAATTTACATTGGTTGGTTTTTCATTGTCTAAACCATACCTGTTAAGTAATGATTAATAATCATAATGATTGCTGGCTCGATTGATTATTTTTTGCAAAAGCTTATTATTGATTTATTACCAATTGTTTTTAAGTTTTAATGATTATTTTAAAACCCAATTATGATTTTTTATGATTTAAAAAAATTTCTAGAAAAATTCAAAATAATCAAGAATATATAAAATTAAAAAAAAATCAAAAGTAATCAAAAACAATCAACAATAAAATTTTTTTTTTTTATTATTCTTGATTACTTTTGATTTTTTTGATTATTTTTCACTTTTTCCAATTCTAAACAATTAGTATTTGAGAATTGCTGAAAACAATTCAAATAATCATTAATGATTGAAAAACTATTTAATCAACTGAATACTTAGTTCTAATGGGAATTTAACAGAGCAAATAAAGTGTAAGTCTTTTCCACTGTGCAACAAATTGGCATCAACAACCATGTGGCCGTAAGTCGTTGCATTGATCTTTGGCTATACAAACTTGCAACAAACAATGAAGAAGACATTTTTCTTAGTAAAACACAAAAACATGTAAGTAACCAGGAAATGACGATGACGACCTCTTCAGAACTTTTTTTTTGGTTTTTTGTTTTTGTATTTTGCGGCAAACGTCTGGATAAAAGGTAGCACTGATGCCTATCCTTGAACTCTGTGTCGGGGCAATGACCTCAAACAACGAAAAAGGACACATTGCTGAAATTAATTTGTGTTGCGCTGGCGTTGACGTTGGCGGTGAAAGTAGTCTAAAAAGATCTAAGTACTTCCAGGAATTGTTTACGACTTTTGAAACAATGAACCGCTTGCATATTAGAAACGCACTTTTTTCGTTAAAGTAATATTTTAGAAAGGGAGCGCATGATAAGTTTGTCTTATTAAGAGGTTAATGACATTTTTCAATTGCCCGGTGGCAAGTTGAAATTTGATATGTTTGTTTTGTTGCTATTGGCTATTTTTTGGAGAAGAATTTCTTAGATTCTTAAATTTTATGTAACTGCAGATGTTGTTTTTCGTTATTGATTTATTTTGAGGAAATTAGCTCGGTGGTCTGTCGAAAGTACAGTACTGACGTTGGTATGCGTGTATTAGTCTTTTTCTATTTTTATCAGATACGAGTCTGCCATCCATGTGCCACACATTCCGCACTGGCTTCAGCGCGATAACTTCAAGCAATACAAAAGTACAAGGTGGCGCAAAAGTAAGCTTCCGATGTTCAGCATATCGGTTGTGTCACGTGCAGTGTGTGCTGTTGCACCGTCTTGTAGGAACCACATGTTTTCCAATCCCAATTCATCAAGTTGCGGCAAAAAGAACTCGTTGATCATTGCTCTGTAGCGCTCACCATTCACAGTAACCGTTTGGCCCCGACCGATTATTGGTCAAATAAATAGTCAGCAATATTCCGCGTTCTGGAGCAGTGTAGCGTAACATTGTTTATTAACGTGTATTTCGCATGTGTTTACTACACAAATGTCAAAACAGAACTGACTTTAGGGGCCAATCGCAAAATTTATAGCATTTTCTGATAGGAGGATTACTTTTGCGCCACCCTGTACGATCGGCATTTAAAGTTACACATTTGCAATTAACATTCCTACCTACCGGACTCCTGGGAATTTACCAATTCGCTGGAAAATAACCATCGATCACTCGACCAATGCTGCGTGACTAACTCTTCCTTCGCTTTTTTCGCCTTTTTCTGCACTTTGAATGCATATATGTTGGTTGACTTTCGCTTTTATAGAACTCATTCATGAGTCATTCGAGAATGCCGCGTTTTTTCAGCTTGTTCTATTTCCTTAGTCACGCACACGCGCTTGAGTTTGTATGCATGGATGTGTACGCATGGAAATATTTTGCAACGGGAGACGCAGTAGATACGTGGATTCATGCAGGTATAAAGCACGTGCTTTGCCTTGACCATGAAATATTTGATCTTCGCGCTAGTGATGTGCAGTTAAGACTTATTTCGAAACTGGTCTGTTGAGTCCGGCTTTATGCGCAATCGAGTAGTCTGAATCATGGCACGATTGGTTCTTGTAAAAGTTTTATTTGTAGTCACCTCAAAAACATTTCTCTGCAAAATTTAAACTTGGTCATGCTTCAATGAAACGCCAAAATTGATAGAAAACAAGCAAGGTAAGCGCTGTCTCCGGCTGTGCCGAAGGCTTTATATCTATTCCTCGTAATTTCCTACTTGAAATGGAGAAATACTTATGCTCTTTCAAGAGTGAAAAATACTAGACCAGAAAATAGCATACAGCGAACTCAATGTTTCACTATTCGACTACGACAAAATAGAAATATAAAAGAAGAGTTCGCGAGCGTATTCTAGGGGAAAGAAAATCGACCCTATGCAATACCAGTTTATTAAAAATTCTGTAAGTGCATGACAACGGAAACCAAAAAAATGGAGATGGAAAAAAAGTTTTTGTTTTGAGACATACTCGCATTTGCGAATGAAAAGAAAAATAAATATATTTTAAACAAAGATTTAGGATTTGAGTCAAATTTTAAATAGTTTTTAACGATACCTAGTAGAACTGGAAGCGAAATCTCCCTAAGCGATGAATAAGAGAGTACTCTCTTTGACATCCTTTTGGAATAACAAAAGATATTTTTTTTCGTTTTCTGCTCTTATGCTACTCTTTGTCGAGGAAAAGGAGAGACATCCTCAAGCTATGAATAAGAGCGCACTCCCCTTAACATCCTTTCGGATCAAGAACAGAGATTTCTACACTCTCCGACCTTACTAATCTTGGAGCAATAGGTGAGACCTCCTCGAGTTATTAATAAAATATTGGGCGAAAGTAGAGATTTCTCCAACTTCTACTCCTAGCTACCAGCATTTTGAGTAAGCCGAATTTCTCTTCCAACAAAACAAACATATTTTCAACAAAAGAAAAAGCGTAAATTTTAGAAATACATACAATTCAGGCCCGGTACTACTTTTGGTGAGCTAAGTGGTCAGATTAATTTTTGTTTTTTAATGTTATGTATGCTCTTATTGCTGATATGTGAGGTATTTATGAGTTCTCTTCCATTGCTCGCTTACGAATTTTAAAATAGTACTCTTCATTTGCTTCCATAGAAGGCTTAAAGCTCAAGTTATCGGTGCGTTATCGGCAACCTTATACAAGAACTGATTCGACCAACCTTATGAGAAACAATGCAATCGATTATTGGTGCTATATCGTAGTTCCCTATCCGTAAAGTAACCTTACCGACCAATTGGATTTTGGTGTTTCTCTTACGTTAAGGATACGACTACAGCGATACGACAAACGCACCAATAACTTCAGCTTGAGGCATGATTCTCCAAAGATCTTTCATTACTATCCTCGGAGGTTCTCTAAAATTCTTCAAAACTCCCGATGATTCCTGGTTCTACTGGGTAAGAATGGAAAAATGGAAATTAAAAATTTACAATAACGTATAATTTGGGAAAACCAATTATATTTTAAATATTTTCCGTACCCTGTTTTAGAGTAGATTCGCTTATTTCATAACCATAGTATGCCTCGATCCAATTTTTGTTATTCTAACATTCTAAAAGCGACCTATCTGCCGGAAAGTAACCTACTTGCCACATTTCATGCAAATATCTAAATTTTTTCTCAAGGACGGGCAGACGGACGGGCATGGAACTTTGATATATGAAACTCTCTATCTATCTCGATCCATTTATGCTGTTACCCGGGTAAAAAATGTGATAAATTTTTGGCAAGAGCCTGGCTAGAGTTTCCCTTTTAAAATCATGGGCCGGCCAATTACAGCATACGCAGGTAGTTTTTTCCCAGGCAATACCAATTTTAAAAAAATTACATTTCTTCTGAGGCAGCTTAGAACCCGGGTACTGCCACATCACTGTCGTCTCCGCCATCCACTGAGCTATTACAATCAATGAAACTTGAGTTAAATGCCACATAAAAGTAATAATCGAGGAAAAACTAGTAGGGTCATGGATTGGAAAAACTAGGCAGGCCGCTTACATAATACACGATGAATTGTAAGTAAATTGGGAAACAAACGCTTTACATGCCAGAGTTATCTTTTGTAAGGAAAAATTAGCCAGGGCCTAGTTTAAGTATAGATTTTCCTAGATTATTTTCTACTCGGGCACAAACTATATGTATACCATAATACCTTTTGTACAAGTAAAGCTGGGTATAAAAAATATTAATCAGCGTCTACTTATTGTTTATTGCGAATCCCACATATATTACACTACAAACAATATGCATTTCCAATGCACTTGTCAATTGCACTTATTTATCAGTTATATATTCCGATCTCTGAAAAATTTAATTATTTACTGCTACGCAATTACAAATACTAGTTTAAATTTTATTAAATCTTGGTTTGACCCGACCCGGCAGGTATCGTATCTTATGTCGCGGCTCCCGAACTGTAGGTTGAAATTTTTTTCACATTCAACTTTTGAATAAAGCTTGCTCACGATACAATTAGTGTACACACACTAGAAAATTTTTTCACAATCAAAATTAAAATAAATTCAAAATGTTTTGTGTCAAACATGAGCCGGAAGTACACGAAAAATAATTTTATTTTATAACGAAAACTTTTACGCCCGACTATCAGTAGAAAGTGCGAAGGGATTTCAAAGTAATACTGTCTTTAAAAAGTCAGTTAAATTGAAAGAAAGAAACAAAAATTGGAAGGAAGAACTTGTGCGCCGTGTATTAACACCAGAAAAAAACAAATTTTTAAACGATCTAATGTAGAAAATTTCTTCCAACATAGCTCGCCAGTCGTTTCTTCGTTGCGCCAACTGGCGCCAATTGGAAACACCGCGGGATCGCAAATCGGTCTCCACTTGGTCTCACCCTCTCCCTCTGCTTCCACCGGCGGGTGCCGATAAGAATACCTTCTGGGCTGGAGCATCTTCGCTCATTCGCACTACGTGGCCTAGCCAGCGAAGCCGCTGTGTTTTAATTCGCTGAACTATGTCGGCGTCTGCGTAAAGTTCATACAGCTCATCATTAAATCTTCTTCGGTACTCGCCGTCGCCAACACGTAGAGGTCCACAAATCTTTCGAAGAACCTTTCTCTCGAATACTCCCAGAGCCGCCTCATCAGATGTTGTTAGTGTCCACGCTTCTGCACCATATAGCAGGACGGGTGCGATGAGTGACTTGTAGAGTGTTATTTTCGTTCGTCGAGAGAGGACTTTACTTTTCAATTGCCTACTCAGTCCGAAGTAGCATTTCTTTGCAAGAGTGATTCCTTGTCGGATTTCTAGGCTAACATTATTGTTGGTATTAATGCTGGTTCCCAGGTAAACGAAGTCCTTTACTATTTCGAAATTATTGCTGCCAACAGTGGCTTGGTTGCCAAGGCGCGAATGCGCTGACTCTTTGCATGATGACAGAAGGTACTTCGTTTTGCCCTCGTTCACCACCAATCCCATGTAGAAAATTTCTAGCACGCGCTATTTGACTTATTTTATATCAACGTGCAACTTAATGGCCGATCTAAGGATATGATGCCTCTCACCTCTCATTACCCATCTTCTCCTGCCTTTGTCTTTACAATAACAACAACTACTCTAGTTTTGTGCAATAGTAAACATCTAGATTCTAAACTTGAAGACGCTACAAATTTTACTCTCTTACCTTCTATCCCTCTACTTCTTACTCTTTCGATATCTCTTTATTTTCTTCTTTGTCTTACTCTCCCTCTAGTCCAATTCTTATCCAGACTGGACCCAGATATGCAAAGTATTAGACCAGAACGCGCCAGTTAGACAGAGAAAATTTTGTCGTTACAACAACAACAGCACAAATTGCTTAACTGTATGCCCCTCCTCGACTGTTTTCTTCTTTTTGAACACCTATTGTGACGTTCGTTTCGGACTAGGGATGAATACCATCCAGATTGTGTGGCACCCACTGCTAAGCATGGACGAGCATATTCATGACCTTTTCCTTGTCACGGATCCGCGACTACTATGATTTAGTTAAGATATGGTTACATCATGCATTGTCTCCCCATGACACCAACCATCCGTTCATCTGATGAGTGATGACTAGGCAGCACGAAGCATCGCTACTACAACAACAGAATTTGGTTTAGAGACAATACTATAAACCAAAAGATGCTCGTACCGAAGCGTACCGGATTGATTCTGGAAAACAGGAATGTTTTGAAGTTAAAAAAACAAGTTCTTGGGCGTTCTACATTTAATGTCGTTTTTTAGCTATATCATATCCACAGTCAAAAAACTATAGTCTATAACGCGTAACGCAATGACGGACTCGCCGCACCGTCCGCACCAACGTATTTCTGCACAGAGAATCGCATGCGAAGATAGTTTTCCTGCTCAGTAGGTCGATTCTGTAACTCTTTTAACGCCAGGTGTTAGCGTTAACTTCGCTTAACGCCATTTTTAACGCTGTTCCCTATTCACTAACTTTTAACCACACTTTTGTGTGGTTAGCTGTCGCGAATTATTTTCGGGGTGCCAACAATAGCGTTAGTATATTTGCAAGTGTTTTAGCGTTTGGAAAAAGTAAAAAAATTAGTTTTGCGTTTTTTGCATGTAATTTAGTGCAAAATACGCCGAAAAGAGAAGCATTTCCATATTTTATCACCATCAAGAGTCAGCTGTGTAGCGGCGTTAAAGGAGAGTTACAGAATCGCATTTTCGTTAAGAATAAACGCCAAAATTTGGCGATAAGCTTAACGCTCGGCGCGTGGTTAAAAGTTACAGAATCGGGCTACAGAACTGCTTTAAATCACAAGTGTTGTTCTGCAGCTCAGTTTTTTGCGCTTGCAGCTTTCTTGTGCTCTTCAAAGGGATCGCGCTAGACAGATCCAACGTCGGCTATGAGATCCAAGGGTTTCCTGCGCAAGTGCAGTCGTCAATGACTGGTGACACTCTCGCTAAAATCGCATCATGCAATTTTTGATGCGTGATCGTGTTTGTTTATGAATTTTTGCGGTGTCCCGTTTTTGGTATTTTGATTTAAACGATAGATAATTTATCAAGCGTCCAGAAGGTGTTGCTTAGCATACCAATTAAAATTATATTGACGTTGAGTTTGTACACAAAGGCATAGATAAATTTAGTCTGCAAACTTCGTTTAAATATTTAAATCGTTATAGGCGACCTTCTTGAAAACAAAATTTCGGACCTCATACAAAAACGCATTTTAACCAATTTAACAAATTTTAACTAATGGAAACAATTTTATTTTAAACGCTTTTTTTAATTTTTTTTTGCTCAAAACTACATAAAATTTTACGAGCCTCTCTTTTGATTTTAATGAAGGCTATGCCATTGAACTAGAATGCAAGCTGTTTTTGATTTTATTTTAGAGCTTCGATGGCGCTTATTTTTTGGTAAAACCATTTCTATCATTTATTTCGTTTGTTTGTCGTTTTGTGTGCAGCGCCGAGTATCGAGATTGCATTTGCTTGAAATCAATGGCAAATCATCTAATAAACATGTTAGATGGCTCTACTTGAATATTAAGTTGTGTGCTGTGACTCATGCCGTGATATTAAGCGCGTGAGCTTAGAGTTATATTAATGTCTAATTATTGCCTTGACATACTATCAATTTTCTAAGCGTGAAATGAAGCTTTTTTAGAGAAGAGCAACAGTGGCCAAATAGCATAATTTATTAATGAAGATAAAACTAGTTGTTTATATCTATAAAAATGAAAAAAAAAGTGCAGCTTCCACCTAACCCACAAAAAAAGTTGACCTTTTCGGCGATATAATTCCAAGAAATGCAGAATAAATTTACGATCTGCAAGAGGTCGCACAAAATTTATGATTTCCTCTATTACTGACGTACATACAAACACGAGCTACGAATTCAAGTTCATAATGATCTTGTCAACAAACAACAAACTCAATAGTTCGAAGAGCCTTCAAACACATTAGCATTGATTGATAACGACACGCGATCGAACATCGAACTAATTGATAAGCGCGATAAGAGAAGAGTATGAGCGTGCACTGTTTTAAAATATAAACAGAGAGGCGATCGTGATATGCAGAGAGACGAAACTTGAGCAGTAATAAATACTTTGCTCTCACATTTTTATACTTAAAAAAACGCTCAAACATGTTGCGCTCAACTGCATAAATCGAACACACTCAACTTTTTATAAACAATGAAAAACGCGTTTTGAGTTAAGCAAAAAGCCGGCTGCGCGCGTTGTTTCTTATCAGCACTAAAGAAAGGCAATGAATGCGAGCAAATGTTTACCAACACGTTCAGAGCTTTACCTGTACGCGCGCTCATATCAGCCAACTTCGTAGCGCTGTTTGTTGAGTAATCGAACAGATGCTGAGGGTAGCGGCGCTCAGAGCAACTTAAATCAGAGGCAGCGCTTACATGATCAACGCTCACCGTAATGATGGTGAGCGGCAGCAGCAACAGCAATAACGCGCTTGAGTACAAATTATGCTGGGGCGTAATCGAGTTTATTAGTTTTTGTTTAGTTTCGTCTCAGCTTAAAATACAACGCTGCACGTAGCTGCACTACGATGCGCTTCACACACTTTGTTTTATATAGCGTTTTGGCTTTTGGTTTAACACTACGGCAAAGTTTGATTTTTGACTGGCTCAAACAAATACTTAACGCGATAGTAGAGCGTTAAGTCGAGTCTTCGAACGCTCACCGCTCGCAGCTCGCACAGATCGTACGTAAGTGGCACGCGTTCAAGTCTCGGCTGCGTGCTCTGACTGTTATAAAAGTAGCAAGGACATACGTATTGGTCATTAGTCGAAATCTATTAACGCACAACGCGAAGTCGTCTCAGCTCCAACGTTAAGCGAGTGTTATAAGAAAATATTATTAAAAAAATATTAAATATTTTTAAATTTTAAAAACTTTAACTCTTAATAGTAATGGAAATAGATATAAATATATATTTGTTTATTAAATAAAAAATAAGCGGTGGATTACAAAATAAAATTTTTTTTTTAAATAAATGGACATTTGAGTATTTGAAAACAAAAATTCAATACTAAAAATATTTGTGAAAAAATAATAATTTCTTTCTCGTAAGAAAACAAATTAATTTACAAAGTGTTTTTTGTACAAGAGAAGAAAAACTATAAGCAGCGCAAAGAAAAAATTAAGAAAAAACTTTAATTAAATAAAACCAAATTTTTTATTTATTTCAAAAAAAAAAAATATTAACTAAAATGATTGCAGATTCATATTTTTTAAAATTATTAATGCGCCAGTGCACAACCAATGACTTGCAACATTTGTTGCTCGTGTTTCTCACTGTGTTAACCATAATTTGCTTCCTGCAATGGCTATTGCGGAACTATCGCGAGCTGCGCATGTTGCCGCCAGGTCCGTGGGGCTTACCAGTAATCGGCTATTTGTTCTTTATGAGCCACGAGAAGCACACGCAATTCATGGAGATGGCCAAACAGTATGGTTCACTCTTCTCAACGCGTCTGGGCAATCAATTAACAGTTGTGATGAGTGATTATAAAATGATACGTGAATGTTTTAGACGTGAAGAGTTTTCCGGCAGACCGGATACGCCATTTATGCAAACGCTGAATGGATTTGGTGAGTACAAAAAGAATTTTGAGAAAGTGTTACGTGATTTTAAGAGTTTTTTTTTTCACTTTCGAGAACTATTTTTTATTCATCATAACTTTGAAAAGCAACAACGGAAAGCCATAATTAATTTATTCACACGAAACTTTCTATAGAATTGAAAATCTCGGCTGATTATGGCGCGTCTAAGTAAATTACTAAAGAATTTCAAAAGCCAATTTCACTAAAAAAAATTTCAAAATATTTTTTTATTGGTTGTAGTGAATAAATTAAAAAAATAAAAAAATTTTTAAATAATTTAGAGTAGGCTGTTCGCGTGATATTTTTTTAAATAATTTTTTTTGTGAAAAATATTAGTTAAAACTGTACATCTTTTTGTGAAACAAAAAAAAACAAATTTTGATGAGAGTTTTTGTTTTCGATTGAAAAAAAATGTATGCTAAAATTATAAAACTTATTTGTCAAAAAATATATTTAATTTTTTAATTAAAGTGCCTAATTTTTGTTTTTAAGTGGTCGAAAAAAAATTTGTGTATACAAAACATAAAAAAAATATTTTAATTTCTGTAATTTTAATTTATGAGTCGTATAAATCCTTATCCCAAGCCTTGTGTGTATCTTAAAAAGCTCAAAAATGTTGTAAAACTTTTAAAGAAATTGTGACATATTTTAAATCAGAAAACAGAAAATATAGTTTTGTAGCACATCAAATTATAGTACAGCGAAGTACTAACTTTGAGTTTTAAAAATCGCTTTGAATTTTTAGGTTTTTTTTTTTATGAACTCCTTTTCAGTTTTTTTTTCCATTTAAAAATAAATGTTTTTCCGGCATTATATAAAGCATAATGAGGTGAAAAAAAAAATTTCAAAAAACTCAGCTCGATTTTTGAAACACTTATAATATGCTTTCAGTTTTCTGATTTAACATATTTACACATGTCATAACTATTGCAGACTTTGAGCTCATATTTATTAATCAGCGGTATATTACTCGTATTTAGCTTCCAGTAGTTATATATTTTTTCACATTTTTTTATTTAAGGCTCATATAAATCTGTGTTTTCAACCTGTGCACTTTTTTAAAAAGTTAAAATATGACAGTGATATAGTTATGAAACGCAAAAAATAATGAAAGAGTAATAGGCTAGGAAAAATCAGTATCTCAAGAGAGTAACAAAAACCAATGCAACAATTTCTAGAATTTGTGTATGTCTATCGCTATGTTTGCACGCACATCACTCAAAAGCGGCTTAATAGAATTGAACAAAGTTTTCAACAAAGTATTGATAAATGACTATTTTCGATTTAAGGACCCCATTTATGGCAGGCAAATATTGTATACCCCCTGCAAACAATGATGGCAATAAAAGTAGGCGCAATAAAAAAATTTATATAAAAATTCTTTAGTTAATTTTTACTAGAACAGCATATGCTGAATCAACAACGCTTTGAAATTTGCCTGTCTATAGGCATATATATTTGCACGCACTTCAGTAAATAATTAATACATGGAATTGAATGTGTTTTCACTGATATATTGCTAGAAGGCTATCTTGAAATATAGGATATTTTTTCAGTTCTTGGGTGCGTGGCTACACCGCCACGATAAACTAGTTATTTAATCAAAACTCATAAAATTTTGATCTCGCATTTATTATTTATTTCTATTCAGCGAACTATTTTGGAAAAATTTTGTGGAGAAATTAAACCTTTTTAATAATAATTTGCAAAAAAAAAACTATAATTTAGCTTCATGTTTTTGCCACCCATAGTGGTTTTATGAATTGCAAGTATTTACTAGCTAAAAATACACATTGTTAAAAAAAACTCTTTGTCAGGAATACCACATTTAAGGCAGTGTAGGTTGATATTTAAAGCAATTAAAGCAGCGAACGTTGATAAATTTGTACTAAAGAAATCAGCAGTAAAAGAAAACCCCTAGGCAAGTATTTAAAGTAAAAACAAATCCAAAAAAAAAGAAATTTTTATGAACGTATATAAAATCAAATAAAAATAAATCATAAGTACGACAAAGAAAGCTTCCAAAAAATTAAAAAAAAAGCACCAAAACAGTTTTCAAAAATCGAAAGCGCTGTTAAACAAGAACAAGTCATGTTTTTGGTTTTTTTTTTGCATATTGCTGCCTGTTTTATTTACTTTTCAATAATTTGCGGCTTTAAATCTTTTTTTGTAATTTTAATTGCATCTTTTTAATACGTAAAATTTCTTACTTTACCTTTTATGGTGATCACGTTTTCTCAAGTCGGCAAATTTATGTGTTTATCTTTTTATACCTTTCATGAACATGATGTTTGTAAGTATGAGAAGAAGAAGAGATAGATCCACCAATAAGTATACTGAAATGATCAGGGCGATGAGCTGAGCCGATTTAGCCATGTCCGTTTGCCCGTCAGTCTGTTTGAACGCAAACTAGTCCCTCAGTTTTTGAGATATCTTGATGAAATTTGGTATGGAGCCGCCATTTTGCATAAGATTAATCATTTGGCAGAATCAGCAAGATCGGAGCAATACAACGCCATAGCTCCCATACAATCAATAGTTTCGATAAATGGGTTTTGGGCTATAAATTTTGCAATTAAAAAGCTTGGAACGTAAAATTTCGCAGCTTTGGTACTCATTATTTATGTAATGTGTTTAGTGAAAATCAGTCAGATCGGACCTACATAACATATAGCTCCCATGCAATCGATTGTTCCGATAAATGGGGTTTGGGCTATGTATTTTTAAATTATCAGTTTTGCGGAGTTTTTACTAATTGTGAGTAAGGATCGGACACTTAAAACCGTGATGCGTATTCATGAATGGTATAAAGTCTTCGGCACAGTCGAATACAGACAGCCCTTTCCTTACTTGTTTTTTGTCAAATAAATTTTTTCGCATTTCCGTATTATTTATTGTTGTTACCAAGCGTAGGCGAATACACATTTTTGCTTGTAAAATACTTTTTTTTATTGCAAGCAGATGCTACGCGCGTTCGCATTATTTAATTGCAAAAATTTGCACATTTTTATAGTTTTACAATTATTTTTATTAAAAAAGAACTAAACCGAAAGTATCTGTAAAATTTTGTAATGTTCGCACATTTTGCTCAAGGTGCGCACATGACGATTAATTAAAAATTCGCTGCTCTCTTTTGACCGATTTCCTCTTCTGCAGTATTAAAGGCCATTTGGCCAGTGGCGTGTTAACTTGCATTTCATAGCTAACCCACGACTCTAAATTTTAATTTAGCCGCCCAATTTTTGGAGAGTTGAACTCGGTTGGTATAAGAATTTCTATTAGACAGTTAACATTTAGCTGAATTTAAATTCGAGTCGATAGTTATTTGTGTAAAGTAAGTTAACTCGCCACTGTGCAGCCGAAGTGCAACAACATTCGCGCATAATATCCAATATTAATAGAAATTTTTAAAAATTCTTGTATTTTTTATATATTTTTTTTTATTCAAACTTGATCTGATTCCATATTTTGTTTACTTCTTTATTCTTGTAATTTATGTTTTTCATTGCTTACATTTTATAGCCTCTCTGTCGCCTTAAGACTACCTCAATTACTACTAAGAAGCAGATTACAAATGATTTGGTGGAAAAAAACTAAAGGAATTTTTCTCCACAACCGGTTGTAAATATTTACAAAACACATTTTCGTGAGTTGCTTGCAACGGTTATGAAAAAAAAAATGGTAATTGCGCTTTTGGAATTATTTGCTTTTTACTTTCTCTACTTATTCGCATCCTTTGTTTTCTTTTTGGCGGATTTTGTTTGTCATTAAAATTTTGCTTGTAATCGTAAAAGTTTAAATTTGGTAAGAAATGTAAAAAGTTTCCAATTTCTCTTCTTTAAAGATGCTTTTTATGACGATTATTGAACAAACAAAAAAATATAACAGAAAGAATGTTTCAATGAATACTGGCATTATAGCGGAATCACAATTATTATCATTCGACAGCGCCAATGACCATTGAATGACGTATAAATTATTCGAATTAACGCATTTTAAAATAAATTTAAAGATTCGGCAACAAATTTTTGTTTATTAAAACTATGTATTAATCCATTTGTGTGATAAAGCTAATTTTCCCAAAAGTGCTGAAATATCAGTTTTCGACGCTAGCTCTGAAAACAGTTGTAATACGGCCGACCTTGTAATTTGTTATTGATTTAAAATTTATATATATTCACGTTTAGCAATGATAATGCCAACAGATTATTCACACTTGCGTAACGGGAGTTAAGCTGATAAACGAACAATAGTTCTGAAAGGCTCTTGGCTAACAGAACGTGCCAATAGCTATTTCTGTTGTCTCAAAATTTTTCCTTTCTAATCAAAACAAAACTTTAATTAATTAAAAAAAATTATTAAAAAATAAAAGTAATAATTTTTTTCATTTCATGCATTTGTGAAACATGTTCTAAGCAAGGGATTTTGAAGGAAAGATTTTTGAACTCTTAAAAAATAGTCCGGTCTGTGTTGGACCATTTTGCACACACAACGTGCGTTTTCGAAGAATTTTTAGATAATGCGCTTTTCAAATATATTCTCAAATAAAGCTCTTTGATCAAAAATGTTCACAGATTTAAAATTTATTGAAAATATACATAGCTTTTAGTATTCTTCTTTTTGCACTATTTTAATGTTTTTTTTTTCGTTTCAGGCATTATCAATAGCACCGGTAAGCTGTGGAAGGATCAGCGTCGTTTTCTGCATGAAAAACTACGTCAGTTCGGTATGACTTATATGGGCAATGGAAGGCATGTTATGGAAAAGCGTATTATGGTGAGCGGCAATTTTTTATTATTTTCTAATTAAAATTTTGAATGCATTCCACAAAATTTCAGTTTTGTTACATTCAATGTATTCCATACATACATATACATACAAATTTGAATACGTCCCGCATATGTAGAAAACAAAAAAAGCTTGGGTTCGTATCCCGAGTCCGAGAATGGGTCTGATGATCTCATACCATCGCTGTTCATATCGTTGTCATTTTCCTCTAATATCAATTAACAAAACAAACATAAAAATTCGAGCAATGCTCCAACAACAATTACCAAAAGTACGTTAGATTCCGCACATGTTCGACAGAAAATTTGAATACATTCACTAATCATAGCATCCACAAATGTTCCACACACACACTTTCCTTTCATATTTCGAAACTATCTCGCTTGCAATCCATTAATTTGTTCATCTTTCCGCATAGGTCGAAATCTACGAATACATACACAATTTACGCGTCTCTGAAGGTCAACCTATGGATATGGCACCGGCCATTAGTGTAGCCGTTAGTAATGTCATATGCAATATTATGATGTCAGTACGTTTCTCTATTGATGATCCGAAATTTCGACGTTTCAATTTTCTCATCGAAGAGGGTATGCGGTTGTTTGGTGAAATACATACAGTTGATTATATACCAACCGTACAATATTTTCCCTCGATTTTAACGGCTAAAACGAAAATTGCCAAAAATCGTGAGGAGATGCAAAAATTCTATCGTGATGTCATCGATGAGCATAAGAAAACCTTCGATCCTGCGAATATACGTGATTTGGTAGATTTTTATTTGGCTGAAATTGAGAAGGCAACAGCAGAGGGACGTGATGAAGAGTTATTTGATGGCAAGAATCATGGTGAGTTAGAGTTTTATTTAAAGTGGAAAAAATTAATAAATTATAAGTGAATGAAAAAGGTTTATATTAGACAAAATAACCGAGGTTTCTCGAAAAAAAAAAATTTATAAATTATGTAAAAATTTTACAAAAAAAAAAAAAAAAAAAAAATTAAGTAAAAAATTTTTGAAAATACAAGAAAAAGCTTGAAAAGGTAAACAAAGTAACAAAAAAATTTCAAAAATTGTTTGAAACATTTTTCTTTTATACAGGGTGTTTTTTAGGGGTATAGAACTTCGAATTGAAATAAAACACAAGAAAATCGTTTTAAGGTCCATCAATTTGGCTTTATTGGAAGGATAATTTTATGCCATTAATGTTTAAATATGATTTCGGGCATGTGGCCGCCGCGGCTGGCTCGAATAAAGCCAATTCTACAGGTCCAATTTTCAACCACTTTTTCGAGCATATGGGGCCGTATGTCGGCAATAACGCCACGAATGTTGGCTTCCAATTCCCCTAACGTTTCTGGTTTGTTGGTGTAGACGAGCGACTTCACATATCCCCAAAGAAAATAATCCAATGGTGTCAAATCACACGACCTTGGTGGCCAATTGACAGGTCCATTCCGCGAAATTATGCGCTCATCGAATGTTTCCTTCAATAAATCGATTGTGAAGTGCGCTGTGTGGCATGTAGCGCCGTCTTGTTGGAACCACAACTCATCCACATTCATGCCATCCAATTCGGGAACAAAATAGTCGGTTATCATGGCTCTATACCGGTCTCCATTAACGGTAGCTGCCTCTCCAGCATTATTGCGGAAGAAGTATGGCCCAATGACTCCACCAGCCCATAGAGCACACCAAACAGTCAGTTTTTGTGGATGTAATGGCGTTTCAAGGGTCTCATGTGGATTCTCTTCACTCCAAATGCGGCAATTTTGCTTGTTGACGTAGCCATTCAACCAAAAATGAGCCTCATCACTGAACAAAATTTTGCGATGAAAATCAGCATCGAAATCAATCTCATTTTCGGCCCATACACCAAAATCACGACGCATTGCATGGTCTTGCGGCTTTAATTCTTGCACAAGCTGGATCTTGTAAGGTCGCAAGCCAAGATCTTTGCCCAAAATCTTCCATAAAGTTGATGGACAAAGCTCCAATTGCTGTGCACGGTGGCGAATCGATTCATTCGGGTCCTCTTCAACACTTTGCTCTACAGCGGCAATTGTTTCTTCGGTGCGCACTGTTCGACGTCTCTGCGGATGCGTATTATCACATAGAGTAAACGTAGTGTGAAAACGATCCATGGTTAACCGAATTAATTGCTCTGATGGACGATTATGTCGACCATAAAATGGACGGAGCTCACGGTAAACTTCGCGAACTGAACCATTATTTTCGAAATAAATTTGCACGATTTGCAAGCGTTGTTCTTTTGTCAACCTGTTCATGATGAAATGGCAAACCAAACTGAACATAAATGACATTAGAGTTGCCAGATTTGACCACAAAATGCCAGTTTTATCTCTATTCGAAAAACAAACCTGTACAAAAAACACCCTTTATATTCCACATTTTACTTTAATATCATAACTAAATACCAAAATTTTCCTTTCTTCTATTTTTTCCCCCTTGCCACAGATGAACAAATTGTACAAGTCATAATCGATCTCTTCTCCGCCGGCATGGAAACAATCAAAACTACTCTACTTTGGATAAATGTATTTATGCTGCGCAATCCGGAACAAATGAAACGCGTACAAGAGGAACTCGATCAGGTTGTAGGACGTCATCGTCTGCCATCAAGTGAAGATTTGCCATTTTTACCGGTGACCGAATCAACAATTTTGGAATCGATGCGGCGTTCATCGATTGTGCCGCTAGCAACAACACATTCGCCAACAAGGTAAGTTTGCTATTCGCTATTCATTTAAAAACAACACAAACACTGAAGTTAGATATCGATTAGAGGTAGTTTTTTATAACTAGCCCCATTCTCTAATATCTAACGGTAGAGGATGACTCGAGAAACTTAGTGTACATAATTCTCAAATCGATCAAAACATAGGTCCCCAATCGTATTCGAATGTCATTATCTAATGGCATTCTAAGGTTAATTGAATTTGCATTTGTTTTGAAATCATTCACGAGTCGATTCCTCGACTAGTTACTCGCTAGTTATCTAATGTGGCAACCAAAGTTTCTCTAAAGTTAGATGCGGTGTTTGTTGGGAAGTAAATTGGTAACATAGCAAACATACTCATTCAAATAAATATATATATATATATATATATGCATATGTATATATCATAAAATATATACCGAGCAAATTGGGTTTAGATGTCACCATACTAATGACTATTTTCGATAACTCAGTAGTACATAACTGGCAAAATTTCTCCATATCACCCACAAAGTCATTTGCTCTAAAGTAACTGGTTAGATACAGTGTTGCCGTTTTGGATACTTTTAACCAAATTTGGTAATTTTTCTCACTTTAAAACGTTTTTGGTAATTAGGTACGTTTTTCCCCTGTTTGGTAACTTTTTCGATGTCTTGAGGCCAATATATAGTTTTAGGTAAAATATCTCGCAAATGCTGAACGAATGGCATTTCAGAAAAAGTAGCTTAAGTTATGACAGAAAAATTAATAGTTTTTTTTTTCAAAAAGTATAGTGGTTTAAAAAATGGTATAATTTTTGAAATATATTTATTTAAAGAGGTTCGAAGATGTTTTGTTATTTTTTCTTTTCACTATTCCATCTAAGATGTAATATTTTTACAATATTTGATTTACGTATGTACGTACCCGTAATTTCAAAATAAACCTGTATGTGTACGTTTTTATAAAATGATAGTTTTTGGTAATTAATTTTTTAATTTTTGGTTACTTCTTTTTTATTGCTGTGGAAACACTGGTTATATGCCAAAGTCACGCACATTTGAAATGTGTTGTAGCTTTTGCAATAAATCAAAATAAAAACTATACCGGTCCACTCTTGGCATTTCCTTAAGGGTATTAAAGTTATAAATGTTTATTACCAATGGCGTTGTTGTTGCTTGACATTGCTTCCAAATTGAGTCATAATAATGTATATATCACGTGTAGGTTAAACTTTCAAGCTTATATAAAGCTGAAATCGCTCGATTAAAAAATGTAAACGGTTTGTGGTTAGTCTATCTAGCTTTCCATTGAAGTTCAAGTCCCAATTGTTTAGTCCCTTTTTGCATTGAAGTGCTAGTTTTCAACCAGACAATTTTGTTACCAGTTATATAATTCCATACAGGGTACGTATGTTTGTATCTACAACTTAACAGTAGCGTGTGAAATGTGTAATTGTTATGTATTTGAGATACTATCAAAGTGTTGTTATTGTTGCTTAATTTTATTTACGGTAATGACCGGTTGTTCACCACTACTATATAAGGCGGTATTGTTGACTTTTGTTGCTACTATTACTACTGTGTAGTAGGAAAATTGCATACTTTGTAGCCTCCAATTTTCATTCATTCAAATGCATTCATTCATAAAAGTGTTAAAAAAATTTTAAATACATACTAAACACTGGTGTGAGCATACATATATATTTATGTACAAAGATGTGTATCTGGTTTATTAAAAGCATTTTCTCATGAAAAGGAAGAGAGATTAAAACAGTTATTTAATCGGTTTTTATTTGCGGAATTTTGTTGGACATTTTTTTAACTGTGCTCTAGACTTCTTTTTGAAGGTGAAATTTAATACTGACTCAAGTTTAGCAAATCTGACATAAGTTGTCCTGCTCTATCCGCAATAATGTGATGATGACAAAGTATTTTAATAAAAGATTAACAATTATTTTTGTTTAATTTTTCAAAAAAAAAAAAAATCTAATTTACAATAACTATTTAAGCAATAAACTTATGACAGTAAAAAAGTGAAGAATCATGGTTTGGTATAGTAATTGGTAAACAATTTTACGCAATAGTTCTACGTTGAATTTCATACATCCTCTTCTTCTATTAAGTTTTCATAGTTCACCAGGACAGCGCCTACAATTTTATGGTACCACAATATGTACAACCTCATAATAACGTCGGGGGTGTTCAACTTTGACAGGTTGTTCTGCATATCTTTAGATGGTCATAGGACTAGGTGGTTTGGCTCTTTCGTCGTAATCTTTTCAGAAGCATAATGCCACTAGTCGTCCAAATTCTAACTGTAACATTTTCGGTTGAACTTTTCGATAAAGTTTTCAGGTATTTTGTTCAAAAGCCTCAAACAGCCAGGTAAAAATGTGGTATAGCTCTTTTTTTTTCTGTATGTAATGTGGTTCGAGCCTAATATTGGTCTACAACTAATCAACACATCTATTTGTTATATTCCGTGATCGCACGAGGGCTTTGTGCACTTAGTTAAGATCCAATTTCATTTGAATGCTTAGCACCTTATTCACCCGTTACGTTGACATCTACAGAATTATTGTTAAAACCCTTAGTTTTCTTTTGATACTCTCCTTCGTCGAATATTTCTCCAACTATAAACCTTTAAATGTCGAAAATTATAAATAAAAAATTTTTAAGTATTCATGAAACGAGCTCAAGGCCAAGAATAATAATTTTCCACTTTTTGAATTTTTATGAAAATTATTATTGTTTTTATTTTTTAATAATCATTTTTAATTAGTTATTTTTTAAATATAGTTAGTAAGCTCACAAAAAATCACACGACAAAAGAATAAAACCATGTCCCTTAGACGACACGAGGAATTCCATATAGAAACTCCTTGAGTAAAACATAAAAAAAAAATATGCAAAAAATAATATTTCCAACAAAACTGATCAATAGCTTATTTTATTAGCTACCGATGGCTTAGAATTTTTTTGGAAAGCTTTTGCTATGTATGTAATTATATTTTCCGACGTTATATTTTGGAAAACCAGACGTATTATTTGCTTTTGTCACCTCGATTTGATGTACGACAGTTTTACTTAATTTTTTGTTGAACGACAAATATTCTGCATGAAATAGCTGTTTTCTTTAGTAGCTTCATTGTTCCGGTTAGATATAATTCTTGTAAATATAAAGTCATATTTTGCATTGCCATGTAGGAATAGTGGATTATTTCGGGTTATGATCAATTTAGAAATGCATCATTATTCTCAAACTGCGATTGCATGAAAAGCATAATGTTCAGAAATGAAAATATATCAGTAATGCAATAATGAAGCGTTGCCCAATAACGCAGTGTCAACTTTTTTGTTGTTGTAACAGCTTTGTCTTCCCCCATCTTCAGTATCCTGTTATTATTTCTAATCTTACCACTCCTTAAATATCCCCATACTTCTTCTTATCCCTTTTATTTGTTTTTTTTACCTATAAGGGGCGCTTTTCTGAATTATTTTTTAAAGCTTTCCACAAAAATAATATATATAAAAACATCATTAATCCAAACCAAATGGATACAGATTTATCAAGCACTCAAAATTTATACGTCTCGATTCGAGATTTTACCTAGAAGGGGCGTGGCATAACCCACTTTTCTGAATTGTTTTTAAAGCTGTACATTAATCGAAACCAAATAGATACAAAATTTATACGGTTGGGGTAGTAGCGCCGCCCCGTTTTCTTAACCTATATCTAGCCTATAATGCACCCAGTGGCCACGTGAGCTAGCTATCATAAAATCAATTCACAATTCGTTTTTATTTTGAGAACTAGCTTCCAAATTTGCAACAGGTAAAACTATTATTATTATTATTTTGTTTAATTATTAATTTTTTAAAATTTTTTTGTTAACTTTGAAAAAACAGAAAGATAATTCTAACGCCTCAACATATGTATGCATAAAGATTAAAGTGCAATGCCCCACTACCTATGTACGCATATTTTCATTGTTACGCACACGGCAATCAACCGTCAAATTGCATTTTGTGACACACAAGCACCTATCTATGTATTAATATAGCTGATCACAAGTGCATCCTTTTTTGTGTAAGCGCTGACACTTCGCCATAATCTACACGACAGATAGAATGCAATCAACCGCATAAATATGTATGTATACATGTGCATAGGTGTGTGTGCCAATCACTCACCCATAGTCTCACACACTTTGATAAGCGTGCGCCATTCACTGCATAGCGATATCACAAACATACATACCTCGTACATTTGTGCACATGTTTGTATGTAGTGTGGCCCAGTTTCGCACGGCACTTTGCTGATTAAGAAAAACGCACTTGGAACGTGCTACGTCGCAGAAAATTACAACCGCAGCACATGTACACATGTAGAGTGTGACTACGCAAACTGCAGCTGTTGACATCCGAAACTCGACTGTCATTTGATTGTTACATTCGTACTTGCCCGCGTTCACGGCTGAAAGCAGTGCGATAGACGACAAAGCCAGTTGTGGGTAACGTGCGTGTTAAATACTATATTGCTTTTTATTATTTAAATTTATTAAAACGAGAAAAAAAAATTATGGGGTGTGCGTACATTAGGATGTTCCATTAAACCAAAAAAAAATATTTTTTTTTTAACACATAATCTAAAAATTTTAGTAAACTTAATGTCTTTTTGGAGTTAACTCATTAGGGGAACTTTTTGTTCTAATACTCTATTACAACTAGGGAAATTTTTTTTAATTGAAAAAAGAAAAGATTTTTTTTTAATGATAAGTTATGGATATGGATATGTACGTTTATATTCATGCTCAAAATTATTTGCAGTGTAGCGGCGCAGCATTTTTAGAGGCATGACTTGCACCTGATAAGCAAAACCAACAACTGCAGTGAATGTGTGGTTATCGAAAAATGAGCAATTGCGCAGCTTCAATGTTTACACCGAGGTCCACATACATAACTACACACTCAGCTGGGCAAAAAAAAATTTTTCTTCATAATTATTTTGAATTACTTTGTTTGATAGAATTTAGAAATTTTCCCCAAAACTGCAGCTTAGTTTTTTTTCACTTCAGTAACGTGTCAGTTGTAAAGCATAAATTAAATTAATACTAAAAAATTTTAACTAGCAATTAGAGACCTCTAGCAGTTAAAATTTAGGTCTAAAACTTTTACAGCATTTTTTTTGTTTTTTGACATTCTGAAAAATAATAACAATAAAGTTTTCAAGGAAAATTTTTTAATTGTTTGGCCCAGTCTACTAAACACATATGTTTTGTATGGGCGTATGTGTTTAGGTGTGGGTGTGTGCCCTCATACATGTGCTATATGATCTTCACTTGCTGTCATGGACGTGCATTGGCTGCACTTTTCTACTGAATTGCATCAAATAGTGGGCGCAAAGTATCGATAACACCATTGATGGGTTTGTGCTAACGTGGTTTATTGTTCACTATCGAAAGTAATTTTATGAAAAAATGTCTTTAATTTTATTAGTTTAAGCGATGTAGCAGTGTTAACTGAGAGCAATTCAAATATAGTTTATAGATCCAATACACCAAGACACAATATCGATACTACGAGCACAAGATATCGCTTACTATAGATTGTTGCAGCTAACGATAATTTGCGAACTCTAGCATCAAATCAAAGAATGGAATATGAAACGCAATTGAATATGCTGTTTTAACAAGCGGCACTAGAATTATTTTATTTTTGAAACGCATATACAGTTGTGTGCAATATAATAGTAGTAAAATTAAATTCGATATCGTTCGAAAAAAAATAGAAAAAAACTGCATTTTTAATAATTCTAATTTAAAATATATCGAATTGCATAATAGAAACCACATTAAAAGGAATTTCTTAGTTTACACAAAGTTCAGGAAAGTTAATCAAACTTTTAAAAATTTACATCCAAATTTCAAATTTTTTTTTTTTTGAGTAAGCAAAACTATAGCTCATTCGATTTTAGCACAATAATATTTAAGTTAGAAGTACCTCGAAAATTACCCCGAATTTTTAGAACTTTTTTTGTCAATGTTTGGGTATTTTTTCATACAAAATTATTTTTTCTTTATCCGTTGTATGAAAGAAATCACTCAACACCCTTAACGAAAAAAATTCTGAAAATTCAGGGAAGCTTTTGAGCTAGTTCTAACTTGCACAATGTTATACTAAAATTGATTGATTTACAAAACTGCGTACACTGAAGATTTTTATGGCCAGTTTTTAAAGTTTAATTAACTTTCCTGAACTTTGTGTAAACTTTGAAATTTGTTTTTATGTGGTTTCTGTTATGGAATTGGCCATATTTTAAATGAATATATAATATCTGACGATATCCATTTTAATTTACATACTATTATCTTGAACACAGCTGTACACTCTGCGTCACTATAATAAGGAAAACACTTGAGTTCCAGTCTTTTCGACCCAAATTGTTTTTTTAAAAATAGAAATATTATTTTACAAACAAAAAATTATGCTGATGTGGATATACTTTGATACTCAAATATAAGTTCCCAATATCCTCTTAATAGAAATTACTTAAACTGATGAAATTACCCATAAAGTTCGTTGTGGCATTATGCAAACGGTCGCACGACTATAGGACCTAGTACCTGGCGCTGCTAGTAGAAGTGTTGTCTGAAAGGAATCTTAGGTTTTTTTTTCTTATAAAAAAAAGCTTTTCATTTTCAAAAGTAAAATTTGTTTTCTTAGAAATCCATTTTAAAAGTACACCTTTTTAACCATTATAAAAATGGCGCGCAACTGCATCTAACGCTCATTCATAACAAAATATTTTGCAACGCTGATTTTCTAATGCCTTACTAACCATTATTTCCTATTTTTTTTCTTTGCAGAGATGTCGAAGTGAATGGCTATAAAATTCCTGCCGGCTCAGCTGTCATACCACTTATCAACAGCATACACATGGATCCCACACTTTGGGATAGACCCGAAGAATTCAATCCACAACGTTTCCTCGATTCCGAGGGTAAAGTACGTAAGCCCGAATATTTTATACCTTTCGGTGTGGGACGTCGTATGTGTCTTGGTGATGTGCTAGCGCGTATGGAACTTTTCCTTTTCTTCTCATCTTTTATGCACTGTTTCCATATAACGCTACCCGAAGGACAACCACTACCCAGTCTTAAAGGTAATGTTGGTGTCACAATTTCACCTGAAGCATTTAAAGTATGTTTGACGCCACGTCCATTAATACTTAACACAAACACTGTAGAAACACATCATATGCGTAATGTGGGTGCGAATTAAGTGCACGATTGCGTTGAGTGCAAGCGTGCACGTAAGGGCCAAGCCAAAAACAAAGCATTTACCATATAAATGAACGCCAGAAGGTGCAAGAAAGGTGACGAGCGTATGCGTATTAAAAAAAACGTGCAACAGAGAGAGAGATATATATATATATATAGAGAGAGAGAGAGAGGTATAGGGAGCAGGAGAAAGGAAAGTTGCAGAAGCGCAGTTGTAGTATTACGAAAATGCATGTGGGCTTACGTTGATTTGCCAGAGCACGGTTACGGTTTTGTTCCTAATTGACGTCAGTCAATAAAATCATATAACAAATTAATTCAAACAAATCAATGGCAACAACAACGAAAAACTATAAGTTTCAATTGTTTACTACTATTCTACTTGCTCAATATTTACTGTTGGAAAGAGAATGACGTAGCGAAATAGCAGCGAGCAAATACTAGTAGAATGAGATCAAGATGGTGGAAATAGTAAAATAGTATATTAAATAACTTTATACTAAATATATATTTTTTTTATTACAATGCTAGGCACTTAATAACAACAAATCAATATTATCTTATATTTATAAAATACTCTGTCTGCTGTTAACAGAGGAACACATTCTGTGCGACAACGCGTTGATTGTCGCTGTTATCACTCAGCAACTTTTAAGCGTAAATACGTTACTCCATAGCGAACCAATCGCTGACATAGCAACGTGGTGGCGAGAAAAGTTTGCGAGTGTGTGCAATAACATTGATACACGAAATAATTACTATGCTGGGTGAGAGAGTGACGAAGAAACAATCTCAAGTCTGCTTATTGCTCATGGCACACAATACAAGGCGAATTCAGTACAAGGTGGCATTATCCAATCAGCTGATAGCTACTTTTTCTCGAATTTTCACACTACAAAATTTTACAGCAATACGATTTTGACATTAGACCTATGAATTACTAAAACAAAATACATGGAAAATGTGTGTTTGTATGTTTGTAATTCGCCTTGCTTCCACCTTATATTGAATTCGCCTTGACACAATACTTCATCGGCCAAGAAGTGTTCCACTATAAACGACATATGAGAGATTTAATAATATACATATGTATACCCGAGACACCATTTTATAACAAGTTCTATTCTAACGACCCCAAGAAGCTGTGTTCAATAATTTTATGCATTTATACTTAAATATATTATTAAAAGAAAAAACATGTACAAGTTGTATTTGCATAGTTAGTTACAAAAATTAATTATACAAATTAATTAAAAAAGTTAAATATAATTAATTATTTAAGCATTATAATTAATATAAAAATAATTTACGACAACTGTGGTTTAGTTTTATAACCTTTGTAATTATATAGAAATTTTATCTGAAAACCGTTAGGAATTATGAGTTTAAGTTAGAATGGTAAGAAAAGGAATGCTGGAAAAGTTTGTATGCGTATAATTATTTAAAAAACTAGACAAACAAAAAACCAATAGAAGCGCATACTAGACACCAAAAATCATACAAACCCATACACTGAAAAAAATATATTGCAACAAAACTAAAAATTTGCAAATAGCTTAGGGATGTCAAAACAATGACAATTTAATGAAAATATCGATGCTACGCTTTGATGTAGTGATAAGTTTTCTATACACTGAACATACAAATGATTTTCAATTCGAATTATGCAAAATATATAGATACCAGAAATCAAAGAAGTTTATCGATATATTCTTACCATTGACATCTCTACCCTAGCTACTACCTACCAATAACTCATAAAAAATTAATAAATTTTCTTTAAATGTGGAAAAAAAATTTTAAAAATTATCAAAACATAATTTTCAATTGAAAAGTATTTATTTTGTACATAAATATGTACAAACATATACAACTAAATATATATAGCCGTAAATATTTTTTGATTATAATTAATTATTAAAATTTTTTTTTAATTTACTCATTTTGAAATTATTAGCATAATTTTAAATGTCTTAAGTAGAAAAGAAAAAGAAAAAAATAAAAATTGTATGCAAGTATGTGTTTATATTAATTTGCATACATACAAATATAACTGAAAAACACACATATTTAAAACATAAAAACTTATAAAAAAATTTTTAAATAAATTTCATACAAAATACATTAATGAAATTTTGAAACTAAACTTAAATCGTCTTTGATTTTACGTGTCTCAACATTGGTACATCTCTATATTTGCTGTCCATCTCATCGTCGCTATCCACTATATGATCGATATTTCTTATGGGTCTTGCAATTATGTCATACTGTTTTGGCACTAGTGTTATGCCGCTTTCACCGCGTAAGGTCATACCTTCATTTTTGAGAGGCAATCGTATATAGAAGTTGCGTACTATGTGACCAGCATAAAGGTAAAGTATCATGCGTGCAAGTTCTTCGCCTGGGCACATACGTTTGCCTGAAAGAGAGAAAAGATAAGTTGGAGTGGAAGGAAATATAAATTTGAGTCATAAAATCATTATCATCATTAATTAGCACTCCACGCTTTGGGCGTAACAAAAAAGCCAAGTTTACACTTCTCAGCTATAACACCAAGTCTTTCCAAGTCATCCTCTTCATATACATATTCATATGTACTTCCTGTTTAAGCGACATAAGCTGCAATAATTTCTTTCGTTTATTTCATTTGCATTGCATGCTATTGTAGTTCGCAACCAGCTTATGAAATATTCCAAGTATAAAGTTTATGTTTGCAATCCCAAAGCGCGGATTTTTCACAGCGAAAATGAGGAGGCCCCCAATTAATACATACAAGGTGTAAAGGTGCTCCGCACCCCCCGGTCTATATAAAACAAATAGTTTATAAAACTTTAGCAAGACGGTCTTCGAAGTTATCTAGGACGGATATGGAACAGATGATCAATAACGGCGTTACTAATGTCGACGACAAAGGAAAGAGAAAGAATTGTACATCTGCTTTATAGTGCTTATAGACTTTTGAGTGCCCATCTGGCATTGAAAGTGGGAGTTCTTGTTGTGGTTGTTTGTAACGACAAAAACATTCCAAACTTTTGTACCAAAGTTTTCTAAGCGGGAGGTAGGAAAGCAGAACATGCCCTATTTCCTTCATTGATGCAAACGGAATGCAAAAATTTGTTAGTTAAAATGACCTAATGATCTTATTATAGATTTTTTTTTTTAATTTTGGAAATTGGTTGTGGCACCGTCCACATATGAACGAACAAATTAACTGTTAACAACTTCAGAACCATTTATTGCTGTTGCAAGTATTCCCAGTGGAAATAAGCAAAATCGTCAGAAAGTAATGCTAAAAGTTGCCTGAAATAACTGTTGTGCGATTGAGCGAAGATCTTATTCTCATCGATGGAAGCAGAGGAAGAGTTTGTCCTGCTCAAAAATTGATTTGCCTACATTTGCAAAATTGTACTCTCTTCTATTTTTATTTGGCACTTCCTTTTCATGTATCCCTATATCTGCCACTTTTTCCTTCTTTTACTTTTCCAAACACCCCCATATTCCGTTCCTTTTCTTAACCCCCTTAAATTTCCTAATACCTCCTTTACATCTCCCGTTTACTCTTACTCCCCTTCTTCTTCCTTTTGCTCTGCTGGTATTGATATATTCATAGCTCCGAAGATATAGCGAACTAAAATTTTTTTGGGTTTGGGGCACCTTTTATTTGCAACTTTATATATTGTGTTGTGCCCAGAGGACCCCTGAAACCAGTGTGAAAGTATCATAAAGATCGGTGATAAACTTGCATAAAAAACCCCCTAGAGTGTAAAATCAAATCCCGAAAAGAAAATGATTGTCAAAATCCAAAAAATTGGCAGCCCTAATCATAATGCGAACAAAGTTAACATAGTCTGCGTGCAAGCACAGCTGAGTATCAAAATCGCCAAACTTAATTTCAATGGAAAAAGTTAAAAAGGACTACAAACTTCATAGTCCCTGACTTACCTGTCTGGAATGGTATGAAATCAGTAGGCTGAGTATATTCGCCTTCGTCGTTTAAAAATCGTTCAGGCCAAAAATGATCAGGTTCGATCCATTTAATGCGATTCGTGTGTATGTACCATTGCAAAGGAATTATCATACAATCTTTTGGTATTAAATAACCATCAATATAGAAATCTTTCACTGCACCATGTGGTATACCCAAAGGCACAACTGGACGAATACGCTGAGTTTCAGCAATGCACGCGCGTAATAAATGACATTGATCGAGATGTTCTAAATCAAAATCACTATCGGGTATTTTTTCAAGTTCCTATAATAGAAATGAAAAATATTTTAAATACAAAATAAACAACTAAACTCAACTTAATAGAAATAGTTACCGCTCTCAGTTCACCCTGCACTTCTTGATATTTGCACATGTAAACTAAAAACCAACGTAATGTAGCCAGCGATGTATCCAGACCAGCACCAAACATATCGGCTAGTAGGTGCAGTAGTTGTTGATTTGTATAGTAAACGTCTGTGGATAAACGCTCCTCTGGATCATCGGAGAGTTCACGTCTCATACGCTCATCAATATAAAGATCCAATATGTTGAAGCTCTCTTTCGATACGGATTTTCGACAATCCCAAAACTTGTCGCGCTTTTCAATGAGTTCGGTATAAATAGCATGTGTGCGTGATTTTCCTTGTAGTAAGAATCTTATGGACTGAAAATTCCATGGAAGAAATCTGCGTAAAAAGAGGAAGACATTGATGCAGTATTAATTTAATTTTAATGTTGTGTTATTGTTATACCAATGTTATAGTAATGATCTGTTTATTTCTATGTCAATGTTTTTTTAATTATATAATTATATTATGTTGTTCTTATTTAATGTTAATTATTAATATCACTTTAATGTCAATGATATACTTACGGTATGTTATTGATATATCAACGTTGCCTTAATATGGGGCCTTATCATGAATTTCATGTACACAAAATTCCCTAAAAATTTTAAAGCAAAACAATAACAATTTTTCACTCTTTGTTTTTGTTTTGCTTTATAAATTTTGGGAACATTTTGCTCACATGAAATTCATGATATGGCCCATTTTATTGATTTAATGTTAATGTTATGACAATGTTATGCTAATTTTATGTTTATCTAATGTATATACTATGTTAACGTTAGGCATATCTTTTGTTATTGATATGTTAATTAAAAGTCAATGTTATATAAGTGTTAAATTTGTTAACTTTTAAGTTAGTGATATTTTAATTATGATAATGCCAGGCTAATGGTATTTTGATGTTAACTCAATTGTATACTACTCTAGAATAATTTCTAGAAATATTCAGTGTTACTTAACATTTATGTATATGTACATACGCTGACTCGTAAGCTTTAAACTGAGTTATATTATGTTATGTTATGTCATTTTATGTTATGTTATTGTGTTTTATGTTTGTTACGTTATGTTACGTTGCTATGTTCTGTTGCGTTATGTTATGTTATGTTACGTTTGTTATGTTATGTTACGTTTGTTATGTTATGTTATATTATGTAATGTTATTTTAATTTATGTTGAGTGAGGTTACTTCAATTTATTTTATTGCAAAAAATGTGCGTGCACTAAATCAAACCCAAAGACTACCTTAGCCAAGGCAAAAAATTAACAGCTCCTGATACACCGATTAACTTCAATCCCTTCTCCTGCAGCTCTTGTAAATATATCCAATCACGATCATCAAAGTCATATTTAACGCCAAACACCAAATCATTGATAATATTGCCCAATGTATGTTGCAGGATAACGTGTGGGTCGCAAAACGTGTGTATCTTACATTCATCTCTCAAAAACTGCGAAAGAGAAAATAAATTTAAAACCCCAGCTCGTGCATGTTTTTCACTGTCTGCCTTTTTTGTGCTCCTTGCACAAAGTGCTAAATGATCCCGCTCAGATGTTTCGCCGCTGAGTCATTCCGGGAACTTTATTGTTTCGCACCAAAGTGAAATATATGTGCAAATGTATGTATAATTTACCTTCATACATTCTACAACGCCACTTTTTATTCTCTGTTCCATTGATTTACGTGCATCGCATTGTTTTTTTGTCATGCCCAACTCTTTTAGCCAGTCGATAATGTGCTTGCGTTGATTGCGCCACAGTGCGCCCTCAGAGCAGATAAGACCTGCGCAGACAACAGAAAACAAAATTCCACAAAAACAGACATAACAAAATAAGGATACTTTATTGAAATTGAAAGTTACCGCTGTAGACATAAACACAATTGGCTGTTTATGAAATATATAGCAAAACAATTTCCCTTTTCGTGCGTTTGTATAGCACGCTGCCGGAAGTTCGTTTCTTGAGTCTTTTGTTTCTTTTTTTTAATTTCCCTTTTTTTTAGTTCAACATGCATACAAATATTTTTTACTCACCAAAACCACCCATTATGCCATGCGTTACATAGAGTGGCGCACGCGCCGTCAATTCTTCACATTTCAGATATTCACGCACTTTTGCTGCATCGGCCAGCACTACAGCATTAACATTGCCTAGCCGCAGTGAATAGACTGGTCCATATTTTTTTGCTAATTCAGCAAGAGTTTTATGTGGCTCACGTCTGCTAAGAAATGCCAAATATCCGAGTATTGGTAAGCCCCATGGTCCGGGTGGGTATTTACGCGCACGTAAAGTGCGGCGCACTTCACTAATGGTGACTAATACCAAAATGGCGAACGCAAGCGCGAAATACTGCAAAAAAATTTTATTTAATGAGAATGATATAAAATGTGATGCAATCATTCAATTTACTATCAAGCACACTATTTCTGAGAAGGAACTGTAATTCGCGGGAAATATCAGTAGTGAAAGGAATAGGTATGTAAGAACCGGCAAAGGAAAATACATTCCTAAGATATGACACAACTTTAGAATGCAACTGAAATAAAATGTGATTGATATTCATTATCTTTACATATAATAAAAACAAAACAGGTCGATACATTGCAGGTATTTAAAAAAAATTTATAGGAGGGATCATTATTGAGCTAATAGTAGAAAAAAAAATTTCCAAAAATCAACCGAATTTTCAAGAGCCTTGAGACTTGTACTTTGTAAGATTAGAATTTAATAGGCTGCAAAACTGCATACTCGGAAATCATTTTGAAATTCCAAAATGTCTGCCACGTTTTTTGAATTTTTCAAGAATTTTTGGAATTTTGCCATAAATTAGGAAACACCATTTCAAAATATATTAGAATAAGCTAGTGGGGCATTTTGAGTGGCACTCGCTGTGAATACAATTAATATGAAATTGCAAACCAAAACCCTTCGGGATGAAGCTCAGACACTAGTATGCAATGGAAATTTACAATAACAAACTGACAAAAATTTTTTTTTCAATTTTAAACCGCTAAGAAAATTTCATTCAAAGAAATGATTCCTTAGTACAAGCTTACTAGAGCCAGACCTGTTAAATAATGATTACTAATCGTATTATTTTCTTAAGAATCTATTTAAAGATTGATTATCATTATTTTCAATTTTTAATGATTATTTTCCAATTAATTAAAAAAAGAATCAAAAAAAAATCAAAAAAAAACAAAAATAATCAAAAGTAATAAAAACCCCCTTTTTTTTATTACTATACCTTTCATGAACATGAAATGGTATTATAACTTTGGTCCGATGTTTGTAAGTATGAGAAGAAGAAGAGATAGACCCACCAATAAGTATACCAAAATGATCAGGGCGATGAGCTGAGTCGATTTAGCCATGTCCGTCTGTTCGTCTGTCTGTTTGTACCTCAGTTTTTGAGATATCTTGATGAAATTTGGTATAGAGCCACCATTTTGTATGAGGTTAATCATTTGTCGGAATCAGCAAGATCGGAGCAATACAACGCATAACTCCCATGCAATCTATTTTTCCGATAAATGGGGTTTGGGCTATGTATCTTTAAATGATCAGTTTTGCAGAGTTTTTATTAATTGTGAGTAAGGATCGGACACATAAAACCGCGATGCCTATTCATGAAAGGTATAAAGTCTTCGGCACAGTCGAAGACAGCCATTTCCAAACTTGTTTTTATTATTTTTGATCTTTTCTAAGTAATTGCCTTTTTTAACAAGAGCTTAAATGAATTAAAAGGCATGATGTATGGAATCGTATTCATATCATAAAAAATTACAAAAGGCTTAAATGAACAAAATTTTGTTTGGAAAAGCAATTTAGGGAAACTCATATTGGTTGAAAAGGGTCCGAAGTATATATCCAATGCGCCATCAAGAAGAGCCTATGACTCCATTTTATTTATGAAAGTTTTACAAAAATCAAAATCTCTGCTAAGTCAATAGCTGAATTTTAATAGTAAATGGTCCTTATAACAGCTAACACTAGAATCTTTTGAGTTATAAATTTGTTTAAAATTTTGTGTACCGATTAATAAAACTATCAAAACGTGGGGATCGTAAGTTTTCGAAGGGTTCAAGTACGCCGCGTGAGCTCAGTTAAGTTTTGTTGTGTCCGCAAAACAGACAAAAATAATTCTTTTTATTTCCTATTCAAAGAAAAATATAGCTTAAAAAATTTGATTTTTTGAAAAAAAAAGAAGAAATATTTTTAAGCTCGTCTTTTATTCAAGAAAGCTTTGTTTTAAGAGGAGATTACAACCAATTCATACAACTAGATATAACCCAGGAAATTAAGGGCTTGCTTCTCTGCCAATGTGATTTTTTTAATTCTTCCTACAAGTTGTCGATAGCCTCAGTTATGTCTACGTTCCTTGTATAGGGATTTGAACCTTTAAACCGAACTTCAGTTTTTTTATATATTAAAGAAAATCGAGTTTCAGCTAGTAAGAACCAAATTTCCTCAAACAATCCCGATTTCTTAATCTAAGATTGAAAAGCTGCTAGGCAAAGCCCTTTCTTCTTAAATAAAGCACGTTGGCAACAGCAATTAAATCCAATGGATAATCACACCTGCAAACAAATGCTACTTCGTACTGTGAAGTAAAGTACTCTCTCGAAAATCGAAAATAACAATATCTAAGTCACTTATGGTCCCCGTTCTGTTGCAGAAGCTTGGTCACTGAAAACAATTGAGGTGGCGCCTCTGAAGGTATTCGAGTGAAAGGCTCTTTGAAAGAGTTGTAAGCGTAGGGGGCGCTTTGGCGACGGCGAGTACGGAAGAACATGTAATGATGAGACACCAACACAATTCAAAGAACTAAAATCCAGCAGCTTAGTTGGCTAGGCCACGTAGTGCGAATGAATGAAAATGATCGGCACCCGCCGGTGGAAGCAGAGAAATAAGTGGAGACCGATTTGCGATCCAGCGAAGCCGCTGTGTTTTAATTCGCTGAAGTGTGTCGGCGTCTGCGTAAAGTTCATACAGCTCATCATTAAATCTTCTTCGGTACTCGCCGTCGCCAACGCGTAGAGGTCCACAAATCTTTCAAAGAACCTATCTCTCGAATACTCCCAGAGCCACCTCATCAGATGTTGTTAGTGTCCACGCTTCTGCACCATATAGCAGGACGGGTGCGATGAGTGACTTGTAGAGTGTTATTTTCGTTCGTCGAGAGAGGACTTTACTTTTCAATTGCCTACTCAGTCCGAAGTAGCATTTGTTTGCAAGAGTAATTCGTCGTCGGATTTCTAGGCTAACATTATTGTTGGTGTTAATGCTGGTTCCCAGGTAAACGAAGTCCTTTACTATTTCGAAATTATTGCTGCCAACAGTGGCTTGGTTGGCAAGGCGCGAATGCGCTGATTCTTTGCATGATGACAGAAGGTACTTCGTTTTGCCGTCGTTCACCACCAATCCCATTTTCTCCGCTTCTTTTTCTAATTTGGAGTAAGCAGAAGTTACGGCGCGGTTGTTAAGGCCAATGATATCAATATTATCAGCAACTGCCAGAATTAAAATAGCTCATCGGACTATGCACAGTGTAGCGAGTGCGGCTGAAAGTATTATGAATTAGATGCCCTACCCTAAGTAGCCATATAAAACAGTAATGCCGTGGGGACCGAGCTTTGTTCAGCATTTATTTTAATTTAGTTTGCTCCAGATACTTATCAATAAGGATCATGCTAAGAGACCACTCCTAACTAGGTGAGCTTGGAATTCAATCAATCCAAATAATTTTACTCGTTTTCGAGATAATAACCGATTTACGAACGAATGATAATTAGAATTAGGTGGCAACACTGGGTATCATAGAGGTTGGTGCCCACTTGTATTGCCACTACTGTACAAAGCTGGAACAATTTATTTAACTGCGATATTGTGACTCCTAAGTCTTAAGTTAGATATCTCGCAATACTTTGGTAAAAATTGAATTTAGTCCCTGAAAAAATGCGATTAGTCTAGGATGCAACCGGGATGAGTCGCAAAGAAGTTCTGATCCACTTCTATGGCTTGAACTGTTCACATTTGTTTGAAAATGTCCTATGGACAGACCAATTGTACCCATTTATACCTGAACGAGTACGACAGGACTAATCCACTTTCTACCCAAACGGGCCCTTTTAACTCCTATAAATATGCTACAAAACCTGAAATTAACTTACACCCCTATGAGCATGCTACACAAATAAAAACGTATTTATGTTTTTTGAATTATAGCCAAATGTAGAGTAAAGGGATTACTCACGGATCGCCCTCTTTAGAGATTAGTCACCCGATTTTTTGCCGGGGTTCTATGCAGCGGTTAGTGAGTGATACCCAGAAAAATATGGTACAGAGAGACACACATTTTAAAAGATGTGAATTTTGCTTGAGATACTTTAATATAAGGGTTCATTCGCCTATTCAGCGAATTCAATTGATCTAGAAATTACCTAACTCCCGTCCTTCAAAGCTTTTAACTACAGCAGTGCTATTGAACCCACTTTCCATACATTTTTTTTAGAACACATTCATATGACCAATTGTACGATATTACAGCGAAAAGGCAGCGCTACAGTTATATTTGGTAGAAACATTTATTGCATTTAATGTTTAACTTCAAAATACTTACACACGATATCATACTTTCATTCATAAACCACCATTCCTCTTCTTTGGAACTTAAAGATGCCATAGTTTATAAATAATATTTATGTTTAAATAAATAATTTTTGAAACGGATTTATTTTATGTTGCTATAAACAAATGTTTCCAAAATACACTTTTTCTAATTGCTATGTATGTTCTTAAAGTTGCCATATCATATCAAAACAAAATTTATAATTTTTCGAATCCTAAAGATTTATATCTTTTTCTATAATACAAGTTCAAATAGATTTACAAAAACGTTTGAGCCTCAAAGGTAACACAACACCGCTCGTTAGCATATCTAAAAATTAACTAAAGTTCCAAAGAATTTCTGCGACACTAGAACCCCACGTCCGTAACAAAAACTTCAACTTCCCTTTTCAAGCGAACTCGATACAAAAATTATGCATGAAATAAAAGTAGTCAAATAAGATAATTCAGACGCATTACCAATTCAATTGCTTTAAAGTACATCAAAATGCATATACCCTGCAGGAAAATCAACAACTAATGACCAACGTTTCTAGAACCGCACTAGAGCTATGATGACAAATGTAAACTAGTTACATTGCAGATATATCATTAACATGTCTTAAGCTGGTGAGGGAAACGCGTTAAAAGGTGCTTTCAATAGTTTATGGAATCTGAAATTGATATTTCTTACAAGCAATTTTCGTGTTGTTCGAAACAAATGATAAACGAACCAGACCCAAATTGTTACCTTATCCGAATCCATAGGAAAAGTAATTCAGTTAATTTCCAGACTCTATAAGAGCTAAATGAAATTTTTCCCGGTTGGGTTTATATATATATATTACGTACACTTGCATATGTATGAGCTTTAGTTAAAAGTAAAATCCGCAAAATATTCGGAATCAGCATTTCATGAAACAAACAACGCTGAGATCAGTTTTCACTTAGCTTATTTTCACTGAAATGTAGATTTCTATCTTCGCATTTTTACCTCCAGACACACACATCTTTAAATGAATATTTGAGTAAACTGATTATGCCAGGATTGCTAATGTTCTGTGTTTTATTATAAAAGTCGCTTGAGTAAACTTATTTGTATACCCAGTTGTGGTTGGCATATCTGGTAGTCACGGTGACGTTTACATTCACCTTCACACGTAAAATCACTTAGCAACTCCCATTTACTGATAGCCACATAGCGTTTATATACAGGGTGGCGCAAAAGTAATCCTCCTATCAGAAAATGCTATAAATTTTGCGATTGGCCCCTAAAGTCAGTTCTGTTTTGACATTTGTGTAGTAAACACATGCGAAATACACGTTAATAAACAATGTTACGCTACACTGCTCCAGAACGCGGAATATTGCTGACTATTTATTTGACCAATAATCGGTCGGGGCCAAACGGTTACTGTGAATGGTGAGCGCTACAGAGCAATGATCAACGAGTTCTTTTTGCCGCAACTTGATGAATTGGGATTGGAAAACTTGTGGTTCCAACAAGACGGTGCAAAAGCACACACTGCACGTGCCACAACCGATATGCTGAACATCGGAAGCTTACTTTTGCGCCACCTGTTAGTAAGAATTTTTCTTTAAACGAGCAGAAGTGACCCGTTGCGTTGCATTTTATATAATGAGATCGTTATATTTATAAAGGTGACATAACATAACCCCATATTCACGGTATGTAGTGTGCGATCTTTATTTACAGTTAGTACAATCTGTGCAAAATTTGACATACCTTATAAGGACAAAACCAAGAAAATTTTAAGTTTCTAACTTTTTAATTTCAAGAGTTATAACCCAAGCCCCGTTTATCGAAACAATCGATTGTATATCGAATAGCTCCCATTCGTTGTATTGGTCGGCTGTTTTTGGTTTCAAAAAATTATTAATATATTGCAAAGTGACGGCCCCATACCATCGAAAAGTGACGGCCCCATTTTACCGAGATATCGCGTGAACTGAGCGACTAGTTTGCCGTTCAAACAGATTGACGGACATGGCTAAACCGACTCATCTCGTCGCCCTGGTTTTTGTTGTTGTGTTAGCGTTACGTGCCTAGCCGTTTCTTTTCTTACCTAGCATTGCCATCTAGCTCTTTTAACTGAAGTCTGAGAAACCTCGCAGCTTGAATAGTTTTGGATTGTGTGAAATTGGTGTTAGAAATGTCTCGTCTCCCTCGGCATTGCTGTCTACTTATAGGTGGGTTTATTTCTTCTTCTTCTCAGACTTACAAATATCGGAAGCAAGTTTTAATGAAATTTCATATTTATAAAAAGTATAAAAAATGGGATTATGACACTCCAATTTTTTACTTGGGATTATGGGACTCCCACGCTAGTTGTCAAAATCCCAAGTAAAAGTGACACATAGTCCCAAGCTAAGAGACGTACTAATAACCATATACAGGGTGGCTAATGCAAGCCGCTACCAAAAAAAAATTAAATAACTTTTTTTCTATTTAATGAATCTGGTTAATTTTTTTTTTATTTTGCAGATTGACTTTTACATTTAACAAAAATGGATAACTTAACACTGAAACAAGAATTCGGATTGTCCGCCGCTATCACGCACTGGAGTCCGTAGTTTCGGTTCAAAGAGAGTATAGGCGCACGTTTGGCGGCAATCCTCCGAGCAGATGGACCATAATAAGACTTGTAAACAATTTTGCCGAGCATGGGACAGTCAACAGAAGACCTTACCATCGAAACCCTTCAGTTCGAACGGAGGAAACAATCGCTGCTGTAGCTGCTGCCATACAAAACAATCCACGTGTTTCGACAAGAAGCTTATCTGCTCAAATGGGTGTAAGCAGACAGTCATTACAGTCAATTATGCACAAAGATTTGGACTTATTCCCATATAAAATTCAAATGGCCAACAAACTGAATGCTGCAGACTTGCCGATTCGCTTCGAATTTTGCCAGAAGATGCTTCAAATGGTGGAAGAGGATGGAAACATGTTGAACTGTCTTTTCATGTCTGACGAGGCCCATTTCGATTTAAACGGCAACATAAACAAACAAAATTGTCGAATATGGAGTGCTTCCAACCCACAGATACTCCATGAGACGGAATTGCATCCACTTCGTGTCACAGTGTGGTGTGCAGTTTCATCACGCTGCATTGTCGGGCCCTACTTCTTCGAAGAAAACGGTCACACCGTTACGGTTACTGGAGACCGTTACTTGAGCATGTTGAGAGAGTTTTTCTATCCAGAATTACGCCGAAGGAGAATTTCTTTCAACTCTGTGTGGTTTCAGCAAGATGGTGCAGCTCCTCATATAGCCCAACCTGTTATGACAGAATTGCGACGAAAATTTCCCAATAAGCTGATATCCAGAAACTCCACATTCCGTTGGCCACCCAGGTCGCCTGACCTTACTGCACCTGACTTTTACTTGTGGGGTTATTGCAAACAGGAAGTCTTCAAAGCAAAACCAACAAATTTGAATGAACTAAGGCAATCCATTCGAGAAACAATTGCGGCTATTCCTGTCTCAACTCTCCAAGCAGTAATGAACAACTTTTTGGTAAGATGCCGCACATGCATCGACGAGCAGGGGGGGCATTTAAATTCCATTATTTTTAAAACTAATTAAGCTATATTTAATAAAATTTAATGAGCTTTAACATGAATAAAAGAAAAATGAATTCCATACACTGAAAAAAATATTATTTGAGTTTCTTAATATAGCAAAATTCATCAGCCACCCTGTATAACGCTACCAAACACCAGCTTCCCAAGTGTCATATCTAATTTTTATACCTAGTAGTGCTACGCACACAAGGTATGTTAACTTCATTCGGCTAGCGGTAGTATGTAACGGAATAAACGGTTCGAGATACATAGATATCGACTTATATATATCAAAATGTTTAGGAAGAAAAGAGAAATTGATTAAGCCATGTCCGTCCGTCAATCTTTAAACACGATATCTTGAGTAAATTTTGAGATATCTTAGTGAAGTTTGATATGCAGGTTTGTTGGCACTCATCTCCGAGCGCTATTTAAAATGGGCAAAATTGGACTGATAGCCACGCCCACTTTTTATATATCGAATATTTTCAAAAATACAAAAAAAAGTGATTATTCAGTACATAATACGCTTATGAGGATAAAATTTGGTGTGTACATTAATGTTGAGGCAGAAAATAAATTTTTCAAGAAATTTTTTAAAATGGGTGTAGCACCGCCCCCTTTTTATTAAGTCAAATTTTGAAATATTATTACTCATAAATCAAAAACGGTTCAAGATATCGAAACGAAATTTGGCACACAGATTTCCATAATACAAGGAATGTTTCGGGAAAAAATTTGCGAGAAAGGTCAAGGTCCACGCCTACTTTTTCACGAAAGACTTTGAAAAAGGATCATATATATATTAAATAGGCAATAACTTTGCGTACAATAGCTTTATATCATTTCGATTTCACTTTCAAAGTGTCCGTGAACGAAGAAAGTCGAAATATATTAATTTTCGAAAATGGGCGTGGCTCCACGCCTTTTATAATGGATTATTTCACAAAACTTTTTATGCCATAACTCCGGCAAAAATTGATATATCGGAACGATGTTAGGCGAAAATGTTGAATATATAAAGGTAACTCTTTATTGTAAAAATGGGCGAAATCGGTCAACGGCCACGCCCTGCTTTTTAACATAGTTCTGTAAATTTTGTTTGTAAAATGTAAAACGCGATAATTCTATAACCATGCAAGCTTTATCAATAAGGTTTTGCACACATAATAAGCTTTTTAAGCAAAACTCGACCGTAATAATTTTTCTGGATTTTGGGTAAGTAGGTCAGCATAAAACTCCTTGTAATTTCAACTAGATATTTCTATGAAAATTGATCAGCTGCTTTTCAGTAGTATTTAGTATATTCTTGCCAGAAATTAGGGAAATCGTATAACACACAGGCAAAATATCTGGGCAAGTAGTTAATACCCCACTGCAATATGAAAGGTTTGTAAGCATGAGAAGAAGAAGAGATGGGCCAACCAACAAGTATACTAAAATAATCAGGACGAAGAGCTGAGTCGATTGAGCTATATCTGCCTCTCCGTCCGCCTGACTGTCTGTCCGTCTATCTATTTGAACGCAAATCTTTCAAACATAAAATGTGTATGTATTGGTATTTTGAAAAAATGTGGTTACCAGTGTTTGGTAGGTAGGTTATTTATATACAAATACACCAATTTACCACTCAGAACTCATAATAGAATTGTTTTAATTGAAAACAATCAGCTGGCTGCATAATACGAACTTCAAAGTATTATAATACCTGCATAAATTGGGATGCCATAAAAGATCACTACTAGGTATATAATGTTTGGTTACACCCGAACTTAGACTTCCTTAATTGTTTTCACTTGGAATTATGCCGATTTGGATTCTGTTGGCGATAAGCGTAAGAGAAAAGTAGGCGGGGATATCTTTCCACCAGATTTGGGATAAGAGGATATGCTACCAATCCACAGTACCGTATATCATTTGACAGCTATGCCAAAGTGTGGGTTTTATTTTCTCAGACAGCCATTCCGCACTTAAACCTTTGGACTCATGCATCAACAAGACAAAGTGATCGCCAATTGTCGCAGATGTCTCAACAACTTGGTCAAACCCCTCACTATCTGCCTTATATTGGTACCTGGACACAGGGATATTGAAGACAGCTGTTGAGCATATCCTTCCGAAAAAAAACTCAATAATTTTTGACTCTGAAAAAATTGGAAATATCATCCCCGATATGTGTTTTCACCGCACGTTGTTTATTAGGCACCCACGCCGCTAGAATTGATATAAGTTCTTCCGGTTACCGTCACAGCGGCATCCAAGAGTAGGAAAATCGCATCTATAGTATCTCAATTACCTGTTTTGCAACAACAAGTAGTTAGATTTTGATACCAATGGTGACTTTATTAAAAAAAGTTTCCATCAAGATCGACTCTTTGAATACTTTTCCAAAGCAACATGTGATTCTCTTGAGAATAAAAGAATACATTTAAATGGCAGGAGCTTCTAAAAAATGTTGACACAAATGTTGGTTAAGCGGTTTTGATTTTCCCCAGACGATTGCTTACTCAAACATTTTCGCGATGACCCCACCGAGATATCAAAATTGAATACAAATGCGAAAGCAAATTTTATGAACTCCACGAAGTAGTTCGGTAATTTGGAGCATATACATAAGTGGCTAGAGACCGTAAAGAGTATCATAATATTGGCCTAAGTGCCGATTTGAAAGCTTTTCCTATTGTTCATCCCAGCCTTTTCAAAATGATTTAACCTTTCTGGTGTACTAAGCTGATCGCTTACCTTCAAGCTTGTTAATGTCACAAAAACATTAAGGGATTCAAATAAATGAAACGCACATATTTGATTTCAGAGGATGTGTATTGATTGGCATACTTTTGTGACAGATTGTTATCGAATTTGTAAATATTCTGGAAGTTTCCATCAGATACAACGGTCTAAGATTTCTCGTTAGGGCGGGCTAGTCATTGCTTGAGATATAACGTCTGGTGATCTCGTTTTGTAATGGGCTTTTTGCAACGTACCTTTATCAACATTTCCATCTAGGCTTTTGTAGTCAAGCAATCACTTTGAAAGACGCTGTCCACAGACCCCCATTCGACTCTTTTAACACCAACTTCAGACAATGCTATGTAAGATAAGTGAGAACTATATAGGGCATCATAAACATCGCTACAACAACGACAACAAAAACGCTGTCCACAGGAAATGCAGAAGTTAGCCCATGAAACCACAGATCTCGTTGTGAAGGAGTCCGCTTGAAACATTTCGGTAGTAAAATAGATCCGCAGAGGTTTTGAAATTTTTTTACAAACAATCTCTACATATAATAAAATTCTAACAGGTCGATCTGTACATTGCAGATATTTAAGAAAAATTTATAGTAAAGATCGTTATAAAGCTAATAGAAGCGAAATCAACAGTTTTTAGAATTTTTGTTTGTCTGTCTGTATGTTTGGTCGCGCATCACTCAAAAACTGCTGAGCGAATTACTTTACATTACTAGACGTTTAACTTAAAATTTTAGATATCATTTGTTCCGATAACTCGATAACTTTCCGAGATATCGATCAATATGTGACCCAAAGCTCCATATCTTATCTGGTATGGGAGATATAAGTCTAAAACCGGACTCAGTCTATTATAAGTTCTGAGACGCAGCTAAGCGGGCCGGGCTTACTAGTTTTTAATAGTTATACACCACTAATTGATTTTTAAATTCTTAAAATCTGGTAATCCAGTTTACAGAGTCATCACAATGTTATTTAACCAAGAGCTTCACTTTTCCATCGAAAACCTTTTTTCCAACTTTTACAAGGATAAATTGACACCCTCCAATTAAAGAAACAAATAGTTTCGAAGCGTGTGAATAAGACAAGTTTAATAAATTGCTTCTACGTTCTTCTCAAGTTCAGGGCCAATAACAGCACAGCAAAGCTATATATACCCACCAGAAAAAGTGCGCCTTGTGTAAGAGTGTTTTAGTTTGACATTATAAGATATTAGCATAAGCCACATAATTAAATATAACACTTACTTACATACATACATACATATATAGGTCAACAACCCTTAACAGCTTTTAACCTTCCAACAAAGCGCCACCTGACTCTATCCTTCTAAGAACCTTTCTCTCGAATACTCCAAGGGCTTCTCATCTGCGGCCGTCATCGTCCATGCTTCTGTTCCACGTTGCAGGGCAAGTATTATGAGCGACTTCTAGAGCTTGGTTTTTGTTCGTCGAGAGAGGACTTTGCTTCTTAATTGCCTACTCAACTCAAAGTAACATTTATTGGCAAGGGTAAATCTTCGATGGATTCCTAAACTCACATTATTGTTGGTGGTAATGCTCGTTCCCAGGTAAACGTAGTCCTTTACTATTTCAAACTTTTAGCTGCCAACAGTGACGTGGGTGTCAAGGCGCGAATGCCCTGACTCTTTGCATGATGACAGAAAGTACTTCCATTTGCCCTTGTTGCACACTCTTGTAATAGATGGTTCCTGAGCGGTGTAGTTCTGCGGCTTGTATTATTTTCTCCAGCATCAAATTAAAAAAATCGCAGGGCGTCACCCTGTCTGAAAGCTCGTTTAGTTCCGAACGGCTCGGAGAGGTCCTTCCCGATTCTGACTGAGCTGGTGGTGTTGCTCAACGTAATTTTGCACAGCCTTATACATTTTTCTGGGAAACCAAATTGAGACATACCGGCATATAAGCAGTTCTGTTTCGTGCTATCGAAGGCGGCTTTAAAATCGACAAAGAGGTGCCGCTCTGATAAGGTCCAATCAGTTTGTCAACGGTGGGCTTCAGTCTTTCGCACAATACGCTTGATAGGACCTTATATGCGATATTAAATGGGCGGATTCCGCGATAAGTGGGGTATATTTTAGAATCTCCTTTCTTGTGGATTGGGCAGAGAACACTTTCGTTGCACGTGTTCGCTCTTAAATCCTTCCGTCATTTGCAGGATTTTTTGGAAGAATTTTCGAGCGTTGCTCTTGCTGGCTAGTAGCTCAAGCTCTTCGCTCTCAAGCCTTTCTGCCTCTCTTTTTTTCTTACTTACTTACTTTATACAGGGTGGCGCAAAAGTAATCCTCCTATCAGAAAATGCTATAAATTCTGCGATTGGCCCCTAAAGTCAGTTCTGTTTTGACATTTGTGTAGTAAACCATGCGAAATACACGTTAATAAACAATGTTACGCTACACTGCTCCAGAACGCGGAATATTGCTGACTATTTATTTGACCAATAATCGGTCGGGGCCAAACGGTTACTGTGAATGGTGAGCGCTACAGAGCAATGATCAACGAGTTCTTTTTGCCGCAACTTGATGAATTGGGATTGGAAAACATGTGGTTCCAACAAGACGGTGCAACAGGACACACTGCACGTGCCACAACCGATATGCTGAACATCGGAAGCTTACTTTTGCGCCACCTTGTACTTTATAATTCAAACGATTTGGGTAACAATTAGAAATATGACGAATTCTCGAGGCCTTCGCCACTTGACCACGAATTCGGTGTACGTTCTCCCTCTTCCGGTAGAAGAACTTTTGTCGCGAAATCTGCCAAAGCCGTCTCATCAGATGTTGTTGGCTATTCTGCCAACATTTTCTTATGGCTTTTCACTCCTCTCTAAACATCCGCCAAAGCAGGCTGCGAAATTTGTTTTCTTTATACAAGAATTTTCCCCCGCATTGATACCATCCGGCATTTTTGAGGGCTTCACGGCCTTGTAGCTTTATGTCGCTGTTATTGCTTGAACCTTTTACTGGACATGACCAAGTTTCGTGAACTGCCAAAATCGAGCAGGCGAAATCTCGCCATCAAGACTAGGACGTACTGCATTTACAATATTATAAGATTCATTTGTGAGCGGAACAAATATCACTGCCGCCGCATTACTTATTCTTCACAACCGCTTACATCATATTTTGTTGGTTATGAATACACGCAGTGGATTGAGTCAGCAAGCACCTATGTACCTACATACATGAACACATAACGATCAATTGTACTTTTATAACTTTAATGCTTGCTTTTTCAACGCTTTCAACGAGTCGCGTGGTTCGTTTATCCTCTTAATATCGCGCCTTCGAATATTGTAGATTGTTTCTAGTCTTGACGAGCGCTGAATTAATTTTGCATCATTGTAGTCGCATGCGTGGCAGTTGCAGGTTGTAACGTGCCTTTTGTTTTTTTATTGCATGCCATAAATAGGTTTCGGATATATCTTGCTGGCAGAACGGAGATGTGCAAGTGAGTTCAAAATCATTGACCCCCATACAAACATACATACTTCTTTACATCCTAGGGCTTTTAGATTCTATAGCTAATTCCCCGTAGATTCCTTTTGAACAGTTCAATAGAGTTCAACTACAGGTACGCATACATTGCCGATGTTAAAAGATCAGCCAAACCGGCAGCAATAACAGCAAATTCAGGACAGACAAGCTGGCTTAACGATCGCTGGACATCAATTCTTTCTTTGTATACCCACATGTGCTACGGCACTGGGTGCATAATTTAGTTAGTGTGAGTACCAGGTACTAGTTGAGTTTGATGTGTAAACATGTGTAGCCTGTACATACTCGTAAATTTAATTAAATTAGACCACGCCCAGTGATTGAATTTCAAGCACAAAACTTTATCTTATTTTAGATATTAGCTACTCTTTTTTTGGCCTTCATTCCCTTCTCTTCTATGCTGTTCCTTTACTTCAATGTATTTTAATTTTTTTTGCTTTTCTCTTCTTTCAACAGTCTCTATTTTTAATTGAATTTATTGTATTTTTATATATTTTACTGCTTAATTTTTTTCTCCCCGTTATCATAGCTAATTTTAATTAATTAATTTAATTTAATTCACTTCAGTTTAATTTAATTTAATTTAATTTGCTTTAATTTAATTTAATTGATTTAATCTAGTTTAATTAAATTTTATTTTATTTTATTTTATTTTATTTTGTATTTGATTTTACGTTATTTTATTTTATTTTATTGTACTTTATCTTATTTTATTTTATTTTGTTTTATTTTATTTTATTTTATTTTATTTTATTTTATTTTATTTTATTTCATCATGGCTGTTTTCGAAATAGTACTGTAACTATAGCCTGTATATGTTTGTTGCTTTCAATTTTTCCTCTAAACAAAAATAATAATAATTAACTAAGAGTTATTATCAACTGGTCTTGAGCTAGTTATACTTATAAAAATATGTAAAACCAACAACAAAATTATTTTGTTTTATTTTATTTTATTTCATTTTATTTTATTTTATTCTATTTTATTTTATTTTATTTTATTTTATTTTATTTTACTTTATTTTACTTTATCTTATTTTATTTTATTTTATTTTATTTTATTTTATTTTGTTTTATTTTATTTTACTTTATTTTACTTTATTTTATTTTATTTTATTTTATTTTTTTTTTATTTTATTTTATTTTATTTTGTTTTATTTTATTTTATTTTTTTTATTTTACTTTATTTTATTTTATTTTATTTTCTTTTATTTTACTTTATCTTATTTTATCTTGTTTTATTTTACTTTATTTTGTTTTATTTCATTTTATTTAAATTAATTTTATTTTATTTTATTTTATTTTATTTTATTTTATTTTATTTTATTTTATTTTGTTTTATTTTATTTTATTTTATTTTATTTTATTTCATTTTATTTTATTTTGTTTTATTTTATTTTATTTTATGTTTTTTTATTTTATTTTACTTTATTTTATTTTGTTTTCTTTTATTTTATTTTATTTTATTTTATTTTATTTTATTTTATTTTATTTTATTTTATTTTATTTTAGTTTACTTAATTTAGTTCTATTTTGTATTTGATTTTATGTTATTTTATTTTATTTTATTGTACTTTATCTCATTTTATTTTATTTTGTTTTATTTCATTTTTTTTTTTTTTTTTTTATTTAATTTAATTTAATTTTATTTTATTTTATTCTATTTTATGCTATTTTGTTTTATTTTACTTTATTTTATTTTATTTTATTTTGTTTTATTTTATTTTATTTTATTTTATTTTATTTTATTTTGTTTTATTTTATTTCATTTTATTTTATTTTATTTTTTTTTTATTTTGTATTTGATTTTATGTTATTTTATTTTATTTTATTGTACTTTATCTTATTTTGTTTTATTTTATTTTATTTTATTTGATTTGATTTATTTTTATTTGATTTTATTTAGTTTTATTTTATTTTATTTTTTTTTTTTTTTTTTGTATTTGATATTATTTTATTTTATTTTATTTTATTTAATTTTATTTAATTTTATTTTACTTTGTTTTACTTTATCTTATTTTATTTTATTTAATTTTATTTAATTTTATTTTATTTTATTTTATTTTATTTTATTTGATTTTCTTTGATTTTATTTTATTATATTTTATTTTAGTTTATTTTATCTTATTTTATCTTTTTTTATTTTATTTTATTTTATTTTATTTTATTTTATTTTATTTTATTTTATTTTATTTTATTATATTTTATTATATTTTATTGTATTTCATTTTATGTTATTTTATTTTGTATTTTATTTTATTTTATTTTATTTTATTTTATTTTATTTTTTTTAATTTTATTTTGTTTTATTTTATTTTATTTTGTTTTACTTTATCTTATTTTATTTTATTTTATTTAATTTAATTGTGTTTCATTTTATTCTATTTTATTTTGTATTTTATTTTATTTTATTTTCTTTTATTTTATTTTATTTTATTTTATTTTATTTTATTTTATTAAATCTGATTTAACATGAATAATAACTTATTTTGTTTTTTAAGCACTTCGTATATTTACGATAAACGCAGTTGCCCCATCTTTTGCCGATTAATAGCAATCATCGTGTTGTGGCACGATTACCGAATAATAACAGCACCTACATCCACACACCCACATAAGCAGAGCGTCACATACATATCAGCAAAACAGTGAAACCAGATTCTAGACACGCACACTAAGCCAAATTTCAGTAACAAGGCACAGGCAGATGTCACGCGTCGTAACTTTGCATCTACAAAATACAGACAGAATTACAAGCCGAGGCAGAGGGCTTACAGGCAACGACGCTTAACTTTTCTAGACAGCCTCTACCGAGCCTAAAGAGGTTTACACATCAAAAACTATTCATTGTCTTATAGCATTGTTATAGGGTACCAATCCGAAACAAAAATGACAGTGTTACGGCTTACCAGCATAACTGCTGAACCACAAATTGTATGGATTTTTTGCGCTTTTTAGTTCTTTTAATTTAAAATTTTTAGATTCGTTCAGTTTCGCTGAAGCTCATGACCAACAATGGCCAATATGTTTGCGTTCCATACCAAAGGTTTCAGATGCGTGTACGATAATTTTTCAAGCCCGGATAGTGTTTGGCAAACCTACTGAGTGTAACTCTGCCACGAAAAGTTTGTTATTAACATAAATCTTAGGTAACATTCATGTAATATTGACATAACATTCGTTTAACATGAAAATAACACTAGCATATCATTTTGATAAAATTCACATAAAATTTACACAATATTATCAAATTACTAAGATAATGTTACCATGGAATTAACATAAAACTAACATACCATTAACACAAGGTAATCATTACATAGCACACTCTTCAAACAACATAATGTTAGCATACCATTAACATAACATTTTATGCAACTTTAATATAACATAATTAATAGTGGTTTGAATTAAAACACGACACAATGAATCACGGCGCGCTCCTTCAACATCTGGAGTTATCACTGCTTCCAGCTGGCCTATTAGTACCAAAATGTCTTATCCTCCGTCTTGTTAAATTTTTATATATCTTCCCACCCTATGGAGTCTCTTTAGTATTCCGGGCCAACTACTGCATTAATATGGCTATGGACAATGTCATCCTTGCATAGTGGAACTCAGTCTTCTAAACACTGTCATGCTACCTTCATGAAGTGGCAACCCGCTCAAAATTATTTAGCACAGTGAATTACTCTCTCTCACTCTTCGTTTTGGATATTGTAACAGGTTTAACTCCAGACTAAACCCTACCATACCAAATACCTGGCTTGCATGTGGTATGCTCCCTCCCTCTCTTTAACTGTTAAATTGCACCTATTCTTCTCACACCAACCCTGTTGAAACTTTTCTGGGACTTTGGTTGTAAAAAATTAATGACAATTTAGGGCTAGCATTGTTAAAAACAACAACATTAGGTTAGGTTAAAGTGGCTGCCAGTGTCAGAAGGACCGTTGTGATACCACGTAGAGACACCGTTACACCTCCTCTTCGAACCAATTTGAAGACTTGATGAAGGCCATCAAGTCCTTGATTTCATACTCCGCAATCTGGCGAATGTTTTCCAGGAAGAGAGCTCCCAGCCAGCGGCGCCTGACGCCGTTAAGTGCAGGGCAGTTGCAGATGAGGTGGTCTACCGTTTCCTCCTCCTTAGGGGACACCTAGCCTATCCGCGTGCCCCCCAATAAGGCAGTGCCCAGTTAGTGTTCCTATAAGCTTGGAAATACCAGCCCTTATTAGGGTGTGGATTTGTCAAGATCTCTTGGAATCCCTTTTTGGCCAGGTTTGCGTGGATATCCTGCACCCTGGAGTTTGTTGCCATCTTTCGTTGGCTAGCCTATGGTATGTTCTTTTAGCAGTAGCCTGCATGTGGCAAAGGGTATACCCACGCGTTCTTTGTCAGGAAGAACCTGCTTGGTAGTGCCATTCCTAGCAAGCTCATCTGCCCTACAGTTTCCCTCAATGTCCCTGTGACCCGGGACCCACGTGAGGTTCACACAGTTCCACTTGGCCATCTCTTGGAGAGATCGGCAACCGTTAAGCGTTAGCTCAGAATTGAATGAGTTAGAGCCAAGGGAGTTATTGGCTGCTTGGCTATCGCTGAAAATAAAGACTTCCTTGCCAGTAGTGTCCTCTCCTATCCACGCTGTGGCCTCCATGATTGCAGAGACCTTAGCCTGGAACACACTACAATGATCAGGTAATCCGAAAGAGAGTTCTAGGTCGCAATCCTTTGAAAATACCCCTCCCCTGCCCATCCCGCCTATTTTAGAGCCGTCGGTGTATATGGATATACTACCTTCTCGCCGTAGCACCCATCCGACTCCTCCTAGTCGCCCCTACTGCGGATATTCACCGTGAAGTTACACTCTGAGACTGTAGTAGCCGCGCAGCGATCCGTGCTTCCGGGGAGAAAACTGAAATTGTGTAGTATGGTAGAATGTCCTTTGGTCCGTGTATTCCAGCTGGACGATTCCTGTAGGCGCAGAGCTAATTTCGCCGCTGCTCGGTACCCTTCCGCGTCTAGGGGAAGAAGGTCTAGAATGACCTGGAGAGCTTCGCTCGGCGTAGTTCTTAGAGCTTCGCCTATACAGATCATTCTAGACCTGTGAACTTTCCCTAACAGATTCCGGTTTGAAGCCTTGCCCAAGTCAGGCCACCATACGACGACCCCATACAGCAATATGGGTTTAATAATCGTGGTGTAAATCCATTTGCATATCTTGGGGCTAAGAACCCATTTCCTGCTTATGGCCCATTTGCACGTGTATAATGCAATATACGCTTTCTGTTGACGCTGAGTAAAGTTTTCCTTCCAGTTCAGCTTTTGGTCCACAGCCTTACCTAGGAATCTGGCCTTATCGGCCAGTTTGAGGCGCACTCCATTTAGCTTTGCTGGGTTCAACGGTGGTATTTTATACCGTTTAGTGTATAAAACAAGTTCCACTTTCTCGGAGTTGACACTAAGTCCGCAGCGAGAGGACCATGACGAGATATCTCGCAAAGCCACCTGCATCAGATCGCACAAAGTTTGTGGGAATTTGCCTCTGTATGACACGGCCAGGTCATCAGCATATGCCACAACCTTCCCGCCCCCCCAACATGTATCTCTTAATAGCGAGTTAACTGTTAGGTTCCACAGTAGTGGCGGATATGAGATTGCTGTCAATTGTGGTAGTGAGGAAGTTATTGATTATCCTCTCTAGAGTTGTGAGTGCGAAGGACGAGAGACTGATCGGTCTGTAATCCTTCGGCGCGTAGTGAGAGGCTTTCCCTGCCTTCGGAATAACGATTACTATTGCGCTTCTCCACGAGAACGGTATATAGTTGAGAGCCAAAGGGGCCGTAAAGCCAATTAGCAGATGTCTCCAAGGTATTAATTAGTTGTGCAGGAATAATCCCGTCCGGTCCGGCAGACTTAAAATGCTTGAAGCTCTTAACTGCCCATTTGACCCCCTCCAACGTGATGGGTATATTTACAGCCGGGTTATATAGAGGTGCAGTTGGTGCACCCTACATATTTCCCGGAAAATGAGTATCCAGAAGCAGTTCTAAAGTTTCCCCTTCTGAGATGGTCTAGGTCCCGTCAGGTCGCCGCAAATAGGTCAAGGCCGTTTCCGTCTTTGGTAGCACGCACCTTAGTCTTCCTGTGTCGTCGACACTTTCGACTCCAGTGCAGAAATTTCTCCATGAATTTCTCTTCGCTTGTCTAAGAGCTTTCTTATAAGCCCTCAGTTTGTCTTTATATTCAAGCCACTGAGTCCCGCTATCGAGGCTTTTGGCTCTATTGAACTGCTTCCTACAGGATTTCCCAAGTGAGTCCAAATCCTGGGACCACCAGTGAGGTTTGGACAGGCCTTTTCGAAGGCATTTGAGAGTGCCGATGTGAATGTGGTAACCATGTTTTGCAGCTCCTCTGCCGATGCGGGGCATTGTGAGGGTAGGGCCGGCACACACACCTCTATCCAATAACTCATTATGCAATTCCCAGTTTGTGTTACGTGGGTTGCGTCCCCTAATTTTTGTTCAACGGCAAATTCTTAAGCAAATTCAATATAGCGATGGTCTGAAAATGAATGATCATCAAGAACCCGCCAGCTTCTAACTAACCCATAAGCGCTTTCGCTACAAATAGTAAGGTAAATGACCTCCCTTCGATTTTTAGTAATAAAAGTTGGTTCATTACCCACGTTGCAAACTACGAGTCGTTTAGTCGTTAAAAGAAAATCAAAAAGTGACTCACCCCGAACATTTATATCGGAACATCCCCATTGGACGTGATGAGCATTTGCGTCCGTTCCGATAAGCAAGTGTTCCATGCTGCAGTTAGCCACCATCTCTTTTACCTTATCTTGCGGTCGAGGTTCTTCCGCATCATAGGGCATATATATCGTCAGCCGTAGTTCCCCAACTGAAAGTCTGGCAGCTGTGACGTCGCCGTAGCTATAGGTAGGTAGGAGAAAGATACTTAGTTCAGACCTAACCAAAATACAGGTTCTAACATTACCTTCTGCATTGGCTCAGATGAGCTCACTCAGGGTTCTTGGATGAGGACTACATCGACGTCACCTTTAGAAAGGCGACTTATTAAAGCAGCCGAGGCTGCCTTAGATTTGTGTAGGTTTATCTGCAGCACCCTCAACATGAGTCTGCTTAGACTCCCCTACCATCACCGTGGCGTCGAGGTTGTTGTTGTTGTTGTGGTAACGACAAAAACACTCCCCGAAGGTTTTAGGGAGTGTTGTCGAATTAACAGTCCTTGGCCGGATTTGAGCCCGGTACGCTCCTGTACTCCCTTGCGGTACTGCCCGACTGTCGTGGTAGCGATTAATGATCAGTGAAACCTCCTAGGTCATGTCGTGTAATGAGAGGTGAGAGGCATCATATCCGTAGATCAACCATCGAGTTGCACGTCATTACCTTTGTGCATATTAGTCCCCTCTTACGACCGGTATGCCTACCTCGGGCATATTCTAAACCCCTAACCCGCAGGGGCAGTGGCGTCGAGGTCTTCCCCTTCTCTGTCCAGCAGGATGTCTTCCATCGTCAAATTGTTCAGAGAACCTGCACAATTTGACGTGGATGACACCATGCTTTCCACTTCGGAGAGCTCTGCTTCCACTTCCGATGCTTCGACGTCCGTGGCCACCGGAGCACCCGAAAAGGATGCGCTGCGCGTCGCCACGGTATACGTGTATTACAAACTCGCCGATGCCGTAATGAACACGCCCATTTCTTTGCTTTAGAGGCTCTAAAGCCTCCCCATTCAGGGCCAGAACCACATCCCTTCTTGGTGCAGCAGCGTCCCCGACCTGAATGACACTCCAGTCCTGCGTCGGGAGAGCTGGGTTCATGACCTGCATCATCCTAAGAATTTTCTCAGGTTCCGCTGGGGTCGCTGGAACCCATGCCATAGCCCTTGGCCGAGCTGGAAGTCCCTCCAGTCGACGACCTCTATCTTCGCCTCGGGGTACACTGGCCCCAACTTTACAGTTGCTACCTTGTACAGCGCAACAGATCTTGCATATTCGCAAGCGAGGATTTTGATCTGACCCTGGTACCATCCCGCATCAGCAGCTCGAGGCGGACTGCCCGGATCCTCCATCAGCACGTCGAGAACGGCGTTGCCGATGGCGTTCCGGACGTATGGCCACTAGTCCTTCGGGATGGCACCACGATGCGGTCCTTGGCCACCTCGGCAAGGATTGGCTTACCTACGCCAGGGTTTTCTGGTACCTCTTGCGAGGAGGTTTCAGGTCCTCGTCCGATCTTTGGGGTTTCAAGGGTGTCGCGCTTTCCAACGTTGTCACCGAAGTAGCCTGGAACTCCGGTAGTAGCGCTCGCGCCCTCTCCACCGGATTCCTGGCACTTCGGAGCAGCGTTGCCAGCGCACCTGCGTTCGCATCCCTGCTGGTGCTGACCCCTATCAAGGTGCTCGTGTTTTGTTTTGGTTTCGAGGTTTCCCCGTTCCCCGACGCACCCCTGCCGCATGAGTGTGCCTTCGTCACGATCCTCCCCCCTGAGGAGGAGGACGAATCTTTTTTGTTTTATTTGTGTTCATCATCTTGTTCGTACGTCCATTCGCTGGACAAGTCCAGCTTGTGGTCAAAATGTTAGGAAGGGGAAAGGTGTCGTCCGCCGCGGCAGAGCCCCATACCGCGGTAAGACCAAATTACTCTCTGATGCGGTCCGGTGTCACAGAGGCTCCGTATTAATACAGCCACGATTACCCTCCCGGCTGCAAACATCCAATGGGCACGGCAATGCATAACACCCTGAATTGGGAGGGGGTACAACAACATTAACAAAGAATTAAATTAACATTGACATACCAATAACATAACACAACATAACACAACATAACGTAAATATAATATTACTATAGCAGTAACACAACATTAACACATTTTTATTGTAATCGGATATAACTTAAAAATTTCGTTTTTCGGAATTTCACGATGCAGTAAAATAATTGCTGAGATTGGGCTCAGAGTTGTCAAATGATCAAATGTACGAAAAAAAAAAGATTTTATTACGTTTTTCCAAAAAAAAAAAAAATATTTTTTATTACACCCGTTTATAATAAAATGTGCAAAATTTGACGTTTTTATAATTTTATTTCGAAGGGTTAAGGCGCAACCCCCATTCATCTGAACAAATAGATATATATCTGAATCAATATATATATCTTAAATCAATTCGATCTTGTCTAACAAATGAGTATTACAAAATTGGGGCAACATGCCAAATTTCAGGCAAATATCCCTGGCACTTGATAACTAATGTGTGTCCAAATAGACAGACTTCATGAAAGACAGACAAAGTAAAATCGACGGTATTCTTATTGATACGTGTTTCTCTCCGCCTTCTCTTACTGACTAAAGTTATAATACCTCTCTTATCATTAGATGTCAAAAACATTCGTCTGTTCGTCGTCCAAAAAAGTATAATCGCGCTTTTTTCTTTAATCATACACGTAGTATGCAGTCAAGTTCTTGCAGCAAAGTCAATGACCACTCCTACTTTCCATCCAAGCATCCTAAATTTTCATATCTGCACAATATTTTATAAAGTTTACATATGTATTAGGGATGAAAACTTTTTCGATAAGTCCCGAGATTTGGGTATTCGTTACTTTTCAGCAGTTTAGCATAAAAAACCAAAACCATTTCTTTTTAAAATATATAACAAACTAGCTGACCCGGCAAACTTCGTTCTGTCCAAAATAGATTTTTTTACTGAGTTCATTTCAAAAATGTTTGATTACACCCGTATTCTTTTTAATCGAAAATTCGAGACTGTGCACAATATTAATTGCGTATAGACTAAACCTATGATTATGTTTCCTTGATAACTTGTCAATATTTATAAATAGTGAAGAAAAAAATATTAGTGTTAAATGTATTTTTTATTTGTTTCAAAAATAACATTATTTTTGCGGGTTTTTATTAAAATTAAATAGCTCCCATCTTCGTCATAATTTTGGTACTGATAGCATTTCATCCTACCATGTTCTGTTATTTTACAAAATATCTTCTAGGGGGTTTAGTACCAAAAATTTAGTTTGTATGGAAGGTGTCACACCCCCACTTCCAATAACTAAAAGTTTCCGTCGCAAATTCGTGCAATGTTTTCGCGTATCCAAGCTTCGATATTATGCGCCAAACACCTTTAGAGACATGGAGTAAGCTTAGTTCAGTTTGTATAGGGAATGCCATGCCCTCTTTTCCCATAACTCCCATTGGCTTTTTCGTGATTATGCTATTGATATCGTATATCGCCTTTACCGGTTTTAGAGATATTCAGATGAAGTTTGTATGAAAGGTACCACGCCCATTTTTTCAGAACTGACTTCTTTCCATGAGTATGGCACTGATATTGCATATCCCCATATTCATTTTCAGATCCCTACCGTCAACTTTTTTGGAGATATAATGCCTGTAAAATCCAGTTTGCACGGGAGGTGCCACGTCCCCTAATAATTTTTATACCTAGTAGTGCTACGAACACAAGGTATATTAACTTTAGTCGCCTAACGGCAGTACGTTACGACATAAACGGATCGAGATAGATATTGACTTATATATATCAAGATGTTCAGGACGAAAAGAGAAATTGATTAAGCTATGTCCGTTCGTCCGTCTGTGAAAACTTGAGTAAATTTTGAGATATCTTAAACAAATTTGGTATGCGGGTTCTTTGGCACTCAGCTCCGATCGCTATTTAAAATGGGCGAAATCGGATGATAGCCACTCCCACTTTTTATATATAGAATATTTTCGAAAACACAGAAAAAGTAATTACTCAGTACATAATACACCTATAAGGATAAAATTTGGTGAGTACATTGACATTGAGGCATAAAATACATTTTTCAAGAAATTTTTGAAAATGGGAGTGGCACCGCCCACGTTTGCTTAAGTCAAATTTAGAAATAATATTAATCATAAACCAAAACCATTCAAGATATCGAAACGAAATTCAGCACGCAGGCTTCCAGGTATGCAAGGAACGTTCCAGGTTGAGATCTACGCCCAATTTTATATGAAAGATTTTTAAGAGGATCGTAGATATATTAAATAAGCAATAATTTTGCGTAAAATAGCTTTACATCATTTATATTTCACTTTTAAAGTTTCCGTAAACAAAGAAATCCAAAAACATAAAATATTTCAAAATGGGCGTGGCCCCGCCCCTTTTATAGTGGACTATTCCACAAAACTTTTTATGCCATAGCTCCGTTGAAAATTGAGTTGTCGCAACGAAACTTAATAATAATGTTCTATATATAAAGGTAACTGTTTGCTGTAAAAATGGGCGAAATCGGTTAATGTCCACGCCCAGTTTTTTAATATAGTTCTGAAAAATTGTTTTGTAAAATTTAAAAAGCGATATTTCTACAACTAAGAAAGTTATATCAATCAGATTTTGCACACATATTAAGATGTTTAAGAAAAACTCGGCCGCAAAAAAGCTTTGTTAATTTTGAAGAAGTAGGCGTGGGGCCGCCCACTTTTCAGCATAAGATTTCTGCTATTTTCAAAGGCAATCGCTTTTAATACAGTCTTGATATTTCAATGAAAATTGGTCAGCTGCTTTTTAGTGGTATGTATTATACTCCTGCCAAATCAGGAAACACACAAGCAAAATATTCGGTTACGTAGTCAATAGCCCACTACAATAGGGAAGTTATATATCTTTTTTGATTTTCATCTATATATATAAAATGTCATTAACTTGAACTTGAATAAACTCCTAACTAAACCGAACTGCTATATACAGACTGTGTCGTGCCCAGCGAACTCCTGAACCTATCGTGAAAGTTCAAGAGCAAAACAAAACACAAAATATGTGGGCGTGGCACCGCCCACTTTTGAAAGAGTATGTAGATATTGACTAAGTGATACATATATCCAAATTTCATTAACCAAAAAAGTTCGGAGTTATGACGAATTGAAACCCTATATAGCCTGGGGGCGTGGTTCGGCCTACTTTTACAAAACTATATATTGTCTATGCTGTACCCAGTGAACCCAAGTATATATTGTGAAAATTTTATAAAGATCGGTTGAGTTCTTTGGCGCCTATAAAAGACAAACCTTTTTTATATCTATTTTGGTGACGCACACAAGGTATTTTACTTCATTCATAAACGAATTAAGAGATATATTTATTAATGTATATCAAAATGTTCAGGATTAAAAGTAAAATATCCGGGCAAGTAGTTAATACCCCACTGCAAAAGGGAAGTTGTATATCTTTTTTGATATTGATACCTTTCATGAACATGTCTGTCCGTCTGTCTATTTGAACGCAAATACGAACTGAAAGTATTAAAATAGACCTGCGTAAATTGGGATGCCATAATAGATCACTACTAGGTATATAATATTCGGTTCCACCCGAACTTAAACTTCCTTACTTGTTTCTATTAATACCTTTCATGAACATGAAATGCTATAACTTTGGTCCGATGTTTGTAAGTATGAAAAGAAGAAGAGATAGACCCACCAATAAGTATACCGAAATAATCAGGGCGATGAGCTAAGTTGATTTAGTCATGTCCGTCTGTCTATCCGTTGTCTGTTTGAACGCAAAATAGTCCTTAAGTTTTAGAGATATCTCGATGAAATTCGGTAAGAGGCAGTCATTTTGTAAAACATTAATCATTTGTCGGAACCAGCATGATCGGACCAATGCAACGCATAGCTCCCATACAATCGATTGTTCCGAAAAACGGGTTTTGACCCTAACTGTTGCAATTAGAAAGCTTTTGCAGTTTTAGTACATATTATATATGTAATGTGTGTAGTGAAAATCACACAGATCGGACCAACCTAACTATAGCTCCCATACAATCGATTTTTCCGATAAATGGGGCTTGGGATTCATTTTTATATATATAGATAAATTAAATTTTATTAAATTTTTAATTTGAAATAAAAGTTGTTTCTGTAATAATAAAGCAAAATAATTTTTTTTTTTAGGTTAAATTTTTAGAATTTTTTTAGTAATGGGCCGCAGACTCCCTTTGTTGAATAAAATATAAATATTTTGGTTTTTGTAATAAACACAAACAAACCACCTTAAACTTGAAAAATCGAGTCTGAGCAAATCCTTGGTTTCTATGCAAGAGGTCCAATGTTTTTTATGCAATCTTTAAATTGGATCATCTTGAAAGCCACAAGATATTTAAATAAAAATTTGTTTTCATTGTGTACAGCAATTTTTAAACGGTTATAAGAATTTTTGTTAAAGTTCAAATTCCATGTGAGCTCAGTTGTTAAATAAAAAAAAATTAATAAGTGATTAGGAAACGGAGAACTGTTGATGGTGGATCCAATAGACACAACGTTCTTTCTTAGCTGCTAGAATGGCTCGTGACACTTTTAGTAACTCGATCAACAAAGAAAATTTAAAAAACAATAAAGGAATGTAAATAATCGCACATATTTAGCCTTTAGTAAGATATTCCAAATCCCGAAACCCCCTGGATTGTAGAGAGGAAATCCCGGTATCGCCAATAAGTGTATTTATAAGTAACCCTTTGTTGGTGCAATGTACAACACTAGTCATCGCCTGCACTCTTATTAATATACCAACATACCTACATATCCATTTATATCTTACCCTGCAAAAAACGGAAATACTCCGTTTCATACTCCATAGAATATTCCTAAAGGAGTATCAGAGTACTCCAACACCTATCCTCATTCATATAAAAAAGGTGGTCCAATTAACATGGCAATGCCCGGTGATTGGATCACCTAATCCATCTCGGAGTACTCCGTTTCTTTGCTTTTGCATACTCTATAGACCACCTACGTGAGAGTACTCTCAAAATACTCCCATGGGATTACTCTATAGAGTATTCAACAGCAAAGCGAGAGCGGGAGTAGGTGGTCCTCAAAAGAACACATACTCCCTCCTCGCTTTCGTCTAGAATACTCTATAGAGTAATCTTTTGGCAGCATTTTCAAAGTACTCCAACGTAGGTGCTCTATAGACTATTCAGAAGCAAAGTAAATGGTACTCCGAATAGGATTAGGTGATCCAATCACCGGACATCGCTATGTAAATTGGACCACCTTTTTTATATGAATGAGGATAAGTGTTGGAGTACTCTGATGGTCCAACGTTTTTTACAGGGTAGTCGTCGAGTGCACCGACTGTCTTGATCTGAGTATAAAATCATTTAAGCGGTCGCAAGAGCTTCTAAACGTACACACATGTGCTGGTACGTAAGTATGTATATATTTACTACTCTCTCACAGGATCATTGAACGTTCTTGAAATATGTCAAGTTCAATAGCCCCTCCACAAAGAGGTATGCGCAGAAGAGAACAAAGTTGAAAAGCAGCTGCTATTATTTTTCGTTTCAACATGTATATTTATAGCGATCGGTGCGCCACACTACTGTTACCAAGCCGTTGTTATAAGATGTTGTCAAGCATCAAACACAAAGGACATGGACCTACAGCTAATAGGACGGGTTTATTAGTGTTGCTACATATAATATTAGCAGTCTACATAGTAAAGGTCAATGTAACGTGTGTGCATAGTTTCTTGCAACTTTATTTGATGATAGTTGTTTTTGGTTTGTATCGGCGAAGGGATAGACGATTACCCATCGGTGTTATTTTTATCACAACGTTCCATTTATGGCTTCTGTCTTAGGATCAATCGACTTGCTACATAAACGTGAGTGTCACGTAACCCTTAATGGGTTACGTGCTTCTTATTGGCTGATCGTGAAGGCAAAGGCCGATATTATCGCTATACAAGATATGCGATGGACGAGGCATGGAAATACAACTTCCCAAAAAACATCTGGTACTAGGAGAAGTGTCCCGCTGCAATGGAAATATATTTCGCTTCTAGAGGGCCTTCTAAAGATAAAATGCAACGAGGAGAGTGTATGAATGCTACTGTTAGTTCAAGAGGGAAACAGGTGTATATCGGAACGATTTTCCGTTATCCCTTGCAAAATTTGGTTTTGTAACAAACCGGTTTCGGCGTACTGCCATCCTCAGTGTTTACTTTCGTTCTGATCTTTGTCTATTCATCGCCTTGTGTTTGTGTTGGTGCTGTAGCAGTTGATGTTAATATGTGTGTGCATGCGCTGGAGCAGGTAATGTCAATATGCGTTCGTGTATAGTGATGTATCTGAATGAATGCCTGTAATGAGTGTTGTTTAATCAGGCTCGTTAGCTAAGTGATAGGCTGAGGCATTTAGAAATCGCCGATTTTTTCCTTTTGGTTTATTTTGTGTATTCGTTAGTTCATGGTACTTGTAGCTTTAAAGGTTCAAATAGCTCGTCAGAGCTAGTGTTTGTTTGTTTATTATAGTCCGATCAAATGTTTTATGTTTGTATATTTTCATGTTTTCAAGTACATTGGGGCCTTTTCCTTGTATGTGAAGTATTCGGGCAATTTTTTGAGGTTTGATGGGGTGCATTTGTTTTCGAACATGTGATTCGCGAAGTTAGATTCTGGTGCGGTGGTGGGTTTCCATGTTTTTTTGTTGTAGTCCCTGAGGGGCCTTGGAATCGTGTACTAATTTTTCGTCCTGTTTATCATATGTGGTTGTATTGGCATTCGCAGTTAAGTTTGTATACTCCGTGTTTGCTAAACCGATCCTCCGAGTTAGTGTTGGTCCTTAGTGTTTGTCCTACGTTGTTTGATGTTCTCAAAGCTGTGTTAATCTTTTTTTTTTTTGTTGGCCAATTTGTACATCGTAATCTCCATGTATATCATTACCATTCAAATCAAACGGTACGATCGTGCTTTTCTTTGTGAGTTTCACGGTCTCAAGTCGTTTGATTAGTTCTGTCGTAATATTTATTGTGTGTTTGTAGTCTAGTTCTAGTGTGTCCTTTAAAATCGTCTTCCGGTGTTTGGACAGTTTATAACCCGGCGCTGACCTAAAGTTTACTATGGCAGAGTGCCAACAGCTTGACTTCCTTTACCACAGCAATAATGTCAGCCTAGAAATCCTACAATATAATTTGTTTATATTGGTTCAATTAAATTTAATTTGTGAGTTTCAAACAGGTGTCTGTTAAACGCTACCATTTTTGTTGATAAATTAATAATTTTTCAAAATCATTCCTACACGACCAACAAATTGCCAAGACTCCAGAAAGCATTGAGGGAATATTTTTGGATCAATTCCGATATAGCTTCGTGATCTTTTCAGTATTATTTTGTGGACTATTTCAGGACCATTACTGATTTATCTGCGGGTCATATCTCGGCGAGCTTCTATACCATTATGGAGATTAGTTCGTGATTATTTGCGGAATAATTACAAAATTATATATAATTTTTATATACAGCTACAGGTAATACAGCTTAAATTGTTCAAAGATAATGAGTTAGTCCCAAATTGTATCTAACGAAATCGAAATAATCTGAAAATAATCGAGAATGAGATTTAGTTTGAGAGCAATTATTGAAGACTATTACACCACGGAACTAGGGTTAGCTAGTGTTGGTATATATAGAACTTAGGGGTTGATTATGTATCTGACACTTTGCGCCGCAGTCACTCACACTCACCTCCAGCCGTATGTAATACCAAACATATTCACATGGCAACTCCCATTTACTAAGAGTAATTTAAGTTAACCACTGGAACTGGTGACTCGTTGCTTCGCGTTGTGTTTTACATAATTAGCCCGTTAGCTTTAAACTAGTTTTCCCTCAAGGGCGTTATCTGTCGCTCTTTTCAGTAAAACAGAACGTCGAAGCAATTACATAAATATTCTCACGAATCTTTTAGTAATCAACTGTATAAACAACGAAAACTATAAACCATGAGTGCACTTCCGTTTTTGAAACTATTTATAGTACACTGAAGTCTGAAATTAACTTTCAAGGACGAGTCCATAGATGTTGTCCTTGAACGCGGAAATCGGTTTAGAAAATAAAACTTCAGAAAACGTTAAACATATGCATATTATCGTAATATTACGTTAACTAAACATTTTAGAGATGAACGACCTCGAATAACAGAAATAAATGTTTGAATAATAATATTTAAATTTGAAATAAATTGAAGGGGCCAGTGTTGAAGGACGGTCAACGACCGATATTTGTTTTGTAATTTTTTTTCGAACATAACAACCAACTTGTTGAAGATAACAAATAACTTTGTCACTCATTAGTTAGCAAGGGCGCATACTAGGGAACATTTGACTTTGGGGCTCGTTAGATTTCGCAACTTTCGGTATCGATTCCAAAAATTTTATAAAGTATATGGATCGGGAATAGTAAATTTACGCAGCTTTTTATTGTAGTTGTCGCATGTAGAGTTTACGGTATTTGGTGCCCCAAGAGAGTAGAACTAACTAATCGGAACTAATCAAGATATAAAATACGATAAATTTTATTAAAATACGGTGGGTATCTACGTGGCGTAGAAAAAAAATTAACACAATTTGTTCTATTAAATATAACTATGTGCATACGTGATTAAACAAAAGGGGGGTAAGAAAAATGTGTTTGAGATGGTAAAAAAAAATGTGTTTGAGAGAAAAATTAAAATGGAAATGACGATTTATAAGGCGACAAAAAGAAAACAGAGGCGACTTTGTGAACAATATGGGTATCAAATAAAAGGTATTCATGAGGGCTAGTATAAGAGGAATATATTTTTTTTTTTGCTATGCTTACCATGGTTTTTGCGATAGTTAAATGGTATTGGTCTAAAAATCGTATTCCAAAACCCCAATTATTGTGAACAATACGGTATGAAAGCAGAGGTCCAACAAAAATTCAACATGGTTATGGAACGGAATGTATTCAGATGGTTTTGGAGGTTTCGCCCAAAATATTTAGTTTTGGAAAAGCCACGCCCCCAATCCAAATAAAATTTCAGTTCTTCATAACTCTGAACGTATTTATTCTAAATTATTGATATTTAGATATATGTGTGTCTTATTCAAGGTTTACATAATTTTTGGAAGGTGCGGGGTGCCACACCCGCATATTTTGTGTTTTATTTGTGCTTCATTAATGTCCACAGTTTATTGTCGATGTCTCTGCAACTCTCACGGTAGGTTCAGAAGTTAGTTGGGTACGACACAGGCTGTATAGTGTTTTTGGAAAAGCCCGCAGGTTATATAAAGCTGAAATTCAGTATAGTTAGGAATTTATTTGGTTCAAGTTAAATTGCGAGGAAGCGCCAAGCGCAACTCAAATTTTAGACAAGACAATGGCCGTCGGGTCTGCTAGAATATTATAAACTCGATGGAATATGAGCGACTTAAACAAAATTTAATTCTATTTGGAATTTCATGTCATTAAAGGCGAGGGATGGAAGTATTTAGAAAACTAAGGAGCACCCTAGAATGCATAGGACTATCTGCTAGTTCAAAAATACGATGATTGGTTTTGTAAAACTTGGTTGTAAGCAGCCCTATATTTTGGCTAAGCCCATGTTGGTTTGGGGTAGGTATTTTTGTATGTGTGATATTGAAATATGTAACTTCTAGAATTTTCCATCATTATAAATATATTTATTTGAATTTAAATAAAAAAACTCGTACAATCTCAACGATTTTGTGGTTTTACTACTGTTTCGTGTAGAGTATTTAGACATAAATTTGTAATTTTAATCATTAAATCGTGACTAGTTCAATTTAGTCTCACTGCAGTCTTGTAAGTCGGACAACTGTCTTTTGTGTTATGTTGTTCTAATATCGCACTGTACTCGATACCTGTAATCAATTACAATTTGGGGAGAAGGTATCGATTTCAAAAAAGTATCGAGGGAATATAATCGCATCGTACTAATTCAAAGACGCTTGAAAACGGATTTTAAGGAAATGAAAAAAATAGGTTGAACGATAACTGAAGCCACTTTATAAGCTGGATGCAATATTCATAACTATTCCCAAATTGGGCAAAACCTTATAAACATTTTTATAAAGGAACGCAAAATTGATAAATCTTGCAAACTTTTTTGTTTTGGATTTAAGAAAGCAAAAGAGGCGGGAAGCGATAACTGACGTGCTGGTTCGATACTGAGCCCACTCACTCGATACCTGTACTTGTACTGGTAAGAGGTAATCGACTACAAAAAATAACTCGGTACTTGTGCATAGTACTCGACTGCATACTCATGGTTACTCGTATCCGAACAACACTGGTTTTGTCATAACGCCGAGACGATCTTATAATGTCAAGGATGTTTAAGTTCAATCAAAACGTTTTCCGTTTATTTAATCAAATTTGAAGATATTATTAGATGAAGGTAAAATGTTGTCAAAATATAATTTCGAGAAAAGCGTCAATGTTATCGTCTTCGCTTTATCCAACAATATATGTAATCTTGTTATTTATTAGTTAATAACAAAGTTATAAACGTCTTCTAATGAACTTGGCGCAGATCGGTAAACTTTAATTTTAAATTTTTGAATAAAATTCTAAACATAAGATTAGACTTTTACAAATGCTCATTATCATGTAAAGCTTGCATATAAACTATGATTAGAATTGATTTACTTAAAAGCGGAAGAAACTTTCAAGGCAAGAAAAAAGAATTTTAAAAATTGGTTTACTAGGTAAGAACTATACTGTAGGCTTGGTGTATCAACTATTGACTACAATGAGCTCTAATGCACCGTTCGTGTCTCTGCAAAAGGAAAATACTGGGGAAGGAATTTGGGTGGTTGATTTTAAATACCTGAAAGACATTTCCTATGGAACTCTACAGGAGGAACACTAGTGATAACTTACCCTTAAATTTGCAGCTACATTGTTTGTTGTTTTTGGTTCACTTGAAGATATGAAGACTTAGAAAAACATAGGACTACAGCGTTTCCCATGAGGCGATTGTGACTAAAACAGCCCAAATTAGCGATCAGTCAGGATCGGGATTAGTTTTATATCCTACATAAATTAAAATTACAATCAAGTACAAAGTTTACATTGAGAAACAAGAAATCTAGACCACGAAGAATCAAACAAGCGGTGCCGCAGGGTAGTGCCCCATCCCCCTTTTGCTTAATTTCTATACTTCGAGGCTTCCTCCCCACCAGAGGGAGTCTCTATTGTATCCTACGCTGACGACTGCACGATTATGGCTTCGTGTAAGGACGAACTCTGTACGAGGACTAACTGTTACCTCCGAGACTGTTTAAGCGACTTAAGCTATAATTATTTCTTTCGTTTATTATATTTGCGCTGCACTCTCTTTTAATTCGCACCAGCTTATGAAATATTTCGAAGATATTTCTTATGTTTTGTAATCCCAAATCGGGGTTTTTCACAGCGAAAATGAGGAAGCCAATTCCACGCAATGCCTCAGAGCCAACAGGGCGCGCCCCCAATTAATACATACAATGTGTAACAGGTGCGCCGCACCCCGTTCTATATAGAACAAATAATTTAAATAAATAAAATAATAATTATATAAATACTAGGAAAGAGCTCACTATACTAAATATGTGTTTCGCACACCCCCTTTTCCTCTCTAAACCAATAATATAATATAAATAATAAAAAAAATAACTCAAAAAAATTACTCGCCCTCCCAAAAGCTTAGACAGACACCTTTCCGTCTTCTTCACTGAGCGAAGTCTGATCCTGTTTCCGACTAAATCGACGGCGACCCTTTTTACGAAGTCGAACGCGCAGATGGGACAAGAGTTAAACGTCTATATAGATGGTGTATCTGTACCGACTGTCAACCACACTAAAATCTTGAGCTTAACGTTCGACAACAGCCTCACCTTCATTAGTCATGCTACCCCTATAGCCTCAAAGGTACAGAGTCGCAACAATATCCTCAAGTCGCTGGCCGGCAGTACTTGGGGAAAAGATAAAGAAACGTTGGTAGCCACATATAAGGCTATTGCCGACCGGTTATTGATTACGCTGCGCTCATATGGTCACCCAACCTTGCGGACACCAACTGGAGGAAGTGGCAAGTCTGCCAAAACACCGCAATTAGAATTTCGACTAGATGTCTGCTTATGTCATCCTAGTCTCACCTTCACCAAGAGGCTAAAATGCTCAATGTTCGTAAGCCAGCGGAACTCTCGAGCAAACAGTTTTTACTGAACTGCCACAAACTTAGTCATCCAAACCGTCATCTTTTGGATGAAGCTCCGCCTCCCAAAGACATAGGGAAACATCTCCGGAAGCACTATGCTGAGATCCGGCACCACTTTACCTTTCTGTTTGATCTGCGTAACCATAGACGGGCTCTAAGCGACTTCCACACCAAGTCGATAGACAGATCCCTCAGATCGGGCTCTGTGAATCCCGTTATTGACATCCAACCACCTGAAATAGCTAAAGAGGAGCGCGTACTTCCGAGGGAGACCAGAGTCATGCTAGCACAACTTTGTTCTGGATATTCTAATACGTTAGACTCTTACTTATCCAGACTGAACCCCAACTTACCAAAAACTTGCCCTGCATGTGGTATGATCCCTCATGACACCAAACATCTCTTTTCCATTCCATTGAACCTACTCTTCAGTATTCCCGTAAGAACGGAAAGAGGGAAAGTTCAAGTTGCTGAGGCAGGCTAGCATATAGTGCGTCTCATAACTATACACTCAGAATTGACATGTTTAAGCCATTCATGGAGTATCACTTGAATTTCAATCATTTTCTATTAGAAAGCTAAATTTAGAGTCGTATAAATCTACATTCTTGTGCGCATCATAAAACCATTCAAAAAATCTTAAAAATTTTTCGAAAACTTTATAAATATTTTATATCAGAAAACCGAAAATATTCCCAACAAGCAAAGTAAACTTAAAAAAAAAATGTAAAAAGCTTTCCGAAATAAATATTAAGCTTACAAAACTCAGATTTTTCGTTTATAAAACGTTTGAAAATAAACGTTTTATAATTGAAACGACATGTTCATAAAAAGCTTATTAATGTAAGCCTATAAAAAAATTTTAAAGAAAGCTTTTTAGAAATGTTTTTTGTAAACTTTATTCAAACCATGTTTTCTATATTATTTAGCTATTGTACTATAATAAATAAATAAGTTGTAATCATACATTGAATGCTGCCACTTAAACCAATTATGAGCAGATTGCAGAAGTGGTTAAGATGCAGCCATAATTTTTGCTTTTTCGTCCACATTCTCATGTAAAATTTCTTATGAAAAGAATTTGAAAATTTTTAAAGTTGAAAGGAAAAAAGTTGACAAATAGTTTTCTCTGGCTTTTTTTGTAAACATTTACACTTCACTTTCAATGTGAAATGATTTATAACAGTTTTTTGTTACAGTTTATAAAAAGTTTACTGTAAACTTTCAAATAAATTAAAACTGAAAAAGCTTACATATCGCTTATTGTAGCAAGTTTACTTTAAAATACTTTTAAAAACATTTACAAAAATGATTGTTGGGTTGTTTTGCAGCTCATCAAATTTCATTGGAAAAATGTATAAATTCAAAGGATTTAAAACCGCTTTGACTTTGTAGAAGCTTTTCGCTGAAGTCATCTTCTGGGTTTTCCACATAAAAATGAAAGTTTTCCTCTTGTTATATTGAGAAAAATTAGGTTTAAATCATCTAAAAAAATCCAGAAATTAAATGAAAGTCTTTTAATTTCCACATTACTATGATTTATTTTAATGGTCTACAAAACTGTATTTTCGGTTTTCTGGTTTAAAATATGCATGTCGCTTAATAAATACTTAGTACTGCCATAAGTTCTGTTAAAAAATTTTGAAAACAGCACGCTTTGACATTTTAAAAAAGTATGCTCCGCATATTTCACATTTTCATTAAATGTTCTATGCTAATATATATTCAAATCAGTTCGATTTGAAATTTTGTCTCGTCATGATTAGGGGTGTGGGGTGACAAAGAAAATCCGATTGCGGTAATTGCTTTAGATAAGTGTGAAAGTAGCACAAGTCAGATATTCAAGTCGTTGAAAAAAACTCGTTATATCCAAGATGTTCGTTTATTGTACAATCGATCGCTTCTTAGAAACTTCTCAAGTTAAGGGCAGGGCCAAAAGTGGGCGTATTGTTCGTACGAGTGAAATCCTTTAAGTAAACAAAAAATAATGGCAAGTGGGCTGGTAATGTCCTTCAGATCCATGTCTCGGCTGATCTGTGATGATCTCCACATGAAGGCTTTTCGAAGGAGCAATGGCCATCTCTTAACTTCGCGGTTAACAAAAAATAAGAATTGAAAGATGTAAGAAGCTTTTGCAGTGGCACGCACACAACGGCCATGAAAACCTTCTTTTTACAGATGAAAAATTGTTTACGGTAGAGAAAGTTTTTAATAAGCAAAATGATAAGGTGTATGCTAAAATGTCCCAAGAAGCAAACAATATTGAACCAAGGGTTCAGTGAGGTCCTCATCCATCACACGTTATGGTTTGATGAGGAGTGTCTCATAAGGCATAACTTCCTTGCAATTTTGCGAAAAAGACGTGAAAACTGTAGCTAAAAGTATCAACTTGATGTCTTGGATGGCATGATGAAAAATGTGACAACAACACTCTTTAACGCAGAGCACTGGGTTTTTCAGCAAGACTCTGCGCTGGCGCATAAAGGTAAAACAACCCAAGAGCAGTTACGGCTGATATTTCTGCTTTCATTGCTGCTGAAGATTGGTCGTCGGACAGTTCCGACTTAAATCCTCTCGTTTGCAAACTATGGTCGGAATTAGAGCAAATAGCTGGAAAAGTTCGCCACTGAAATTTGGAGTCTCAAGCATAGCATCGGAAACTATACATGCCTATATAGCCTAATGGCCAGAATGGTTTAAGGCAACAGGCGACCTTTTTGAATAATTTTGCTTGTTATAAATAACATTAACAACAACAACACACATACATTCTAAAAATCGAAATAAACCTTTTTTAAGATGGTGAGAAGTTAAAAAAAGGAATACAATTCGTGTTTTTTCGCCTCATTCAAATGCGTTGGCTGCTCGATTTTCTACTTAGTACATTTTCTAGTTGACGGAAATCGAGGTGTAAAGCATTTTAAATAATTTCGTATACAACAAATATTCACGGTAAAAATACTTATTGGCAAGTCAAGTTTTACAGAAAAAAAAAATGCTGAATTTTGAAATATAAAACATGACGTGGATTCTTTTTCTTCATAAGAGATTTTTAATACGTACTAAGTGCTATATTTGCTTTATTAAAAGTCACATCTGTCACCCAAACAACCCCCAAGCATCACTTACTGCTCACATATTTTATGTTGGGTATAGTCGTACTAATGAAAACTTTTAAATACCTTGACATCGTTCATAGTCACAGCTAACGTTTATTGAACCCATCCGATTGCGACGGTAAATCGTATTCAAATAAAATCAACGACAAAAAGCAGCAACAACATTTATCAAATACATATCATTAAAAATGTAAAATAGCCACAGGCTAAGTGATGCACAAAACTTTGGTTCAGCTAAACATGCATCAAACTTGATTTGATGCCAATAATTCACAATTTAAGTTATTCAAATGCAATACATAGATATTTCGAATGTGGTGAGCGACGGAAGGCTTCAAAAAAATCCATCCCGAGGCAGTCGTCCAAGTAACAACTGGTGCTAGTACCTGGCGTAGCTATTTCATGTCTGGTTAACCACTACGAAATCGGTAACACCTCCCTAATCCTTCGGGCATCAAAATCAAGAATTATGAAACTACTGTGACCCAGAAAGGCTATGACGAAGCTAATGAAGTCCTATGCAGAACGCCGAGTGCATGGCTAATGACTAAAAACTAAGCGCTCCCAGCAAAATCCACAAATATAAACAAAAAACAAAAACAATAATAATTTTCATAAAAATTCAAAAAGTGAAAAATTAGTATTCTTGGCCTTGAGCTCGTTTCATGAATACTCAAACAAAAAAATATTATTTTACCATGTGGTCTCTCTCTATGGCGCGATATACAACAGGTATATCATCATAAACCTCCTAAGAGATTTTTGCGCCAAGCTTCTCTTCCAATTTGTGGTGTGCCGATTTGAATTTTTCCCTACAAATTGGTGGGACCTACAGTTTTTTGCCGACTCCGAACGGCATCTACAAAGGAGACGAATTTTTGCTGAGAAGCCTGTCATGGCAGAAATACACTCGGAGAGTTTGCCAAACCACTGCCGAGGGGCGACCCCGCTTTGAAAAACTTTTTACAAATCACTTTTGATGTTACCTGTACCAGGGCTCGAACCATGGACCTTCGGTGTGGTAGGCCGGCAACACTACCTTCACACCACGGCGGCTGCCATGTGGTCAGAAATTAAAAATAAGTTGCAGCGGAAGGAAATAACCTTAGATTCGATTCCGAATTCGAACTTTAACAGAAGAAATCTAAGCAAAGCTCATACAAGTGAGTCTACAAGTCAGCGACTGTCCCAGATTGTACGTTGGTTGCACTCAATGACTAAATAACCGCTTAACTGCTCGAGTAAATGTTAAACTCTCTGACAGTGACTACGCTAGGCAGCATCCCATCCCCCGCATCCATAATGGAGGCTACCTCCGCTTGAAAGCTGCTACAATGGTTGGATAGCCTGAAATTGCTGCTAGCTTCGAGTATCTGACAGAAACCGACATTCGCGCCAACTCTCCCATGTAGCTTCGACCCATCCGTAAACTGGTGCGACAGACCCCTTCCCCAGATGAGTTCTCCATTAATATTAAGGTCTGACAATTTTAAATTTTTTTTTGCGATTCTAAAAATGATAGAACAGTTTTCAAAAAAAAAGAATTTTTTTGCCCAGTCTGCTGGACGAATATTTCAGTCAAATATCTGTGATGTCGATTTAATATAGCTGATTGTCAGTTATATGAACCTATTAATGAACCGTCGTATGCCACTCTCCTAAACAAGAGCAAACCTAGGTATCTAATCTTTGCTGTTATGGAGGGAGAGTAGCTTTTTTAGGTAAATTTTTGTATTTTATTTTATTAATTGTTGAGAGTGTAGAACAGAGCATGCACAGCACACGTTGCAGAGTAATTAATTATAATTTTTTTAATTTAAATTATCATAATTTTTTGTTTTAATTTAAATTATTTGTTCTTTTTAGAAAAACCCCAGATTTGGGATTGCAAACATAAACTTTATCTTTGGAATATTTCATAAGCTGGTTGCGAATTACAATAGCATGCAATGCAAATGAAATAAACATAAGAAATAATCACAGCTTATGTCGCAAATAACTATAACTAGCGTATCATGCTCAGTGTGTACGAATCCCGTTTGTTAAGTATTTCTCCTCCTTGTTAGTGTTTCAAACCAGCACAGTGTAATGTGACTTCCCCAAAAGTATACGCTTAGAATATGAATTTGAACACAAATGTCACTTTAAAATTACTAGAATTTTATAAAACCACTTCGAAACTCTAAAAGACTTTGTTTTAACTATTAGTAAATTTCACACGAAATACATTTATCTAAGAATTGTTTTACATTTCTAAGAACCACTTTCAAAATATGTAGTTTTAGTAAATGCAAATATCAAATAAAACAAAGTTATATGCACTTGCATTAAAACATACGTACGTATGTACATTAGACTGGACCAAAAAAATTACTTATGTTTAAAATTAGATTGATATTATTCTGCAGAAGGAAAAATAAACTGTTAAAGTTTCGACCTTGACAATTATTAGACTCAAATTAGATTTATTTATTAATTTTTCCCTACAGTGTAACGGAATAGCCCAGGTTAACATCATTTAAATTCATAGAGGTCTATCATCACTAGTTCCTATTTTTGATGACTGATCTCAGTGTTTCTTTAAAACTGCCAAACCATTGTATTAAAAAAGTCCTAATGCATACAGTTTTGTAGGAAATTAAATTCCCCACAAAAAAAGTTTTGAATAATAATTTGCTTCGGGTGGACCATTCTCAGGCTTGGCATGTTTTTCTGATTTAAAATTTTTTACTTTGCATATTTGTCTAAAACGCCAAAATCAATTAAGAAAAAATATAGATACAATTTCTTAAACTGAACTGAATGATACAAAAATGAATGAAATGATGGAAAATTAACCAAATTAAAAAATATTTAAAAAAAAAATTCATTAATTTACATCTATGTTTTTTTTGTGCCTTGCTCAATTTCTTCATTCAATGGCATTAATTTCTTTTTTTAAATCATTTGAATTTTAGAATCATTATTTATCAATAAACGTACTAAAAATATACGAATTTAGTAATAATACCAAGCATTTTATTCCTCAATACCTATTTATTTTGCGAAAACGTAGTTTGCGGTCTTAAAATAACATAACTACAAAAAAAATTCGCTGATCTGGTAACTCGATTCATATATTTTCATGTATTTTCGAAGTGCTAGGCTTAAATGAGCAATCAGAATATGTCCCACAGGTCTGTGTTCGGCCCTACCCTCAAAACCCGGTTTTTCGATTGTTAAGACCGAATCTCAACCCTGTATTAAACTTTGGCCGCGGATTCAGCTGAAGCAATTCGCTTTTTTGAAAAAAAAAGTCCCACGTAAAAGCCTGAAATAAAAACCATAGCAATGTTTAAAGCTTAATTATTGCTGACGGAAATGTTTAGACATTTTCTGTATTAAATTTGATTTCCCACAAAATTATTTGCAACTAAATGTATTTACTAAAATGGTTTGACAGCTTTAAAGCAAAAACTAAACCAGTCCTAATAAATTCAAATTAACAACGATGCACCTAGTATTAATTTTAAGATCTGAACCTGGAACTCCATGATCCGCCTGTAGAGCGTAGCAGGCGTTCTAAACTCATTTTTTAGCTATACAATTTAAACAGCTCAAAGCGAAGTGAAGTCTAGAACGTCTCAGATGCTAGTTTGGCGTTCAATTTTGAAACTTTTTCAACATTTATGGACATTTTACAATATAATTCTTGGCCCTGTCTAATGTGCATAGCAAATATTATGAAAAAAATCCCACTCAACAAATTAAGGCAGGTGTGAACGTCTGAACGCCTGCTAATTCCGATTCTGAAACCTGCCGGCTGTTGAAGTGGGTGAGCAGAGCAACTACATTCAAGCAAATGAGATATGTATATGAATTTACGCAAGTACGCTTCAGTCAAACTAACTAGTTGTAAACTATTTCAAAACTAATTCAAAATATTGGTTAACCCGACCACGCTTCGCTTACTTTCAGTAATTTTAAATCGACGGCTGAGTGGAAGATCACCCTATTTCAAAATATTTTTAAAAAAATCCCTATCTCATAATTTGTTTAAAAAAAAACACTGCTTCAGAATTTTTTTCAATAAGACCCTATTTAAAAATTCGTTTGAAGAACGCCCTATCACAAAATGATTTAAAAAATGCCCTATCTGAACGAAAATTTCATACATTTTCAACTGAGATAAGGTGGTTTTGAATCGAATTTTGAAATGGGACGTTATTTAAAAAAAATTCTGAGACAGGGCGTTCTTCAACCAAATTCTGAAATTGGGCGTTTTTGAAAAAAGTTTTGAAGAAGAGCTTTTATTAAAAATAATTTGAAATAGGGTCATTTTGCACTCAACCGCCGAAGTAGACTGATATATAAAGATTGTAAAGTAAATATAATTTACATGCCTACACGTGTTGCTAAAAATATCAAATTTAAAAAAGAAGTTCCAAAGGAGTTTTCCAACTTTGCGCATTTCATTTTTATTCAAAAATTTTAATATTTGTTTGTACAGATTTGGACTTTTTCGGAGTAGTTTAAGATGAGTAAGAATATTCCAGTTGTAAACTAGTATTTTTCTGACTTATTTGCTGTTTCACTGCGTATATCAACTCAGAACTCTTTTTACTTAGAACGTTTTAGCTAGCTTGATGGCTGTTTAGAAAAGTGAACATAACACCAGCTCGAGTAAAAATAAAACCAAAAAAATTTAAAACATTAATTTTAAACAAGAAATTACAGCCAACACTATTCAATAACGATTTCCTCAAAAGTACCAAAAATATTCGATAAAAAATTGTCTATCAAATAAAACACAAAAACAAAATGTGCCTTACTATACGCGAGAAAAGGTCGCACCAATAGCGCCAGCAGCCGCAGCAGCAAATAAAGTGTTGCCTGTCTGCCACACAATGTCCATGGAATCGTTCATGCGCAAGGTTTCTGCTGCCATGGCATCGACTGCAACTCGATCTAAGTGCACAGTGTCGCTCTGACTATAATCGCATGTTGTTATTGTAATAGCAAAACAAATGCAAACGCTATGGCTACCTTCAGAAAGTCACATTTTTCGCCAGCAATCAATTGTGTGCTGCTTTCAAAAACAAAAAAAAAACTGATTAGATATACAAAAACCAAAACCAACAAGTCTCATGCTACAAATAATAAACCATAAACAACAACACGATTTATGCAAAAAATCTAAACAAATAGACAAATGAAAAATGTCAACAAAACCAAAAACTATTCAACGCCACCGCACTGCAGCAGCGTACTGACGCAATCTTACAAAGCCGCGGAATAGCATAACACCGCATACCAAACTCCACCCCGCAGCAAAGTGCTTCGAATTGCAACTTCTTATTCAATTTTTTTTTTTCGCTTATTTTTAGGCTGCGCAGCTGCTTGTGACTGCTACTTGGGTGCATTGATCTCGAAGTGGTGCAAAAGCCATTGAACTACGCGCGCCGTCGCATTGCCGGCTGGGCGACGAGCACACTGTAACGTGTGCAGCGTTTAGCAATGTGGTCCAAATGGAGTTGTTGCTACGAGGCCAACATGGCTGTAATGCTGGTATGTGCCGGCTAAGGGTTGGGCCACTGGCATAGGAATTTAATCATTTGTATGTTATTTCTTGATTTTTTAAACATAAGTGGCAGTAAGTCTATCTATGAGTTTGTTAGAAAAATGAGCGCCAGTTCTAGAGCTTGTATGATAAAATTCAACATTCTCCATTTTAATTAAAAGCTTTGGCTGAAATTGGCTGGTATTTTATCTTGTTTATATGATATGCGAGTATATAATTTATTTATAAAACGCTGCTTGTGACATAATCTAATATATGATATCAAATAACTGAAGTCTACTAGTTATCATATGATATCATTTTATGAGTGTGGTGTATGTGGCATAAGCAAACTTCGATGTACGTAACATCGTATGATATAATATCACGTCATTGTAACTTCGACGGCCGTAACATCGTATGATGTAATATCACGTCATTGTAACTTCGATGGACGTAACATCGTATGATCTAATATCACGTCATTGTAAGTTGATAAGTATCATTAGATGCAAGTCGATTAAAAGATCATAAGCTTTAAAACTGCATGAAGAATCAATGTCAAACAATTATATGAAATTCAAAAATTCGTACGTCATAACATCGTCTGATGTATGATCATGTGATATAAGTGTATCACAGAAAATGAAAACATCAGATGGCATTCTAAAAATTCGATCACATCATACAACGCTCATAACATCAAGGCTTGTGATGTCTAATCATATGGTACATGATAGTAGCGGAGGGGACTAGCGTTGAACTACTAAAAAGTAATTTACCTCGCAAATCTAGCACCCAAGATTTCTTCTGTCTCATTTAGTATACTATTATCCAACGAGGTGACAATTGTCATATCTTGCGTTAGTTTTTTACTAGTATTTTGGGTGGAACTATATGGCCGACACTCCTACTTCTCGAAGAACTAGCTGATACTAGTACTCAAGCTTGTCAAGTGTTTCCATTAGTGAGCCCTATGGTGTATCTCTGTACACACCTCTGGTATTAATACTCAAACTAGTAAGGTTTTCCTGCTTCCAAATTGTGAATTGTACCTCCGGTATTTTCATATAAATTTTTATTATTTACTTATGACCTATTGAGTATGTGACAATGCTGAAAAAATTATTTTTAATAAACAGGCACAGTGATGTGAGTGTATGGAAGACTACAATGCTCTGTCGGCACTGTACTAACGAATGGTAGTCTTAAAACCAGCAGAACATCCATGGAGGATGTTCATTGGTTGCGTGTGGACCGTGATGCTCACCGTGAGCCCCAAAAGAAGGACCACTGGAATGAAAATTTAAAGTTTTCCGTCGGCTCCTCTAGATGGCCAAGAGCTGCGTCTTTCTGAAAAGTGTTCTTTTAATATAATATTAGGTCAAATTGGGCACTGAGCCTTGAAGTCATAGCATGGGTGTACAAAGAAGTTATTCGACCGGCGAAAGCAGTCGATATGAAACACATGCATGCAACATGTTTGGGAAAGTTCAGATAGTTTTCTGGGGTGCGATCACAGAAGCGATTAGATGATGTTCTATAAAGGATCTCTCTATTAAAGAAACGGCTTCCAAGTTTGCACTGAGGACTGGAGAGTTCGCTGCATTTTGCAATAGTCAAAGACTCCAATACTAAAACGAAAACTGACTACATCTGCCACGAAACCAAAGTGGTCTCCCAGTCATGACTTTAGCCATGTGTCTTCCGCACTCAGCAAGTTTATTTCAATCAACTAATACGATAGCAATATCATCTAACAACCAGGCATCTCTTCGTACTCTCGGGCCAACAACGGTTATACCGAGTATGGTTGGAGAGTCGACTATGAACCAGTGAAGTCGAGACTTTGTTTAATATGGGTGCAGGCGCATAGTAACATACGGGGAAATGAAATAGCCGATGAGCTGGTTCGGCGTGAATTGCCTCTTCAGTGAAGGAGGTCCATGGGCCACTGGGGTATTTTTAACTCTCTGTGACCCTTCTACAATGAAGTACGATCTTCACCCATTCCCAAAGGTCTTGGAAAACACATATTAGATTACAGGGAAACGAAAAGCAAATGAACTCCCCTAACATGGATGGGCTCTTAATTCCTCAAAAGCAAAATAAGTCCTTGCATTTTTGGGACTTCTCGTTGCTGGCTTAGCGAACCTGATAATAGGTGAAAGTGTTTTCAATGCTGAAAAGTCTATAGAAGTCTGTAGTGCTCCTGACTTGAATCACGATATTAACCCATTTCCTAAAAGTAGAAGAGACATATTCCGAACCAGTTGCCGATTGAACTGTTGGGGCACATGTGGCATTAATTGGTCTGGAACATGATATCTCGTATCAAAGCTGCAATGTTACGGAGGCGATGGATCAACTTCTAGGCGATTTTGCATCAAAAACCTTCGGAAGCACCTAGACACTCAGGGTTATTTTTTTTTTCATAAAATACTTTTAACAATTTTTTTTTTTTGATGGCGTGTTTGAAAATAAGCCAATAATTTTTTCAAAACATACATTTTGTGTGAGAAGATAGCTTTACATAGTATGCTTATTTTTTCCTAAGCTACATATTTTTGGTTGATTTTTTATAATTAAATAAAATTTGAAAAATTTGTTTGAAATTTTATTTCTAAAGCTTTTCACCTTCCATATGGTGAAGTAAAAAGCTTTCCGTTTTTCATTGTCGGCTGTGCATACCTATAACAATTTCGAATGACAAAATCGTGTTTTTTGAACTATAACAAATGTTAGCTACAGCAAATTGGGAATAGGGCTGCTAATCTATCGAAAACTGAAACCCTGATTCAAGTATGCATTTTCAACCAGTGCAGCAGAGTTCACTGTAAAAATATTGAAAGCCTGAATCAGTGCCACGTAATTTGTTAAATGGTATACACTAAATTTCATTTCCAAAAATTTTAATTTCGTGCAATCATTAACTTCTAAAGAGTTGGTCTTTAGATATTACTTTCTTAATAAGAAAAGCCATAATATTAAAAACGTTAACAATTTTTTTTTTTAATATTTGAAAAAGTAATATAAAATGACTTAAGTTAAAATAATACCCAGACACATTAAATATTTCATTAATATATTTATGTATATGCAGTTGCCCACAAAATAAAAGCAGTGGGAGTTTGGAAAGTGTATGATAATGTACAAGGGTTTTAGAACTAACTAACTGTAAAATTAACTTTTGTTGTGACTTTATTTATTTCAGGGTAGCTTTCATATTTATTTGACGCAAAAGCCTTTAAAATATATATAACCAATAAACATTGGGCTGGGTAAACAGTTTGGAAATAGTAATTGGAAAACGAATAGCTTTCTCAAGTGTTACACCTGCGATTATGAACTTGGAGAAAGGTTGCTATTCGATCCGAGACTTAAGCTATTCTCCATCAAAATTTAGCTTTGGACATAATAGGTTTTCAGTCTGTCTTTCACTGTGCCGAAGCCTTTATACCTTTCATGACTACGCATCACGGTTTTAAGTGTCCGATCCATACTCACATTTAGTAAAAACTCTGCAAAACTGATAATTTAAAGATACATAGCCCAAACCCCATTTATCGGAACAATCGATTGTATGGGAGCTATATGTTATGTAAGTCCGATCTAGCTGATGTTCACTGCACACATTACATATATAATATGTACCAAACCTGCAAAATTTTACGTTACTAGCTTTTAATTGCAAAATTTATAGCCCAAAACCCAGTTATCGAAACTATCGATTGTATGGGAGCTATGCGTTGTATTGCTCCAATCTTGCTGATTCCGCTAAATGATTAATTTTATGCAAAATGGCGGCTCTATACCAAATTTCGTCCAGATATCTCAAAAACTGAGGAACCAGTTTGCGTACAAACAGACAGACGGACATGGCTAAATCGTAATCATTTCGGTTTACTTATTGGTGGGTCTATCTCTTCTTCTTCTCATACTTACAAACATCGGACCAAAGTTATAATACCATTTCATGTTCATGAAAGGTATAATAACCACTTATTATTTTTTGAATATTGAAACTACTTGTCCTTCTGCCAGCATGCATGTTAAGATTTTACAAATAAACTGAATTTTATCACATAATTTAGTACTTACGAATTTTAGGGCGTTCTATTTCCCCTTTTCTATCTATTTATGTAAAGCTAAAATGTATGTTACTTTTAACATAAAAAAAAATATTAAAAAAAATATTTATGAATTTTATTTCAATTCTTGTTTGACAGCGAATTCTTTGAGTTTGCAAATTTTTACTAGCAAGAAATTTACTTGTAAAGATAAGTAAGTCTCTCAAGCTGTCACCCTCTTAATAATAATAATAATAATTCCCAACGGATTACCCACCATATCCCGCCCGACCGGCGCGAGGGGCGCATCCGCATAACGCGCGGATTATTCGTTCATGCCGAGTCGTTGAAAGGCTTTGGTTTGTTAATCGTCGAGATCTAAAACTGCTCAGCTACAGAGAAAACCTCATCAGCTAAGTAAAGTAGATATAGGATAGATTATACATTAAGAAATAACTAGTTAACAGAATAAAATTATTGCTAAAAGTTAAAATAGAAGTCAAAGAATAAAAAACAATTAGTAGCTATGAATTTAGGACAGAAAGAATTGATTTTTTTATGCGAAAAGCGAGTCTGAAATATCAAATCTACCAGAAAGAGAGTTATAATCTTGACACAAACAGCGAAAAGGCTCATTTAACTGAAAATTGGTTCGGCACTGTTTTAAGACTAGAGGTTTAAAATGCCTTGTAGGACGAGACGGTACATTGAAGTTCACTTCACTTAGAAGAAATGGGCTGGATGAACTTTAACAGAGAAAGTTAGTAAGAATTCGTAACTTTCAGTAATAATTGTTTGTTATTGAACAGACCTTATATAAACTCCTAAAACAATAAACTCTCGTGTTTGTGTTTTTCTAAATTTGTATACCTTTCATGAAAATGAAATGAAATTCAAACTTTGGTCCGATGTTTGTAAATATGAGAAAAAGCAGAGATAGACCAACTGATAAGTATCCGAAATAATCAGGGCGATGAGCTGAGTCGATTTAGGTATATCCGTACGTCTATCTGTTTGAACGCAAACTATTCACTCCGTTTTAAAGCTGAAGTTATTGGTGCGTTTGTCATATCGCTGTAGTCGTATCCTTAACGTAAGAGAAAAACCAACATGCAATTGGTCGGTAAGGTTACTTTACGGATAAGGAATTACGATGTAGCACCAATAATCGATTGCATTCCCTACTAGACGGACCTAACCACACTCACTAATACATTCAAGAGAAAATTGTAAAATACTAACACACACAAAGCCTTCTGTCAAGTTTTTCTTTTTCTTTGTGTATCTTCTTCTTTGGTGTTGTGAGCGAAATGTTAATGCGTCGTTAAACAATGTATAAAATATTTAATAACGAGTTTTGCAGAGAAATTGCAACTAATACGCCTAGATAAGGCAAGTATATAGTACTATTTATTGCTATTAAACAAGTCAAGTCCTGGTTTATATATTTATGCACCAAAAATTTCATATGGACGAGCAAAGGAATTTTCAACTTGCGGCAAATGGAGTGAAATTATATTTTGTAAATGTTTAATGATATGAATATGTATGTATTTATAGATCTTATTGACTATTGTTAACGTGAAAATTGTGTAATTTTAAACTATATTAAACATTAAAAACCAAATCTAATAATGCAAACAATTGTCTTTTCATTGTTAGCTAAATATGAAGTTTCTGCCATTCATAACCATTAGTCCTGGCGCATGTTTGCCGTACTCATAACCATTAGCGGTGGCGTGCGTTTGCATTATACCTGACTGTTAGCGCTAACTCAACTTTTCATTATGGATAGTGAGAGTGAGGAGTGCACATATATGTGGTTTTACATGCGCTAGAAAGCGATGCCGTATAATGTACGTGCGCACACCGATAGCAAACACATGGTTAGATTTGGCACACTGCTCTTCAGAAACTAATTGAAAAAAATAAGCAAAAATAACGCAAACGGAAGTCAGACCGAGAGGTTATCTGACTTACCATATAACTGGTACCTGTCTAGTAGGGTTGTTTCTCATAAGGTTGGTCGAATCAGCTATTTTATAAGGTTACCGATAACGCACCAATAACTTCAGCTTAAAGATATCCGCTGAAATTTGCTACGGGTGTAGTATCTTAATCATTTGTGTTCTTTTTTTGTTCAGAACTGAACAATTTACTACAATTATTTTGTGCACAACTGTATGTATGTATTACTGTGTGCACATGGGTTGCGTCTTAAAATTGTGACTGCAATATCTTACAACAATGTCACGCTGCACATAAAGTGGCAATTACATTAATTTTTACCGCATAGCCAAAATAAAATGTGGAAAAGATGCACCGCAGTGTAGAAGAATTCAGATGCACCAAACTATACTTCACTGTACCCGGCGCATATTTTGTAGAAGATGTTCACTGGTTTGAAATCTATATATATAATAAGTAAGGAAGTCCAAGTTCGAGTGGAACCGAACAGTATACACCTAGTAGTGATTTATTATGGCAAACCAATTTATGCTGGTCTATTTCATTACTTTTTAGTTCGTATTATAAAACCTGCTGATTGTTTTCAATTAAAACAATTCTGTTACGAGTTTTGAGAAGTAAATTAATTTATTTATATATAAATAGCTTACCTATCAATCACTGCTAATTAAATTTTTTCAAAATACCAATACGTGCACTTTTTATGTTTGAAAAATTTTGCGTTCAAATAGAGAGATTGACAGACAGACGGACGGAGAGACGGACATCGCTCAATCGACTCAGCTCATTGTCTTGATTATTTCAGTTTACTTATCGATGGGCCCGTCTCTTCTTCTTCTCACGCTTTGAAACATTTCATGTTCATGAAAAGAATGAAAATCAAAAAAGATATACAACTTCCCTATTGCAGTCGGGTATTTATTACTTGCCCGGATATTTTGCTTGTGTGGTATCCGATTTGCCTAATTTTTGGAAGGAGTATACTACATACTATTTAAAAGCAGCTGGCCAATTTTCACGCCTACTTCCCCAAAAATTCCAAAAATTTGTTTGGGGTTGAGTTTTGCTTAAAATGCATTTTATGTGTGCAAGATCTTATTGACATAGCTTGCATGGCTATAAAAATATCGCGGTTTTCATTTTACAAACAAATTTTTCAGAACTATGTGAAAAAAGTTGGGCGTGGCCCTTAACCGATTTCGCCCATTTTTACAGCAAGCAATTACCTTATGTATTCAACATTTTTGTCAAATCTCGTTTCGATAAATAAATTTTTGCCGGAGTTATGGCATAAAAAGTTTTGTGGAAAGTCCACCATAAAAAGGCGGGGCCAATATATCTATGATCCTTTTCAAAATATTTCGTATAAAAGTGGGCGGCGACCTTAACTTATTTCGCCCATTTCTTTTCAGAACATTTCTTCTATTAATATAAATACGTGTGCTAAATTTCGTTTCGATATCCTGAACGGTTTTTGATTTATGATTAATTTTATTTCTAAATTTGGCTTAATGAAAAGTGGGCGATGACAAGCCCGTTTTCAAAAATTTCTTGAAAAACTAATTTTCTGCCTTAATGTAAATGTACACACCAAATTTTAACCTTATAAGTGTATTATGTACTGAATAAGCACTTTTTGTATTTTCGAAAATATTCCATACATAAAAAGTGGGTGTGGCTATCATCCGATTTTGCCCATTTAAAATAGCGCTCGAAGATAAGTGCTAAGGAACCTGCATACCAAATTTCATTAAGATATCTCAAAATTTGCTCAAGTTAATCAATATCTCTTCCTATAAGGTATTTCTTCTAGGTATAAAAAAGAACTCTGTACGGGTCATATGTATTTACATAAAAATGCATATGTATTTAGTTAGTTTGCCCATTTACTTTACTAAAAGGCATTTTACACGATGTGTTTTTGTCATGTGTATATGCCACATTTTATGCATGAAAACCAACATAACGTATAAACGCAACTTAAATTTTCCTTTTATACAAATCAGAAAACTGTACATACGAAATAGAAACGTTTTTTTTTGTCTGACCCACAATTAGAGTCATATGTGCTCTAATTTGTAGATTTTAATTTTTTTCATTTATTTATTTATTGTGTAAAAATAAGCAAATAAATTGAACTGTTGGAAATACTGACAGCCATAGGACATTACATAAGTGTAGAAAAAGTGTCAGGTCATGTAAAAAAAAAACATATCGTGGCTGCTAATCTATTCGCGGAATTTTTTTATGTCTAATTTTGTAGTGGACGACATGATTTCACTTGACTTTTCACATGATATACCACCTTTTGTGAATCTAGGAACTCTGCATATCTCTTCTGATGAAGTGTCAAGTGCGATTGTTGCTCTCAAGCCATCGCCAAAATCAGACGCGGATGGTCTCTCAGTTACTTTACTTAAGGCCTGTCCAGCGTTGTCATACCCTATACATCTGATTTTCAACAAATACCTTGCTTCGGGTATTTTTATTGAGGATTGGAAGGTTTCAACAAATACCCCAGTTTTCAAAAATGGTATTAAAAGCAATGTTCGTAATTACAGGCCAATTTCGAAACTTTCTATATTTTCAAAACTTTTTGAAAGTGTGGTTAAGGACAAAATATATTTCGCTGTAAAGTCTTTAATCAGCCCATACCAGCATGGATATACGAGTATATGTGGGCGCTCGACAGTATCCAATTTAATGGTGTTTAGTGATTTTTGCACCTCAGCGTGTTCGGTTGGTTCGCAAGTAGATTGCATATACACTGACTTTTCTAAGGCGTTTGATAGAGTATCTGCCAAGATTCTGGTCAGCAAGTTAGCTTGCCCCGGCTTTCGTTCCTCAGTTTCGCAATGGATAACTTCATACTTGTCTAATCGGCGTTGTGCAGTATCGATTGATGCTTCGACTTCAGACTTTTTTGTTGCCTCTTCAGGTCTTCCTCAAGGTAGCATTTAAGGCCTTTTACTTTTTGTGCTTTTTATCAACGACATTGACAGTCGTTTCTTTTCAAAATATCTCCTTTTTTCCGATGATTTGAAGGTTTTGCAATGGTTCATAATGCGGAGGATGCAAGTAAACTTCAATGTGATTTGAACAATCTCCATTTATGGGGTTTAAAATCTTGGCTATCGTTAAATATTGGCAAGTGTTTTCATTTAACTTACTCTAGACGTCTTAATGCCACTTCTACCTGTTACTTTATTGATAATAGTATTTTAAAGAAAGTTTCAGAGATTAAAGATCTTGGAGTGGTTTTCAAGTCAAAGCTATCTTTTAATAGTCACATTAATTTCATTCTTTCTAAAGCTTATTCCGTATTGGGATTTATAAGACGTAATTCCACAGAGTTTACTGATCCATACACCTTTAAACTTGTTTCTACTTCTCTTGTACGCTCTAACTTAGAATACGCGGTAATTATCTGGAGGCCATACGATCAACAATCCATATATAGGATTGAGAGGGTTCAAAAAATCTTTGCATTGCGTTCATTACGGTTCAAGAATCCAATGCCATCGTACCCATCTCAGCTGCTGCTTATTGATCTGTGTTCTTTAGAAAAAAGAAGGTCCGTTCTCTCCCTGACTTTTATCTTCAATATAATTAATGGCATGGTTCATTGCCCAACTCTTCTAGAGCGGATAAACTTTAATGTCCCGCAAAGAAATCTGCGGAGCTTTCTTACGTTCTATGTGGATAGTTGCAGAACTAATTTCGAAAGTAATTCACCTACTACGCGTGCCTTAAAGGAATTTAATGACTTATCTTCTCATAAGTTAATTGACTTTTCAGTATCGAGATCTAATTTTGTTTTGGTCTTAAATTCTATTATTTCATAAGTGTTCATTATTGATGTTTCGTTAGTCTGTAAGGTACTCTGTACTGTAGATGCAAAATAATTAAATAAATAGAAAGGCCTTTCAGTAAAAAATACACAAAAAGATGTCAAAAAAAACTGCGTATGCCTACACTTATATAAATGAACCAAAAAAGCAGGTTGATGATAAATATAACTTTAAAATTTTGCATGAGTTTTCTTAACAACTACATCTGAGCTCCACCTCATGGATATAACTTATTTTATATATGCGCAGCCATAATTGCGATAACATGTTTCAAAATCAACGCTGTGTGTTAGTAATTTTATGTTTCTCTAGTGCAAAGAACGAGTAACAAAAAGAAGGTCCAAAAGCGAATGTGACTCTGCGCTATCAGAACGCTTTAGGGTAATTCACCACTGTACTTGCCCGTAAAATGCTTAACATTCACTGTGTTTTGATTGATAATTTACAACGACAAAATTATATACAGAGTTGCAAAAACATTTACGAGTAGTTGTGAATGTTATAAAAGACTAAGATTTTAAAAAGCATTAAAACTCGCGAACTCAAAGCAAATTTCTCCAGTGGTGAGTTACCTGCTCCCAAATTGATGGTTCAGAGAAATATTTTAAGTCGTTTGCTTTATTTAAAGGTGTTAAATAAATATACAGTGGTCTAAATCTTCGCTCAGAGCCCAGTGAAGGAACTTCCTGCCACTCATTAAACCGTTAGTGTCACTGCCTCAGTGCTGTTAGTTGTAGTTTTGCTTGCAATTTTCACGGTTGGGCATTTTTACACCAACACTCATTTACAAACCAATAGACCTTTTCTAAAATGTGTGCATTTTACAACATCTGCGGACTTTTCTCGAGAGTTCTCTTTTCTGGTTAGTTTGAGGTCATTTTATTATTAAGTTCGAGATCACCTCGGAATTATTTTCCGAATCATTTAAAAATTATACTAGCAACTATTTTAGAATATTTTCCAATTAGCAAAAAATGATTCTAAACACTAACCACTTGTCCGTCGTTTTTGTGGTTGTTTTTATCGACAAAAACACTCCGCGAAGGTTTTGGGGAGTGTTGTCGAAATTGACAGTATTTTACCGGATACTCCCTTGCCGTACTTGCCCGTTTGTCGCGGAAGCGATTTGGTATGACTAGTTGAACTTTCTAGGTCAGCTCAGAGTTCCACGTCATTAAATTTGTACATTATAGTCGCCTCTTACTACAGATTTTCCTACCTCGGGCATATTCTAACCCCCTAAGCCGCAGGGTGAGTCGTGACATTATCTAATATAATGTTTCCAGAATATTTTATTTTGAGTTGCAACAGCTATCGCGGAGATTGTCAGGATCATGGTGATGGTTATTGTCATGTTCAAAATTACGCGTTCTGCCACCATCCCGTTAACCTGCACTGTTATGGTCACTGTCACTAGTACCGTCACGTTTAGAAAACGCTTACTGCCACGCCCAAAGTCACGTTCACGTGAAGGTCACGGTAAGTGCAACGGAAAAAGTCACATCGACCGCCAAGTTCGAAGTCAATACTACAGTTGCTCTTACGGTCACTGTCACGGTGGAAGTCACTGTCACATATAAGTTGAATGTCATGCTTACTGTCACCGTCACTGTCACGATTTTTAAAGTGTTTTAAAAACATATTTAAATACAAATTTTCAAATTGAATAGGTGTTTAAGGTTTACTGCTAAAGGACTTCGTGTCTAAATTACCAATGATAAAGCAAACTTAGTAAAACGCTTACTGCACTTATATTTAGTACACTATGCTCAACCCTGACAATTAGTTTGCATTTTTTTGTGTCGTGTAAGTAATTGACATCAATTCGAATTTACAACATGTTGCACGTGATAGCGGCGGATGTTGCCATTGCTGGTGTTGCTGTTGATGAGTTTTTCAGTGGCATCAGCCTTTCGTTCCTTGGGATGAACACTCTTGTAACGCCTAAGAGCAAACACACACACGCATACAAACTATTTATTTCTTTTACTGTTTTTTGCGGTACCAATAAAATGTTGTAATAAAAATCGCAAACACTAAAATATATGTTTTTGCCAAAAAACTAAAAATCATAAAAATTCTCAATTTTCAAAAAAAACAGCCAAAAAATTTTAAATAACCGTATCTTTGCAAAATTTAAGATTTACATAAAATTTGGGCATTTCTGTGAGGGCTCTTGTAAGTACATAACCGCTTCTTTCCTTTACAAATATTCGCATTTTATGGCTTTTGTTGTTGGTGTAAACTGTAAATGTTTGTGGAATGGTACTTGCAAGAGGGTGAATAAGTTACCTATTGCCATTTCATTTAGTCGGCCCAAATTTTTTCAGCATCCTGTCAGTGCAGTTGCATGTGGTGGACGAATGTTATCACTGCCGCTATGCAGCCCGTCGTAATAAATTGGGGAAATGTAATTATGTTGCGTGTTGGTATTAATGTGGCGCGTCTGATTGTATTTTTTCGGCAATGAGGGTTAATGGTGTCGTTGAATTACCTATAACGGTAAAGAGCAGGTTTTGGTTTCGGTTTTTACGATGCGGTTGCAGCTGTTGTTAACTGTTTTTGTGGCACCAATGATTCATTAAGCAGATTATGTGGAATACGACATTTATTTAAATGTGGGAAAAATTCAGATTTTTATGAAACTAAATCTTTAAAAACTTGCGTGCTTAAAAACTATCAATCAGAGTTGCTTACTTGCAGGAAAATCAGCCTAAACCTATGCACCCAGTTATGTACTATCGGGGTTAAATTAGGTGTTTTTTTTTTCAGAGGAGAAAGTAACGAAAGCCTTAAACCAGTGTGAGAATTGTACTAGTACTAAAACTTGTACTGTCTTGTATCGATCTAACCGGTACTACTGTTAGGTTTTCCCTGGGAGGTTGGTTGAACACTAGTCACAATGTCAGTTGGTCAGCTTTACTGTACTTCGATTTAAGTTCTTAGCTGGCGATCTTTTTATTAGATTTTCCTTCCACTAGTTTGGAGTAGTATTGAAAAAGGTCGCTCTTGTCCAAAAAGAAAAAAAAAACCAGTAAGAGTGGAACCGAACATTATATACCCAGCTGTGTCAAAGACTTTATACCTTTCATGAATACGCATCACGGTTGTAAGTGCCCGATCCTTACTCACATTTAGTAAAAAGTCTGCAAAACTGATAATTTAAAGATACATAGCCCAAACCCCATTTATCGAAAAAATCGATTGTATGGGAGCTATATGTTATGTAGGTCCGATCTGCCTGATTTTCACTACACACATTACATGCATAATAAGCCTGCAAAACTTTACGTTCCTAGCTTTTTAATTGCAAAATGTATAGCCCAAACCCCATTTATCGAAACTATCAACTGTATGGGAGCTATGCGTTGTATTGCTCCGATCTTACTGATTCCGACAAATGATTAATCTCATGTAAAACGGCGCCTCCATCAAGATATCTCAAAAACTGAGGGACTAGGGCGTCCAAAGTACTTAACCGATCTTTATGAAATTTTTACAGTAGATTCTTGGATTTACTGGTTACAGCATAGGCTATATATAATGTTGAAGAGCGTAGATAGTATACCTCGTATCAAGTTTCGTAATTCTATCTTACACCGTTCTGAAGTTATTAACAGTCGAATTTAAAATTTTAAAAATTCATTCAATTATCGCTCTACGTGTGTCAGTTGCCCCTGCGGGTTAGGGGTGTAGAATATGCCCGAGGTAGGCATACCGGTAGTAAGAGGCGACTAATATGCACAAAGGTAATGATGTGCAACTCGATGGTTGATCTACGGATATGATACCTCTCACCTCTCATTACTCACCTTATCCTTCCTTACGGAAGGAGGAGTGACATGACCTAGAAGGTTTCACTGGTCATAAATCGCTACCGACAGTCGGTCAGTACCGCAAGTGAGTACCGGAGCATACCGGGTTCAAATCCGGCCATGGACTGTTAATTCGACAACACTCCCTAAAACCTTCGGGGAGTGTTTTTGTCGTTACCACAAAAACAACAACCTGTGTCAGTCAATGAGACATGGGCAGCTTAGTGTTTCGACCTTCTTTTCAGATAACTTTTATGAAAAAGTAGGCATGGTCGAAAAGCGATTTCGCTTATTTCCTCCGGGTATATTATAGTATACCTCGTACCAAATTTCGTTATTCTAGCATAAACGGTTAAGTAGTTCTTAACAGCCGAAATTTCAAAATTTGTTCACTCACATGTGGGCGGTACAACGCCCATTTTCCAAAAATTTGGTCAAATTGTCAATAAGATAACCAACTTAAAAAATCTACCCAGTTTCATTATTGTAACTGCTTTTATTATTTAACTATCTCTTTTTAAACGTTTTTCGAAATTTTCGATATCGAAAAAAGGGCCTTGGTTATGGTTCGATTTCGCCCATTTCAAATAGCAACCTACCTTGGCCGGAAAGCAACATGTGTGCCATTCAAATTTCTCAACTTTTACTCAAGTTATCGTGTCCACGGACGGACGGACATGTCTTAATGAATTCCTATGTTCATTCTAAGAACTTTGATATATGAAACTCCATATCCATCTCTATTATTTTGTGCCGCTACAAACTACCGTTATATGACCAAAACTTAATACGCTGTGTAGTAGTGCACGCTGGGTATAAAAATGTATAAATCGAACTACTCAGCTAAAATTAGTTGTACGCATACAAAAAGTATGCATGCCGCATGAATGAAAAAGAATGTTAATTGTGTAACTTTCAAATTGAAAACACATTTATTTACAAAGAAAGTATGCATGTTAAATGAGTTGTTTGTATGCATGAAAGTAATGCTGCATTAGTGAAAAGTTATTTAATTTGTCTAAGCTTTATGCAGGGCAAGTAGTTTTTTTATACCTTTCATGAATATGAAATGGTATATTAACTTTGGTCCGATGTTTGTAACGTTTAGAAATATAAGAGATAGACCCACCATTATGTATACCAAATTGATCAGGACGATTAACTGAGTTGATACAACCATGTCCGGCTGTCCGTCCGTCCGTCTGTTTGAACGCAAACTAGTCCCTCAATTTTTGAGATATCTCGATGAAATATGGCACACGGATGTATTTTTGTATTATATTAGACATTTGTTGGATCCGGTATAATCGGGTCACCATAGCATATATCTCCCATACAACCGATCGTTCAAATAAGAGGATTATGACCATTTCTCCCTCATTTTTAAAGATTAAAACTTCAAACTTGGTGAGATATTTTCTTATGGATAGCAAAAGATTTCGTAAAAAATCACCAAGTTTGGCGCTATATGTAGTATATATCCCATACAACCGATCGTTCAGATAAGAGGATTATGGCCATTTCTCCCTCATTTTAAAATATTAAAACTTGAAACTTGGTTAGATATTTTCTTATGGATAGTAAAAGATTTCGTAAAAAAGTCAGCAAGATCGGAGCTATATAAAGTATATATCCAATAAAACCAAACGTTCAGATAAGAGGTTTATGGCCATTTATCCCTCATTTTGAAATATTAAAACTTGAAACTTGGTGAGATATTTGCTTATAGATGGTAAAAGAAAATTAAATGTATTGCTGACAAAGTTTTAGAGAACTTTAATCAATGCGTATTTAAGTTTGCACGTATTCATGAAAGGTATAAAGCCTTCGGCACAGCCGAAGACAGCGCCGTCCTTACTTGTTTTAAGTTAATTTTTGTATATTATTTTATTATTTGGTGGGAGAGTAGAACGGCGGGTGCGGAGAACATGTTGCAGAGGGCAACCTTTGAGTAATATTTATTTAATTATTTTATTTATTTAAATTATTTGTTCTATATAGAACGGGGTGCGGCGCACCTGTCACACCTTGTATTTATTAATTGGAGGCGAGCACTTTTGTCTCTGAGGCATTGCACGGGATTGGCTTCCCCATTTTCGCTGTGAAAAACCCCGATTTGGATTGCAAATCATAAACTATATCTTTGGAATATTTCATAAGCTGATTGCGAATTTCTTGCAATGCAAATGAAATAAATGAAAGAAATTACTACAGCTTATGTCGCTTAAACAATTTGAAATCTATACGCCTTACTTAATTGTACTCCACGTACATAGTTGATTACTCTTAGATTTTTACTTGTATTCTTGAATAAAACTATTTACATTTTTTAAATAAAATGTATAAGAAAATATTCTATAATAGAGGAGATTTCCTGGACATGTCTTATGCCATACTTCTCAATGCAAGCCAGTGACTAATTGAGTGTTGACACAATTTTCATCCATTCACATTAGGAATATATGGATACCTAAACGTACCGTTCGGTCCTATTGCCGCCTTACCTGCATTAAGGAAGAATATTGCTCATCTTGCAAGATGGAAGAGAGGCAGAAAAGCGTGAAATCAAAGAGCTTGAGATGCTAGCCAACGGAAATAACGCCCAAAACTCTATCCAAAAATTTGGTAAATGACGGAAGGTTTGAAACTCGGGAGCAAAATTCCTGTAAAATGAGAACGGCGACCTGGTGGCCGATGTTCAGAGAGTACAAAGAATATGGAGGAATCACTTCTCTTCCCTTTTAAACGAAAAATTGAGCAAGAAACCAGAGAAGATGCCGAACCCGAACCCATAATCGAAGATGATAGCATTGACGTTTCACAACCAAACTATAATGAGGTGCGAATAGTAATATCCCGATTGAAACACAGTAAAGCAGCTGACGCCGATGGTTTGCCTGCTGAGCTATTCAAACACGGCGGCGAAGAGCTACTATGCAGAATATGGTCTGATGTATGCATGCTTAAAGATTGGAATCTAAGTGTTCTCTGGCCAATCCACAAGAAGGGCGATCCTGCAAACTGCAAAAGAGTGAAGCCTGACGTGAACAGACTGATTGGACCTTATCAGTGTGGTTTCTGACCTGGTAAATCTACCATCGACCAGAATCTATTCAATACCCCAAATCTTGGAAAAACCCCGTGAGAAAAGAACCGACACGCATCACCCCTTTGTTGATTTTAAAGCCGCTTTCGATAGCATGAAAATGGAAGAAGATTCTCCGGCCCGGATGGTATTATTTTTGGAACCTACCTATGGAAGCAGAGGAAGAAAGAGGCCCCCACTCCTTTGGAAAGACCAAGTGAAGAACGATCTGGTCAGGTGGCGCGCTTTGTTGGAAGGTCAAAATCGTATAGACGGTTAAACAAACCGCTATTAAGGGCTATATATATATGTATGTTGAAATCCGACGAAGAGTTACTCTTGCAAGCAAATGCTGCTTCGGACTGAGTAACTAGACAATTTAAAAGTAAAGTCGTCTCACGACGAACAAAAATAGCACTCTATCAGCCACTTATCGCACCCGTCCTACTATATGGTGCAGAAGCGTGGACACTAACAACATCTGATGACCGGGCTCTGGGAGCTTTCGAGAGAAAGGTTCTTCGAAAGATTTGTGGACCTCTATGCGTTGGCGACGGCTTGTACCGAAGAAGATTGAATGATGAGGTGTATGTGCAGAAACCGAAATAGTTCAGCGAATTAAAACCCAGTGGCTTTGCTGCCTAGGCCACGTTGTGTGAATGAAGAAGGTATTCTGATCGGCACCCGCCGGTAGAAGCACCAAGACGCACCTATGGAAAGACCATGCAGAGACCGATTTGCGATCACGCGGTGTCTTTAATTGGCGCCAGTTGACGCAGTGAAGAAACGAATGGCTAATCGCCCAGGCGGTTAGATGACCATTTAAAGAAGAAATAATACACAATAACCACAACTTGCTGACAACACTGCAAATTCAATTTTTTGTGTGTAGATTTTCTTATCAATTTCTTGATTTTGACATTATGTACACTCAGTCAGAGTGAGTTGATTGCGTTTTCTAGCTACAGTTTTTGTTCAGCAGCATACCTCGATCGCACTTCCGGAATTCTAGCCGTCGAACGCGTTTTCAAGACAGTAGTAACTAAGTGCCGGTACTCATATTTGGGTTTGCCGTTACAACTACAATAAAACAAGACAACAAGTTCACCTTGATAATGTGATTAGGAGATAAAAAATTTTTTTTTGTGCACCCACGAAGAGCAAGGGATTTGACTATAAAACAAGAGAAAATTGGTCTTACCCTTGAGGGTTAGGGGGTTAGAATATGCCCGAGGTAGGCATACCGGTAGTAAGAGGCGACTAATATGCACAAAGGTAATGACGTCCAACTTGATGGTTGATATACGGATATGATGCCTCTTACCTCTCAATACACATCTTCTCCTTCCTTACGGGAGGGGTGGCATGACTTAGAAGGTTCCACTGGTCACACCAAATCGCTACAACGACAGTCGGGCAGTACCGCAAGGGAGTACCGGAGTGTACCGGGTTCACATCCAGCAAAGGACTGTCACTTCCGACAACACTTCCCAAAACCTTTGGGGAGTGTTTTTGTCCCATAAAAACAACAACAACAAGGGAGTTGATCACCAAAAAAACACTGGCATACGTCAAAAATATTCACTGCCTTGAGCTTTATTACATAAATATCTCAGCGCAACCGGAACCAAATTTTATGCATTCAATATCGAATGGCCACATCACGAACTCCATACAATCACATTCATTACCAACAAAGCACAAACGGTTCATTAAAGAAAGCTCAAAATCTCTCTTACACACGAGTACAATAACAAATAATAAACAAATGCATTCATTGCTCATCCCATAAAAGTAAGAAAGTTTTTTCATATCGAGAAGCAGAAAATATAAAGAGAAAGAGCAAATGGCTTGCCACATGCAACTTTGTCAGACCAGCTGTTTGAAACAAACCAAAAACAAAACTGGCAGCAACAAAAACAACACCATCAACAGAAAGTCAGTCATTAAGTCACTGTGCCAACTAAACCAAACGTCACCACACCTCTGCTCCAGCTTGGCCATGCAGAAGTCAATGCACTCTACGCATCACCACAAATAATTTCTCATATACATACAAACATATGCATACATATATACACTGTTACACTATTCAAATGGTTGTTTATGCCGTTGAGAGTTGCATTGGTTGAGTTATTTTCTTTGACAATGTGGCAGAGACGCCTGCGCAAAACCGCAATCAACCAAACCTTAAACTATGAAAATTCTGCTTGCTGCACTGCCGATGCAACTTGTCAAGTTGGCTAAGAAGTTTTTGTACGGCCACCATGTGTGTGTGTGTGTGTTGCTGCACCTGGCAAGGCACGTGCATTTTGAGAGCATATATATGAGTGTGACACACACACACACACACACAATGCTTCGACCAACTGGCTGATAGAGCAGCTTAAAGTTCATTGACTTCGACTTCGAAATCGGGCAAGCCTCCATGGCTGTGCGACAGCCAAAAGTCAGCCACTCTGTGGTGTGCTGCGTAGCAGCAACAAGTTGTCGAGCAACAACAAAGCAGCAACATACTTCATGTAAACTGCGCACGAGTTTGCGCATAAAACAACGCCAACGACAACAACAACAACTTTCAAAAATTACATAGCCTACTAGTGTATGTATGTATATGTGTGTGTGTGAGTGTTGTTTGTAGGTGCACGAGACGGCGCGCCTTCCTTGACAAAACCACTTTAGCTTATCGAGGCCGTTCATTCCACTGCAGTTAAACACAAACACAACAAAAACAACCACAAATATACAGGGTGGCGCAAAAGTAATCCTCCTATCAGAAAATGCTATAAATTTTGCGATTGGCCCCTAAAGTCAGTTCTGTTTTGACATTTGTGTAGTAAACACATGCGAAATACACGTTAATAAACAATGTTACGCTACACTGCTCCAGAGCGCGGAATATTGCTGACTATTTATTTGACCAATAATCGGTCGGGGCCAAACGGTTACTGTGAATGGTGAGCGCTACAGAGCAATGATCAACGAGTTCTTTTTGCCGCAACTTGATGAATTGGGATTGGAAAACATGTGGTTCCAACAAGACGGTGCAACAGCACACACTGCACGTGCTACAACCGATATGCTGAACATCGGAAGCTTACTTTTGCGCCACCTTGTAATATAGCAAAAGTTGTCACAATTTGACGATCATCAGACAGCAGTTGTTGGCTGTGCGCCTGTGCGCTGTTGCAATTGCTGTTTGTTCCTTCATTCTTGTTATGCTTTGTGACACTTAGAGCAAATTGCCAAGATTCATATTAGCAAATCTAATAACTATCTAGCAGATATTATGAAAATATACAAGCTCGACCAAACTTGTATGAATGAGTATACACAGTGTTTTGGACATACGTACATATCAAACACATACAGTGTACGACAAAATTAAAGCACCAAAAGTCCTTCTGCTAAACATGATTAAATAAAATTCTATGTGCAGGTTTGCAATTCTGTATTTGTTTTTATCGATGAAGGTCACATATTAGTTATTTACAAAATGAATTAAACATACTGTTTACATGGTTTATTAAAAAAAACATTAATTAAACTTTCCAGGCTAACTGAAAAATGTGTGCTACAAAACTTAAGCACCAAATCAAGGTAGGTATTGTTATACCTAGTAGTGTTACGCACACAAGGTATATTAACTTCATTCGCCTAACGGTAGTATGTAACGGCATAAATGAATCGAGATAGATATTGACTTATACATATCAAAATGTTCAGGAGGAAAAAATAAATTGATTAAGCCATGTCCGTCCGTCCGTCTGTGAAAACTTGAGTAAATTTTGCGATATCTTAAATAAATTTGGTATGCAGGTTTCTTGACACTTATCTCCGAACGCTATTTAAAATGGGCGAAATCGGATGATAACCACGCCCACTTTTTATGTATAAAATATTTTCGAAAATACAAAAACCCCGATTAATCAGAACATGATACACCCATAAAGGAAAAAATTTGGTGTGTACATTAATATTAAGGCAGAAAACCAAATTTTCAGGAAATTTTGGCAAATGGGAGCGGCACTGCCCACTTTTATTAAGTCAAATTTAGAAATAATATTCATCATAAATCAAAAACGTTTAAGATATCGAAACGAAATTTGGCACACATATGTATATGGATACAAGAAATATTTCGGAAAAACTGGGCGAAATCGGTTAAGGACCACGCTTTTTTTATATGAAAAATTTTGAAAAGGATAGCTATATTTAATAGGCAATAACTTTGCGTAAGATAACTGTATATCATTTCTATTTCATTTCTAAAGTGTGCGTGAATGTAGAAATTGGAAAAATATAAATTTTCGAAAATAGGCGGGCCATGTTTTAAAGTGCATTAGCTCACAAACTCTTTATGCCATAACTCCGGCAAAAATTTATTTGTTGAAGCGAAATAGTGCGAAAATGTTGAATATATAAAGGTAACTCTTTATTGTAAAAATGCGCGAAATCGGTCAACGGCCACGGCCAGTTTTTTAACATAGTTTTGAAAAATTTGTTTGTAAAATGTAAAGCGCGATATTTCTATAACCATGCATTTTGCACACATAATAAGCTTTGTAAGCAAAACTCGAACGCAACAAATTTTGTGGATTTTGGGGAAGTAGAAGTGGCTCCGCCCACTTTTCAGCATAAAAATTATACTATTTTCAAAGGCGATTGATTGTAGTTTCAACTAGATATTTCAATGGAAATTGGTCAGCTGCTTTTCAATAGTATCTGGTATACTCCTGCCAAAAATAAATCAAAACGGCAAATCAAGCAAAATATCCGGGCAAGTAGTTAGTACCCCACTGCAATAGAAAATTTATATATCTTTTTTGATTTTCATACCTTTCATGAACATGAAATGTTTGTAAGTATGAGAAGAAGAAGAGATGGGCCCATCAAAAGTGAGCCATAATAACCGTGCCAATATATATTTCGAAACATTTCACACCACCGTTCCCTTCTTTTATTTAGCCGTTAAACGAGGTTGGATGATATGTAGAAATCTAAAATATTTGCTGGAAATAATTATTTCGTGGTACTTCGCGAAAGAATATTACTCAGTTTATTTTGCTTTGTTGATTTTCCGAGGGTGAAAAGTTGATGTATATTGATACGATTTCCCGTCATTCCTTGTCAAATTTGTTTTGTTTGGTTCGGCGTTCCGCCATCCTCAGTGTTTGGTTTCGTTCTCTCGACGGAAAATTGTTCCAATATACATAAATTTTATTCAAATTTCAAAGGAAATCAGGAAATAATATTTCAAAATGTCTTTACATTTTTCGTGGCCTTATTTAGCATACTAAAAACGTTTTTCCATTCATTAGCACTGTACAGGGAGGTGCTAGTGCACGAAAAACACCAAATAGTAATGATCGGGCATTCGTTGGTGGACTAAAAATATTTCTTATTGTTTTCACAAGAAGTTTTATGGGAGAATTTGTGATATCCGCCCCATGTAAGACCATATAAAGACGTGCTCTTTGAGACCGATTACTTCACTTCGAAGCTTTGAAACCCCTTTGATTTCAAATAGAAGAGAAAAAAGGGTTTTGAAGATTCCACCTAAATTGGAGTAATACAATACGACAAGGAATCTTATTTTCTGTCAAATAAAAGTTTTGTGAAATATTAGGACGCTCTGAAACTAGTTTACAGGCTTATACTTTTTATAGGGGTTTGTACAAGGTGGCCCAAAAGTAAGCTTCCGATGTTCAGCATATCGGTTGTGGCACGTGCAGTGTGTGCTGTTGCACCGTCTTGTTGGAACCACATGTTTTCCAATCCCAATTCATCAAGTTGTGGCAAAAAGAACTCGTTGATCATTGCTCTGTAGCGCTCACCATTCACAGTAACCGTTTGGCCCCGACCGATTATTGGTCAAATAAATAGTCAGCAATATTCCGCGCTCTGGAGCAGTGTAGCGTAACATTGTTTATTAACGTGTATTTCGCATGTGTTTACTACACAAATGTCAAAACAGAACTGACTTTAGGGGCCAATCGCAAAATTTATAGCATTTTCTGATAGGAGGATTACTTTTGCGCCACCCTGTAGACGTTTCTGCTGGCACGGAGTGGGTCCAATTCATACGTTTGAACTGGTATTGGATCGTTTCATGCACACAGATATTCATAAAGTCTTGATCCTATTTCTTGAGGGGAAAATAATGCCATCAAGGTGGATATATCAGGAAGGCATTTTGCTAAAACGTATAGCGATTTGCTTTAAAAAAGAGATTAAGGCTAATAAAGTTGACATATTGTCATAGCCCATGCTATTCAACCGAACAGAGAATCTGTAGAAAACGATGAATCCTAAAAATCCGGCCGAAAATTCGCAGCAACAAAGACACTGTATTCAGACAAGTTTAGCAAGCGTGGAAACTTATTTCCTAAGATATTTTACTTAAGTAATGTCATTAGAGCCACGGATATGCCACAAAATGACAAAAAAAAGCCGGATTAGCTAATATGTATTCTACCTGAATAAAAAGGACTAAATATTATAGAACTTGTACTTCCGATTTTTTTGATTAAAATATTTTAAAGGGAATTTTGGAGCGTATGTTTTGTCGCACACTGTACGTACATTAGGATGGGTTAATTTGGTAATTTATTCCAATATTCGAACTCAACATAAAACTACATGTTCTCCAGTTTATATACAAAAAGTACTTCGATTTTAAATTTACAAAATTATAATTCAAATTCAGAACTTCCCTTTACAATTTGGAAACCAACAATTCATATTCAGAACTACCATTTTGAATGCAGAAAAGTCTAATGCAAAGCTAGAATTTCCATTTAAAATTCAGAACATTATAACTCAAGTTCAGAATTTCCATTTTAAATTCAGGAAAACCCATATAAGATTAAAACTTCTATTTCATATTCAGAAAGTAACAATTCATGTCCAGAAAATTGCAAATCTAGTTCAAATGAAAGTCATTTTAAATTCAAAAAATTACAATACTTATTCTAAATTTCAACTTTATATTCTCAAATTCAAATTCAAAACATTATAATTTAAATTCAGAATAACGGACACATAATTTTCTTAATATAACCAAAATAAGGAGTAATTTCAACTTTATAGCAGTCGTCGTCAACCCTCAGACTTTACTTATGTCATGAAAAGCAGCTCAGCAAAAAATCATCTGCCTTCTGCCTTGGCAGATGTTGTTCGGGGTCTGCATAATCCAAGTAGGGAAAGCCTATTTGTAGGCGATAATAAGAAGCAACACACCACAAAACTTTAAAAGAAGACTGCCCTTAATCCCTTCGGAGGTTAATTACACCAAAATATTATTATTTATTGAATATTTAGCGCTTTTACCGAATTCTATGTTATAAAATAAACCCATCTTAATGTATCTACATATCTTTTTAAGTATTTTAATAAATAAAAAATGTTTAGCATAATGACTTGAAAGTAGGTGAGTTTTTTAATCTTTTATTTTTTAGCAAAAACTTGTATGAGACCACAGTTTTAATGGAGAGATAGCGATATTTGTTGCTGTAATTTCCATGACTTGCTATATGCAAGTTTAACTTCGTAAGAACATTACACGCCTACCGTTATTTAAGGTCGTTTTTTTTCGGTGCCCCTTTGAAGTGCAAACCTTCCGCTGTGTCATATATTTCAAACTTGCAATACAGCCCAGAACATAGTAACAATGCAACTACAAAAAATTCCACTAAGTGACGCGTAGAGAACATGATTACTAGCTGACATAACAGGCGTTGTGCTGCCAATCTATTGTCAGCAAGCAGTAAGCAATGTCACAAACACAACCATAGTGTGATTTTAGAATGTTATAGAACGTAAAACATTAAGGGCCGTATTTTGTACGGTTAGCTGTCAAGTTAGTCGCCGATTAGGCTTAACCGGCTCTTATGAAAGTGGCCCTAAGAAGTTCAAACAGCGAATGTAAGTGGCTGCTGTCAAATCGATGTATGTAGGTAATTCGCCACTGTACTTGCCTGTACATTTCTTGAATTCACTGGCCCGTAGTCATAGTCAAATTAAAATAGTTTTGTCAACTTAAACATGATCCTACTATAAACATCATTTCATGTCTGTCATAGTCAACTTAAAATACATTTTATGTCCAAGACGGAGTTTTAATTTTACAATGACGAAAATGTCCTTTTAACGTTTTAAAATCACGGTTTGTGTCTCCGCTTACTCCAAACTTGAATTTGGCTTTTTTCGCTTTTTGCTACAGATATCCTATGGTTTGTGAATTAAATAGCTGACACAGGGTGACTTTGGGAAACATAAAAAATGTCTTCATACCACAAACCAACTGAAATTTTTTTCATAATTACTTTTCATTTTAGCTTAAATCTTTGTTTAATATGACTATGATTGGCCAACATTTTTAATGTCTTTTTAAGTTAAGTAAAGATTTAAATTAAAACGCGTGTTAAGCTACGACTATGATAATGGGCCATTATTTAAATTATCAAATGACCATCAAATCCTTAAAACGAATATCATGATCTTTAGTACTAAACTATAATATTTGGGGAATTTTTTAATATTGTGGAGCCCTGGCTGACATCTGCTTCTGATGTCTACTAATGATCGGGAGTGTTCCAGTGAGCATTGAGCGTGATCCTGAGCTTGAACTGCCACCGGAAAACGCCTAAGGGTGCCATTCACATTACACATGGTAATTTTTATACATATAGATTACTTTAAAGTTTCACTTTATCACCATTTAAATTGGCGTGTTGGAGAAACTTTGTGATTATGGTGATATCAGAGCGGTGCCGTGGTTGGTAAGGCTAAACATTGAACTCAACTTTTATTGTTAAACTAACTTCAGTTAAGCACTCTACTCGACTTTGGTTGTCAGTTTGTATCCCAGGTAAAGTTGTATTATCTAAAATGTTATTAAATTGAGGTTTATCAAAAATTTTTATTTAGATATATATGCACACTAAGTCCGATCAAACAAAGAAGAGAAAATATTATTGAAATCGATTTATCGGTTATTGAGTATTAGCTAAAATATAATAATTAAGGTTTTTTAAAAAAAAATTTTGTTGTCATAAATCGGCCCTAAATCAGATTGAATACATTAAAGAAAAAATTATTAAAATCGGTCAGATCCGTTTTTGATTTTTGAACGTATTCACGCACACAAATTCATTTATATATATATAGATTTATACAAGGAGGTATTATCTCAGTAGTCACTGCAAGCTTATCGGGTTGTAAATGAAAATTTGAAGGCAACAACCTGCTCAGGCTACTTTGTCATGATCTTTTCAACAGCTTCTTTCATCAGCAGGGTCGTAAAACGCACAACAAGCCTGGTATAATGAGACGTTTTGATGACGACCCTCCTTTAAAGGGACTAAGATTCCCAAATGGAAAGGACACCTCTGTCTAGGAGGTTTATGTCTCTAAAAGGTAAATACTGACATCACTGGAGTTCATTTTCGAATATGTCGTTCACCTGCGCTCACCACCGTCGAAGGAGAAAGATGTTTAGGTATATCAAACCATGCTTTGCTCCTTTAACGACACTCACCGCGTCTTTCATCCCATAGTCTGAAATTGTAGTCTCCACGAACGTAAAACATAGTAATATCAAATAACAAATTTAAACATGAGCAGATTCATCCAACTACATGGCTCTTCCTCCATGGAAAAAGACGCAACCACATCCATCACGTTTCATTAGACGATTCGAGGCCATAGCATCAGTACCTAATAACAGCCAAGATCGTTGACTGCATCTGTGCTAGAGAATGTTCTTAAAAAAACACAAGAAAAGCTTTATTCCAATAGGCTGCACAAGTACACCCAGAGGGAGGTATGTGCATATCTCGGAACCAGTCTGTACCGCTACAGGGCAAAACTACTGAGAGGTAATCGAGGCCCCTTTTCCCACGAAAAAAACACAAAGGCGCCAATGCGAATAGCTTGGGCTGCAAAATTATGAACACGAGTCCGCTAGCTGATTTACTTCCAAGCTATCAAATTCCAGAGGCAAGAAGTTGGTAAAGCGCACACCTCAGATTCTATACAGAATATGGTCCGAAGAGTGCATGCTTGACGATATGGGAACGTAAGTGTGCATCGGAATCAGTCTGCTAAATATCGTATGAGACTGAGGCCCAACATCGACAAACTTCATCAGCCAACAGCTTCATCAGCGTTTGAATGGACCTGCCTTAGCCATGTCAAACCAAATATGAAGGATAGAGATAAGGCCACTCCCTGCAGTACAATTTCTTTGAACACATGCTGGGATAATTCGAGCAGGTACAATGGTGTTGTTGTTGTGGTAACGACAAAAACACTCCCCGAAGGCTTTGGGGAGTGTTGCCGAATTAACAGTCCTTGGCAGGATTTGAACCCGGTACACTCCGGTACTCCCTTGCGGTACTGCTCGACTGTTGTGGTAGCGATTTATGACCAGTGAATCCTTCTGGGTCATGTCTCCCCTCCTTCCGTAAGGAAGGATAAGGTGGGTAATAAGAGGTGAGAGGCATCATATCCGTAGATCAACCATCGAGTTGCACGTCATTACCTTTGTGCATATTAGTCGCCTTTTACTACCGGTATGCTTACCTCGGGCATATTCTACACCCCTAACTCGCAGGGAAAAGAGCAGGTACAATCTCTTACAGGAGCTTTAAATTTTCAACCATGTACCTAATAATGACAAAAAAAAAAAAAAACCAACACATATGTATCTATACGTAAACATCATTTGCATACTACGTATAGTAGATTCTATTTGCATAAAATTTCAAACTAACCAAAAATATTATCAAAACAAAAAAGAAAATCAAAAATGTCGTTTAATGAACGCAACGTTCTGCCAACTCACAACCACAACAAACCCATTCAAAAGTTGCATTCAAATGCTTAAGATTTGTCGTCATCGTCGCTGTGGACGTCAAACGTTGACTGCGAATAGCAACATCAACTGCGAAGGCAACAGCGCAGTCTCTAAAGAGACTCGCAAAACGGTCGTTGACCCAACCATTAAAGTGTTTGTAAGTATGTAAATTTCAAAATACACGCACCAAAAGCAAATGAGGTGCAGAGTAAAGTGAGCGCAGAGTACGAAAAGCTGAAAATCCAAGTTAACAGTGGTGATCTCAGCAAGTTACCATAGTAAAAAAAAACAAAAATTCTCAGAATAATTTTTATTTCTTTTAGAATAATCAGCATACAAATTTTACACACAACATTTTTATGTTTCTAAATTGGTTAAAAACTTGGAAAATTTATAACTTAAAAGCATATGTGTACATATGTTTATACATGTACATATACTCGCTAGTAATTATTCACATGCATAACAGTTAACGTTATTTCCTTTATAACGCCTTTTATTTAACTCAAAAATTCACACTTGGCCACCTGACGCTATCACAGCGTAAATATCACAAATTCAAACAAGCAATCATGCTGAGCGTTTCTTTGGCATTCCGCATTCCCACCCTGTAGGGAAAATCTCTTGTTCTGAACTTGTTCGCTTCTAGTGCATCCGCAATTACTACTAATTCGTCCTCAATCTTTTTCACATGCAATCAACTGGCGTATTTAATATGGATATCTCCTTGGCGATAGAAATGGTTCCCATTGCATTACTTTTTCTATAATTCAGAACTAGTTAAATGCTCTACAGTTTGGATTTATTTCAAATGTTTTTAGACCAATAATTATTAACTGTCTACAGTTAGGTATAAAAAAAACATAGTATATGCAATGTATTTATTAAAGAAAACTGAAAATTAATCAAAATAATCAAAAGTAATAAAGAAAAGAATCTAAAGTAATCCATCTTTACGTTCAATAATCATTATTTATTGTAACATTTGATTCGTTTTGATTTTTTTTAAATAATGTTGGAAATCATCCATGACTTTAAAAGAGCTCAAGGCCAGGAATAAAAGCTTTTATTTGAATAGACAAGGAAAATTTAGAGACAATCACCATAGCTTCTCTTATAGATCCATTTCGGAAGCTGCTGGACTTTTTATCACAGAAATTCGCACACGTTCTGTTAACCATTAGTATATCAGAACGATGGTTTTTATCAGCTAAACTCCTATTTCTATTAATTTTACCATAAAATGGCGCGCGCACCGAAATGAACGGAGGTGTATGTGGGTTAGCTGCCACAAGATGATGGTCAGAGTCGGCCTTGTAAGGTAAGCAAGTCCAGGACAGTGGACCTATGTCTGCGTCGATCTGTATAAAATCGATTTGCTTTCCCGTTTTTTGATCAGGAGACAGCAAATTAGCTTGCTGGATCTTCACATGCTGAAACTGTGTACTACTGGTGCCCATGTTACTAAACGTTTAACTTCAAATTCAACATATCCCTTATTTCAATAACTTTCTGGTTTCGAAATTATCGTTCAGTGTGTCCCAAAATATGTTAATACAATATGCGTATCAAACGAAAGAAACTAATGACTGCTGCAATAAGCGATGTGACTCAATCTTCAATTCAATTTCTCAACTGATTTCGGAAATATAATGATTAAAATCGGATAATTTATGTGTTTCGGGTTGAGTTTAAGTTTAATACTGAACCTGATAACAATGAATATCCACTGAATGTTTTGTTTCCTGTTACAATCATATTTAAGCAAACACTTTTCATAAAAAAATAAGTTATTCTTAAATATTTTCCCACCTAAATTGACCAACCACCCTACCGTACGATTCGACCACCTGGTTAAATATGGAAATCGCCATTACGGCGCACATTCTTTTAGGCTCACAATTTTGCGTATAAATTCCATCTCTATTTATCACAAAAGGAGTCCTTATCATCATCGCCCGTCCCCTCAAATTAAAGTTTACTCATCTCAATTATATAAATAAGAGATGATGAGATAACTGTAGCCGATTTTTTCCTTGGCAAGTTACCGAGTTCCCTGCAGGGTAGTCACTAAACTACGAAACATGCATGCATATCAACTAATCCCAATGTTATCCCAACCAATCTAAAATAGTTACAACAATTGCATCAACGAAGTACTCAATCATTTATTTCCATGTGTGCCCAACCAATCCGCAAAAAAATACAAACACACAAAAACCAACAACGCAATGTTGAAAAAGCACAATGAAAGAGCAACAAAATTGAGGAAGTAACAAAATTTCAATTTACAGAGAGAAAGAAAGTAGGGATAGCAGAGAAAAAGCAACAGACGATAAATGCAAAAAATGCTGGCAACAAATAATTTGAACCCCAGAGCTTGTAAACAGAAAAGTTCGTATACCTTTGAAAGTGAAAGTAAGATCGGACGTAGACCTACATATACTAATGCGTTGGTCGAGCTTTGTGTAGTATATTCATACGAACCCACACAAGCATACGCACTTACACATTTTTTAGGTTTACAGGCGCACCTTGGAGTTGAGTCTAATAACCAATGCATTCATGCACACATCCATACGAACATAATTTGAAAGTTGAGCTTTGTTACCAAACGCACAAATCCACTTAAAAACTGTGGAGTACTATGAAGAGGTGTGTCCGCTGTTGTATTGGCCATTGTTGACGGAAGTGTTGTTGTAAGTATGCGGCAAAATCAAAAAACGCGAATTGGTAAACCAAAATGATTTATTATTTTGGACAGAAAGAAAAGAAGTTAAGAAACGGGTGTTGGCAACAGCGTAAAGAAAAAGTTAATCGATATTAAGCATTTGAGAAGCCGTTAAATTCTGTGGAGTTATTAGTCACTTTGATTCTATTGGACTAGTTTTGGGTCAATATACCATAGAACAGCCAGGGTTGCTTCTTTGTTAATGATTTATTTCCGAAACCAAGTATGATTGTGATGGAAAGGGGTGTTCCACGAAGTACTGCGGTTTTGTGGTTAGATTTGTGTAAAATAAAATTAAAAAATAAAACAAAATAAAATACAATGAAATAAAATAAAATAG